>OX638139.1:105126759-105772146 GCA_951805005.1 Othius punctulatus | reverse complement strand
TGGCCAGGAAAGAGGAGGATACAATTTTCCTTCATATTTTCCCCCGCATTCTTTTTTTTCCTCATCGTAGCCATCTGCTAGTCATCTCGTTTTTGAAGAAGTATTTGCTCTCGATTAGGGTGTATTCAAAACAAAAAGGTAGATATTAATTTTCATTACAACAAGGAAGTACATTAGCAGGAACAGATTACTCGAAGAGAGAAATATCAATTGCTACAACTTATGATGCAGGGAAACATCCAGGGTAAGAGCAGTATTGGAAAAATGATGTCCTGGCTGAGAAATCTTAGAAAGTGGTATGGATGCAGCTCCAGTCAACTGTTTTATGCAGCGGTATCTAATAGTCGAATTGCAATGATGATGACCTCCGCAACGGAGATGGCATGTAAGGAAGAAACTAGTAATAAGGTCACGGTCGGCGTGTGGGCTGTCTTGTGCTTTTATGTTGTTTTCAGCTTCTCTTCTTGCCGAAACTCAGAAATATTTATTTCTTGCACTCTACATCTACTACTCCGTTTCATTGCAATCGGGCTTTGCATCTTCATCGTTGGAAATTTTCTACGAAAAAAATGAGAATAGGTAAAAATCGTGGAATGTTTCCGGTCGTTCCGCTGCAAGTTTCGTGGATAATACTAGTTCATCAAAACAACTAGAGTCATCCCGAAGCACATCAAAATTGTTTCGTTTGCTTGTTAGGTCCTCTTCTTCCTGCGAGGGTGAAGCTTGTTAGTTTTATGGTTCCGCTTCCACTTGCGGAACTGCCTAATGCAAGGCAACAAAATTCTCAAAAATATTAAATCGCCGTCTTCCTTCCATTCAGCTCGGAGCTGTGCTAAAAATGCCCGTGTGGAACGGAAGCCCGGCATTATCGGGCTCAGCACAGCTGTAGTCACTTGCTTATCGGAGGAAACCGCGGCAGCATCGCGTCGGAGCAGCCCTAATTGTGAGCAGACGCTGAAGAGGGCCCATTGTGGAGCCCCGAGGGACCACCAGACCAGACCCGGCGCACCGTATCGCGAGGTGCATCAGCGGTGTGTGCGCGCCCGTGCTCGTATCGCGCGCCGCTCTTCCTAATCCCGGGCGTCGTCAATGGCTCATTGTACGACTTCCGGTACCGGAAATCGCCCCGGCAACCTGACACCGAAACACGTGATCGGACTGCGGTATGCGCCGGCAGTGTGTGTACGGCGCGTACACATAGCCGAAATTCCCGCCGCCCCGCGAGCCCCGTGGTGCTGCACACACAGGAAGGTGTGTATCGTGTGACTGGGGTATCCGCGTTTACGACCCGAGCCTCGCACATAAAAATAATCTTTTTTTATCGACGGCTAATTGGACAGTTAATTGGAATTACTAATAAATACCTTTTTATGTGGAGGAAGAAACGTAGCAAACCATTAAACCGTTTCCAATCGCTGATTAAGATTGCTTACCTGTTTAATTAGGCACCGACGTCGCTCGCGGGATTGACCTGTGGCCGATGCTGCCAACAATTGTTTTCCAGATGGCCATCGTTGCGCAACGGATAGGATCGGATGACGCGGCTTGTACACCTCGACAAAGGCTTTAATTAAATCTGCCAAAGATCCAGCCGCGGCCGCTTCCCATCGAATCGCCTTCGTTAATTAAAACGCAATCAGGTGGCCGTCCATCATAGCATCCCGAATTTGCATTTAATCAACTAGAACGCACGAAACGCTGCTTTTTCCGCGATTCGCGCGACTTTATCGCCCTTGCGCTTCGTTTTATTGCGATTCGCGTTCAATTATCTCACGGGCGATACATAATTGCCAAGCGCTTGCCGCGAAATTAAGATAGCGCGCAACTAGCGCGAAACGGGCCATCCTTGGGAGGCGCCCATGGCTCGGCCCAATTTTCGTTCATTTGAATCCTACAAAGAAAGCCAATAGAAAATTTGCTTTAAAAAATAAAACACAAACCTTATTGCGTAAGGACCAAGTGGAAGAGTTTTGAAAATATTCCCCGGTAGACTATCTCCAATTTCGATGAAAATTAATTTATTTAATTTTTGCCTATCTACCTTTTGGTGTAAGGCCCCTCTAAAGTATACCCAGGTCACAAATGTTTAAGACGCTTGAAGTGAAGTGTAAGTGTAAGCCACAAATATTATTTTGGAACTCGTTCATCTTCTTTCAGGGTGTGGCCCTTTACTAAAAAAACATTTATCGCAGGGACACAATCTCAATTGAATGGAATATACAGTGTGTCAATTTGAAAAGTTGCCACCGACTTTTTTCATAGAACTAATGATTATTTTCAAAATTATTCAAAACCGTTTGGCGTAGGTAGTGTCGACCCCCTACCCACCATTTAAGCCACAATCAACCTTTTAGAAAGTTCGCGAGGAGTTTGAAAGCAGACCATATTTTTGTTTAGGAAACAAGGAAACCATTTCCAACATTTACTTTTACATGTTATTTGAATTTAATTAATTGAACACTGGACTGGACCAACACTGAATTAATAGTAATCACTTCTTCAGAAATGATGGGCTGGAAGTATTACACACGGAGCACAAAGGAAAGCGGATGGATTTGCTAGAAATCTTAGAAATTCGCAAAGCAGTCATTAAAGGAGACAACATTGTGAATGAACTATTGATGTTTGACAATACACCTTTACTGAATTGCGTTAGTTGTTAAATTTATTTTAATGCGTTTATCATTACCATGTCATTAAGCACTGTTTGAATATTTAATTTAGTTTATACTCTTGAGAATGGCTGAGAGGCCGAAACAATTGTAGAGTTCTTTTCTATATATATATATTGTGAAACGTCAACAAAGTGTTTTATTATTCTTATACTAATATGTTTCACCAAGTGGTAACCACTCCCACATCCAATTGAATTAATTGAACACTTTTGCACTTTATTTGCACTTAATTCCAAAACTAGTTGACCAAATCACATTGTATTAATAATGACTGGAAAGCATCTTTGAAGAGCTTTCCAACGATGTATCACAAGTAGGGGGGTGCCATTTAATTTTTTTAGATGGAGGTGGCTGTGGCTTAAAGGGTAGGTAGGGGTCGACAGTACCTACGTCATTTTAGTTCCCCCTCCGAACCACCCAAACGGTTATGAGTAATTTTAAAAATAATCATTAGTTCTATGAAAAAAGTCGGTGGCAACTTTTCAAATTGACACCCTGTATATATTTATTTGATCACAGACGAGACATCAGAGTTTTACCCCTCCGTTAGTGCCCCAGTAAATTTTTTATAGGTTTGTACACACTAATGTCTGTTATTCAGAAGCTATTTTAAATGCTTTAAATGAGATCGTTAAGTTTTTAAATTATATTGGAAACAGGTAATAGTTGAAATGACTTCCAGCAATGGCTGGAAATATTTCTGGCATACAGTTTTGATGTTAGCAAAAAAATCCTTACATAATATACCTTCATTGCTAAGCTCATGGTTGATTCGTGTAACTCCAATAAGACAACATATTGTTTTTTAATATTTTTTGGAATTATTCAGTTTGTATATTCTTTTCTAAAAGGTACTTGTGTAAGACATGCAGTTTTATAAAAAAAAGGTAAAAGCATTAATAATACTCTTAAAACATTAAAGTCAGTATCAACAACGAGATGGTTTTGTACAGCTGAGACAGTTACTACAGTTAAAAAAAATTATGAAATTCTTTTCAAAGCACCTGAAGAAATATCTGAGATCACCATACAATCAGATGTTTCAAAAGGCAAAGATTTACTACATAAGTTCGATTATCGATTTCATGTCAGTTTACATATTGTCACTCCTCTTTTAACAATGATCCTGAGGCCCAGTTGTATGATCGTGGATAATCCTTGATCGTGGTTCAGTTTCTAAGGATATCATTGTATTAATAATTGTACCCTAGGTAATTGAACCATGGTCAAGGTTGATCCACAATCGTACAACTGGGCCTTAGAGTAAGCAAAGCATTACAGATGGATAATTTAAACCTATTACTTACACTGTGTCCGAAATTTCAAATGAAGTTTGCAATCATTGAGAACTAAAGAGTTTATTTGACAAAATTTACATTGAAGTCGATGTAATGTGCGTCAAATAAAATATCACAATTCCGGAAATAAGGCAACAACAAGTTTGCGGTAAAATAGGCGAAAACTGGAAAAAAACAACATGAATTTGAAAACAAAAAAGATGATATTTATAGGTTTTTATTGTACAAGACGATAAAATAGAATTTTATCTTTGAGAGTACATTTAACGTCGAGGCGTCAGCCGAGGCGGTAAAGTCACTCATTGAGAACTGAAGAGGTTTTTTTTGACAAAATTTACATTGAAGTCGATATAATGTTCGTCAAATAGAATAACACAATTCCGGAAATAAGGCAACAAGTTTGCGGTAAAATAGGCAAAAACTGGAAAAATCAACATGAATTTGAAAATAAAAAAGGTGATATTTAAAGGTTTTTATCGTACAAGACGATAATATAGAATTTTATCTTTGAGAGTGCATTTAACATCGAGGCGTAAACCGAGACGGTAAAGTCACTCGTAAAGATAATCGGCAATTTTATCGTCGTATATAATAATAATAATAATAAATATTTATTAGCAGAAAAGCGACATAATATGTAGCTATAATATTATATTATATACCGGGTGTACATTTCAAAACTAGCCAGTCTCAATAACTTTTGAATGCAAGATTCTCAAATAGAATATCACCATTCCGGAAATAAGGGCCGGTTTTACAATCATGGAACATCCTTGTTCCTACCACCAGGAACAAGGATGTTCCACGATTGTAAAACTGGGCCTTAGACAACAAAAAGTTTGCGGTAAAATAGGCGAAAACTGGAAAAAACAACATGAATTTGAAAACAAAAAAGGTGATATTTATAGGTTTTTATTGTACAAGACGATAACATAGAATTTTATCCTTGAGAGTGCATTTAACGTCGAGGCGTTAGCCGAGACACTAAGTCACTCGAAAAGATAATCAGCACTTTTATCGACGTATATAATAATAATAATAATAATAAATATTTATTAGCAGAAAAGCTACATAATATGTAGCTATAATATTATATTATATACCGGATGTACCTTTCAAAACTAGCCAGTCTCAATAAGTTTTGAATGCAAGCTAACTTGATAAAAATAAAAAACACGTCGATTGACTTTTGGAGGGGGAAGTTTAAAAACAATGTCATATAAATTTTAACTGTCACCCCCTCATCCCTAGCCACCTCCACTTTGAAATTTCGAATGGCACCCCCCAACCTTACGATACATCATTATAAAGCTTAAAAAATACTTAATCTAGTGGCGCAATAAAAAAAGATTGTTGTCGATTCGCTTTGGAAAAAAAATAAGAAAAATTCCAAAAGAATTTATATTGAACAGATCTAAGTTCTTTTCAATGAAACAAAAAACAAGTCCAACCAGTTTTCGAGGCAGATGTTAAAAACTATGTTAATTGAATATAAAATATTACCCCCCACCCCCCTTACTTTTATTACAAATTTTAAATTACACCCCTATGTTGTGATACCTTGTTTTAAAGCTTAAAACAAATATAAAAAATAATTTAAATAATTTTTTTTTAAATCAATCGACGTGTTTTTTTGTTTTATCAAGTTAGCTTAGTAGATAAAACAACACGGCTTCTGGACCAACCCCCCGCAGAGATTTCATATTATAATGATTTCATATCAAATTTTATATTATACCGGGTGTACATTTCAAAACTGGCCAGTCTTAATAACTTTTGAATGCAAGCTAAGTAGATAAAACAACACAGCTTCTGGACCAACCCCCCACAGATATTTCAATTAATTTAGTTCGCGTTAATCGGCTGAATTTGCGGGTAATTACATCATTAAAGTGGCGGATCGCGTTTTAATGGGATAATCGCGACAATTCAGCCGATTAACGCGAATCAAACCGCGAATTAAATTAATCGAAATATCTGCGAGGAGTTGGTCCAGAAGCTGTGTTGTTTTATCTACTTAGCTTGCATTCAAAAGTTATTAAGACTGGCTAGTTTTGAAATGTACAACCGGTATAATATAAAATTGTGTTCAATATTCACCGTTTTTACTGCTAAATGAATTTAACTCTTTGAGTGATTATAAACCAACAGTGAGGATTGAATAAAATAAATTCCTTGTAAGCATTTATAGATTCTATTATTTCCGGAATTTAAGAACATTTTAATCAAGAAACGACTTAGGTATTCACTCAGATACTGTTTGAAGTTTAGGGTACAGAGTGTGTAGTTGAATTTCTGAACATAAATTATGAAGTTGATCTAACTTTACTTGAAAATCATTTTGGATTAAAAAAAGATGAACTAATCGCAGAATGTAACTGAATTAAATATGATGAATTCATACCTAAACAATTAGTAATTTGGCTAATATAAATGAGTAGATATTACTTAGCTAATTGATTCTGACCGAGAGACCGATTTTGAATATACAATACTTTCTTTACAACTTTAAAGCATTTTTCTGTTATCCGTATCACAAGCTGCTCCTGTGAGCGTTTTTTTTTCTGAGATGATTCAAGTAAAATCAAAATTAAGAAAATACATATCACAGGAGAGATTAGATTCATGCAGTTGAACTGCTGAACTTAAATCATGACGTTGATCTAACTTTACTTGAAAATCATTTTTGATTAAAAAAAGATGAACTAATCGCAGAATGTAACCGAATTATATATGATGAATACATACCTAAACAATTAGTAATTTGGCTAATATAAATGAGTAGATTACTTAGCTAATTGATTCTGACCGAGAGACCGATTTAGAATATACAATACTTTATTTACAACTTTAAACCACTTTTCTGTTATCCTTATCACAAGCTGCTCCTGTGAGCGTTAATTTTCTGAGATGGTTCAAGTAAAATCAAAATTAAGAAAATGCATGTCACAGGAGAGATTAGATTCATTGTTTTTTTTTTAATTTATTGAGTCAGATAAAACAAAAACTGTTTGATTACACTGGTAGATAATTTTTGACGAATGTGTCCCTTCAATTTAAGTCCATATTTCGGAAAGTATTTACTATGCATATGTACAAAATCCAAAATAGAATTGTGTATAAAGCAAAAACTGTTCATTACAATGGTCGATAAATTTTGACGAATGTGTTGTCCCTACAATGTAAGTGCATATTTCGGAAAGTATTTACTATGCATATGTATGAAATGCAAAAAAAAATGTATAGCAGGTCATTTCTTTATAGATTTTTTACTTAGTTTTTCCACTATTTACTTACAAAAACAAAAAAATACTTAGAAAAGTGATACCGGTAACTGTCAAACTGAATTTGCATCCAGTATTGCCATAAAAAATAATCGGAATCGGTCTGCATCCCGAATTAAATGAACTAAATTTTGCAAAAATTGAAATATCCCAAAAACGTGACTTGCTAGAAAAATATTTTTGACGTTTCTGAGATCAGCGTAATTTTTTTTATCGGAATCGGCTATTACGGGATATTTATTTTTACATCTAAGGGACATAAATTGTGTTTATCAGTGTTATGATTTAGTTATAATCAATTAAAATACTTGCATCAGGAACATAAAGAATAAGATTTAAAAAATAATAGGTCAATGTTAATTTATTTTACGAAAATTGTTCAGTTTGGTATGGTTATGCATCCCGTAAAAAATTAATTAAATTTTGCAAAAATTGAAATATCACAAAAACGTGACGTGCTAGAGAAATATTTTTGATGTTTCTGAGATCAGCGTAAAATTTTCCATCGGAATCGGCTATCAAGGGATATTTATTTTTTACATCTAAGAGACAAAAATTGTGTTGACCAGTGTTATGATTTAGTTATAATCAATTAAAACACTTACATCAGGAACTTAAAGAATTAGATTGTAAAAATAATAGGTCAATGTTAATTTACTTTACGAAAATTGTTCAGTTTGGTACGGTTATTTATTTTTTCCAAACTCCAAGAGCCAATGTGGCCCTCCCTAAAGAAAAAGTCTGCGCACGCCTATGATTTTTTCGTTGTATTTTTATTTCGTGTTTAGTTTTCTCTTTGGCAATTATCATTGCCAAAATATGACTTCTGTATTGTAAATTTCAAAAGTTTCACCAATAATCTGTACTGGCTTCAACTTGCTCGATTTTTTTTCTTTGTATTTTTATTTCGTGTTTCTTTTTCTCTTTGGCAATTATTATGGTTTTTGTCTTTTCGTATTTTTTTTTTCATGTTTATTATCTCTTTATTATCTCTTTCTCAATTATTTCCATGTTGTGTTGCAGTTCTTCCTCTGTTTTTGCAATTATTGCCATGTCATCTGTTTTTGGGTCTCTTGATATCTCTGAAAAAGGTATTTTTAACATGTTATATAGTTTTGCTGTCTTTCCTATTTTATCTTCTATTTTATTATCTAATTTACCATTGCTCTGTATGATTGTTCCTAACTATCTGTATTGTTCTACTGGTTCGATTTTTTTCCATGTTTTTTTATTTCGTGTTTCTTTTTCTCTGTGGCAATTATCATGGTTTTTGTCTTTTCGTAATGTATTTTCATGTTTATTTTCTTAATATCTTCCTCAATTATTTCCATGTTGTGTTGCAGTTCTTCCTCTGTTTCTGCATTTATTGCCTTGTTATCTGCGAAAAGTAGTTCTGCTATTTTTGTCATCTCCATTTTCCAATATCCAAATATTAGCATTTTCATTTTTTGCTTTACTTTCTTCATCGCCTTATCCAATACAATTGTGAAGAGCAGAACGCTTAGTGCGAATCCTTGTTTTACTCCTTTCTTCGTTTCGAATTCTTTTGATTCCTCATTGTTTGTTCTCACAATATTTCTGTACATGTATTTTATTGCATTTATTATTTCCTCCTCTATTCCTCTTTGTGCTGGTTCGTTCCATATGTCCTCTCTCCTTATCCTGTCGAATGCCTTTTCGAGATCTACGAAGCATATGTGAATTTCTCTGTTCTTCTTAATTAGTTTCTCGCTTAGATGTCTGAGTATGAAGATTTGGTCTTGCGTACTAGTCCCTAGAGACATTTTATCCGAATTATCCCCATCTAGTAATTTGCAAGCAAAACTAAATTATTTTGTACTAATGCCCATCAAAGATGGTAACCAATGATGGATCATTGATATCTCATATGTTTTCTACATTTAGATCCCGCAACTGTCCATATTTTAATATCGGTGTTTATTTACCTACATTAGTGCACCAATAGCCATATTACACACAATTCCATTCATCGATTCACAGATTCCGTTTCGTTTGTCTGGTGTATTACTGTGATACTCCGGCCATCACTGGAACCACAAACATCAATCAAAGCCTAATTCATTCATCCCCTAATCCACTCGACGAGTGAATGGAAGGGTTGCCCTTAATAGAAGGGCAACACATGCACGCCCTGCCGGGGAATTATTGCCCTCCACTAGTGGAGTGTGCGCGGGGACAAATAAGAGGCACTTCACACTCTCAGGAAATGGAATTCTCGGCGAGATGTGTCTGATTGATGCGGGCACAAAAAAATATCTACGGCATAAAGACGTCCGAACGAAAAAATAGATTTTAGATAATGTGGAGGCGAATAAAGGTTTCTAAGGAATCTGGGGAAAGCCAGTTTCCATTTGGAAACTCGTACTGATAAGGAGGATGTTAAAAAAATAATAGCCGTGAAGTGGGCAAGGACCCTTTGGCAATTGACCCAATTCCTTGCTCGCTAATTCCAGCAATTGTTCATTGAGCAACTAACCAGGTTTAATTTTCCTATAATTACCGGGATTTATATGTGAGGTAATGTATGCCGATATATACGTTCAATTAGCAGGGCAATGGCATAAAGACTACTAATAACATTTAATTACCCGATAATTACATTGATTTATGCGCTATAATGTTTTCTATTTTCCATTAAAATAACCGTACAATCCATAAACGAGGTGTAAAATATTCTTTATGTACTTAAGCAAAATTAATTTAATTTACGTTAAATTATATTTAATTAAGAAATTTTATTTTCGACCAAACTCCATTTCGTGGCTTAACTGAAAAGGTTAATATCATAAATTCGGTAATTATGAGAGATATTAATGATTTATATTTAATATAATTCGAGTTCGAAGCGCATTACACCGCAGGTGGTCGTGGAGCGTCCGAAAGGTAGAGTTGTAATCGTTTTCAGAATTACAATAACCATTAAAACACGCGTTTCTATGCTGAAACGCAATTTCGAGAGGCGCTACACAAAAATTTCAGTTCCCTAATGAGTTTCTTCTTTTTAATTAAGAAGCGAGCCATTACCAGCAGGTGGTTAATTAACACTCAATTTAGCTTGAAACGCTGGATTTAATCACTTAACGTGTACGAAGTCTCGAGAGGTATTATTAATTAATATACATACATACATTATTTCATTATTTAATTTAATAATAACCAAAATTCGGTGCAATAATAATAATTACTATTTTTTACAATTATTAATAATAATATTTTTAATAGTTTGAGGTGTTATTCTTAGCTTTTCGTAACCAAAACTAGTCAGGCGATAATAATAAATAATAAAATAAATAAACAAATACCAGTAAGTACTTAGTAAAACAACCTTAAATTATTAATGACACTGGTCAACACAATTTTTGTCTCTTAGACTTAAATAGCCGATTACGATAGAAAATATTGCACTGATTTCAGAAACGTCAAAAAAATGTATCTAGCACGTCTGGTTTTTTGTGATATTTCAATTTTTGGGGGATAAAAATAAATAATAAAATAAATAAACTAATACCAGTAAGTACGTATTAAAACAACCTTACATTATTAATGACACTGATTAACACAATTTTTGTCCCTTAGACTTAAATTGCCGATTACAATAGAAAATATTGCGCTGATTTCAGAAACGTCAAAAAATTGTTTCTAGTACGTCAGGTTTTTTATGATATTTCAATTTTTGGGGGATAAAAATAAACAATAAAATAAATAAACAAGTACCAGTAAGTACTTATTAAAACAACCTTAAATTATTAATGACACTGGTCAACACAATGTTTATCCCTTCGACTTAAATAACCTTTTACGATAGAAAATTCTGCGCTGATTTCTGAAAAGTCTAAAAAGCTAGCTCTGTTTTCTAGCACGTCTGCTTTTTGTGATATTTCAATTTTTGCAAAATTTATAACTTATTTTTTTCGGGATGCAAGACCGATTTCGATGTTTTTTTTATGGCAATTATGGATTCAAATTTCAGTTACCTGTATCACCTTTCTAACTTCTCTTCAACTGATAACGTGTTTTTGTAGAAGTAAATAGTAAAAAACTATGCAAAAAATCTTTAAAAAATGACCTTCAACACATTTTTTTTTGCACATTGTACAATCATGCTCACATAAATCTAGTACAAAAAATTTGACATTAATAAATAAAATTGGAACCATAATAATCTAAGTTATTTAATGCTGTATGTGAAACAGGATTCGCACTGAATTATAATGTTGCCTTAATTGTAATCGTCACGTATATAAACGCCATTTCTTAATTATAAACTTGTGCGTCTAACTCCATTGGTTTAGGAACAATTTACGACACATTTGGGTGTCAACGTTTCGGGTTCAGGAAACCGCCAAGGTCATTGTGTATGAAAACCAGTATCGTTTAAACTGAATCTATCAATCTAGCATTGTTAAAATATCTTGATGAAATAGTAACCAATGACTTGTATTTTGAATTGTGGTTTTATATTGTTCGTAAAACTTTTGTCCGATGACTTGTTTGTAATTGGTTACACATCAGCAACTGATATCAAAGTCACTTATTAAGAAACTAAAAGTACAGTATTATACTTGAAGCTACAGCAATCAAGTGAATTTCATAATTTTCTTAGCAATGCTAACGAAAGCAAAATCAAAGGCAAAGCAAATGTATGTTTAAGTAAATAAAGTAGTACTACTACTACTTTTTTTGTTTAGCATCTGATAATGCATTTTTTTTAAATTGGAACATAAATATGATTTGAAGCAATTAGGATCAACAGAACTTTACACAATCCCTATATTGGCCCTTCTGCAAAAAAGTTTGGGTACCGCTGTTCTAGGGGCTGCAATGCTGTGACACATAGTGATAGATATTAGTACATCTACCCTTGGAATTGTTGAACGATAATGTGATTTTTCAACGTGCGGTAAATTTATGCAATCTGTGAAAAATTACTGATAACGTCAAATGTTGTCAGTAAAAAGTCTATGACAAGTCTACCTGTAGTTTCTGGAAAGCTGCCCAATTTTCTGATAATTAAATAATCTAATTTTCTGATACATCAAACACCTGAAACACACACATATGAAAGTATAACAAAATTTATAAAAATCGCAGAAAATGTATCAAATTTGCAGAAAATATCAGAAGTTGAAGCTAAAAATAGATAGGTGCATACAAAAACCATTAGATACGTTTCTAAATTTAGTAATAACATTCCATCTAGCCTTGGAATTGTAGAACGATAGTATGATTTTTTAACGTGCTGACAATTTATGCAAAATGTGAAAAATTATAGTCCATATAGTCCAGTAGTCCATATAGTCCAGTAAAAAGTCCATGATCCAGTTTCCAGTTCCAGTTCCAGTTCCAGTCCAGTTTCTGGAAAGTTGCCCAATTTTCTGAAAATTAAATTATCTCATGTTTTTAAACATCAAACACCTGAAACACACACATGCAAGTATAACAAAAAACTCGCGGAAAATGTATCCACTTTGCAGAAAATATCAGAAGTTGAAGCTAAAAATAGATAGGTACAGTCGTGCTCATATAAATCTAGTACAAGAAATTAGGTTACAATAGCAATTTTATATAGCAACATCAAATTGTTTGTACTAGATTTATATGAGCATGACTGTACATATAAAAACGTTTAGATATGTTTATAAATTTTGTAAAAACGTTCCACTAAAAGTAGAGGAACTTAAAGAAAGTCCAGTAAGACTGATGATGAAATTCAAAAGAGAAAATTGCAGTAAATTTAGTTTTAATATAAAAATATACAAATGAATGTTTGAATGTATAAGTTACGCCAAGTTTAATAAATATTGAAGAAATTACCAAAAAGTTGTAGGTATTAAAATTTGGTAAACATTTGTAGGTCAAAAGAGTTAAAAGTCCAGAATTTCAATCAGAAAATCGAAAGTATTAGAAGGTAAATTTCAAAAATGTACAATAGGCGTTCGGAAATCGAGTAGTAAATGATGCTTTTATATATTTATATCTTTGTAAAATAGAAAAATAAAGGCTGAAAGGCTGCGGCTGATGGCCATTTGAAGCATAGCAGCTAGACCTTCTTTTTTTTAAATTTAATAATGTACATACAATAAGAAATATGTAATTGCTTCAATAAATTATATCTTATATATAGAAAAATAAATTCCTAAAATTACAGTTAAAGTTAGTCCTTGTATAGTTGATTAAAATTATTTATTTGTAAAACTAGAAAATTTTATCACAACTTGCAGAAAACAATTATATTATCAAAATAATTATCAAAATATACAAAAATATCATAAACTCTCTCCATTTTCAACTAAATATGTTCAATTCTGTTATTTTTTTAAAAATGAGGAAAAATTTCCCCGTACGGTTTTAGTAATTTCGCTGTATTGTAGAACTTTAGTGCGCACATATTAGGAAATATTGTCAATTAACGGAATTTTGCATGTTATTTTTGAGAAGTATATTAATATTTTGCATAGATTGTTAACAATTTTGCCGAATTGTGGCACTTAGGATGGAATCTTAGTGCATACATTTCAGTAAAAATGAGGAGTTACACTAAAGTTACCCCACATTTTATAAAGGCTTCAGAAATTTCGAGATAGTTTAATGGAGTTTAAAAATTTCCAAAATATGCAATCAAAATATCGAGAAAGCTAACATTTCCTCAAATGTAATCCAAATATCTGAAATATCAAATGTTACAAATAATAAAAATTGCCTGAAAATTTACGAAAACGCAAGTTTTCAGCAATTTCTTCAGATGACTTCTTTAGAAAAAGTTTTCATTGCATCAAGCAAATTTCCAAAATACGCAATCAAAATATCGAGAAAGTTAACATTTCCAGAAATTTTGCCATTTTAATCCGAATATCTGAAATAATAAATGTTACAAATAATAAAAATTACCTGAAAATTTACCAAAACGCAAGTTTTCAGCAATTCCTTCAGATGGCTTCTTTAGAAAAAGTTTTCATTGCATCAAGCAGACAGTTTCGCTCCAACATCGAATTGAATAAATTGTCATTTTTTGACATTGCGAACATTTTCCGTTTGCTGCACTTTCGTGTTCTTCATTTTTTTCACTTTCCTTTGGTGACCTACTAATATAATCCAAAAGTTAAAAAATGATGCTGTTTGCTTTTTGCAGCAAATTTGCAGCTTCTCTCCAGCATTGAACTGAGTAACTTGCCTTTGTTTTAAAACATTGCAAGAAATTGCCGTTACCACTGCCGTTACGTATTCTTCGAAATATCTTATCTTCGTTAGGTAAAATAATTAAAAAGTTCAAAAACGAAGTTTTTTTTTCGGTAAACCCCTTCAAAATTACAATAAGTTATATTGTTGATAATTGGGTTTATGACGTTCAATTTCTCAAGAGTATCTTCTATAAAAGTTGTACATGGAATGAGATTGAAAAAATGGTGTTGAGCATTGGATCTATGACGTAGAAAAATATGACGACTCTGTTTTAGAAAAGTCGAATTTTGGAAGAAATTGTAGAATAATTGGCGTCGATAAATTTACAGCAAATATTGTTAACACTTCCAGAAATGGGTGGAAGTTGATTATTTTTTTCGGTAAACCTCTGCAAAATTACAACAAGTTCTATTGTAGATAATTGGATTTATGACGGTCAATATCTCAAGAGTATGTTCTGTAAAAGTTGTACTCGGAATGAGATTGTAGAATTGATGTAGATCATTGGATTTATGACGTCATTTGTTTACGACTCTGTTTTAGAAAAGTCGAATTTTGAAACAGATTGTAGAATTATTGGCATCGATTAATTTTCAACAAATTTTGTTAAAACTTCTAGAAAAGGGTGGAAGTTGATATTTTTTTCGGCAAACCCTTTCAAAATTACAACAATTTATATTGTAGATATATTGGGTTTGGGTTTATGAAGCTCAATTTCTCAAGAGTATGTTCTGTAAAAGTTGTACTCGGAATGAGATTGTAGAATTGGTGTTCATCATTGGATCTATGACGAAGAAAACAATGACGACTTTGTTTTAGAACAGTCGAATTTTGAAAGAAAATGTAGAACAATTGGCTTGATTAATTTACAGCACATTTTATTAAAACTTATAGAAATGGGTGGAAGTTGATTGTTGTTTTTTTCCGGCAAACCCCTTCAAAATTATAATAAGTTCTATTGTAGATAATTGGGTTTATGATGGCCAATTTCTCAAAAGTATATTCTGTACAAGTAGTTCTCCGAATGAGATTGTAGAATTGGTGCTGATCTTTGGATCTATTACGAAGAAAAAAATGACGACTCTGTTTTAGAAAAGTTGTATTATGACAGAAATTGTGGAATAATTGGCGTCAATTAATTTACAGCAAATTTTGTTAACCCTTCCAGAAATGGGCGGAAGTTGATTTTTTTTCGGCAAACCCCTTCAAGATTACAATAAGTTCTATTATAGATAATTGGGTTTATGACGTTCAATTTCTCAACAGTATGTTCTGTAAAAGTTGTACTTGCAATGAGATTGTAGAATTGGTGTTGATCATTTTATCTATGACGAAGAAAAAAAATAACGACTCTGTTTTAGAAAAGTCGTATTATGACAGAAATTGTAGATTAATTGCCGTCGATTAATTTACAGTAAATTTTGTTACAACTTCCAGAAATGGGTGAAAGTTGATCGTTTTTTTTTTTCGGCATACCTCTTAAAAATTACAATAAGTTCTATTGTAGATAATTGGGATTATGACGATCAATTTCTCAAGAGTATGTTCTGTAAAAGTTGTACTCGAAATGAAATTCTGAAATGAAAAAATGAATTGGTGTTGATCATTGGAACTATCACAAAAAACAGAATGAACGAAGAAAGAATGAATGAATGTAGAAAAAAATGATGACTTTGTTTTAGAAACGTCGATTATTGAAAGAAATTGTAAAATAATTGGCGTCGATTAATTTACAGCAAATTTTGTTAAAACTTCCTGAAATGGGTGGAAGTTGATTTTTTTTTTCGGCAAACCCCTTAAAAATTACAATAAGTTATATTGTAGATAATTGGGATTATGACGTCAATTTTTCAAGGGTATGTTCTGTAAAAGTTGTACTCGGAATGAGATTGTAGAATTGGTGTTGATCATTGGATCTATGACGAAGAAAAAAAATGACGACTCTATTTTAGAAAAGTCGTATTATGACAGAAATTGTAGAATACTTGGCGTCAATTAATTTACAGCAAATTTTGTTAACACTTCCAGAAATGCGCGGAAGTTGATTTTTTTTTTCGGCAAACCCCTTTAAGATTACAAGTTCTATTGTAGATTTGGGTTTATGACGTCCAATTTCTCAACAGTATGTTCTGTAAAACTTGTACTCGGAATGAGATTGTAGAATTAGTGTTGATCATTGGATCTATGACGGAGAAAAACATGACGACTTTGTTTCAGAAATGTCGAATTTTGAAAGAAATTGTAAAATAATTGGCGTCGATTCGAAAATTCGAAACTTCTGGAAATGTGGTATTCGGAAGAAAATTGTAGAATAAGTATTGATTTGCGGGTCTTATTAATTTGTTAAAAATTTGTTCTGGAAATGTGGAATTTTTAGAGATTCCACATCTCTGGATGTGGAAATCTGAATTCAGAAGAAGATTTGTAGAATTAGTGTCTATTATTGGAATAGTAAACCATTGTACAGATGTGGTGCCTATCTGTACAATGTTGGAATCATTCTCCATAGATCAGTAGGAGACTGGTTTTGACCTGATGGGTCTCGTCAGTCCACTGCTGTCCGGATATGATGCCCAAACTGTAAATTTCGTAGTATTTATAAACCATTTTGTGCAAAACCGTTTTGTGCGTTTAGTACACCTGTGAAAGAGTATGTCATTATTGGAGGTAATTGATTTCACGAGTTGGTGGCATGTATATGCTTCCGTCGCGTTTAGTTTATCATTGGATCTACGACGGTCAACATGTATTCTCTACCAAAATCGAATTTGGAAAGAAATTGTATAAATGGTGTTGATGACCATTGGGCGTCTTGGGGGTCAATTTTTAAAAACTTTGATCTAGAAATTAATATGCTATTCTGAAGAAGATTGTATAATTAGTGTTCATTAAGTCAAATAATCATGAATTAGTGATCATTGGAAATACGACGATCAACATCAATTCTCCAGAAAAATCGAATTTGGAAAGAAATTGTATAAATGGTATTGACGACCATTGGGCGTATTTGGGTTCAATTTTTAAAAACTTCGATCTAGAAATTAATATGCTATTCTGAAGAAGATTGTATAATTAATGTTCATTAAGTCAAATTATCATCAATTAGTGATCGTTGGATCAATTCAGTATATCATTGAATCTACGACGGTCAACATGTATGCTCTATAAAAACATTTTGGAAGGAAAATGTATTAATGGTGTTGAAGACCATGGGTGTCTTGGGGTTCAATTTTTAAAAACTTGTTCCAAAAAATGATATGATATTCGGAAGAACATTGTATAATTAGTGTTCACTAAGTCAGATTGTCATTAATTACTGATTCTCGGATCTATTTAATTTATCATTGAATCTACGACGGTCAACATGTATGCTCTAAAAAACATTTTGGAAGGAAAATATATTAATGGTGTTGACCACCAATGGGGTCAATTTTTAAAAGCCTTGTTCTACAAAATGATATGATATTCGGAAGAAGATTGTATAATTAGTGTTCACTAAGTCAGATTGTCATTAATTACTGATTCTCGGATCTATTTAATTTATCATTGAATCTACGACGGTCAACATGTATGCTCTAAGAAAAGAATTTGGGAAGAAATTGTATACATGGTGTTAACGACCATTGGGCGTTTTGGGGGTCAATTTTTAAAAACTTTGATCTAGAAATTAATATGCTATTCGGAAGAAGATTGTATAATTAGTGTTCATTAAGTCAAATTGCCATCAATTAGTGATCATCGGATCTATTCAGTTTATCATTGAATCTACGACGGTCAACATGTATGCTCTAAAAAAACATTTTGGAAGGAAAATATATTAATGGTGTTGACGACCAATGGGGTCAATTTTTAAAAGCCTCGTTCTACAAAATGATATGATATTCGGAAGAAGATTGTATAGTTTGTGTTAATTAAGTCAAATTGTCATCAATTTGCCGGTAATAGTGAGCCAGTTTCCAAAAAGATTCAAAATAGGCTCTTCGTTGATGCCCTGCAATTTTTTGGACGCAGCCCTGTCTGCGATTACAGGGGTTATTGAACGGCTTTAGAGGGAACATTTTTTCCAGATTTTGTAATATAGTCATGTCCAGTATTTCGGCGATGATTTCGTATATTTACTTCCAAGTAGACTTCTTAACTAACCGTTTTTGTCCTTTTTTTAGATTCTATAGGCTCTGTTGCAGTTTGTGCAGTCGGCTCATATAAAGTGTTGTCTTTTACTAGTCCTCTGATAAACACATTTTGCCGGGAATAGTCAGCCAGTTTCCAAAAAGATTCAAAAATGGCTCTTTGTTGATGCCCTGCATTTTTTTGGACGCAGCCCTGTTTACAATTACAGAATACAGAGGTTATTGGAAAAGGCTTTAAAAGTAATTTTTTTCCAAATTTTGTAATATAGTCTTGTCCAGTATTTCGGCGATGCTTTCGTATATTTACTTTCCAAGTGGACTTCTTAATTAACAGTTGTTTTCCTTTTTTAGACTCTATAGGCTCTGTCGCAGTTTGTGCAGTTGGCTCATATAAAGTGTTGTCTTTTACTAGTCCTCTGATAAACACATTTTGCCGGGAATAGTCAGCCAGTTTCCAAAAACATTAAAAAATGGCTCTTTGTTGATGCCCTGCATTTTTTTGGACGCAGCCCTGTTTACAATTACAGAATACAGAGGTTATTGGAAAAGGCTTTAGAAGTAATTTTTTTCCAAATTTTGTAATATAGTCTTGTCCAGTATTTCGGCGATGCTTTCGTATATTTACTTTCCAAGTAGACTTCTTAACTAACCGTTTTTGTCCTTTTTTAGACTCTATAGGCTCGTAGTTTGTGCAGTTGGCTGATATAAAAGTTGCTTCTTATCTCATTTATCGGAAGTTGATCATCATCTGTAACAACATACATTTTTCGTTCTATTGTAGGATAACACATAAATTTAGTAACCGACATATGAACATAAAAATTACAATTATATTACTTACCACCGGAAGTATCGGAAGTACTATCAATACTGTTTTTATTTTCCGATCCACTTGATTGATAAGGTTCTTGAGATGATGTTGACGAATCCATTGTTGAACATATAAACACGAAGACTTTATAGGTTAGGACATACTGGACATATTACACTGAATTGGACATAAACCATTACTACAGTGAACGACATAAGCTTTTTGTCAGTGCACAAGGAGGACGACTCGATAAACAGCGTACGAAATAAATTTGTGACTTGAATCATTTCTCTACTGAACGTAGAACGTACTAATGTGTACGTGTTATCGACGAAATTTAGAAAAATGGACTTGATCCATTACTCTTCTGAGCACCTCAATTAGTGTTCATTAAGCCAAATTATCATCAATTAGTATCACTGGATCTATTTAGTTTATCATTGAATCTACGACGGTCAACATGTATGCTCCAAGAAAACAATTTGGACAGAAATTGTATAAATGGTGTTGATAACCATAGGCTCCTTGGGGGTCAATTTTTAAAAACCTTGTTCTAGAAAATAATATGCTATTCGGATTGTATAATTGGTGTTCATTAAGCCAAATTATCATCAATTAGTATCATTGGATCTATTTAGTTTATCATTGAATCTACGACGGTCAACATGTATGCTCTAAGAAAACAATTTGGGCAAAAATTGTATAAATGGTGTTGATGACCATTGGGCGCCTTGGGGGTCAATTTTTAAAAACCTTGTTCTTGAAAATAATATGCCATTCGGATTGTATAATTGGTGTTCATTAAGTGAAATTATCACCAATTAATGATCATTGGATCTATGAGTAGCAATTTAACAACTTTCTTCCTGAATTGATATTCGGAAGAAGAAGATGTAGAGTAGTTTATCATTGGTTCTGACGGTCAAATTTTTCAGTGTACTCTAGAATAGTCGAATTTGAACAGAAATGGTAGAATTGATGTCGATTCGTTTACACCAGTGCTCTTGAAACTTCTGGAAATGTGGTATATGGAAGAAGGTTGTAGAATTAGTGCTGATTTTCGGTTCCAAGGCGTTGAATTGCTTAGAGGGCGATTTAGGAATGTCGTATTCGAAAGGAAAATGGAAATTTTGATGTTGCCCAAAATTGGAGGATCGCATCAGATGATTGTGGTGCGTTGTAATTTGTAATTTCCGATACGTTCGGCGTTGGAATCGCTGCGATGTCGGATTCGCGTCTGCAGAGGAGAGCTTTGGACGAAAGCTCCCTCTCGCTGCGGGTTCTTGGTGGGAGAGAGCGGTCCCGTAGCGATCGTCGGCGGCGTCGCCGGGAGCTTGCCGAAGCGATCGAGAGGAAGCCCACTCCCTCTCCTCGCGTCAGTCGACTCGCGCGCTTCCATACGAGCGGACGTATCAACCGGTAGTGACGTAGCCGGAACCACGGAGTCGCCCAAGGGCACGATGGTGCTACAGGTGTTGGATCTAGTCTCGGCGACCGGCGAGCCCTTCTACGGGGACTGCCCGCAGACCTACACGAACCTGGACGTGAACGCATCGACGCACACCACTTGCACGGTGGTGCCGCAAGGTACTGTAATCGGTCCGACGGCTGGCCGTCTCCTCTTTGCGTAACTCCTCGGTGGTTCCTTTTGGTTTCGACGCGAAGAATAAATGTCACTTTCGGGGCAACCCAGGTGCATCGAAGCCCGTCAGCGTATACTTACGTGACGCAATCTTACATGCTTTCTAGCGGCGGGTATTACACACATGGCGGGCCCCGTTCTTCGGGGGGCTGGCCAGCACGTGCTCTGCGGAAAATTGCGAGCGTTTGCGGAAAGCCGGGCGAAACCGCTTGCGAAATCCCCGGATAATTTCTATCATCGACGACGACGATTACCTGTGCGCGTAATCACCTGGAAAGGTAAAAAAACGCGCTCGCCGGTGGTACTGTTTCGGGGGCACGGGCCTGCAACAGGTGCCCGCCATACGGCAGGGGCATGTGGAGGAGTCAGCTGGGGGACAGCCGCGCCATATGTCTTGCACCAGCCGCAGCCCTCGGAACCCGGCGAACCCAAATTTCGAACCTTAATAATAACGCCGTAGCCCTGTTTGGACACGGACATTGTGCGAAGAGTCGAGGATTATCCGCCGCGATGGGGTTGTAATCCCTCGCTTATTGTAGCCTTTTTAGGAAAGTGTAAACACGATGAATGAAACCCGTGCATGGCTTGTGCTTTTCAACACCTCTCGCGATGAGAGCACTCCGAGGACACCGGCAATGTGCATTTCCGCCGTGACTTCAACGACCGAACACACCACGAGTTCAGCCCTTAAAATTTATCACAAACCTAACATGCATATTGGAATGATGTAAAGTGGTGTACTCCTTTTATATGGCAGCATTAAACATAATAATTATGCATAGGTGTGCATCTTCCCTTAGAAAGTCCTACATTGGCTCCTGCAGTTTGGAGAAAATAAATAACTACCATTTTTTTACGTTTAAGGCGTACAACACTCAATAAGTGCCTAATATCAACTCATATAAATATAAACGATACGTTTACTTTAACGGAAGCCTACAAAAAGGTATAGTGATTTATGCTAGGGAGATACCGTTTGAAGTTTAGTATTCTAAATCAAACAATTTAAAATAATTATTATTACGTTTAAAAAAAGATTTTTTTTAATTTTAATTAAAGTTATTGAAAAAATATAAATTATTATTGACTAGCTTTTTAAATTTAAATTGTTTATAAGATGAGACTTTGAATTCGATTCTTTGGTTGTTCGAAACAGCCCTTCCAGATGTTTAATCTGTATTTGACATAAAAACGTAGGCTACTGTAACAGTATTTTTGTAAACAGTAAATTAACATCGGCGTATGTAAACGTTTCAAACTGATCTATAACTAAATGATAATCGACAGTTTTTGTTCTATCTTGCCCTATAAATATCATTCATTAAGTTTTTTTTATATATAAATCTGCAACAGTTAATGAAGCGTAACAACAAGAACAAATAGCTGGAAATGTATGAAAATTGCAGAACATTTAATGAAAATAATAATGAAAGTTTAGCCCTAGATCCAAAATTATGTTTGTTTTGTTAGTTGTTATTATGTTTGTTAAGTGTTTACAAGTCAAAATAAGCAAAAGATTATAATAATATAAGAAAAATAACAAATGGGGTAGGTTATGTTAAAAAACAATTCAAAAGGTTTCATGCAAAACTAAACATCCTAGTTTTGGATTATTTGACATAAATGTTGCTTAGCCATTGCTTAGAATCTAAGCCTAGCACCATACATGATTATACTTTCATGTGCATTTAGTACAGCAAAAGATTTTGTTTTGGGCAATTCTGTATCAAATTCTGATTTCATTCATGAATTTTTCTACCAGAAATAATCAATAACTCTAGGCTCTTGCAGTTTGGAGAAAATAAATAACTATACCATTTTTTACGTTTAAGGCGTAAAACTCTCAATGAAGAGCCTAACATCAACTTTACTAGCTTTTTAAATTTAAATTGTTTATAAGATGAGACTTTGAATTCGATTCTTTGGTTGTTAGAAACAGCCCTTCCAGATGTTTAATCTTTATTTGACATAAAAACATAAGCTACTGTGACAGTTTTGTTGTAAACAGTAAATTAACATCGGCGTATGTAAACGTTTTAAACTCATCTATAACTAAATCATAATCGACAGTTTTTATTCTATCTTGCCCAATAAATAAGCAATGAATCTAATCTCTCCTGTGACATGCTGTTCCTTAAGTTTCATTACGTTTTTTTCGTAATACTATACTGTTATACCGTTTTATCAGAACTAAAAGAGCGCTGTAATGTCATGCTAAACGGTCAGCGGCCGTTAAGGGAAAACCATGGTTAAACAATTCAAATTTAAAATTGCTCAGGCCATGACTGACAGATGCCTGTCGGCCATAGTAAATATACTCTGATTTTTCTAAACTGGCGTGCACGTCATCAAACAGCTGTGTGATGAGGTTTTTCGTACCAAAGTGATTGTTTTCGAGAATATGTATAACAATAGTTTAAAAATCGAAATTAATCTGAGGATTATTTGTTACATAACACTGATCACCGGTGGTTATAAATAGGTAGCGGTGTATTAACCGCGGACACAATTTTCGCCTGCCAATCATGTAATAAATCATGTTATGTTGGCAGGCGTGATATTTTTTCGGCGATGCCACACCTTTTTCACTAACCATGCTCATACATGTGTGTATAACTAAACTTCTTTGACGTTTAACTTGTTACATTTGTTCAATTAATACATTGCATATTTTGCCTTTGTAGATGTTAATCCATAACCACAGGATTGATATCTGTACGAAAAACGGCAGAGAAGTAGACGAATTTGATACGAACCGCGCACTGTCGCACAAGATTGCACGGGCGGAACAGCTGATTGCAGCCATTTTTAAATACCCAGGACAGCTGGCAACCTTGTAAAATTGTGCCATCATTATTATGATTATTATTTTGATGACGTACACGCCAGTTTAGAAAAATCATAGTATAGTTGCATAGTTAGTTGCCGGTCCGTCAAAATGAATAAAGAAAACTTTGAAATTCCTGCCGAGATATTGGAGGCAGCATCGGCTGCAAGTATTGACTTGTTGCCCAAAAAAACGAAGAAACGATACCAGAAAGAGTATGAAGATTTTTTACAGTGGCGCAAAATTAAACAGATTAAATTTGTGAGTGAAGATGTACTACTAGCCTCCGTAAAGGGAAAATCAGAAATTTATTCTCCTATATCTATGTGAACTAAATATTGATAAAATATTCGTATTACGAAAAATCTTGAATGACACACGGCCGATATGCATATAACAGACTTGGTTGAAGTTTTTAAACCGAGGCGAAGCGTAGCGTAGCGCAGCCGAGCTAACGCTGCGTCCGTTATTTGCTGCATATCGGCCCAATGACGTTAATAACTATTATATAAATCTGCAATAGTTAATGAAAGCGTAATAACAAGAACAAATAGCTGGAAATGTATGAAAATTGCAGAAGATTTAATGAAAATATCAAATTTTGTAAGAGATTTAATGAAAAATTTCAAAATATACAGTCAAAATACTCATCAATAGTGTTAAAAAGTTTAGAATGTTTCAAAAATCAAAATATCATAAGTATATGAAGAAACTCAACCAACCACCAATATATCCATCAATATTACAAGTATTACGAAAATTGCTACAAACTTTTGTTCTACAGAATCTATAAAAAGAAACACTAAATACCATGCCAATTAAAAAAAATCCAAATAACCTTATCAAACAATATTATCAAAAATCAACAGGAATATGTGTTGATATTTCGTTGAAATTGGTAAGTAATTGCCTTGTCAATGTTTGAAAGAATCCAAGCTATGCCTCGGTATGTTTTACCAATACTAAATGCACCTTAGAATTTTGAAATATTGTAAAGAAAATATGTCTACTGTATCTGAAGAAACTCAACCAACGACCATTATATCCACCAATATTACAAGTATTACGAAAATTGCTACAAACTTTTGTTCTACAGAATCTATAAAAAGAAACACTAAATACCATGCCAATTAAAAAAAATCCAAATAACCTTATCAAACAATATTATCAAAAATCAACGGGAATATGTGTTGATATTTCGTTGGAATTGGTAAGTAATTGCCTTGCCAATGTTTGAAACAATCCAATCTATGCCTCGGTATGTTTTACCAATACTAAATGCACTGTAAAATTTTGAAATATTGCAAAGAAAACATGTCTACAACTCAATTTACTATTATTTATTTCTTAATAATAATAATAATTATTATTATTATTGTGTTTAGAACTATACAGCATACACAAGTCAAAGTAGGTACATAGTTTGTAAAGTATGTTAGTGAAGAAAAATATCACAGTTTTGACATCTGTAAACACTATTATAGTAACATACGAAAACTGTTTTAACATAAAAACAGTAGATGCACACACATACAGTACGTTACAGAAATACCAACAAAATATTGTTGTATGGTATGTCTTAATATTTTTTGTATATAATTTTTTATCCTAAGGAGGACTCTCCCCTTTTATTGGATTCTTACCTAAATGAATAACAATTCAAAATTTAATTGAAAAAAAAATGTATTTCTTTTATTATAATTATTAAGTATCCTGTCAATTTTTAAACAATTCTCAATTAAAGCATCGATAACTTTTGATTTTACTTGAACCGTCTTACAAAATGAACTGTCACAAGAGCAGCTTGTCACAGGGATAACAGAAAAATGCTTTAAAACTGTAAAGCAATTATTGTATATTTTAATTCGCCCAGCGTCAATTAGCCAAGTGATCCACTCGTTTATATTACCCAAATTACTTCGTTTGGGAATAGATTCATCATATTTAATAAGGCTGAATTTAACGATTAGTTTATCTCTATTTATTCCAAACTGTTTTTCAAGTTCAGTTATACTACATTTTTATTATTAACTAAGAAGGCTGAGGTTTGATTTTATAAATTTTTATACATGAACACCAACAAAAATGATGTGACAGTGGAAAAAATTATTAAATGTCAGATTTCTAACAACGTTGGAGAATTCATATATTAAGATAATTAAATTATTGCTTCAATCATTCAAATTATGAAATTACTTCGTTTAGGTATGGATTCATCATATTTAATAAGGCTGAATTTTACGATTACTTCATCTCTATTTATTCCAAAATGTTTTTCAAGAAAAGTTATACTGTGTTCCATTTTTATTTTTAACTAAGAAGGCTGTGGTTTCATTCATTCATAAAGTTTTATACATGAATACCTACAAAAATGATCTGTCAGTGAAAAAAAATTAAATGTCAGATCTCCAACAACGTTATCTAATTCATATATTAAAATAATTAAATTATTGCTGCAATCATTCAAGTGTGCTGGTTTTTTAAATTATTTAAAAAATGCTAAAAACCATTGATGAAAATACGAAAACATCAATTGAAAATTTGTATAAAATATTTAAAAATTCTGCACTCAATAGATACTCAATTTGATGGCAACATTGTCCACTGTCATAAAATATAACCTCTATTTTCTTTAAGTGTAACCTATTTTTTCAAATCTAGTGACTTTTTACATTGGCCAACAATAGTAGCAAGAATAATATATAAACAATTAAACAATCAATAAACATAAAAACATATATAAACATATATAAACAATTATTAATTAAGACAATATTCAGATTGACATTTTTCCGAAATCGTTATTCCGAAAACAATGAAAACATTGATAAGTGTTCACAAGAGGGAAATGCATTTGAGATAAAGTGAAACACAACAGATTCATGGTGAAAAGCAATCGGAAAGCTCTGTAATTAATTCCTTAAATCAATAATAAAAAATAATAAAAAATCTTCTAGGTATCGTTAAAAAATAATTGTTACTACAAAGGCGAATAATTTTTTTGGGAAAAATCTAGAAATCATGGAATTCTTGCAGAAGTAATCTTAATTTAGAATAGAATAATTAATAATTAATAAATTTAATTAAGATGATGTTCAGGTTGAAATTATTTAGAAATCATTGCATTTACGTGGTTAATGGAACTATAAGAAGTTGCGAGAATTTAAGTGAAACCAGGAATAATTACAAGACTTTTTAAAAAACGTGGTAATTCATTAGTTTTGTCAATCAACAATAAACATAAATGACTGTTCTTCCAAGAATCATCAAAAATAGTCATGTTACTACAACAATGAAGAAAATTTATATTTTTCTGGACAATAATTAGGAAATCGCTCGGAATTGTTATTAATTTGAAAGACAATTGTCTTTTGTAATAACAAATAACAATGCTAGAAGAATGTATGTATATTAAATTAGGAGTGCTTCATGTATCTTCATGTATCATGAAAAAAGACCAAATTTAAATAGAATATTATTATTATTACTGTTGTAAAAAGAATATTAGGCAGAAAAGCTGAGGGTCAATAGCCTAATAAAGAGTGTTGTCTCTGCAGAATATAGAGTAGCTACAATAAAAATCTTAAACAATTCAACCATTTTATGCGGTTCTTTAACAACAAACGTTTTTGCAGTTAATTTTTCAATTGTTTACAGTTTACTCTTTTTAGTTATTTTATCATATGCTGTTTAATAGCGGTTTTATAGTTATTTTTCAGCTGTTTTCAGTTGTTTTCCTTGGTTACTTGTCATCAAGAGTTTACAGGTGTTTTCAGATGTTTTCAGTTGTTTTCCTTGGTTACTTGTCATCAAGAGTTTCCAGATGTTTTCAGTTGTTTTCCTTGGTTACTTGTCATCAAGAGTTTCCAAATATTTGTTTTCAATTGCATTCAGCTGTTTCAATTTAAATTAAACGTAAAGAATGTTATCTCTGTAGAGTATAGAGTACCTTCAATAAAAATATTAAACAATTCAACCATTTTATGCGGTTCGTTAACAACAAACGTTTTTGCAGCTAATTTTTCAATTCTTTACAGTTTACTCTTTTTAGTTATTTTATCATATGCTGTTTAATAGTGGTTTTATAGTTATTTTTCAGCTGTTTTCAGTTGTTTTCCTTGGTTACTTGTCATCAAGAGTTTCCAGATGTTTCCAGTTGTTTTCCTTGGTTACTTGTCATCAAGAGTTTCCGGATGTTTTCAGATGTTTTCAGTTGTTTTCCTTGGTTACTTATCATCAAGATATTCCAGATATTTGTTTTCAATTGCATTCAGCTGTTTCAATTTAAATTGAACATGAATAATGTTGTGTCTGTAGAGTATAGAGTACCTTCAATAAAAATATTAAACAATCCAACCATTTTATGCGGTTCTTTAACAACAAACGTTTTTGCAGTTAATTTTTCAATTCTTTACAGTTTACTTTTTTAGTTATTTTATCATATGCTGTTTAATACCGATATTATAGTTATTTTTCAGATGTTTTCAGTTGTTATCCTTGGTTACTAGTCATCAAGAGTTTCCAGATGTTTTCAGTTGTTTTCCTTGGTTACTTGTCATCAAGAGTTTCCAGATGTTTTCAGTTGTTTTCCTTGGTTACTTCTCATCAAGGGTTTCCAGATATTTGTTTTCAATTGCATTCAGCTGTTTCAATTTAAATTCGTGTGTTATTCAGTTACCTTCAGTTATTTTCAGTTGCTTTCTTTACAGTTTACTCTTTTTAGTTATTTTATCATATGCTGTTTAATAGCGGTTTTATAGTTATTTTTCAGCTGTTTTCAGTTATTTTCCTTGGTTACTTGTCATCAAGAGTTTTCAGATGTTTTCAGTTGTTTTCCTTGGTTACTTGTCATCAAGAGTTTCCAGATATTTGTTTTCAATTGCATTCAGCTCTTTCAATTTAAATTCGTGTGTTTTTCAGTTACTTTCAGTTATTTTCAGTTGCTTTCGGTTGTTTTGAGTAGTTTTCACTTGTTTTCTCAACATCCTTATAATGAGTAATTTCTTAGAACGTGATAGAATGCAAATAGAGATATACTGGTAAAAACAATTTGACATATGGGGCATACATTTAAAACAAATTGATAAGTGTTGACAAGAGGAACACACATTTGAGATAAAGTGAAACATAACTGATACATGGTGAAAATCAATCGGAAAACTCTGTATAAATAATTGAGTTCAAATTAAGATTTAGGCCAGTAATATGCGAGTGTTTAAAACGCTGCGTCAAAAATGCCGCATAATACCGCATTTAAACGTTAGTCTATTTAAGCTTAGGAGTCTTAGATTTAAGTGTGTGAAAAAATAATTATTAAAAATTAAAAACCAACATTGCAAATTCAAGCAATTTGCAGGCACGAAGAAATAGAAAAGTTTTTTCTGCAGATACAAAACAAGTACGTACTTGACGTTCTTTAATTTTTATGTGCTAAGCTCAAATCTGCAAATCGTAAATTGTTTTGTTTTAAATCATGCAAATCAAAGGTCCCCAAATTTTTTGGCAGGAAGGCCTCATGCAAATATTGCATGTGTTTGTTAGGCTAGACCACAAAGAAAAAATGTTGTTCCATGTACCATAGTTTGAGAACCACTGATATAAAGATTCATCACAATACATAATTAGCATAGAAAATGTCTGAATTAACATGGAACATCAATTTATAACTGCATGGAACATCAATTTATAACTGGCCTGGTGGTTCGGGCCGTAGTTTGAGAACCGCTGATGTAAACGTTCATACAAATATTGTAAGTGTTTGTTAGGCTAGACCACGAAAAAAAAGATGTTGTTCCATGTACCACTTAAATTTTGATGTTCTTGCGTGGAAATACTTTAGAAAATGTCTGAATTAACATGGAAAATAAATTTATGGAAGGCCTGATTGCATCGTTGTGTGGGCCATAGTTTGAGAACCACTGATATAAAGATTCATCACAATACATAATGAGCATAGAAAATGTCTGAATTAACATGAAACATTAATTTATAACTGGCCCGATTCCATAGTTGTTCGGGCCGTAGTTTGAGAACCACTGATGTAAAGGTTCATTAAAATACATAATTAGCGGTCTAAGTGTATTTTTTAATCAGCAGACGCAAAAACAAATACAAAATCCATGCAAATTAAAGACTGAATTCTTCATTACCTGATAGTGCTAACTACTTCTTAAAACCTACTTAATCAGAATGGATCTAAACACATTTAAACAAAATCGCGAATATTTTTCGATTACCACGGCATCATTCTTAAATTGCAAATCGATTTTGAAGTATCCGGTTGTGGCCGTACAGTGTGTAATGTCGATTTTGGGATAATACCTTGCGTCCGGATTAACTTTAACTGGGACTAATCTGTGGCGTTTCGGTAATTAGGTATTCACCTGTTGTCAACTCACATTAGGTTCACAATGCAGATCAGTTACATTCATGAAATGGGAGATTAGGATTAGGTGCGAAAACTACCCTCTTTCGTGGAATGACACTTATGCTTTTTGAAATCGGTAGCCAAACCCAAATATTAGCTATTTTGGACCTCCAATCCTTTGCATATCTGCAGGTATATTTAATATTAAATTCATGAATTTACTGTTTTATTTACCAATTCTAATAATTATTCGTCTGGTTGATCAAATTTGTGGAATAATCAAATATCCCCAAATATCAGCTATTTTGGACCTCCAATACTTGGCATATTTGCAGTTATATTTAATATTAAATTAATGAATTTACTGTTTTATTTACCAATTCTAATAATTATTATTGATCTGATTGATCAAATTTGTGGATGGTTACAGCCATAACTAACTGAAAACTGATTGATAGGTGTCACCATCCACCCACGCTCAGATTCGCAGTGTATATGTGTATTAATATTTATTTCGATCCTCCAAACCTTGACAGCTCTATAAGTATGCATAATGTAACAGGTTTCATTGTATTAATTATTATTAATCTGTTGGATCAAGTTCTGCAGATTAAAGTGTCACCATCCACCCACGTATAGATTCACTTTATATACAAATTAAAACAAGTCACGTACTTTTGCATACTGATGCTCAAATACTCGTCAGTTCTCGGTATTGTTCTAACGGTTGTTAAAAATTGACGCCCAGAGCAGTATTAAAATTTAATCAAAAATTAAAAAGAGGAAAGCTGATAGAAAATTGTTGATAAAGATGACAGGAAAAGTGTTTTGACTAGTAAACAAATTAATGCGAAAAGTTGGTAGGATAATGCTAACTTCTCGCCCAGATGCCTTTAACCAAAGAATCAACAGAAAATAGCGCGGAAAATCGAGAACAATTTGCCGACTAGAAGAACAAATTAATGCCAAAAGTTTGCACAAAATCCTTGAAAATACAATAATATTATACTCACTGCACAATTTTCGTGTTTTCTAAGGATTTCTTCGCTAGATTTTCTCATTGGAGAAATGGTTCAACTATTCAGCGAATAGTTGGCAGGAAAATCATTGGAAAATCAAGAAAATAATACTCACTAGATAATTTTCCTGTTTCCAAAGCTTTATGTGTCAGCTTTTCTATTTTGATTTTTTTCTCATTGATTTGTTTTTAAAGAATTCAAAGAATTCAAAGTGTTTTCTTGCTACTTACTTATTACCAAATAATAATTATTCTTCTGTGTATCAAATTTTAAGCTGATTAAATTCCTCACTAGAATAACAATTTAATGCGATGAGTCGTCAGAAAAATCCTTTGAAAAACAATAATATTGTACTCACTAGACTTTTTTTTTGTTTTCTAAAGATTTCTCCGCCAGATTTTCTCATCGATTTGTTTTTGGTAGACTTTATGCTCAATGTGTTTTCTTGTTAGTTCCGTTATTACCAAATAATAATTATTATTCTGTAAATAATTTTTATTATTCTATGTATCAAATTTTAAGCTGATTAAATTCCTCACTAGAATAATATATTAATGCGATGAGTCGTCAGAAAAATCATTTGAAAAACAATAATATTGTACTCACTAGACATTTTTTTTTGTTTTCTAAAGATTTCTCCTCCAGATTTTCTCGTTGATTTGTTTTTAGTAGACTTTATGCTCAATGTGTTTTCGTGTTGGTTCCGTTATTACCAAATAATTATTATTATTCTGTGTATCAAATTTGAAGCTGATTAAAGTGTCACCACCAACCCACGTCCAGATACACTTTATCACTTTATGTACGAATTAAAATAAGCCACGTACGATTGTGGTGTGGTGTGATGCTCAAATACTCATCAATTCTCGGTATTGTTCTAACTGTTGTTAAAAATGCACGCCCAGAACTGTGTTAAACTTTAATCAAAAATTAAAAAGAGGAGAGCTGAGAGAAAATTGCTGATAAAAATGACAGGAAAAGTGTTTTGACTAGTAAACAAATTAATGCGAAAAGTTGGTAGGAAAATGCTTGGAAAAGCAGGACTATTATACTCACTTTTTAGTGAGTCTTATACTTATATAAGAAGCAAATAAAACTGTAGGAGCCAATCAGGTAATACCTCGACAAATTAATATGAAGACACCGAGAAAACTTTTATTCACAAGCAGTCAGTAGGGCAAATTGGGAGATGTCTGCATACTCCTTGCGGATATCAATCATTAACTCAACTCCCAGCTGTGAAGCACTATTAAGAGTTGTGCATTTAAATATAACGTTTCCCCATTTAATTCCCCCACGACTCCCCGAATAATTACTCCAGATAACGCGCAGGCTCATTAAAAAAACGAGAGTACAAATTACGGTTCTTCGATCGGCGCTGCAATGAAATTCTTTTCGGCGTTAAAATTACACTCTTGGTTTCCACCGAAGGCGCACTTTGTTTCGCTTCTTGGAAGCCGAGCGTTCCCACCATTGTTGGCCGTCCCTTATTAAAACGATGGAAATTATCGCTGCCAACGAGCTGTCAACTGCGTTTTTTCAGTCGCCGCAGCTTTCCGAAGAGTTTCACGTATATATCGGCGCGTCGATTCGTTATGAAGAGTTAATCTTGAGCCGTCCGATCTATCCGGATAATTGGCATCGAGCATTCGGATAGATTGGTCTATCCGAACACTCGGTGCCAATTATATTTTTCGCGGTAATAATGGGCGCAGGAAGTGAAGCGATTTTGTCCAAGGCAGTCAGCGGTGTTTTGATTACGTTAAGTTAATGCCAATTAGATGTTTTGTGGTGACGCTTAGTGGAGGAAATTAAAGAATTTAGATGATCCTAGATACTTCACGACTTTGATAAATTAGGTATCAATCGAGAGATTACGATTACATGAAGCCCGAGGCAAAAATCCATTGTATTTTTTATTGTTTTCGAGTAATAATGTGATCGATATTTATTGAACGCCAACCCTCTATTTTTTTAAAATTTTCATAGGGAGTTCCATTTAAAAAAATATCAACTTCCTGTTTTTGCCGGAACATAATAACCCCATAAACACTCCATAAACTCCGCATAAACTTCTATTGAACGGTTTGCTTAAGATACCAGAAATAGACATTATGCAGATTTCTACCATATAATTGTATTGCAAATTTTGAAAACGGTTCATCTTGAGGAAGATTGAAACTAGACCTTTTCGCTCTTTTTACATGTACACATACGAGGTATGATAAAATGAAACGAGATTTTTCAAATTTCTTCAAATATTTTATCTATCAAAATAATTCCTTTTTTTATATGTTGGCAGCACTATTGTTGACATACGTGACAATTTTCGTGTAGCCGAGTTTTTTTTTTTTGTCTGACAAGCGAATAAAGAAGTCGTAATTGGGGCGATTTTTTGTGTGGCCAAAATATCGGCTCAAAGAATTTGTCTGGAATTTTGTGTTACAAAGGGAATTATGTAATAGAAACCTTCAAAATGTAAAAGAAGGCCTTTGGCGACTCTACTGTGTCATATCCGCGAGTTTCTGAATGGAACAAATTAGTCGTCCAATTGCAAAACCAGCCACACGACCACTTTTTTGATTTTAAGGTATTGGTATCCCTGGATTCGTCTCGTCTCAGGCTACAATATTAAACATAAATTGAGCTTCAAGCCAGTCTTAAACCTTTAACAATTAGGTTTAAAAAACCCAGTTGCGTGCAAAACCAGCCATATTTCTTTGAGTTTGGTTTCAAAAGCTGACCTACATTATCAGTTGCAAAACCACCCATATCTTTACTTAACACTACTAGTTTCGGCTGAACATTCAGCCACCATCAGGGTTTTTTAAAAATTAAATTATATATTTTTTGAAAACAAAAACTGACACAAAGTCAAATATACTCTTCAAAAGTATAATTTAATTTACAAGAGCCCCTGATGATACCTGAATGTTAAGCCGAAACTAGTAGGAAAAATAAATAAATAAATACCAGAAGATACTAGAAAGTACGTAAAATAACAAATAACAAATAACACTATACACTTTGGGTGGTCACTTTTACGACGCCCACCATTAGGATCTAGTAAACGGAATATGTACAGAGTTAGTCAAATAGGATAAAAAATTCTCATTTTTGTGCCTTTCAATGTACTGAAACGAAAACCAGGATATCTTGCACAGTTCCTGAAATATCGCTGAAAAACTGAAAAAGTGCACTATCCTGTTCCTTTTATAACTTTTTTACTTTTGAAGGAAATTTTACGAAACTTGACACTTACATTTTTCGACGTGAGATATTTGATAACAGTGCCAAACATTTTCTGCGCCAACTAGATGACCAAATTTTCATAGTCATCTTTTGATATTTTTATGGCCGTAATATTGGATTTTGATGGCATTCAACACATGGGCAATCTGACATTATTTACTACAAAAAAATCGATAATGTTTTTTGTTTTGGAAAAATCAAACTGCCGAAACACCGAAATATTCCGATTTCAACCATGTATAACACATGGGTAATCTGACATTTTTTACCACCAAAAATCATCGGAAATTTTAGCTCTTTTGAATGCTATGAAAATTTGGGCATCTTGTTGTAAAGAAACTAGAGATTCCATGAAATTTTCTTGTCTTTATAGAAAACATTATGAACGATGTCAAGATATTTTCCATAAAATTTTCTAGGTATTTAATTTTTTTTGAAATGTAAAGTATTTTCTTAATTAGAAGCTCCCATTAAATCAGTGGGCAATTACCGTCTTTTCGTACTATTACACTCATCTTTTTGCATAGAAAACTGTTACAATAATAAAATTGACAGTGTCCTCTAATGAACGAAAATTATCAGCAAATTTCGTGATAACTCAAACTTGTAACTAGAAAATTGAAAATTAATGATACCTGCATCTGGAAATTGACAGAATATTTGTAGAAAATTGATATTTGTATGTGGAAAAGTTACGTTTCTTCTATACAGTTTCCTTCGAGAAAATTGATATGTGCATATTGGAAAATTACATGTTTTAAAATAGGCAATTTTCTACCAGAATTTATTAATTAACTTTAAAAATAACATCGATTTGTTGTACTTAGATTTGTAGAATCCGCATTCCCGAATCGTAAATTCTTATATAATTCGTCTTATAATATTAAATAAGTTGTTTTTGCTTCATTAGTAATTAGTAATTATGAAAAAACATGGAACCGATGGAACAATGGCGTAACTGCAAAATGATTTTTTTTATGAGAGACGATAAATGGTTGTTAATTACTGAGTTTTAAGGAAGGAACTACATTTTATTGGTAATAACATGTATTCGTCACATTAAACATTTCACATTAACAGGGTAATATAACAAGTGGTGTTCTCATTATCGATAGTGATTTCATAAATAGCACGAATTTCAACCCCAACGACGAAATTTTTTCCAAAGATTGGGGTTTAAATGAATTGTATTTTAAATCATTATCGATTTTTGAGAACACCATGAATTATATTTAGGGAGGGAATATAATGGATTGATTGAGTCATCTAGTAAAGCAGAATAAACAAGAAGCTAAATATACAGTTTAAATACCTATATTTATTTAGATCACTTCATCTTTCAAACAGCAAACCACATTTATGTATGTACGTACTTGTACGTACACTGACATGTTGGGTAATGTTTTTATTAGCGGCTGACTAGATTTTTTGAGGGCGCAACCGATAAATAAGACCATCGCAACCGTTGCATCTGCGATCCCTGTGTGGGACTCGAAATTGTGACAGCGACCGACATTTGTTCGTGGTATTTTCGTGAAAATACAACTAGTTGTATTTTCAGCATTATCGGTGATTAATATATGCGTAACTATGGAAACCGTATTGTTATGACGTCACTGTTTTACGTATGAGTTCATTCCTTCTTTTAAAAAAGTGCAATGCTTACGCCCTTAATGAGCTCCCAATGGCGAATGGTACGCGCACATTTGAAGGATTTAGGTGATCCTGATACTCCACGACTTTGATCAATCAGGTATCAGAAAGATTACGATTACATGGAGCCCAAAAAGAGCCGTTGCTTAGCTTACGCCCTTAATGAGCTCCCAAAATGGGCGAAAATGGGCCAAAACGCGGATGGCACTAGTTTCTCGGTGTAAATGTATTGCATATACTGGGGGAAAGATTACGATTACATGAAGCCCAAAAAGAGCCATTGCTTACGCGCTTAATGAGCCCCCAAATGGGCGAAAATGGGCCAAAACGCGATTGTCACTAGTTTCTCGGTATAAATGTATTGCCTGTACTGGGGTTTATACCGTGCGAGTAAAAATTATTTCCATCCAAGAGGGCATTAAGCTCTACCGCTAATCTGCATGGCCTTGGATGCAAAGCAAATGTTGGTGATAATAATTTTTGCTTGCACCAAAAATTTCGAACTTACGTTGATCCAGTAAAATCCAGTAATAGTCGATAGCCCATTCCATATATTATGTATCACATCATATATAATATATCTATCTATCAACAATATTACATTATTATATGTATTAAGTATGTTGTAGATATGTACCTGTATATGGAACAAATGTTCATACTACTAAATCCAAAGGTGTAAGAGCTGTAGGATTATTATTTCTTCTTCTACCCTTCATTCATCTAACGATATATGTTATTTTTTCAAATTTTATTTATGGTAATAATAATTTCAATGCGCTTCTATCTGCGTTAGTAATTGCTTCTACTTGTGGGGTAATTGGTAAGCACACAAATTTGAATACATAATCCACACTTAACGATTATTTCCTAACACAATTTGGCTGCCGGTGGAGCGAGTTTCAGATCTGTTCCCAATCACCATCAATTCATTTGTTTTCACGCTTGCCTCCTCGAAGACGCGGCAATCTGTGCGAGATGATTTAGGGTCGCATGGCTTTGGGGTAAACTGAAGTACAAATAATCCATTGGAAGTTCTGACCAGCCGCTCGGACAAACGTTTGGCTTCAAGGCTGTGTTATTGCAGCCCGCTCAAGATGGCTGGGAGTGATAAACAAACAAAAACACTTGTCATAATAGCCCTTAATTTCGCCAATTGAGGCTGCTTAAGTGGAGCTCGTATCGATCCAGGGATCGGAATGCGTAATTGGCGGGGCTGCTTAATTAGCGTTTAATTTGAAAAGGAAGATGTTAACTAACGTGCGGCGCAATAGCGAAATGTAAATATGGTTTGTAGCACTGTAAATTAATTTTGAACCAAACCTCAGTAATTCCATTTGAGGAAAGAACAAAATTCATCATAGATAACCACATAAGTAACTAACAGTTACACAAATACAAAAACATGTTTAAATAAGCGACAAATAATAGAGGTGGTAAAATCATTCCAGTAAGAAAACCAAATTTAAAGACGCCTACACTATTATTCGTACTGTGAAGTACTTGAATGCAAAATAAAAACACCAATTAAAAGTTTTGCAAAAATGCAGAAAATATAATTATATTAAAATAATCATAAAGATAATCAAAAATTTGCAAAACAACATACAAAGTTTGTAACATAAAACTTGAACATGTTCTTCATAGGGTAAGTGAAGCCAGTCAACATTTTCACAAAAATATACAATCAAAATTCAACAAAAAAAACCTAAAGTTGGTGCTTGAAAATTTGCAAGACAAAATACATTGTATGTGACATCAAACTTGAACTCGTTTTTCAGAGGGGAAGTAAATCCAATTAAAAATGTACAAAAAAGTACAAAAAAATGATTAACAAATCATAAATTGATGTTTGAAATGTTGAAAGATAAAATATAAAGTTTGTGACATAAAATTTTAAGACTTTCATCATAGGGCAAGTGAAGCCAATTTAAATATTTACAAAATAATGTTGAAAAAGTCATAAATTACTGCTTGAAATGCGCAATACAAAATACAAAGTTGGTGACATCAAATTTTAACACTTTCTTTATAGGATAAGTGAACCCAATTAAAATTTGTACAAGAAAGTACTAAAAATGGTAAAAAACCATAAGTTGATGTTTGAAATGTTGCAAGATAAAATATAAAGTTTGTGACGTAAAATTTTAAGACTTTCATCATAGGGCAAGTGAAGCCAATTTAAATATTTTCAAAATAATGTTGAAAAAATCATAAATTACTGCTTGAAATTTGCAATACAATATATAAAGTTGGTGACATCAAATTTTAACACTTTCTTCATAGGATAAGTGAACCCAATTAAAATTTGTACAAAAAAGTACTAAAAATGGTAAAAAAATCATAAGTTGATGTTTGAAATGTTGCAAGATAAAATATAAAGTTTGTGACATAAAATTTTAAGACTTTCATCATAGTGAAGCCAATTTAAATATTTACAAAATAATGTTGAAAAGTCATAAATTACTGCTTGAAATTTGCAATACAAAATACTAAGTTGGTGACATCAAATTTTAACACTTTTTTCATAGGATAAGTGAACCCAATTAAAATTTTACAAAAAAGTACTGAAAATGGTAAAAAATCATAAGTTGATGCTTGAAATTTGCAAGATAAAATAGAAAGTTTGTGACATAAAATATTAAGACTTTCATCATAGTGAAGCCAATTTAAATAATTACAAAATAATGTTGAAAAAATCATAAATTACTGCTTGAAATTTGCAATACAAAATACAAAGTTGGTGACATCAATTTTTAACACTTTTTCATAGGATCAAACCCAATTAAAATATGTACAAAAAAGTACTAAAAATGGTAAAAAAATCATAAGTTGATGTTTGAAATGTTGCAAGATAAAATATCAAGTTTGTGACATACAATTTTAAGACTTTCATCATAGGGCAAGTGAAGTCAATTTAAATATTTACAAAATAATGTTGAAAAAATCATAAATTACTGCTTGAAATTTGCAATACAAAATACTAAGTTGGTGACATTTAATTTTAACACTTTCTTCATAGGATAAGTGAAGCCAATTAAAATTTGTACAAAAAAGTACTAAAAATGGCAAAAAACCATAAGTTGACGCTTGAAATTTGCAAGATAAAATATACAGTTTGTGACATAAAATATTAAGACTTTCATCATTGAGCAAGTGCAGCCAATCTAAATATTTAAAAAATAATGTTGAAAAAATCATAAATTACTGCTTGAAATTTGCAATACAAAATACAAAGTTGGTGACATCAAATTTTAACACTTTCTTCATAGGATAAGTGAACCCAATTAAAATTTGTACAAAAAAAGTACTAAAAATGGCAAAAAACCATAAGTTGACCCTTGAAATGTTGCAAGATAAAATATAAAGTTTGTGACTTAAAATTTTAAGACTTTCATCATAGGGCAAGTGAAGCCAATTTAAATATTTACAAAATAATGTTGAAAAGTCATAAATTACTGCTTGAAATTTGCAATACAAAATACAAAGTTGGTGACATCAAATTATAACACTTTCTTCATAGAATAAGTGAACCCAATTAAAATTTGTACAAAAAAGTACTAAAAATGGTAAAAAAACATAAGTTGATGTTTGAAATTTGCAAAATAAAATATAAAGTTTGTGACATAAAATTTTAAGACTTTCATCATAGAGCAAGTGAAGCCAATTTAAATACTTACAAAATAATGTTGAAAAAATCATAAATTACTGCTTGAAATTTGCAATACAAAATACAAAGTTGGTGACATCAAATTTTAACACTTTCTTCATAGAATAAGTGAACCCAATTAAAATTTGTACAAAAAAGTACTAAAAATGGTAAAAAATCATAAGTTGATGTTTGAAATTTGCAAAATAAAATATAAAGTTTGTGACATAAAATATTAAGACTTTCATCATTGAGCAAGTGCAGCCAATCTAAATATTTACAAAATAATGTTGAAAAATCATAAATTACTGCTTGAAATTTGCAATACAAAATACAAAGTTGGCGACATCAAATTTTAACACTTTCTTCATAGGATAAGCGAACCCAATTAAAATTTGTACAAAAAAGTACTAAAAAAGGCAAAAAATCATAAGTTGATGCTTGAAATTTGCAAGATAAAATATAAAGTTTGTGACATAAAATATTAAGACTTTCATCATAGGGCAAGTGAAGCCAATTTAAATATTTACAAAATAATGTTGAAAAAATCATAAATTACTGCTTGAAATTAGCAATACAAAATACAAAGTTGGTGACATCAAATTTTAACACTTTCTTCATAGGATAAGTGAACCCAATTAAAATTTGTACAAAAAGTACTAAAAAAGGTAAAAAATCATAAGTTCATGTTTGAAATGTTGCAAGATAAAATATAAAGTTTGTGACATAAAATTTTAAGACTTTCATCATAAGGCAAGTGAAGCCAATTTAAATATTTACAAAATAATGTTGAAAAAATCATACATTACTGCTTGAAATTTGCAATACAAAATACAAAGTTGGTGACATCAAATTTTAACACTTTCTTCATAGGATAAGTGAACCCAATTAAAATTCGTACAAAGAAAGTACTAAAAATAGGAAAAAACCATAAGTTGATGCTTGAAATTTTGCAAGGTAAAATATAAAGTTTGTGACATAAAATTTTAAGACTTTCATCATAGGGCAAGTGAAGCCAATTTAAATATTTACAAAATAATGTTGAAAAAATCATAAATTACTGCGTGAAATTTGCAATACAAAATACAAAGTTGGTGACATCGAATTTTAACACTTTCTTCATAGGATAAGTAAACCCAATTAAAATTTGTACAAAAAAGTACTAAAAGTGGTAAAAAAACATAAGTTGATGCTTGAAATTTGCAAGACAAAATACAGAGTGTGTGACATCAAATTTTAATACTTTCATCACAGGACAAGTGAAACAAATCAAAATTTCACAAAACAGTACAAATATTGTTAAAAAAAAAAGGTGATGCTTGAAATTTTGAAGACGAAATACAAAGTTAACGGACATCAAATTTGAACAGTTTCATCACAGAACAAGTGAAGCCAATTAAAATTTGTTCAAAAAAAAACGTGAAAATGCCCAAAAAATCACCAAAAGTTGACCAAATGTGGATACATATGGGCCATAGACCAAGTGAAGGCTTAGTTGGGTCAGGTCATTTCAGTGCCGCCGTTCAGTGAATCGTAAATAAAATATATGAACCTGCTTAATAGATAGGCATTAGATTGATAGTAATTTCAACGTACACTTAAAATTTCATGATTCCATTTCTTTTCCTTTCATCATTTATTTGTATTATGACTCTAAATAGAGTATTACATTGTCATTGTAAGATAACATACAGAAATTCAGGTATTACAGTACTTATACAGATACATTAGTCATTTTGTAAGTATATGTCTCAATTAAAATTATGTTAAAAACTCTTGGATGTTATTGGATGTTAGATGTTATAAAGTGGGATTTACTCAACATCTATTTACTCTGCAAACGTACGCTGCAAACTTAGCTCGGTAGAGTAATTCCCGCTTCCTTCCCTTGTAATGTAATATACTATTCATAATAACATGACATTTATCATACTGATGGCAAGGATTTTTATGGTACAATGTTCAACTTATTTTTATTATTTCTGTGGTGGATTCTGGTACAAACGAATATTATATGGATGATTTTACAGTTTTTACATTTACCGTTTTTAATACTCTAAAAAATATTTGTTTGAGATTTTTCTCTAAAATTAATAGGGGTGTTAATAATTACACATATTTAATTTTACATGTTAGATATATATTCGCCCCTTATCCCACACACTCTGTATAATCTCAAACCGATAATGCTTAACTTTGGCAGACTCAGGAATGCTTAACTTTGGCAGACTCAGGAGAGCGCCGCACAATTATTAATCTCTGATTTTTTTATAAATATTCCTGATACATATTTCATTAAATTTAGAAAAATCTGAGTTTCATTAAACTTTCAAATATTTGAAGAAAAAAATGATATGGTATGATTTCTTATAAATTTGGAAACAATAGAATTTTTTAAGAGAATTAGAATTATTTGAGAAAATGGTATGGCATGATTTTTTATAAGTTGGGACAAAAAAATGGTATGGTATGGCTCAATCTGAATTTATTATAAATTTGGGGAAAAAACAAAAATAAAGCAAAAGTTTTGCATTGACAAATAATTTTAAAGGTTTGTACGTTCGCTAGAAAACTGAAGAACAATACAATAAAGAAAAACCGCGAAACAAAAAATATTAGTAGCGTTAACCTCGCCGATACGAGTTTCTACAAAGAAAAAACCATCGAAAATCAAAAGGTTTTTTACAAAAAAAAAAGTCGCCAAAATTTGTAAAAACAAAGCTTAAATAAAAGTTTTGTCTTCACAAATAATTTTAAAGGTTTGTACGTTCGCAAGGAAACCGAAGAACAATACATTACGGAAAAACTGTGAAACAAAACATTTTAATAACATAATCCTGAAACAATATTTAGGTATGTGTCTACAAACAAAATGTCATCAGTTTCTATAAAAAAAATGAAACATGGAAAATCGAACAGTTTGTATAAACACAATTTCGTCAAAAAAGTTTGGTTTTACAACTAATATATATTTTTTTAAATTAAATAAAAGTGTTGTCTTCATAAATAATTTTAAAGGTTTGTACGTTCGCAAGCAAACCGAAGAACAATACATTAAAAAAAACTGAAACAAAACATTTTAATAACATTATCCTCAAACAATATTTAGGTATGTATCTACATACAAAATGTCATCAGTTTCTATAAAAAAAAATGAAACATGGAAAGTCGAACAGTTTGTATAAACAAAATATCGTCAAAAAAGTTTGGTTTTACAACTAATATCTTATTTTCAAAAATTAAATAAAAGTGTTATCTTCATAAATAATTTTAAAGGTTTGTACGTTCGCAAGGAAACCGAAGAACAATACATTAAAGGAAAAACTGTGAAACAAAACATTTTAATAACATTATCCTGAAACAATATGTAGGTATGTATCTACAAACAAAATGCCATCAGTTTATATATAAAAAAAAATGAAACATGGAAAATCGAACAGTTTGTATACACAAAATTTCGTCAAAAAGGTTTGGTTTTACAACTAATATCTTTTTTTCAAAATAAAATTTGCAAAAGCAAGAGTCAAACACAATCTTTATTGGGCTATCGGCCCCATGGGATCTTTTCGCCTTGTCTAACATTACATTACATTATACATTACATATTATACATGTATTATGTTACATTACATGCATGTGATTTATGAGTGATTGTTTTGTGTTATGAAGTGTAATATGATTCATGAAGCTTTTTTGTCGGATGTAATTTTGCAGTTCGTTTATCTTGTCTTTTCATACATAATTCGTGGAGTATTGTCCTATTGTCCTGTTTTTGTTGAAATTTATATCTTAGTTTGTCAAATCTTTGTTTGATGGGTATAATTTTGGTGATCTTGTATACATTTTTGTACAAATGAGCACCCAAGTTGATTGATTTAGACTACTAAACTTCAGATATGTTATGAAGATGATTGTCCTTGTGTCTTAGTTTGGTGAGCAGTCTTAATGTCTTGCGTTCAGTTACGTCCGTAATTCGTTTGCAGGAGTTTCTTACAGTTTTCAGTATGATCTGACCGTAGTCAATCATGGGCCTGCAGATGGATTTGACAATTTTTGTTGCGGTACTAATGGATATCCCTCTTTTTGCTTCTTATTTGTATGATTCACCATAGTCTAATTTCATAGGTTCTGTTTTACTTGCTCTGAATTGGTTTTATTATTTTCTCATTTCGTTTACTTTTCTGTATTTTCTGTTGTTTGCATGTGTAACAAATTTTGTGAAATCTTTTGTAAACCAATGTTTGAAAAAACTTTTTTTCATTGTTCTTTTATTTAATCTATTTTTTCTCGCAACTTGGTCATATCGATTTCGTTAATAGTTACTTTCTTCTTATTTGGTTTACCCACATTTAGTCTCTTATCGTGGTTGGGCATATTTAATTCACTGTAATCTCTCATATCTTTTTTCATCTCTATATTTCAGTAATATTTTATTAGCTGCTCGCTGCTCACTCTTCTGCAGACACCTAAAAACTTAACACAAGTCATAAAGATCTGTTTCCTCTGTAAAAAAAATCAACGAAATAAGTCCGCATTAAAATTCTCATAAAATTTCATCCACTGCATGCTTCCGGGTTCGGTTACTCCGTAAATCCGCAAATGAATATCGGTTTCGTTGTTCGTGAGCTATTTTTTGAGCACCCATCGAAGAATTTCTGGTTATTATTAGAAGCGCCTTTACGCCCCGTCGACGGTTGGTAACGAGCAACGAGGTGCCACATTCGATACCCCTTCGGTACTTCGTGGGGCCGCACCAATTAGACATTCCGGGGGTGATCGGTAGCCACCCTGAGCGAAGAAGCTTGTGGGGTGAGAAGCGGTTTAATGGTGGTTGAGTGATGGGCGTTGGACAGGTTTCAAGCTTGTGCAGTTCATTATATCGGGACAAAATTAGGGACGTGAAATTAGGGACGTGACACTTTAAAAACGTTTGGAATTCAAAATGAGGAGGCCAATTTTTGCATATCGCTTATCTTCACGACAAAATGGATTTGATGATAGATGGCAAATGTGATAGACGTGACACTTTAAACGTTTATGTGAATTCAAAATGAGGAGTCCAATTTTTGCATATCGCTTACCTTCGCGACAAAATGGAAGTCCATGATGTTTCGTTAAATTTGATTAAAATGTGAATAACTTGGCAACGTTGCATCTGATCACAAAAAATAAAAATTATTTGTGAAGCCCACATAAAGCAGTTTCCAAAAATGAAAGGATATACAGGGTGATCCATATAAAAAATGGAGACCATAGAGAGTGTCATGAAGTGTAATATGATTCATGAAGCGTTTTTGTCGGATGTTGTTTTGTAGTTGCAAGCAGCGTTTTCGATAAATTATCATCTCTGGAATCAAGCGGTGTGCCAATGCTGTACGCTACTTGTGTTACTTCGAGTTTCAAATCGGTTGCGTAACGCCACAAGGTGCAAACTTTCCGGCGAGCCAATCCTTCATCGCGCTACTTCCTGGCCGTGCTATTATCTGCCTGCGTTCCTTGCAGCCCCGATGGTTTCTTTGGATACTCGAACGGGAACGTTACACGGGATCGTTATCTCGTGTCTTTTTCGAGCCCGAAGGTGCCGAAGTGTGGTAGGCTGTAAAGTGCACACAAACAGTTGCGGCCTGGGGCGCCGATGGCGGAGTACGGTACGTTTCGCCGAAGCCGTTTCGCCGCGAGACGTTTCACCGCCGATAATGTATGGCTATCGTGCCCGTAACCCGGAGACTTCCACCAGATAGAGGAGAGCTAAAGTTCACTGCGAGCTTTTATTGATCGAAGTAAAATCGCTCCTAAATGCCATTTTTGTAGCGAAATTGAATTTTTTAGTAAATTTATTTTGGTTGATTTTTTTTAAGCTTGGAGATGTTTCAAAGAGTATACCAATATTTGAGCTGTTGAAAACCAGAGTGGTGTGCGTTTTTTAATTCCCGAAAAGTCCAGATGTATATAAGGGATGCTGTTTCTTGTATATTTCTGGTCCTTAAAGAACTTTAAAGGAAAAAAAAAACTTTTAAGTTTTTAATTTAGATAAGTCCAGAAATATACAAGAAACAGCATCTATTGTATATTTATGGACTTTTCTGGAATAAAAAAAAGTCTTACACCATTCTGGTTTTCAACGGCTCAAATATTGGTATACACTTTGAAACATCTAGAAGTTAAAAAAATACAACTAATATCAATCTGATATAGATTTTAATTAGTCTACAAAAAATGGCATTTAGGAACGATATTATTTGTTAGTCAAGCAAATGACCTGGGGATTAATAATTTTTGAAGTGAAATTAAAATCTTTATCAGATTGATGCGATTTTGGAAGTGTGTAGTTGTCTTAAGTGTATACCAATATTTGTAGACCTGGTTATTAATAATGGAATACGTTAATAGTGGTACGTTTTGTCGAGGACTTCTGACCGCCAGTCGTTTCACCGTAGACGGCGCTAATGTATTCTTATCGTGTCCATATCCTGGCGAGATCGACCAGCCAGCGTATAACTAAAGTCAATGTGTGAGGCTACAAGGTTATATTTCATAAGCGAAGTCGAATCGTTCGTAGCAAAACTTCTGACGAAGTTTAAATCGTTGGCAGTCGACCATCCAGAAGTGAAGTAGAAGTCGTTTTGTATAGAAGCTATATATTTGGTGTAGAATTTTGGTGTAGAAGCTAGAAAAGTCTGTTGGACTCGATGATCTGATTTAAACTAATGGCAAGATTCCTCTTTCCCACAGAAGTGAAATAGAAGTCGTTTGGTGTGGAAGCTAGAAATTTTGCGTAAAATTTTGGTGTAGAAGCTAGATAAGTCTGTTGGACTCGATGGTTTGATTTAGGCGAATGGCAAGACTCCTTCTTCCCATAGAAATGAAGTAGAAGTCGTTTCGTATAGAAGCTAGAAATTTGGTGTAGAATTTTGGTGTAGAATCTAGAAATCTCCGTTGGACTCGATGATCTGTTTTAAACTAATGGCAAGACTCATCTTTCCCGCAGAAATGAAGTAGAAGTCGTTTCGTATAGAAACCAGAAATTTGGTGTAGAAATTTGGTGTAGAGGCTAGAAAAGTCTGTTGGACTCGATGATCTGATTTAAACTAATGGCAAGACTCATCTTTCCCGCAGAAATGAAGTAGAAGTCGTTACGTATAGAAGCTAGAAATTTGGTGTAGAATTTTGGTGTAGAAGCTAGAAAAGTCTGTTAGACTCGATGATCTGATTTAAACTAATGGCAAGATTCCTCTTTCCCATAGAAGTGAAATAGAAGTCATCTGGTATGGAAGCTAGAAATTTTGTGTAAAATTTTGGTGTAGAAGGTAGAAATGTTGGACTCGACGATCTGATTTAAACTAATGGCAAAACTCCTCTTTCCCACAGAAATAAAGTAGAAGTCGTTTCGTATGGAAGTTAGAAATTTGGTGTAGAATTTTAGTGTAGAAGCTAAAAAAGTCTCTTGGACTCGATGATCTGATTTAAACTAATGGCAAGATTCCTCTTTCCCACTTTTGTGTTTTTATTTGTGAAATAATGCCATCCTTTGAGCTCGTGTCTTCATGTCCTAAAACCACAGATAAAATCCTCAAGAGAATGGAGAATCACAAATTTAACTAAAACAATTTCTCGAGAAATCTGAACTAGACAAGTGATAAATTATTTTTTGTCAAATACGAGATTTTCGATTTTATTTAGGATTTTTTCTGTTGTTTTAGGACATGAAAAAACGTTTTTTGCAGAGATTAATACCATTTTTCATAATATTGAAAAGCAAAATCACGAAACGTAGTTAATTTTATGGAATTGTTAACAATTTTATTCAATTTCATTGACTATTAATATTCCATGCATAATTACGCAATTCTTTGGTTTATGTCACCAAATATCCATATTTTTAAGAAATTTTATAAAATATTGTCAAATTGCAAGAATGTTTAGAAAATTTACTGCAATATCGTAAGATCCTAAAAATATAAGTGGAAATAATTTACATAATTTTTCGATTTTGTGACATTTTTCATTCATTTTCGTTTTCCAAATTTCCATAAGTTTTGCAGAATCTGATACAATTATATAAATTTGAAAACCTTCTCATAAAACGTATTTCGTTATATATCATTATTCCTTGCATAGGTTAAAATAAATAGTTAAAAATTTCAGCAAATTTAAAAAAAAATTGGGAGTTTGATACAATTTCGTAATATTCCATGAAACGTAGAAAGTTTTATCAGATTTAATGTAATTCCCAATTTTATTAAATTCCGTTATTTTCGTTAATATTCAATTCATAGTTACTTATAAATGGTTACAAATTTCATAAAGTTTCCAGGTTTTTGTTTAGATGGATTTATTATGTACTTAATATTGCAAAACAAAAAAGATGAAACTTTTTCATTATATTTCGCCAAATTTTCATAAGTTCTAGGTACAGAATCATATAAAATTTTATAACATCTGAAAAACATTTCATAACACGTGAAATATTTCGTTATAATAATTTCATTATTGCTTGAATAGAATTGCTGAAAAAAATGAGCAAATTTACAGACCATATTAAATTATTTATATAAAATTTCGAAAAATGTCATGAAATGCAGAATATTTTATCAGATTTTATGAAATTTTAACGCAATGTTTCATGAAATAAATAAAAAGTTAAAGTTTTATTAGATACCATGCATTTTGTTAAATCCCTTTTTTCCTTTAATATTCAATTCATAGTCACTTATACATTGTTACAAATTTCATTAAATTACCAGATTTTTTTTACATTTATTTATGAAAATTCGAAATATTGCAAACAAAATGATGAAATTTCATGAAACGTAGTTCAAATTATTATTATTTTGCATATCTGCATATCTGTTAACAAATTCTGGAATATTGATAACATATGTAACAATTTATTAGTTGAAGTTGAAGATTTATGAGAGATTGGAAATGGTAAAAATTGATATGGTTTCACGAAATATTACAAAATCCGTATCAAATTTCATAAAAATTCCGGAAATTTGCTGAAATTTTTAACAATTTCTTTGAACCTATGCGCGGAGTAACGAAATTTATCGAAGTATTGTACGTTTCATGGAATGTTCTTCAGAGTTCAGATGTTAGAAAATTGCGTTTTTTTTACATTTATTTATAAAAAAATCCAAATATTGCAAACAAAATGAAACGTAATTCAAATTATTGAATGTCCTGTGATTTCCTACAATTGTATTCAATGTTATTAACTTCATTAATATAACTTCGTGGTTCAAAAAAATTCATACAATTTCTCCGAATTTCATGAATTTTTACACAATTTACTGTAATTTCGTAATATTCTGACAATATAACTTAAAAAATTACCAAATTTAATACATTTTCTGGTAATTTCGTTATTTATCATTATATTTCACAAAATTTCCATGAGTTTTAGAAAAACTGCAGAAAATTTTAAGTGCTTATATGATCCTGTGCAAGGAATAATGAAATTTGTATAAAGAAATATTCCAGTTTTCATGATATATTTTTCAAATGTTGTACAGTTTGAAGAACATTTCATGAAAAGTAGAACACAGTTTCAAACAAAATGATGAAATTTAATAAAACGTAGTTGAAATGTCCTGTGATTTCTTATTATTGTATTCAATATTATTGACTTCATTAATATAACTTCCTGGTTCAAAAAATGTCATACAATTTCTCCAAATTTATTGAATTTTTACACAATTTACTGTAATTTCGTAATATTCTGACAATATAACTTAATAATTTACCATATTTAATGTATTTTCTGGTAATTTCGTTAATTTTCATTATATTTCACAAAATTTCCACGAGTTTTAGAAAAACTGCTGAAAATTTTAAGTGTTCATTTGAACCTGTGCAAGGAATAATGAAATATTCTACTTTTCAAGAAATGTTTTTCAAATGTCGTAAAGTTTGAACAACATTTCATGAAAAGTAGAATATTTCTTTATACATACTTGATAATTCCTTGCACAGGTAATTTCGTTCATTTTCATTATATTTCACAAAATTTCCATGAGTTTTAGAAAAACTGCAGAAAATTGTAAGTGTTCATTTGAACCTGTGCAAGGAATAATGAAATATGCATAAAGAGATATTCCAGTTTTCATGAAATGTTCTTCAATGTTGTACAGTTTGAAGTACATTTCATGAAAAGTAGAATATTTCTTGATACATATTTGATTATTCCTTGAACAGGTAATTTCGTTCATTTTCATTATATTTCACAAAATTTCCATGAGTTTTAGAAAAACTGCTGAAATTTTAAGTGTTTATTTGAATCTGTGCAAGGAATAATTAAATTTGTATAAAGAGACATTTCAGTTTTCATGAAATGTTCTTCAAATGTCGTACAGTTTGAAGAACATTTCGTGAAAATTTGAATATTTCTTTATACATATTTGATTATTCCTTGCACAAGTAATTTCGTTCATTTTCATTATATTTCACAAAATTTCCACGAGTTTTAGAAAAACTGCTGAAATTTTAAGTGTTTATTTGAATCTGTGCAAGGAATAATTAAATTTGTATAAAGAGACATTCCAGTTTTCATGAAATGTTCTTCAAATGTCGTACAGTTTGAAGAACATTTCATGAAAAGTAGAATATTTCTTTATACACATTTTAATATTCCTTGCACAGGTAATTTCGTTCATTTTCATTATATTTTACAAAATTTCCATGAGTTTTAGAAAAACTGCTGAACATTTAAAGTGTTTATTTGAACCTGTGCAAGGAATAATGAAATATGTATAAAGCAATATTCCAGTTTTCACGAAATGTTCTTCAAATGTTGTACAGTTTGAAGAACATTTTATGATAAGTAGAATATTTCTTTATACATACTTGATAATTCCTTGCACAGGTAATTTCGTTCATTTTCATTATATTTCACAATTTTTTTATGAGTTTTATAAAAACTGCTGAAAATTTTAAGTGTTTATTTGAATCTGTGCAAGGAATAATTAAATTTGTATAAAGAAATATTTCAGTTTTCATGAAATGTTCTTCAAATGTTGTATAGTTTGAAGAACATTTCGCGAAAAGTAGAATATCTCTTTATACATATTTGATTATTCCTTGCACAGGTTCAAATGTACACTAAAAATTTTCTGCAGATTTCCAGAATTTATAGGAAATTTTGTGATATATAATGAAAATGAATGAAGTTACCAGAATATTTGGTAATTTATTAAGGTATATTATATTATTAAATATTCTATTTTCGTAATATTTTTATCAGATTTCATACTCACATACTTGTACTCATTAGTAGTTAAATATTGCATCAAATTTGCAGAATTTGTTTAGAGAGATTTATACAATTTTGTTGCAACAAAAAAATATCTGAAATGAGCCGTTGATTTTGAAAGTCTATTTTTGTTTTAAATTCCAAGAAGTCCAGAAATACACAAGGAATGTTGTCTTGTACATTTCAGGACTTTTCTCATTTAAAAAAAAGGACTTACTCCACTTTAAAACTCAACGGCTCAAATGTAGTTAAGTTCCTTCTCTTGTGGTTTAAAATTGTTCATAGCTGATCATCTAGGAACGAGTCGTTCTTAGTTTATCTTCCTAGAACGAAGTTAACTTCTTCTCCAGCTTGTCTTCAGAAGCGAAGTTAAAGTCTCCCCTAGCTAACTTTCAGAGGCATAGTTAAAATCTTCGCTAGCTGTTCTTCTGAAGCGAAGTTAAAATCTCTGCTAGCTGATCTCCTGAAGCAAAATTAATATCTTCCCAGCTGACCTTCAAAAGTGAAGTTAAAAGTCGTTCTTAGCTTACCTTCTAGAAGCGATTTAAAGTTCGCTTCTAGAAGGTCAACTAAGAACTTGTAACTTCACCTTTGGGAAGGCATAGTTAAAATCTTCGCTAGCTGATCTTCTGAAGCGAAGTTCAAATCTTCGCTAGCTGATCTTCTGAAGCGAAGTTCAAATCTTCGCTAGCTGATCTTCTGAAGCGAAGTTTAAATTATCCCAGCTGACCTTCATAAGTGAAGTTAAAAGTCGTTTTTACTTTACCTTCTAGAAGCGATTTAAAGTTCGCTTCTAGAAGGTAAACTAAGAACTTTTAACTTCACTTTTAGGAAGGCATAGTTAAAATCTTCGCTAGCTGATCTTCTGAAGCTATGTTAAAATATTCGCTAGTTGATTTTCTGAAGCTAAGTTAAAATTTTCCCAGCTGACCTTCATGGGTGAAGTTGAAAGTCGTTCTTAGTTTACCTTCTAGAAGCGATTTAAAGTTCGCTTCTAGAAGGTTAACTAAGATCTTGTAACTTCACTTTTGGGAAGGCATAGTTGAAATCTTCGCTAGCTGATCTTCTGCAGCGAAGTTAAAATCTTCGTTACCTGATCTCCTGAAGCGAAGTTAAAATCTTTCCAGCTGACCTTCAAAAGTGAAGTTAAAAGTCGTTCTTAGTTTACCTTCTGGAAGCGTACTTTAAATCGCTAGCCGACCTAGCTGCGAATTTAATAACGTTCCGAGAGTTTGGTTGAATTAGTTTCTATTGTAGGTTTCCAGCGTTTCCGAATTGGCTCTAATTTGCATAAATGAGATAATAACGTGTGAATTCTTACGCCACTGTTGACTGTGGTCATACTGGTCATAATGACTGGTCATATACTTCAAATAATTGTGTAATCTTTAATTCATTGTAGGATTAATATATTTTGGGGAAAATGGCTCACGGCGAAATGCCCTTTTCCACCTTATACGGTATTCCGTAAGTTAACCCCATCTTAATGACTTCTCCGAAGGACCTTGCTGGGCGCGAGCGATCTCGTCATCAGGGATTCAGCCCTTCGCTTGATCCTAGATAAGCGTCCTTCCGTAAATCTCTTGTGAATTTGGCGATATGCATCTGTTGGCCCTTGGGAGTTACGGGAGAAATAAAACTCAGAGAGGAAAAACAATGCGATTATTTCTATTTGCCGCGGAGTGGAGAGCGTCCCGTCCACCGGCGCGGATAGCCGGTGCAGGGGCGGGGTGCGGAGGTGCAGCAGGTGCGCGCTTATTCCAATGCACCTGTCTTAAACACCAGTTTATATTTTTTAGAGAAACCGCTCTTACGAGTTATATATACGTCCGAGTGCATTGCGGTAGTTCATGATCAATTTATACCGTACATTATAAATATATAACCGAGCGGAGGCTGGCAGCCTTTTATTGCGATAGGAAATGTCGGAGTGCTTGTTTTTCGATTGTTAATAATTGTTATTAAGTCATTCCGATTGCCCTGATTGATACTGGCGCGCACACGCGTAGTCCGGTCCTGCGCGGTCCATTCGATCGCCGGACCGACTGGCAAACGGTTCTATTGCCGCCGATAATATCAGCGGCTCTGAAAGATAACATAAATTTTACCGTTTCAGTTATTAAGTGCATAAATACTTGTCCCATTTTATCGCCCCGGCACACATTCATGCATATCGAAACAATTGCCCCGGGCCCAGCGACCACCTTTTGCACATTCCGGTAAATTTCGAAAAATAAAACCGCAAGAACTGAACACGTACACCTCATTTGCCTCATTTGCCTCCACTGCACAGCTTCGGATCTAGAGCTACACCTATGGAATGAAAATAATCAAACTATTACTTCAGCACAGTTATATCATGTGATTTAGAACAATTTGGGTTTAAAATACTTGCAAATTGATTATAACACTTCAAAACCTGTATACACCGTGTATCTGAACTTGCAAAAACTTTTGGCCAGGCACATGAATAAAGAAAGCTTCTCGTATACAGATCTTTTCCAGGTCTCGCAGAACTCGTGCGATTCTTTTGTTTAACTTTGGGCCTGTCAGCTAGATTTATTCAGAAACAGGCTCTTAAAGTCGTCCAAACAATGGTTCTCCTATACAGATCTTTTCCAGGTCTCGCAGAACTCGTGCGATTCTTTTGTTTAACTTTGGGCCTGTCAGCTAGATTTTTTCAGAAACAGGCTCTTGAAGTCATACAAAACAATGGTTCTCCTATACAGATCTTTTTCGGGTCTCGCAGAACTCGTGTGATTCTTTTGTTTAACTTTGGGCCTGTCAGCTAGATTTATTCAGAAACAGGCCCTTGAAGTCGTACAAAACAATGGTTCTCCTATACAGATCTTTTTCAGGTCTTGCAGAACTCGTTTGATTCTTTTGTTTAACTTTGGGCCTGTCAGCTAGATTTTTTCAGAAACAGGCCCTTGAAGTCGTACAAAACAATAGTTCTCCTATACAGACCTTTTCCAGGTATTGCAGAACTCGGGCAATCCTTTTGATTAGTTTTCAGCCTGTAGACCGATTTTCCGAGAAGCTTTCCGTTGAAGTTGCAGAATACCAATGTAGTACACGTCAAGGCTGAAAGTTGGCCCTTAAACTCTCGATTGTAATAGGTTTGATTGGGATTCACATCCCTTGTATTCCTACAGATTCAATCCATTTCAAATCACCCAGGCAATGTTGCTCATCATTTATTATTTCCCTTAATTTTTTTCCATGTGTTCCCTCCACATTTCCCTTCCACTTATCGCCGAAATTCGCCAAATTTCATGTTTTTTAAAGAATTTAAATTTTGTAATATTTCAAGAAAATAATGTAAGATAATTTACTAAATTTCAAGAATTTTGTAACACGTTCGTTCATGTTTGTTATATTTCACCAAATTTATCTAAAAAATTAACCAAATTTCAAAAATTTTCTAACCGTTTCGTTCGTTTTTGTTATATTTCACCAAATTTTTCTCAAAAATTAACCAAATTTCAAAAATTTTCTAACCATTTCGTTCATTTTTGTTATATTTCACAAAATTTACTGCAAAAATGTACTATATTTCAAAAATTTTCTAATCATTTCGTTCATTTTTTTCTATCTTGCCAAATTTACCGCAAAAATTTACTAAACCTCAAGAGTTTTCTAACAATTTCGTTCATTTTTGTTATCTTTCACCAAAGTTTCAAGTGTTATTATAACTTTCCGTTTAAATCACAGAATATCAATGTGGTACACGTCAAAGTGGGCCCTTGAACTCCTGGTTGTAATTGGTTTGATTGGGAATCACATTCTTTGCATTCCTGCAGATTCAATCCATTTCAAATCACTCAATCAATGTTACTCATCTTTTATTATTTCCCTGAATTTTTTCCATGTGTTGCCTCCACTTTTCCTTTCCACTTTTCGCCGAATTTCATGATTTTTTTAAAGAATTTAAATTTTGTAATATTTCAAGAAAATAACGTAAGATAATTTACTAAATTTCAAGAATTTTGTAACACGTTCGTTCGTGTTTGTTGCATTTCACCGAATTTATCTAAAATAAATACCAAATTTCAAGAATTTTCTAACCATTTCGTTCATTTTTGTTCTATTTCACCACATTTTTCTCAAAAATTAACCAAATTTCAAGAATTTTCTAACCATTTCGTTCATTTTTGTTATATTTGACCAAATTTACTGCAAAAATGTACTATATTTCAAGAATTTTCTAATAATTTCGTTCATTTGATTCTATCTTGCCAAATTTACCGTAAAAATTTGACTACACCTCAAGAGTTTTCTAACAATTTCATTCATTTTTGGCATCTTTCACCAAAGTGTTATTATAACTTTCCGTTGAAGTCACAGCATATCAATGTGGTATACGTCAAGGCCGAAAGTTGGCCCTGGAACTCCTGGTTGTAATTGGTTTGATTGGGATTCACATTCCTTGCTTTCCTGCAGATTCAATCCATTTCATGTCTTCCCAAATTTACCGCAAAAATTTACTAAACCTCAAGAGTTTTCTATCAATTTCGTTCATTTTTGTTACCTTTCACCAAAGTTTCAAGTGTATAACTTTCCGTTGAAGTCACAGAATACCAATGTGGTACACGTCAAGGCCGAAAGTTGGCCCTTGAACTCCTGGTTTTAATTTGTTTGATTGGGATTCACATTCCTTGCATTACTGCAGATTCAATCCATTTCAAATCACCCAGGCAATGTTGCCCATCTTTTATTATTTCCCTGGATTTTTTTCCATGTGTTCCCTCCACCTTTCCCTTCCACTTTTCGCCGAATTTCATGCTTTTTTAAAGAATTAAAATTTTGTAAAATTTCAAGAAAATAATATAAGATAATTTACTAAATTTCAAGAATTTTGTAACACGTTCGTTCATATTTGTTATATTTCACCAAGTTTATCTCAAAAATTGACCAAATTTCAAGAATTTTCTAACCATTTCGTTCATTTTTGTTACATTTCACCAAATTTACTGCAAAAATGTACTATATTTCAAGAATTTTCTAATAATTTCGTTAATTATATTCTATCTTCCCAAATTTACCGCAAAAATTTACTACACCTCAAGAGTTTTCTAACAATTTCGTTCATTTTTGTTATCTTTCACCAAAGTTTCAAGTGTTACTATAACTTTCCGTTGAAGTTACAGAATACCAATGTGGTACACGTCAAGGCCTAAAGTTGGCCCTTGAACTCCTATTTTTATTTGGTTTGATTGGAATTGACATTCCTTGCATTCCTGCAGATTCAATCCATTTCAAATTACCCAGGCAATATTGCTCATCATTTATTGTTTCCCTGATTTTTTTTCCATGTGTTGCCTCCACTTTTCTCTTCCACTTTTCGCCGAATTTCATGATTTTTTAAAGAATTAAAATGTTGTAATATTTCAAGAAAATAATGTAAGATAATTTACTAAATTTCAAGAATTTTGTAACACGTTCGTTCATATTTGTTATATTTCACCAAATTTATCTAAAAAATTAACCAAATTTCAAGAATTTTCTAACCATTTCGTTCATTTTTGTTATATTTCACCAAATTTACTGCAAAATGTACTATATTTCAAGAATTTTCTAATAATCTCGTTCATTTTATTCTATCTTGCCAAATTTACCGCAAAAATTTACTACACCTCAAGAGTTTTCTAACAATTTCGTTCATTTTTGTTATCTTTCACCAAAGTTTCAAGTGTTATTATAACTTTCCGTTTAAATCACAGAATATCAATGTGGTACACGTCAAAGTGGGCCCTTGAACTCCTGGTTGTAATTGGTTTGATTGGGATTCACATTCCTTGTATTCCTACAGATTCAATCCATTTCAAATCACCCAGACAATGTTGCTCATCATTTATTATTACCCTGGATTTTTTCCATGTGTTCCCTCCACTTTTCGCTTCCACTTTTCGCCGAATTTAATGATTTTTTTTAAAGAATTTAAATTTTGAAATATTTCAAGAAAATAATGTAAGATAATTTACTGAATTTCAAGAATTTTGTAACATGTTCGTTCATATTTGTTTTATTTCACCAAATTTATCTCAAAAATTAACCAAATTTTAAAAAAATTCTAAACATTTCCTTCATTTTTGTTAATTTCACCAAATTTACTGCAAAAATGTACTATATTTCAAGAATTTTCTAATAATTTCGTTCAGTTTATTCTATCTTGCCAAATTTACCGCAAATATTTAGCAAACCTCGAAGAGTTTTCTAACAATTTCGTTCATTTTTGTTATCTTTCACCAAAGTTTCAAGTGTTACTATAACTTTCCGTTGAAGTCACAGAATATCAATGTGGTACACGTCAAAGTGGGCCCTTGAACTCCTGGTTGTAATTGGTTTGATTGGGATTCACATTCCTTGCATTCCTGCAGATTAAATCCATTTCAAATCACCCAGGCAATGTTGCTCATCTTTTATGTTTATACTTACTTTATGTTAATTTTTTGTAACATTCTTTTGTAGATTTTTTTTGCATTTTTTGGTAAAGTTGATGGAATTTCATTTAATTTCAATGTGGTCATGCCCAATATTAAGATCTTTAAAAACGGAACAAAAATTTATTTATTTAGATTTATTTAGCTTCCAGCCCATATAACTTTTTTCTCGAAAATATTTTTGTATCTCTGCCTTCTGCTTTGAACCAGAGATACATATTTCTACATTCTACTAACGAAATTTCACCCATCTAAACCTTATAATTTTTCTGAAAATTAAACCTCGTACGAAAATCAAATTTTGTGATGAAAATCTTCAAATTTTCTATAATTTCACATTCTGAACAACTTTTCAACCGTTTGGTCAATTATACCTTATAACCTCTATTCTCGTACATACTATACAGGGTCTAACTGAAATGCTTGGCCAAGCTACACAAATGTGACGCAAAACAGAAAACTGGGGAAAAAATTACAAATTAAAAGCTTATAAAAGTTTTAGTTTAGCACTTATATTGTTTTATTTTAAACTAAACACCTAATAAAAGTGTAATTCGTAACTTTGAAAACCTAACACGTTGTTGATTGTTGTTGATCTTCACCAAGGAACAAAAAAGCATTATCAGTTTGACTTCAACACATTTGATAATTTTTAAATTCGCGTGTAACTTTTTAAGTACGCATTTCAGGACACATGTCTATAAGAACTTTTTTCACAGTTTTGTTCCATACACGTTCGAGAAGTTTAGTTTTCAGTTACACACAGTTACACCCTGTATATATACATTTGTATATATACATTTGTATATATATATATATATATATATATATATATATATATATATATATATATATATATATATATATATATATATATATATTTATAGGTTTCACATAAAAATATCAATTAACATATTGCATATGTTATTCAAATATCGTCTGTTAAGTCGTCCCAGTATTTGCTACTTTTCTGTCTGATATCGGGACTTAAATGCGATATAATTGCGAATAATGCGCTGTAATTACCGCTCTTAATTTGTATAAGCGGAATGTGGAATGTTATTCGCGTACACTCATAATAAGATAACGCGGATCGTTCCGTGGACGAGGAGAATTACCATATAGAAGTTATTAAGCTATCGTAAAGTATTTCTAAAAAAAATAATTTTATATGGTATTACCGCATTTCATTAAATTGCGAATTAATGGGTGATATATTTTTGTATGCAATGACTTCCAGTTGATAATTTTATTAAGGATTAATTAGAGTTATACAGAATTAAGTAATCATTTTTATTTAATTGTTATGTGTACGTTATGCTCAATTACATTAAGTGCATTCTGGGTTGCATCAGAGGTGCATATGCATAATGACATGTGCATACCAATTTCGTCTTCATTAAAAATAATCTGCAGGGCTCTAATAGTCTTTCCATCCGTTGATAAATGTGCGATGACTTGTCTAATGGTTTTAGATATATTCAATAATACGGCCACAATTAGAAATGTACTTTCTAGCTTCGTTGCGGCTGCTAACGTACACTTAAGTTTAGATACCATCTCTTGTCTGTTTGTATAAAATTAGTTGCAAATAGTCATTTTTATTTAATTATTTTTTGTTCCATTATTTAGTTATGGTTTGATAAGAAAATATTTTGGAGATAAGGAGATTTTGGATTTGAAGATTTTGGATTTTGAAGATGTTTGATAAGAAAAGATTGGAAAGATTTTGAGACACCTAGACAAGATATTCTTCAAAATTTGCTTAAGAATGGCAGAGCAAATACTAGGTTGTAGAGTTTTGAAATCAAATGAAAAATTGAAACATTTGGAGTAACCTAGTCAACATGTTCTTCAAAATTTACTTAAGAAAAGCAAATACTGGTTAGTAGAGTTTTGTAATTAATTAAAACTTGGAAAGATTTTGAGTCACCTACTAAGATTTTCTTCAAAATATGCTTCAAAAGGGCAAATTCTAGTTGCATAATTATAATATTTGTTCTGATTTAAAAAATCTGAATTTTGGGTTGAAGGCACTGAAATGCAGAAATATTTATATAGAACATAATTATTCGAGGTGCAATCTGAGAAATTCTATACTTACGACTAATTATAAAAGAAATATATATATATATATATATATATATATATATATATATATATATATATATATATATACATACTAGGTTTAAAGTTTTAAGCTTCAAGTTACTGAAATTCAGATATATTTTATGAGGAAGAAATCATATTGGCTGGAAGATAACAAATTATAGAGGCATATTTGTTCTGATTTTAATAATCAGAAATTGGGATTGAAGGCACTGAAATGCAGAAATATTTATGTAGAACATAAAACTCGAGGTGGAATCTGAGAAATTCTATACTTACCACTAATTATTAAAAAAAAAATTCTAGCTTTAAAGTTTTAAGCTTCAAGTCACTGAAATTCAGATATATTTTATGAGAAAAATATCATATTGGCTGGAAGATAACAAATTGTAGATGCATAATTGTTCTGATATCTAAAATCTGAAATTGGAATTGATGGCACTGAAATGCAGAAATATTTATATAGAAACTCAAGAAATAACATAATTACTCGGGATAGAAACTGGGAAATTTAGTATTTACGACTCATTACACATTTATTCTAGTTTTAAAGTTTTAAACTCCAAGTCACTGGAATTCGAAAATATTTGGTGAAAACAAAATTGCACTGCCTGGAAATTGACAAATTCTATGTGAATAATTATAAAAAAAATGTAGTGATTTTAGAAATCTTAATTTTAGGCTCGAAGGCATCATCTGTATTCAATAAAATTTTATTTTAAGATTGAAAGCATTAAAACACTGAAATAATCTTGCCGGGATTGGCGAGACGATAGTAGAAATTCTATAACTACATGAGTAAGAAAATGTCCACGTTTTAAAGAATTTTATACAATTTCGCAGAATTTAATGATTTTTAAAAAAATTAATTTTTTTTAATATTTCAAGAAAATATTGTAAGATAATTTACTAAATTTCAAGAATTTTGTAACACGTTCGATCATGTTTGTTATATTTTACCAAATTTATCTCAAAAATGTACCAAATTTCAAGAAGTTTCTAACCATTTCGTTCATTTTTGTTATATTTCACCAAATTTACTGCAAAAATGTACTATATTTGGCGGAAAGACCCCATGGGGTCGATAGCCTAATAAAGATTGTTTATATATATATGTACTATATTTTAAGAATTTTCTAATAACTTCGTTAATTTTATTCTATCTTGCCAAATTTACCGCAAATATTTACTAAACCTCAAGAGTTTTCTAACAATTTCGTTCATTCTTGTGATCTTTTACAAAAGTTTCAAGTGTTACTATACACTTTCGTAAAATTGAAAAACATTTCATGGCCGGAATTTTTCATAATTCCGAGTATTTTATACAATTTCATAATGTTTCACGAAATATAGAACACTTACTATACTATACATTTTTCGTAAAATTTCCAGAAATTTTAGAGACTGCACCTTTTTGCAATATATCATTTAAGAACATTTAATAACATTTTATAATATATAGAATATTGCACAAAATTTCATAAATTTACCAACTTGATTAATTTCCGTAATATTTCAACAAATTTTCAGAATTATTTGCGAATTTGGTACATTTTTTTTAAGTTCTGGAAATTTACCTACTTTTTTAGAGCTACAAATCATTTTGTAATAATGTAATAAAATATTTTGCAAAATTTAATATTTTTTTTAATAATTAAATACAATTTCGCCGACTTTCAAGAATATTGAGACAATTCAGTGCAATTTCGTAATATTCCAAGATTCTAATTGTAAATATAATGTAGAATAATTTACCAAATTTCGATCCTTTTCGTCTCAAGTTTTCATAACTGCGAAAAGGTGCAGAACTATATCAAAAACATTTAATAATATTTCATAAAATGTAACATATTTTAGGTGTACCTGGTTACCAATTATTGTTTCCTTTCATGATTACCTTTCATGATTACCAATAATATGATTAATTTCCATTAAATATATTGTGATATTTCCATGTAATGTTTCATTAAATTTTTACAATTGAATAGACTTTTGCACATGTCCACACAAGACCATTCATGAAATATAGAATTTCATGAATGAACTATTACTTTATATTTCACTAAATTTTCAGAATTATTGGAACTTTTGAACATTCACACAAGACCATTCATGAAATGTAGAATTTTATTAATTTCATGAATGAAATCGTATTACTTAATAAATCACTAAATTTTCAGAATCATAGGAACTTTTATACATTTTTACACAAGGCCATTCATGAAATGTAGAAATTCATGAAATATATAGAATATGTTTGAAATTAGTTCTTTATAAGCCTAAGATTTTATAAAGTATTATATAAACCTTATAAAATTGAGGTCTCGAGAAAATGTTCATTTTTTTGCCAAATTCGAGAATCTTGATTCTCGATTTTAGGTGAAATTCTAGAATCTTGATTCTCGATTTTAGATGAAATTTGAGAATCTTGATTTTCGATTTTAGATGAAATTCAAGAATCTTAATTCTCGATTTTTGTGAAATTCGACTATCTTGATTCGAGATTTTTGTGAAATTCGAGATTCTTGATTTTTTTGAACGCAAAATCATTGAGAAAACAAAAACTCGAACTTTGAGGAAATTGCGTGTGATTTTAGGACTTCTAAGAACGTTAACAAAGAATGGATGTTTACAAAAAATCTGTTTGTGAACTCAATCCTTGGACACCCTGTACATGGAGAGTCATGCACTGGGTACATCAGATTTTTATTTATTGCTGTTAATATTCCAATTATAATTTGTTGGACACTCTAACTTTGAGAATTGAATGGTTTTGGCAAAAACGTTCACAAAGAATATTAACGCTTTTTCCACTCAAATAATATTAAAAAATATATAATAAAGTAGGTACTTTATTATGTAAACTCAACCCGTGGACACCCTGTATATGCAGTCATGCAATGGCTACATCGAAATTCGAGAATCTTGATTTTCGATTTTCAAAAATAAAAATGTTTTTCTGTTTGTGAACTCAATCCATGGACACCCTGTAGGTATATGGAGAGTCATGCACTGGGTACATCTGATTTTTATTTATTGCTGTTAATATTCCAATTACACTTTAGTTGGACTGAGAATTGAATAGTTTTGGCAAAAACGTTCTCAACTAATATTTAAAAAAAACAATAATAAAGTAGGTACTTTATTATGTAAACTCAACCCGTGGACACCCTGTATATGTAGTCATGAAATGGCCACTTCAGATTAATTTTTTTTACAATTTGAAGCAGTAAGAATCAAACAGGTCTAAGTGACATTTTTGTCGAAAAATAAAAATTCAATTACTAAAAAATATGTATTTTTTTAAATAAAATATTATTATTGTTACAAGTACGATATAAGAAGAAATTGTTCTTAAACTGTTATTACAGATTTATCACTTCAACCGCTTCAATTACAATTTAGTTGGGCAATATATGGAATTTTACTTGTGGCAACTGTGAAGTACTGATGATGATTCAATAACTTGTATAAAATTGGGCGTATATGTGTAGTCTCAGTTACCCGTGGACACCCTGTGTATGCAGAGTCATTCAGGCTTATATCAGATCGATTTTTTTTAACATTCAATTTGATGCAGTAAGAAGTAAAACAAGGGCTAAGTGACATTTTTGTAGAAAAATAAACTTAATGTAACTACTAAAAAATATGTATTGGTTTGTCAAATAAAATATTATTATTGTGATACAAGTATGAAATAAGAAGAAATTATTCTTAAACTGTTATTACAGATTTGATCGCAAGCAACTAACTTTGAACTCAATTTTATCTGAATCTCGAAATTGTCACTGAGACAATTTTTCTTCTTACCGCTTCAATTACAATTTAGTTGGGCAATATATGGAATTTTACTTGAGGCAAGTGTCCAGTACTGATGATGATTCAATAACTTGTATAACATTGGGCATATATGTGTAGTCTATTACCTGTTACCCGTGGACACCCTGTATATACAGACTCATGCAGTCATATATTAGATTGTTTTTTTTACATTCAATTTGAAGCTCTAAGAAGCAAACAAGGGCTAAGTGAAATTTTTATCGAAAAATATACTTAGTACAATTACAAAAAAAAATGTATTGGTTTGTCAAATAAAATATTATTATTGATACAAGTACGAAAGAAGAAGAAATTGTTCTTAAATTGTTATTACAGATTTTATCGCAATCAACTAACTTTGAACTCAATTTTATCCGAATCTCGAAATTGTGGGTTAGTCAATTTTGCTTCTTATCGCTTTAATTACAATTTAGTTGGGCAATATATGGAATTTTACTTGTGACAACTGTCCAGTACTGATGATGATTCAATAACTTTTGTAAGATTGGGCGTATATGTGTAGTCTATTACATGTTATGACATTTTCAATTACATGAGTTATGTAATAAGAGGTATACGAGCTAATTAAGAATACATAGAGTTTTTTTATGTAAAATTTTGAATATGAAGAGGAAAGTCTTGCCATTAGCCTAAGCAATAACCGAAATAAATAACGTGTTTATTGTTTAATTGGCATTTTTATTGGCATGATTCAGTTGAACGTGAGCTGATGGTGTCCGCAGATAACCCAGATCGACGAAACCCACCCGTAAATTAAACTTTCCCATTTCTATAATTGTAATATAATATGCACCTTATCCGGCGCGATCGGGAGCAAACTAATCTATTCGTTTTTCAGGACAGTTTGTGTACACAAACAACTCTCGGGCGCACAATAATGAATGCGCACGCCAGATCGGCTCGCCAGATAGCGCAGGTAATTTCCTTCAATTTTTCCTCTCCCATTAAATAAACATCGGGCAATAAAATCACGGAAAAATATACGCGGGCTTACGTGTGCAAGAGGACGACGGACGGACCCTCGTCCTTCTGCCGATGGTATCTGGGGGCCTTATTCACGCCGAGTCCGTCGATTGTGTCGTTAATGCGAATCGATTATTCATCCGGTGCGTACGACGGCGTTAACGAAGACCACGCTCATCCGGACCGGATTTATGGCGAGCCGTGAACACCTGATGCGCTCGCAGGAGTCTTCAGAGATGGTCGTTTTTCAGCGGCGAGATGGTGCATCCTCGGCCGGTGCGCGCACCAACCTCCGTGGGAACCGCCTTGAGGACTTCTGCGGCTAACGCTCTCGTAGCCTCGGGTTCTGATGCTCGAAATTGTATATCATTTCTGGTGTGTGTCGAAACTGGCCATGTCAGTAATCAGTGTCGTGATACTTACTATCTTTCCATCCGAACACATGTACATTCGAATAATTTACATAAATCACTCAAATCGTTCGAATAAATCGCTCTATTATCAATCGAATAAATCACGGGGATCAATTATTTTAATTAATTCACTCAATGACGTCACACACATAACTTATTCAATCAATTGTATTATACGACGTAGGAGACATCGTCGTTAAAATCGATTAAATCGAGCGATTCATTCATTCGACTTAACCCGCTCAATAATTCATTCAAATAACTTACTCAATTTATTTATTCGATTATATCACTATATGGGGGAGATATGGCACATTTGATTAAATCAATGATCGCAATGAATTAATTCATTCGATTTAACCACTGACTGATATCCGAATGATACACCCAAATCCAAAATAAACGGCTCAATTTATTCATTCGAATATATTTGCATCTCACTCTATGACTCACTAATCACTCTATGAGTTCATTCGATTAAATTACTCGATAAAAACGTGTCGAATCTATCCTAATAATTGCGTGAATGAAGAAGTCGATGAATACATAACTCATTCGAATGCATTGATTCGTTCGAATCAATCACTCGATACAAACTCTATAAATTTTGTTTTAAAGATCAGTTAATTTATTTATCTGTGGAATCATACTCTCATTCATTCCTTAAATTGGTCTATAAAAACTAAATGATATTCTCACTGTGCCATAAAGTGGCCGATTATTAAAGATTTAGAAACTCATAACCATGGCATTCTAATGCTTATGGACGATAAAAATACTTAAAATATAAAAATGCGTTACATACATTGCTACATACAAGTAACCCAGAACATATACAGGGTGGTCACATTTACGACGCCCACCATTACGAAACGAAATACGAGATATCTTGCACAGTTTCTGAAATATCGCTGAAAAACTGAAAAAGTCCAGTTTCCAAGTCTTGGCAACTTGATTTTTAGAGCAGTCCACAGCAGTTTGATTTTTGCTACAAATTTATAAATTATCGATTTTTGGTGGTAAATAATATCAGATTACCCATGTGTAATACATGTCTGAAATAGGATTTTTTCGCTCTTTTTAATGCTATTAAAATCCAACATTGCGGCCATAAAAAAATCAAAAGTTGACTACGAAAATTTGGGCATCTAGTTGGCGCAGAAAATGTCTGGCACTGTGATCAGAAAACTGACGTCGAAAAATGTAAGAGTGCCAAGTCTCGTAAAATTTCCTACAAAAGTAAAAAAGTTATAAAAGGAAAAGGAAAGTGCACTTTTTCAGTTTTTCAGCGATATTTCAGGAACTGTGCAAGATATCCCGTATTTCGTTTCAGTATATTGAAATTCACAAAAATAAGAAATTTCCATCTCATTCGACCAACTCTGTATGTATTTCCGTTTAATAGATCCTAATGGTGGGCGTCGTAAAATTCATCTATGAGCTCCATGTCGAATGAATTATTCAAATGAATTGGTCAAGTTTTTATCTAATTATATATTCGAATGAATTTATCGAGTAATACATTCAAATGAACTCATCGAGCTTATTACAGACTGATAATTAGAATGAATTCATCGAGCTTATTATCGACTTATTATTGGAATAAATTAATAAAGATATTTATTGAATGATTTATTAAAGCGATGCGTCGAGTGGTTTATTCGTACGAATGAAGAAATCGTATTCGTTTCGGCGTCATTCATTCGAAAACTTCTAGCGATTTATTATCGATCAAATTGATTCAATCATGATTCGATCGATGATATCTAGAGTTTTTTCATCAAGCAATTTATGCATAGAATTGTCATTAAGCGATTCATTAAGATTACTTCGTCTAGTTTTGATTGAGTAATTTAATCGAATGAATCATGAAGTGATAACGCTCGTGAATAAATTAACAGATATTTAAAAAAAAAAACATTTCTTTGCCTGAAGAAGCCATAGTGTGGCGAAACAGTTGTAGCGAAAAATAAAAACAATAACAACAAGTTTTGAAAATTAAAAAAATGGGTAACGTTATTTCATACATTTCAAATTTTTAATGTATTATTTATCAAGTTTTGAAAATTAAAAAATTGGGTAACGTTATTTCATACATTTCAAATTTTTAATGTATTATTTATTTGAAGTCAGTAATTCATCGACTTTTTATCGCGTCATCTAGTCTGCATTCAGCCTAATAATTGTGTTCAACATTTTTGGCAGCCCAAATTAATATTGAAGATTTGCTACTTGCGTGGCAAATCGAAAAACTGTAAGCATATAGAATAGCAGATCACCAGGTCGACATAATAAAGACATAAGTAGAATTCATCCATAAATATTGTATAAATTTATGGAATAAACAAGTCTGATGATTTCATCGAATTTCATTCCATTCGAATGAACTAACCGTGTGATTTATCCGAATGAAGAAATTGTTTTCGTTTCGGCGTGATTCATTCGAAAACTTATATTGATTTTTTATCGATCAATTGATTCAAATGATATATAGAGTTTTTTGATCAATCGATTTATTCATAGAATTTTCATTAAGCGATTATGATTTATCCGAATGAAGAACTGTATTCGTTTCGGCGTGATTTATTCGAAAAGTTCTATCTAACTTTTATCGATCATTGATTCAAATGATACACAGTGTGGAAATTATGTAGCGGTTAAATTCAGTAACTCCGTTAATGTGTTTGAGAGAGAAAAAATCTAAAAGGGAGACGGTGATATAAATTACTGCGCATTTGAAAATATTTTTTTAGATTAAAAAAAAACCAACTTTTAAAAGTTGTGACGTCATTAATGTTCTTTTTAAATGACAACCAATATATTTTTTTTTATTTCGGTAGAGTTTTTTAATCTGTTTTCAAACATACAACATTTTGAATAGGTTACATAAGAAAAAATAAATAAAAAAACGACCTTTAACGGATTTAAAAAAATCGAAAACTTCTATCGATATTTTATCGATCAAATTAATTCAATCATGATTCGATCGATGATATGTAGAGTTTTTTCGTCAAGCGATTTATTCATAGAATTGTCATTAAGCGATTCATTAAGATTACTTCGTCTAGTTTTGATTGAGTAATTTAATCGAACGAATCATGAAGTGATAACGATGGTGAATAAATTACCAGATATTAAAAAAAATCTATCGAGTTTTTATAGAGTTGATATTCGAATAAATGTGTGGAGCTTTTGTCGAGCGATTTATTCATTGCGTTTTTCATTCAGTGATTAATTTGGAAGGATTCATCGAGTTTTTATCGACAAATTTAGCTGAATTTGTCATAGAGTGATTCCGCTGATGAATAAATTTGCTAATATTCAAAACAATCTATCGGCTTTTATAGAGATATTGATACAAATGAATCATAGGGTTTTTTATACCACGATTTACTCAGAGATTTTATCGACCAATTTATTCGAATGAATTCATAGCGGGATTTCGCTAATAAATAAATTAATTTGGAAGGATTCATCGAGTTTTTATCGACTATATTAGCCGAATTTACTCTAGAGTGATTCAGCCGATGAATAAATTTGCAAATATTCAAAACAATCTATCGACTTTTATAGAGATATTGATTCAAATGAATCATGGAACTTTTTATATCACGATTTAATCAGTTTGTATCGATAACTTTAATCGAATGAAATCAAAGCGTGATTCCTCTGATAAATAAATTAATTTGGAAGGATTCATCGAGTTTTTATCGACAAATTTAGCCGAATTTATCACAGAGTGATTCCTCTGATGAATAAATTTGCAAATATTCAAAAGAATCTATCAGCTTTTATAGAGATATTGTTACAAATGAATCATGGAGTGTTTCATGCCACGATTTAATCAGAGTTTTTATCGACATATTTAATCAAATGAACTCATAGCGTGATTCCTCTGATAAATAAATTAACAGATATTCAAAGAATGGCTGAAGTTTTCTATAGAACATTTTATTCAAAGTGTTTTTCATTTAGTGATTATTTTTTATAGATTCATCGACTTTTCATCGATAAATTTATCCGAATTAATCATAGAGTGATTCCGCTGATGAATAAATTTACTGATAGTTTAACGAGTTTTTATCAAGAGCTCTGATTCGAATGAATCAGGGTGTTTCTATTGAGAGATTTATTAATATTTCAGTCAGTGATTAATTTGAATGGAATCATGGAGTTTTTATTGACAAATTTAAACCCATTAATCATGGATTCCGTGATTCCGTGATCAATAAATTTACTGTTATTAAAATGGGCTTTTATCGAGATAATTCGAATGAATTATGGAGTCTTTTATCAACCGATTTATTCAGAGTTTTTCATTTAGTGATTAATTTCAATCGATTTGTTAGTTTTATTCGACAAATATAGCCGAATTAATCAAAGAGCGATTCCTCTGATGAATTCGGCGATTCAAAAATGTAATTGGATCAGAATTCACTGTCAAATAATGACAGTAACCAATTACGCCATAGGTGGAGGAGTAGTAGGGTTTATTATTATTATTATTATTATTATTATTATTATTATTATTATTATTATTATTATTATTATTATTATTATTATTATTATTATTATTATTGTTATTATTATTATTATTATTATTATTATTATTATTCATTAACAAATATTCACAAAATCTATCAAGTTTTTATTGAGTGATTGATGCGAATGAATTATGAAGTTTTTTACTTATTGATTCATAGTTTTTCATTTTCATCTGAATGGATTCATCGTATTTTTATCGATTAATTTAATCGAATGATTGATTGTGTGACGGTGTTGATTAGAAAATTAACTGATATTCACAAAAATCTACAGTTTTATCGTGCGATTGTTTCTAATGAATTATGGAGTTTTTATCGAGAAATTTATTCATTGTTGTTTATTCAGGATTCGTTCAGATTGACTCATCAAGTTTGAATGAATTCATAGCGTGATTCAGCTGATGAATAAATTAACAGTTTTGTTTGAGTGACTGATGCGAATGAATTATGAAGTTTTTTACCGATTGATTCACAGTTTTTCATTTTCATCTGAATGGATTCATCGAGTTTTTATCGATTAATTTAATCGAATGAATGAATATGTGACGCTGTTGATTAGAAAATTAACTTATATTCTCAAAAATCTATAGTTTTATCCTGGGATTGTTTCTAATGAATTATGAAGTTTTATCGAGAAATTTATTCATTGTTGTTTATTCAGGATTCGTTCGGATTGACTCGTCAAGTTTAAATGAATTCATAGCGTGATTCAGCTCACGAATAAATTTAAAGTTATTAAAAATTAAAACTATGACGTTTTCATCTAGTAATTGATTCATGAGGGGTTGGTTGATTTCAGCGAAATTTCATGAATTCATTTCATTCATCGTTCATCGTTCATGAATCATTTACAGCTTTGGTTTTGTCATCTAGAAGAGACATTTAATACTTAACTTATAAAAGTTTTAAAGTAATGTCAACTTTGAAAGATTGTCATATGTCAAAGACATGAAAAACCACATGTATATAATAACATTTTACTTTGGACACTTTGGAAAAAGACAGCACACTTAGGTTTTTGCTGTTTTTTCCAGGTTTTTCTGGATTGTTCTGTTTCTTTTTTCTGGGCTTTTCTGAATTTTGCTGCAGTTAGTATAAAAACGAACAATATAAAATGGAAAATATAAATATACATTGATTGTAATGCTTGATTAAATATATAAAAGAATATATGGATATTAGAAAAACACGCGTTAGAAAAGTGCAGGGGCTTTTCTAATCGGTTTTAACCCTTTAAAACCACCCCGATTTTTCCTAAGCTGTTTTTTGCAAAAGAACCCTGTCCTTAAATTTCTTACGAGTAAATCTACCTGCAGATTTCTTTGATGTACTGCCCTCCGGTGTGTTCGCTTAATTTAACCTTTCATACCTCCTATAAAGCCTAGTTCATGCACTGGCGATTTGCGATTTGCGATTTGCGATTCGCGATTTTTCTGATTCTGATATTCTGATTGGTAGAAATTACAAAATTTCAATTGAACTGTGTCATTTTCCGTAAGAATGACAGTTTAAATGATCATTGCAAAATATTCAATATAAATTGATAATTTCATTGGAAATATTTGATGATTGATTCGCTTTTCTAATCGGTTTTAACAGGTTAAAACCACCCCGGTTTTTTCCAAAACAACATTGTTCTTAAGTTTCGTAGAGTAAATCTATCTGCAGATTTCCGGTGTATTTGGTTAATTTAATCTTTCATAGCTCCTATAAAGCCTAGTTCATGCACTGGCGATTTGCGATTCGCGATTTTTCTGATTCTGATATTCTGATTGGTAGAAATTACAAAATTTCAATTGAACTGTGTCATTTTCCGTAAGAATTACACAGTTTCAATGATCATTATAATTCATAATATTGAATAGTGAATAGTTAAAGCCTAGTTCATGCACTGGCGATTTGCGATTCGCAATTTTTCTGATTCTGATATTCTGATTGGTATAGTATAAGTTCCCGTGTAGAATGCTTTAAAATTTAACCAATCAGAGCAAAAATCGCAAATCACAATTCGAAAATCGCTTGTTGAACTAGGCTTATGGCGCATTTGACAATTGCCACTACTGTCTCTGCTTCATCGACAATTGCCACTACTGTCTCTGCTCCATTGACAATTGCCTCTACTGTCTCTACTTCGTAATGACGTCCCTTGGCAAGCATTGTTGATAATTTTCTTCGTTGCTCATGTGAAATCACTCCAACTATGTCCTTGTCAAAGTGACAAACGTGTAGGTTTGTCTAGATTGTTGTTCTAGAAGAACTATAAAATTGCCTAAAAATCCCAATATTAACGTGATACGTATATTTTAAATGTTAAGACTTAAAATGGTTACTTCAGACTTACTTGCTCGCAGTCCCTACGAATAGGGTCTAAATAAACACCTTTAGTCCCGGAAGTGTAAGAATGGTATTTGTGAAAATGGTAATTAGTCCTTCAGTGGAATTACTCCCACAAGCTCATGTCGTCATACTTTTTGTAGTAGGTACGTATAAATTCCGACAGAAAATTCAAAACTAAGTTAAAATTGTATATTAAGGCCCAGTTGTACGATCGTGGATTTTCCTTGAGCGTGGTTCAATATCTATGGATACCATTGTATTAACAATTGTATCCTAAGTAACTGAGCCATGGTTAAGGATGATCCACGATCGTACAACTGAGCCTTTGGGCCAGTTGTACGATCGTGGATCATCTTTGACCATGGTTCAGTTACTTAACATACAATTGTTAATACAATGGTATCCTTAGAAACAAAACCACGATCAAAGATAATCCTCGATGATACAACTGGCCCTAAGGCTCAGTTGTACGATCGTGGGTCATCTTGACCATGGTTCAGTTACCTAGGATACAATTGTTAATACAATGGTATCCTTGGAAATTGAACCACGATCAAGGATGTTCCACGGTCATACAACTGGGCCTTAATGTTTCACAGACGTTTAAATTATTCATAATGGTCATCATCAAAGAACTAGGATCTCGTGCGCATCCTTCCTTTAAATTTGGGCATTTACTGATGCGTCGACGGATATATTACGCCCAATTCCACCCAGATATCGTGATATCAAGAGCGCCGCGGCCAGTTATCTGGTACCCAAGACGTCTGCACTGGTGCGTGAGCGTACGCGAATGTTTTGAGCCGGTGTAGACGCGCCCTAATTAAAATGGGTGCTTGGAGAACGCACAAGCGAGCGCACGTGATGGAAAATACTTTTGGGCCATTTTGTGGGCTTGTGAACCATTGGAGATGGTCAGAAACTTGTGTCTGAATGACCCTTTAGGCGACTGTTGCCATCCTGTTCGCGAATACTTTGAAACAAAACGGTTCAAAACATGCATATGTTTATGAACATGTTGTGGACGGTTTCTGTGTGTCCTTTGTAATTGACAGTAGTACTTTCGATTGTTGTGCAAATTTTATGCTATATAGTATAAAATTTTCTACCAACTATGTTATTACCGTTGTACCACTATAGCGGGAGCATACCACCAGTTTTCATGTTATGAGCATAAAAAAAACGCAGAATTTCCCTTCGCACATGTTCTTCTTTGAACAAGAAAATTCTGCGTATTAATTTGAAGACGTTGACAAGCTTCGATCACAAAAACAAAAGTTGGAGTTTCTATGGTGGGGTTGGTGTTTTACGATTACATGCTAATATCTCGTCTGGCAATCTTTACTTGTGCATCTGGACTTATCCTGTCATCATGCAATCTACACGCGTTTCCGGATTTGGCGTTGGGGAAGTGTCCGGCCGTAACTGCAGCCATCCGTTGTATATTATGATCCCGTCGATACGCAAGTCCTGGCAAAATACACACAGGCCAGGAATGCGACGCGCATGCCAAAATATACAATATAACAGTAACGGCGCGAAGAGCTAATTGATATTCCGTAGAAAGGCCCATCCTGGCGCGGATGTCCGGTTGCGTCAGCGGATCGATTGGTGACGGGGGGCGCCGCGCAGATGGCGCCACGGGGCCAGCGCCGCGCGCGCAGGCAACCCCCAGCGCGCGCAGATCAAAGCGGCCGCCGCCGAATCGGCTCCCTTGAAGTCCGCCGCCGCGAATCAACGGATGAGGCGAGGGAGGCGCCAGCCTCCCAATTAGACGGAAACCGGAGAGGCGTTTCGTCCGCGGCCAATGCCTGTTCTCGCGGGACGGCCACGTGACCGCTCGCCGCTCCCTCTCGTCGCCTACGCCGTCCGCGAGAGCGATCCGCGGCTTGACCCCGCGCTATTTTCGGCCTGACTCATTGTCATCAGCGCGCCGGCGACGCCATCGCCCACCGAGGACGTGAGTCACGCGCGCGACCCGCGGCCCGTTTGATCTCTTGCGCAGATGGCGCCACCGGGGTGGCGGATTGTAACGGTCCACGCCTCTGGCGCGCGCTATCTCGCGCGCTCGCGTGCAATTGTTCGTCGAAATCTAAAATCCATACGTGCCACAATCGCTCGACACACAATGTGAGTCAGAGCAATTACGACCGGCTCTGATTGGTCACCATTCGTCATTTACGCAGCGCAGCTCTAAACAATTGCGACTCATTGGCTGATCCGGGACGCTCACGGCTGACTGAGCCAGCTAAGCTCGCTGGTGACTTAACAGCTCTAAAATTAATACCTCGCAGAACTGCTCACTCAAGTGCGAATGGGACGACATACATCCAATCTGCAACACTTTTTTATTTTTTGTAAATCACGTATACAAACGAATCCGAAAATAATTTATCCTCTACTGGTCTGATCTGGGCCAAAGCAGATGTCTAAAAGACACACAGGGACTTCCACGAAACGAAAAAAAAAATTGTGGAGGTGTATACTCTGATTTTTCTAAACTGGCGTGCACGTCATCAAAATAATAATCATAATAATGATGGCACAATTTTACAAGGTTGCCAGCTGTTCTGGGTATTTAGAAATGGCTGCAATCAGCTGTTCCGCCCGTGCATTCTTGTGCGACAGTGCGCGGTTCGTATCAAATTCGTCGACTTCTCTGCCGTTTTTCGTACACCTATCAATCCTGTGGTTATGGTTTAACATCTACAATGGCAAAATATGCATTGTATTAATCGATCAAATGTAACAAGTTAGACATCAAGGATGTTTGGTTATACACACATGGTTATACACGCCGAAAAAATATCACGCCTGCCAACATAACATGATTTATTACATGATTGGCAGGCGAAAATTGTGTCCGCGGTTAATACACCGATTACCTATTTATAACCATCGGTGATCAGTGTTATGTAACAAATGATCCTCAGATTAATTTCGATTCTTAAACTATTGTTATGCATATTCTCGAAAATAATCACGTTGGTACGAAAAAACCTCATCACACAGCTGTTTGATGACGTGCACGCCAGTTTAGAAAAATCAGAGTACACCAAAGTTCTCCTACTGGTACGGTTCATCTAAATACAGTAGCTTCTGCACTTCTGCAAACTACAAGATATCTTCATCTTATTTTGCACTACAACCCTAGGAGGATTTCAGCTTCTTCTATTACTCAGTTACATCATCCTACAAGCAGGGTGCACCCCCTAGGTTGGGAAAAGGTGTTTCTTGCATCGTCAGGCGCGTCACAGGAGACTCTTCTCTACCACTAACTTGAGATGCTACGGGGATGCTATGCTATGGTGTCAAGTCCTACTGACGTGATACCATCACATGCGTATGTCAGATGCATTTATGACAAACATGTTGCCCCTACCAACATGTTTGTCATAAATGCATCTGACATACGCATGTTGCCCCTACCAACATGTTTGTCATAAATGCATCTGACATACGCATGTGATGCTGTCAAGTCATGTCAATTTGTTTGACCTTTCACATTTTCGCCCGACCTTTGCGAAATGACGTATAAAGTAGATATTCAAAAGTCCATGTACAACTTGTTGGACAACTGCCGAAACGAAATGTAGTGAACATTTTTCGTGAGCAAACTATTTCGAAACGCACTGTACATCGGGCAATTCGGGAATGTGAAGAGGGAATTCCATGTGTAAATAAATCATGCTTGGGGAACTGTGAGTGCGGACTCTTGAAATTTAACGGAGCCAATAGAACGGTTTATAGAATCTATGGGATACATGATCTGATTGACTCTTAAAAAGTGTTTCTAAATAAACCAGCGTGCATCTTCTAAATCTTCATTATTTTTTTGTTGCAGGTGGTTACGGACTTCGCAGTCCTGCCTGTCCACCCTCGGAAGAAATTCGAGAGGACGGATCGCCGCCACCAGGTCCGCCGTCAGGCTTCCTACACCTCCAAAGAACTCCCCCCTTCCACCAACTCAAAGATGGTAAGTGATCGCATACGCAGATATTTGAAATTTGTACAGAAACGATCTAGGATTGAAAACGTACTCACACGTGCAAACAATTAAAAAATGATGTATGTTCGGGAGCCAGAGTGTAAATGTTGTTCCAATAATGACATGGATTCCATGGAATCATGGAAGTTGCCGAGATATTTAATAAGAAATGCAAATTTTGTTCTTGAAACCTCAGAATAACTATAATGTAATAGAGAGCAGGGTACAAAGTTGTTTAAATATTATTGAAGAATTGAATTTTTTTGGTATGTAATACCTTACCAAGTACATCATCCAAAATCAATGTATTAAGGAATCAGGGTACAAAGTTGGAGAGATGTAAAATAAGAAATTTGAGGTTTTGCAGTCTGGAAACCATGGACCCTAAATTATCGATACCTATGGCCATCGTCTTATTATTTATCTTACACTACATCCTAAAATCCATAATATCCATTTCCTTCCTGCATACTTTACACAAGCACTTTATCTTACTATCCACTTCAGTTGTTGTTACTTCATTTGAAGCAAACTGAACCGGAACTGAACCGGAAACCGAAAAAAAAACGTTGCTTTTTTCCAGAACAAAAACAGTAACAGTTTTTTTTAATTGAATCAAAACAAAAACAGAAACAAAAAAATAACGGTTCGAAGTCCAGGTTTGAAGTATTAAAATGCCGACCTTTTGGATTCATAATTTTTAAAGGGAAACAATCCAAAATTGACATGTAGACGGCTTTGCTTGTGGACCAAAGGTTCATTTATGCGTATTTATTATTTAATATAATTTCATGAATACTTTCAAGAATCTATCTCAATATCTTCTAAATATAATAAAATATATAATCTTCTAAATGCAATCTATCTAAATTATTTAATTATACTTTATACTTTAATTATTTATTTTATACTAAGTATATCTTAAAATTCATAATATTCTATTCATTCCTGAATACATTAGGTACACAAATTCTTACTATGCATATCTTTAAATTTATGATGTCCCATTAATTCCTGGATACTTTACATAAACAGATTCCATCTTAGAATCGTCCAATTTCTTAATATTTGTCCCATAAAATGTGTTCTATAATTACTACATTTCTTAAACGTTCTTGTATTTCCTTGACATTTCTTCACTTTTCATCCAAAACTTTTATTTTATTCTATCTCAGTATTTATCTATTATTTTCCCAATATTTTTTCGCAAATAATCTTGAAACGTCCTTAAATTTCCTTGACATTTCTTCACATTTCTTCAAAAACTTTTATTTTATTGTATCTCAGTATTTATCTATTATTTTCCCAATATTTTTTCGCAAATAATCTTGATATCCTTCGTTTCCTCCTCCTTTTATTTTCTATAAGTGTTCTTTAACTTTCCTTTAACGGCCTTGCATTTACTTGACATTTCTTCACTTTTCTTCAAAAACTTTAATTTTATTCTATCTCACTTTATCTATTAGTATGTCACGACTTGAAGGAAATAACATTGATTATTATTTGATATATAAATAGATTGTGATAGATAGGTTCACAAAGATTGTGATTATAGATTACACGACTAAGTGATTTGCATTTCTTCTATATATTCTTCAAAAATTATCTCATTATTCTTCAAGTACAATTCATTAATTATTTTAAAATATCAGATAGAATGATTAAAAATTGAAGAACATTGATATAGGTTAGGACTAAAGTATTCTTCAATTATTTTCCTTTATGAATATCCAGATTATTGATTTCTTTTGTCTTAATACATCAGATTTCCTAAACGTTAACCTAAATACTAAGATAGAACAAAATAAAAGTTTCCGAAGAAAAGTGAAGCAAATATCAAGGAAATGCAAGGTCGTTAAAGAAATATTGAAGAACATTTATAGATTCTTCAACATTTTTGTAACGTCTTTGGATATACTTGTTGTTTTCTTTACTTTTCTTCAAAAACTTTTACTTTATTCTACCTCAGTATTTATCTTATATGTCACACTTGAAGAAAATAACATAGATTATTACCTAAGTGTTCGGCACGTGTTTTGCATTTCTTCTATGTATACTTACAAATTATCTCACAATTCTTAGTACAATGTGTTATTTACCTTTAAATATCAAAACTTATCATGATTAGAAGTTGATATACATTGATATAGGATAAGTATTCAGTTATTTTCGTTTATGAATATCCTGATTATTGATTTCTTCTGTCTTAATATATCAGATTTCTTATATATAACCCTAAATATTGAGATAGAACAAAATAAAAGTCTTCGAAGAAAAGTGACGCAAATATCAAGGTAATGCAAGCACGTTAAAGAAATGTTGAAGATCACTTACAGATTCTTCTACATTTCTGTAACGTTCTTGTATATCCTTGATGTTTTCCTTTACGTTTCTTCCAAAACTTTTACTTTACTCTATCTCAGTATTTATCTTATAATATGTCACGACTTGAAGAAAATTACATAGATTATTACATAAGTGTTCGACACGTGTCTTGCATTTCTTCTATATATACTTCAAAAGTTAAATCATAATTCTTCAAGTACTATTCATTAATTACCTTAAAATATCAGAACTTATCATGATTAGAAGTTGATGAACATTGATAAAGGTTCGGACTAATGTATTCAATTATATTCCTTTATGAATATCCAGATTATTGATTTCTTCTGTCTTAATATATGTATACCTGTTCAAGTTCAAATTGAGACCAATCAAGTTCAAATTGAGACCAATCAATTTCAAATTGAGGCCAATCAAATTCAAATTGAGACCAATCAAGTTCAAATTGAGACCAATCAAGTTCAAATTGAGATCAATCAATTTCAAATTGAGATTTGTTTACCCTCAACTTGATATTGTTTGGTGTCAACTTGATTTTGTTTAGTCTCAATTTGAAATTGATTGGTCTCAATTTGAACTTGATTGGTCTCAATTTGAAATTGATTTGTCTCAATTTGAACTTGATTGGTCTCAATTTGAACTTGAAAAGGTATAGTTACGTTTGACTACTTTCACTTCTAATGGGTTTAAAATAAATGAAAACTAAGTATTTCAACAATAGAAGGTGTTTTTATTACGAGGTGAATTGCACGAGGTTGTTTAACACAATTCCCAAAATATATTCTTGGAGTACCCACCCTGAACATTGGGGTGCATTTTCAATAGGGGGCTGTGGGGGTGGGCAGAACCTAGCCCTCTAGTGGCACAGCCAGCCAGCGCCCTTTTGGCGCGAACAATATATCAGATTTCCTAAATATTGCCCTAAATACTGAGATAGAACAAAATAAAAGTATGTCACGACTTAACATTCAGAAAAATAACATGGAATATTACCTAAGTCTTCGACATTTATTTTGCATTTGCTCGATAATTACTTCGTAAATGATCTCATAATTCTACATGTTCAATTTTGTTAAAATATCAAAATTTATCATGATTAGAAAGAAAATTGATATAGGTTGGGATATCTCTGTCTCCGATATCTCAGATTTCCCAAATATTTCAAGTTATCTCTGTATTCTTTATATTCATTTATCAAAATGAGTTGCTATGTAACTTTATTTCCTATGAGAAGCTGAAAGCAATCACTATATCTCGGTCATAAAGATATCATGATGATCATATATCATGATATCATGAAATTGATGGAAATTGACATGAATTATGACTAAGTACTTATTATTAACTAGAATTTTTCAGTTTTTTTGTCTTGACAAATCTCTAGATTCTCGAATTTCTTGTATCTCAATATTTCAGCATTTATCTTTTATGAAATTACGACTGAAGTGTCTTCAACATTTTTTAACAGCCTGAATTTCAACAACTTGTTCTTCAATTTACTTCTAAATCATATTTTTTTTCTATATTGGTTTCTCAATATTCATTTACAAATCGATTATGACTTGAAAGAAATTGACGTAAAATATTACTGAAGTGTTGATCAACATTTTTTTAACGTCTTACATTTCGTCAACAATTTCTTCACTTTATAAATTTACCCCAATTTCGTTACTATTCTTCAATATCTAAAATCATTTCTTTCTCCAATTACCTTTTTGTTTGTTCTTGTTGTATGGCATTACTGTATGTAACGCAATTAAAGTATATTACTGCTGAAATCTCAAACTTTGAGTTTGCACTTAATATTATTATTATTATTAATAATATTTCGGTAATCGTCATCATCAGAAACTGAATGATTTTGTGTAGATTTTTTCTTTCCAAAATATTTCAAAAACATTTTTTCTGCGTGTGAAAAGAATTGCTTATATATACTTGGTTCTTCAGAGTCGAATTCGTGTGGTTCAGAATAAGTACGCAGTGAACCAAATTTTTAACATGATTTAATAACAAATCAATTGTTGATATCTTCATCGCTCCAAATGTTTCATTTTCCTCGAAATTGAATATGGGGAAATATTTTTGAAGATCAACTTTTGCCGTCAATTTGTATTATTCTTCTTCTGTAAGTGCCTTCTCTGAAGTTTGGGAATCATCAGTGCTATTCTTATTTTTGAAACAGCTGCTCTGAACAATTCGGTAGATGTGCACTGGAACCACTCTCTCAAATTCGTAGCAAAGATGGACGTCGAGATTCTATACCGAATTGTATACCGAATATTGTATTGTCGAAATTTGTATACCGTGTTTCAAATACGTTTTGAAACATGAGCAAAACTTTAGTATGTAGCACTTTTGCGGGCGTAACTAAGTTCACAACTTGTAAACTTTGACACTGGTATACTTAATTATATTGTTGCGCACATTATTTTCATCCACTTATAATATTTAACCGTACATTAGTTTTAAAATGCTTATTTTTATCACATGTTTCATTCTTTATCGCAGTGAAAACGCGATGAGTACTTGTGCCATGCAACATGCCCATGGACCATGGGCTATAGTAACAACATGCCCATGGTCCATGGGCTATAGTAACAACATGCCCATGGACCACGGGCTATAGTAACAACATGCCCATGGACCATGGGCTATAGTAACAACATGCCCATGGACCATGGGCTGTAGTAACTAACTAAAATAGTTTGTTCTGGTGCCAAATTTTCACTTTGCACTTTCCAAGAATACACTTTGCACTTTTTACATGGTACTTTTTTTTCATTTCAGGTTATAAAAATCCTTGTCCACCTGGTGATCCTAGCAGTTACGGGACCATCGAAAGCCTGCAATCGCTAAACAGCGACGACCAGCACCCGTTCTTAGCGAACACGCCGCACTACCCACCCGACGAGCATGAGTACCAGTCCCTAGAGGCGGGCCACCAACCCCAGTCGTACCTGGAGAGCTCCCCCGAGTTCTACGCGGGGAACAACCTCCTCGAGACCAAGTACAACCCGCACGCTTACGTCAAAAACTACGTGAGAGGTGAGCACGAACTCCCGGATCGTTGACCAAAACAGACACAATAGTGCCAAGCCACTTGGCATTCTGCGTGGCCGACCCTCGCGGTCTCATTGTGTCTCGGGGGCCCTATTTGGCACCACGAGCCAATGAGGAATACAAATAGTTGTAGCTGTTAGGAGTTGAAGGACATCTAGCCGTCGGCCGAGTTTAATTTGGTTTATGTTTCTTTCGCAGGTGCTGGAAGGTATAACGATGGGTACTCAGATGCCTACGGGTCACCTTACGATGGGACGCCCTTCCAGACGGTGCCCAGTGGGCCCAATAACGACCAGTGGGCCCACGGGCACGACCTCGGCAACCTCTCCCATGCGCACTCGCATCCCGCCTTCCTTTCGGCGGGGATTCCCGGGAGGGACATGAACCCTCTAGGACCAGACACCAAGCCCATGATACAGAATGGTATGATGGGCGGATATGGTAATAATTCGTCAACGGGAGGGCCCTGTTTTACAGGTATTATGATTATACTTATTTTAACTTATTTAATTGAATAGTTTATATCAAACACCACACAAGTCAAAATAGGTATTTTTTTGCAAATTTGATTTGACAAAGTTTCAGTATTAAATAAGCGAGAAAATCAAACATATGACTTTCTGCATTGACAAGTATGAGTTAGCTATTACTGAAATTTCTGAAAATTTCTGATTTGCAAATTTGATTATAGATTCGTGTACAGTTCATGTACAACTAATGCTCCTGAAAATGTGGCTAATTTTCAGTAATAAATAAGCGAGAAAATCAAACATATAACTTTCTGCATTGACAAGTATCAGTTAGCTATTACTGAAATTTCTGAAAACTTGTTATTTGCAAATTTGATATTAGATTCGTGTACAGTACACCTGAAACTAATACTCCTGAAAATTTGAAAAAGTTTCAGTATTAAATAAGGGAGAAAATCAAACATACAACTTACTGCATTGGCAAGTATGGGTTAGCTATTACTGAAATTTCTGCAAATTTATGATTTGCAAATTTGATATTACATTCGTGCACAGTACTCCTGAAACTAATTCTCCTGAAAATTTGAGAGAGTTTCAGTATTAAATAAGGGAGAAACTGAAACATATAACTTTCTGCATTGACAGTAAGGGTGAGTTGTTACTGAAATTTCTGAAAATTTATTATTTGCAAATTTGATATTAGATTTGTATACAGTACACCTGAAACTAATTCTCCTGAAAATTTGACAAAGTTGCAGTATTAAATAAGGGAGAAAACCAAACATATAACTTTCTGTATTGACAAGTATGAGTTAGCTATTACTGAAATTTCTGAAAATTTATTATTTGCAAATTTGATATTAGATTCGTGTACAGTACGACTGAAACGAATTCTCCTGCAAATTTGACATAGTTTCAGTATTAAATAAAGGAGAAAATCAAAAATATAACTTTCTGCATTGACAAGTATGGGTTAGCTATTACTGAAATTTCTGAACATTTATTATTTGTAAATTTGATATTAGATTCGTGTACAGTACACCTGAATCTAATTCTCCTGTAAATTTGACAAAGTTTCAGTATTGAATAAGGGAGAAAATCAAACATATAACTTTCTGCATTGACAAATAAGGGTGAGCTATTACTGACATATCTGAAAATTTAATATTTAGAAATTTTATATTAGATTCGTGCTCAGTACACGTACAACTAACTCTCCTGAAAATTTGACTAAGTTTCAGTAATAAATAAGGGAGAAAATCAATCATATAACTTTCTGCATTGACAAGTAAGGATGAGCTATTACTGAAATTTCTGAAAATTTATTATTTGCAAATTTGATATTAGATTCGTGTACAGTACACCTGAAACTAATTCTTCTGAAAATTAGACAAAGTTTCAGTATTAAATAAGGGAGACAATCAAACATATAACTTTCTGAATTGACAAGTAAGGGTGAGCTATTATTGAAATTTCTGAAAATTTATTTTTTGCAAATTTGATTATAGATTCGTGTACAGTACACCTGAAACTGATTCTCCTGAAAATTTGACAAAGTTTCAGTATTAAATAAGGGAGAAAATAAAAAATATAACTTTCTGCATTGACACGTATGGGTTAGCTATTACTGAAATTTCTGAAAATTTATTATTTACAAATTTCATATTAGATTCGTATACACTAGACATGAAACTAATTCTCCTGAAAATTTGACAAAGTTCAGTATTATATAAAGGGAGAAAATCCAACATATAACTTTCTGCATTGACAAGTATGGGTTAGCTATTACTGAAATGTCTGAAAATGTATTGAATACATATTTTATACTAGATTTGTATTTTGTACACCTGAAGCTAATGCTCCTGAAAATTTGACAAAGTTTCAGTATTAAATAAGGGAGAAAATCAAACATATAACGTTCTGCACTGACAAGTATTAGCTATTACTGAAATTAAATTTCATATTAGATTCGTATACACTAGACATGAAACTAATTCTCCTGAAATTTTGACAAAGTTTCAGTATTATATAAGGGAGAAAATCAAACATATAACTTCCTGCATTGACAAGTAAGGGTGAGCTATTACTGAAATTTCTGAAATTTTATTATTTGCAAATTTGATTATAGATTCGTGTACATTACACCTGAAACTTTATTCTCCTGAAAATTTGACAAAGTTTCAGTATTAAATAAGAGAGATATTCAAACATGCAACTTTCTGTATTGACAAGTATGGGTTAGCTATTAATGAAATTTCTGAAAATTTATTATTTGCAAATTTGATATTACATTCGTGCACAGTACTCCTGAAACTAATTCTCTTGATAATTTGACAAAGTTTCAGTATTAAATAAGCGAGAAAACCAAACATATAACTTTCTGCATTGACAAGTATGAGTTGGCTATTGCTGAAATTTCTGAAAATTTAAGATTTGCATATTTGATTATTGATTCGTGTACAGTACACCTAAAACTAATTCTCCTGAAAATTTGACAAAGTTTCAGTATTAAATAAGGGAAGAAAATCAGACATATAACTTTCTGCATTCACAAGTATAAGTTAGCTATTACTGAAATTTCTGAAAATTTATAATTTTAAAATTTGATATTAGATTAGTGTACAGTACACCTGAAACTAATTCTCCTGAAAAATTGACAAAGTCTCAGTATTACATAACTGAGAAAATCAAACATTTAACTTTCTGCATTGACAAGTATGAGTTAGCTGTTACTGAAATTTCTGAAAATGTTTGATTTGCAAATTTTATATTAGATTCGTGTTCAGTACAGGTACAACTAATTCTCCTGAAAATTTGACCAAGTTACAGTATTAAATAAGGGAGAAAATCAAATACTTAACTTTCTGCATTGACAAGTAAGTGTTAGTTATTACTGAAATTTCTGAAAATTTATTATTTGCAAATTTGATATTAGATTCGTGTACAGTACACCTGAAACTAATTCTCCTGAAAATTTGACAAAGTTTCAGTATTAATTAATGGAGAAAATTAAACAGTTAACTTTCTGCATTGATAAGTATGAGTTAGCTATTACTGAAATTTCTGAGTATTCATTATTTGGAAATTTGATTATAGATTTGTGTACAGTACACCTGAAGCTTTAGTCTCCTGAAAATTTGATAAAGTTTCAGCATTAAATAAGGGAGAAAATCAAAAATATAACTTTCTGCATTGACACGTATGGGTTATCTATTACTGAAATTTCTGAAAATTTATTATTTGCAAATTTGATATTAGATTCGTATACAGTACACCCGAAACTAATTCTCCTGAAAATTTCACAAAGTTTCAGTATTAAATAAGGGAGAAAATCAAACATATAACTTTCTGCATTGACAAGTATGGGTTAGCTATTACTGAAATTTCTGAAAATGTATGATTTGCAAATTTGATATTAGATTCGTATACAGTACACCTGAAACTAAGTTTCTTGAAAATTTGACTACGTTTCAGTATTTAATACCGGAGAAAATCAAACTTATAACTTTCTGCATTGACAAGTATGGGTTAGCTAATACTGAAATTTCTGAAAATTTATTATATGCAAATTTGATATTATATTCGTGTACAGTACACCTAAAACTAATTGTCCTGAAAATTTGACATAGTTTCAGTATTAAATAAGGGGGAAAATCAAACATATAACTTTCTGCATTGACAAGTATGGGTTAGCTATTACTGAAATTTCTGAAAATTTATTAATTGCAAATTTGATATTAGATTCGTGTATAGTACACCTGAAACTAATTCTCCTAGATATGCTCAAAAATGACTTGGGTGGTTTTTGAAGTTTGAGTTAGTGTTAAAAAACCTGGATATCAGCTGTAATCTAAGATTAATTGTCAACGTTCAATATTCTTTCTAAATTTTAATTTGTTCTTGATTAATTGTTGTTGATGTAAATTTAATTGATGTAAATTTGTTCCAACATGAATGCAACAATAAATCGGTTATTCCGTATTCATCAAAATGATTCAATGTTTTGAATGTTTTCCTTTCAGGATCAGGTCCCATCCAACTCTGGCAGTTTCTGCTGGAGCTCCTGACCGACAAGACGTGCCAAGCGTTCATCTCATGGACGGGCGACGGCTGGGAGTTCAAGCTGACGGACCCTGACGAGGTGGCCCGCCGTTGGGGCATCCGCAAGAACAAGCCGAAGATGAACTACGAGAAGCTGTCGCGAGGTCTGCGCTACTACTACGATAAGAACATTATCCACAAGACTGCCGGCAAACGCTACGTGTACCGTTTCGTTTGTGACCTGCAGACTCTGCTGGGGTAAATAACTAATTTTGCCTTTAACCCATGTTTATATAAAGTTAATAAAGAAGCATGAGACATGTAGTATTATTTTATTACACTTAATACCAATAAAACATTAGTGCTATTGTCCCTCGCCGGTGCCAAACATAAGCCAGATTGATAAAAAACATAAAATTGCGGTGTAAATAGATATTAACAATAATGCTAGCACACTCGCAATCATATCTGTTGAATGTCATCACAAATTAATCTTCATTGTGTGCAGATACAGTCCCGAAGAATTACACGCAATGGTGGATCTCAAGCCGGAGAAGAAGGAAGACGACTGATACGGACCTGAATGTTTACCCTCAGCACGTGCGGACTACTACAGGAGGCGTTTTGATGACATTGCCAGCATTGGTGCCTAGTGACAAATTTTTTCGACACATAATGACATGAAACCTTCACTCATCTTGTGACACAATTGCATGCCCAGTTGATTCCATGTTCCTCGATAAATTCACATTTCGGAAGTAGCAACGCGGCCGAGGACGATGGACCAAGTCGGTCTGCCAGCGTGCATCATTAATTATATAAAAACGTTGCTCATAAATTTCCCGCGCCCCCCGTGTGCATGGATCGATTTGTTTCCTGGGAGGGCGAGCGTCTGCAAGCGGTAGGTTTCTCCCTCCCGGGAAGTGTGATTGGATTAGCTCGTGTATAAAAAGCTCTCTGGCCGTTTTCTGGCCTTTTGATAAATATTACTTTTTATGTTTAATGTTTTTTTTTTGTATGCGAGGGTAATATTTAAATTATTACACTGTCTATATTATATCATTATTATTGTGATAAGCCTTAAATCAGATATGTTTATATTTTTAAAATGCTAAAGGGGTGTCTTTCGATCATTTCCTTAAACAGCCCCTCATTTGTTAGGTATTTTTATACTTGTACATTTCTACCCATGAAAATTATATATTTTATACGATCTGTGTTTTCATCAAGCGAAATTGCAACCGGGGGCAATCGGTAGTCCCGATTGCCCATCGGGCAGCGGCCTTTGCTTACTGGAAACACAGCGCCGAGGACAATACGAGACTGTCATGAGGACCCATCGGTTTGTTGCCTTGCAATAACACTCAATTATTACTACTTTTTTTTTTAATGTTCATTCTCTTTCTGAATGTTAAACATCGTTAATGTCTATTATTACTATTTTTTTTATTGTGGTCTCAATTTAAAAGTATGTTCTAATTAATAAGTTATTATTCACAGCACTTGAATATAGCTCATGCTCCTGTTTAAGGGAGAACATCGCTGTATTTATTTAATGTGTTATTATCCATACCTATAAAATTATGTATTAAATAAATGATGTTTCAATAAAATTGATTTTTACAGCGAACGAACCCTATGAATTAACATTTCCCACATCAGCAGATGAAACCTTATTACTGGTACTGTGTTTTTGTCATTATCAAAAGTAAAATAAATAATGTTTAAAAAACAAAATCGTCAAATCACGTTCAGAACTAATTATGATATATCAAACATTTAATTTAATTGTAAAGACCTAATTTGTAATAATTAAATTAATTATTAAATAATAATATAATTGTAATTTAACCCTTTAAAGGAATCAGAAGCATATGAAATTTGTTATTCAGAATGCAATAGCATATACAGCCTAATTAAAAAAAAAAGGGAAATGAAATATTTCCCAACGAAAATTTTGTCTCAAGAATTTGTCAATTAATTGCCCACTTCTCAGTTCCTATCAAAACATTTTCTACCAATTTACACCGACCTCTACAATGCCTCACATTAGTCGAAATAGATAAATGTAGAATAAACAGGGTTAAGCTAGTGAGAAGGTGGGAACCGCTGTTGCAGAAATGCCCGGCGCATCCACCAGAAATTGCCCTATTATACCATTACCCCAAGCGATATTAGGCAAATGGGTGATGCAGGCAATGGTCACTGCTAGAGATAATAGGTAACTTAGTGTAGTTTCTTTGGTGGTGGGGAAAGGGATTGATCCCTACTTTCTTGCTTTATAATAATATCTGTAAAATTATACATTTTTCGTATATTTGGAAAATTCCTAGGAATATGTTTTATACAGGGTGTATCAGCCAAATGGAATAAATTCAATAATATATAAATGGGGGCGTGTTCGAAAAAACGCTCGGACACGTCGATTGTTATTTTTAGTTGCGCATTTTTTTCAACAAAAACTTTTTATACAGGGTGTGTCATGTGACCGTGGCCAATACCAACTTTCTTATTTTAAATGCAACACCTGGTATATTATTCAATTTTTTGATTCTTCAGAAAATGCTAGACATATTTCATGTACAATGTCCTATACCTATCTTGAACTGTTTCGGAAATATTAAGTGTTTTCAGATTTATTGCAAAAATTAACATTAAGAAAAGAAAATTATTTGATTACAGAAATTCGCTACAACACATTCAATAATTATTTCCCATTTAGGTCTTGATAATGAGAAAGTAAGCAAAAACCATTTCAGCATTCCTTTTTACCTTTTTACGGATATGAAATAAACAAAAGCTATAAATACTTTTGTTTACTTTTGTTTAAAACGCCTGGCCTTAGGAAATTGTGGTCTGCCTGCATGACAGTTTAGTTGTCAGTGTTATAGTCGTTTGAATTTCGTTAACTGCATATCAGAAAAATGGTTAATTAAACAGAAATGCACAAAATTACAATTCTACAGATGATTGGTTATGGAGATAACACACGGACACAAATGGAAGTTGCTCGCTTATTTCATGAAAAATTTCCAAATTTGCCGCCTATATCCCAAGGGACAATTAGTAAAATAGAAAAGCAGTTTCGTGAGCTTGGACATGTAAGGCAGATAAAAAAAGCAGCTGCCAATGCAATAAGTGATGATACCAATTGGATATTATGCTTGAGTTTGTGGAAAACCCACATACTTCTAGTCGACAAGCAGCCACAATGTTCAATGTTAGCCATTCATCGATTTTTCGAACATTAAAAGAAACTAAAATGCATCCCTATAAAATGATACCAACTCTGGAGCTCATGGAAGACGATTTTGATAGGAGAACGTATTTTTGTGAAAAAATGATGGCAATGTTAGATAACAATGTGATCCAATTAGAACATGTTTTGTTTTCTGATGAGTGCACCTTTACACTTCACGGTCATGCTAATCGTCAAAATTGCCGCTATTGGTTGACGGAAAATCCTCACTGGATGAGAGAAGAACATACGCAATACCCTGTAAAGGTTAATGTTTGGGCAGGAATTGTTGGAGAACATATCATAGGAAATAGGTCCCTTTTTCATTGATGGCAATTTAAATGGTGATAATTATTTAGCACTACTCCAAAATAATGTTGTGCCAACTTTGACAAACTTATATCCTGATCCAGCAAACCCACAAGTTCCAGCGAATATGATATAGTTTCAGCAAGATGGAGCACCGCCCCATTACCAAATCAATGTCCGGAACTACCTCAACCGAATATTTCCAAATCGGTGGATAGGGAGGCGAGGATCGATGGAATGGCCAGCACGATCCCCTGATCTGACGTCATTAGACTTCTTCTTATGGGGATATGTCAAAAGTATTGTATACAAAACTAAACCCCTCGACTTAGCTGACTTAAGAAGACGAATAATGCTTGCAATTAGATCGGTCACGCCTGAGATGTTGAGTAACGTTAGAAGAAATTTCTATTTAAGATTAGGATGTTGCCAAGACGTTCACGGCGAGCATTTTGAACATCTCCTCCATTGAAATGTATTGTTTTTTTTTTTGTTTTTTTTACATTATCAAGAAATAAACAGTATTACTTATTAGTTTTTGAGTGTGTTGTAACGAATTTCTGTAATCAAATAATTTTCTTTTCTTAATGTTAATTTTTGCAATAAATCTGAAAACACTTAATATTTCCGAAACAGTTGAAGATAGGTATATGACATTGTACATGAAATATGTCTAGAATTTTCTGAAGAATCCAAAAATTTAATAATATACCAGGTGTTGCATTTAAAATAAGAAAGTTGGTATTGGCCACGGTCACATGACACACCCTGTATAAAAAGTTTTTGTTGAAAAAAATGCGCAACTAAAAATAACAATCGACGTGTCCGAGCGTTTTTTCGTACACGCCCCGATTTATTTATTATCGAATTTATTCCATTTGGCTGATACACAGTGTATATGTTTCTCATTGTATGATTCTCTCTGCGGTGATTTCAAATTTAGATCTAATTGACCATGTTATAAAACAAAAACGTAAATTGAAATGCAATATCTATTTTTTTGTTATAGTTTCATACTTCCTTTTCCAGGAAGTACGAAAAAATAAACATAATGCGATATCTATTGCTTGCTTACGTAAGTGTTAAGCAATTGTCAGAAATTCAGGTGTCTGTAAATTATGGGACTCAACGAAAAGCCTTTTCTATACATTTCTATAATTAGCCGTTAGGCTTTCGAACGCGAGATGGCGCAACAGTGGTCCTTTACATCATTCTTGATTCAAGTGTTGATTGAATAGTATACTCTTCAATCAACGTTTAAAGCTTATATTTATGGGGTTTCATATTTTCAATTTCACTACATACATGGTCTGCTAGTCATATTTCTCCTTAAACCAAATATGAACATATAATCGTCGCGAGCGAGACAAATATTCTGAACTGATTGATGTGCATGCCTCGTGAATGTAAGCAACCTATAATACACATAACATAGTCACCATGAAATTTTCTGTTGTAAAGACCCTATTTAACGATGTTCATTTTATACATGCACTCTAATTTTTGTGACGATTTTAACTGAACCCTTTAAACTACATTGTAATTTGCTGTTGAGATGTCGCAAAAAACTAGAAACGATGCTCATTTTACAACTAATGTTTGTTATGAGTTTAAGTCAACTGTTCCTTCTAATGCTTTTGTACGAAATGCGGGGTTAAATCTTATAAAATGACTACACGATACGAGTCTTGAATGAGAAACAATGAACGATATGAGTTAGTCCACACCGCTGAAATATTTTAGTTGATTATTAGAGTTAAATTGTGGGATTTGTTTGTAAGTACGTACTGGTATACTGTTTTAGTGTTTTATTTATTTAAAAAAAATGTCTTCCTGACCAATTTAGGTTTGCTCAGACCAAGCTCACACCATAATTTTCCCACCAATAATGGCATAGAGTGCTGAACAAATGCTGCTCTGAGGATGGCTTGGTCTGAGCATGCCGAAACTGAAAAGATACCTCTCCTAATATTGCGTCCGAGTATTCGGAATTTTTAACAGTATTACATAAGTTTCAGGAGACTGTTTTATACCATTGATAAAATGTGTGCAATATAATACTGATTTTTCGAAGATCAGGATTACAGGATATTTTGAAGTATTGTCGCCTGAAAATGTACAATGTACCACAATATTTCCACTCCCATCCGCTTTAGTCAAGTCGAAGTTTTTTAATTTCAGGATTGCACGAAGATCTTAACTCATTACCTACACAACTTTGAAAATGTTTGTTTCATTTAGTGTATATCTCCGGAACCACCTTTGATCCTCATACCGAATCAACATCCACGGGGGTGGAATTTAAGTCCCAATTTTTGAGCGAAATAACTAATTTTGTATCAGGATTACAGGACTTGCAGAAGATCGTTTCCTGCCATTACTTTATTATATACAATGGTAAGAAATTTTCACCTATTTATAAATATTAACAACATATTTTTTACTTATTTAAAAAAATAGACAATTAAATTGATTTAAAAAATATTTGTGAATTAAATGATGCCCAAATAAAATAATTAGTTCCCATAATGGGCGAAAGACTAAAAACCATCAATAAACTTTGCTCTGAACCTTTTAGACGCTAATAATATACCATTGGGATATACTGGTTTTTTATCATTGTTTCAGAACTAAATACATTTGGTTATCGAATAAAAAAATTGCAACTGTTTACAAATCATCAAGGCCAATTGATTGAAGTGCAATTCAAAGTAATTGAGACTAAGACTGAGACTTGAGACTAATTGAGAGAATAAGATTGAAGTGCAATTCAATTCCCTTCAAAGTCTAGCCAAATTTATACTTCTGACCATTTAAAAAAAAATTAAATACATATTAATAACATAAGTTTAGCCTTTTGTGGTTGCATGAGTTTTTTAACCAAGAAGATAATTAACAGGACTTTGATCTCAATACATTATTGTTGAGATGACAGCGCAATTATGAAATATTATAAAGAAATAGTAGATTGTTTACTAAGTGAAGAAAAGTGGTCGTTTTCCAGTGAGTAAATCTTTAATTCACGAGCGAACGTAATGAGAGAGTGGATTAAATTTATACTATATTTTTTTGTATAAATTTATGGAACAAATAAAATAATTAATTAAAAATTTGGCTTCAACAATTGTTTGTCACGCAAGCAATGTAAAATTGTATGTTGTATGTTTCATTTTGCAAAATGGATTAGCATCAACCAAATGAAATGGTTGCTAACTAGAAAAAGATTTTTTTTTGCTAACTCCCTTTTTATCGTAAAAAGGGATTTCTATGAAGACTCTTTTTGAAAACTCTTTTCTATATAGAAAACACGTTCTTTTCTATGAAATATACGAAAAACGACATTCTTAATGATTTCATGAGAAATAAACTAGTCGATTTACTAATTAAAAATTTGTATGCTTATATAGTGAAGCAGTAAGTAATTATGTTATAATATTCCTCGACGTTTTTGGTACATATATTATTAAGCACAATAATATTCAAAATATGTTAGGCTGGTTTCACAAATACAATTTTGATGCAAATTATTCTACTGTAATGTAATGTAACACACTGTTGATACTTACACCAAAAAATATGTTTCTATTTTGACCTAAGTATATACCCACAGATAAGTTATTTGTGGGATAGGTAAGTGCACTTAAAATTATTTGGTGTAAACTGTTCTTACACAAATTATATCGTGTAAAGCTAGCTTACTTTATACAACATATTGAAGTCGGTTTTTTTTACTAGCCTGATGCATAAACAGCATATAAACATATACTAGCTTCAAAAATAATCCAATATTTTTCATATGACTACATTTCGAAATACTAATTTTCAAAGAGAAGCCTCGTAGCCTCCATGCAAGTAAGAGGTAAACTAGTTAATACGGTTAAAAACCTGAGATATCAGAATTCATATAAAGTTTATGTGAGAAAAAGCAAGGGATCATTAGATTAGATGGCCGAAATTCCCCTGCTTCTAGAATGGTGACAATTCCTTATAAGTACTAGCCCCTATAGAGTGAGAAAACGATTGCAGAAGGTTTTTTTTTTCGAAATATTAAAAAAAAAAATTAAAATACCCTTTTTTTCTCAAAATTTGTGTTAAAAATTTATTTCGACAATTTTTTTATTCAACTTTGGACCGTTTTAATTGCTTGACACTGAAATTTTTAGAAGAATAAAGAGAAAATCTGCATAGCAACTTCATACGCTTATAACTTCAAAAATAACTACCACAGAAAAATTTTGTATGTGGATTTAGTCATATTGGCTAGTAATGTGTGATGTATTAAGAATGGACCTCATTTTTGAGACAACCTGTATAATGTTAATGGAAACAGCCCTAATGTAACAATTTTTTAAATGATACTGTATAAATTTTTTCAGATTTTGCATTCTAATTGTCGAAATCTAGCAAATTTTCTGCCTGAATCTATCGATTTTTTATGTCAAAGTTTGAAAATGTTAAGATCTGACAAATTTTCAAATACAACTGTGAACATTTTCAATTCCCATTGTCCAAATTGTTCAAAAGTTTTATTGGAAATATCATAATCGGCCAAATTTTCCAACTGTAACTGACCTCATGCATCAAAATCTGTAATTTTTTTAGGTTCACAAGAAAATGTGGAACTGCCCATTTTTAAAATACAAAAATCTACATTTTCAATTGGAACAGATCTAATCTTTTCAATATTTAATTGCCAATGTCCAAATCCACAAATTTGCATTTTTTATATCTGCAAAATTTTCAGTTGCAATTTTTCGAAATTCAAGTGTCCAAATCTGTAAAAATTTTAAGTGACACTGTCAAACTTAAGCAAATTTTTGTAATATTCGTTATCGCCATTGTCAAAATCGTCATACTTCTAATTGAATCTGTTAAAATCTATGAAATTTTCAACTCCAACCATCGAAATATGCCCAATTTTCAAACTCCACAAGCTCCACACTAAAAATTTGTATAATGTTAATGGTAATAGTAAAATGTTACAATTTTCTAAATGATTCTGTATAAATGTGTAAAAGGCGGAAAGGCCGAGAGCCAATAGCCTAATAAAGACTGCTACCTATAAAATTATCTGTTAAAATCTATAACATTTTTAGCACCAGCTGCGAAAATTAGTAAAATTTTCAACTCCAACCATAGAAGTATGCCAAATTTTCAAACTCCACTCCAAAATGTGACAATTTTTTAAATGATTCTTGTGTAAAAGGCGGAAAAGCCGAGGGATAATAGCCTAATAAACATTGATATCTCTCTTTGTGTCAGATTTTAACCTCTAACTGACGAAATCTACCAAATTTATTGCTCGAATCTGTTGATATTGTAATGTCTAAGTTTGAAAATATTAAGATCCGATAAATTTTCAAATACAACTGTGAAAATGTTCAATTCTCATTCTGCATACTGTACAAATGTTTTTGTGGAAATTTCTGTCAATTGTTTAGGTTCACAAGAAAATGTGAAACTCTGCCCTTTTTTAAATACACCAGCATACATTTTCAATTGGAACAATCCTAATATTTTGAATTTCTAATTGCCAATATCCAAATCTACAAATTTTCTTTTTTTAAATCTGCAACATTTGCAGCTGCAATTTTTCAACTGTGAACATTTTCAATTCCGATTGTCCAAATTGTTCAAATGGTTATTGGCAATATGAAATTGAGTCAAATTTTCGAACTGTAACTGACGTAATGTATCAAAATCTGTCAATTTTTTTGGTTCATAAGAAAATGTGAAAATGGCAATTTGTAAAATATAACAACCTACATTTTCAATTGGAACACACCTAATATTTTCAATTTCTAATTGCCAATGTCCAAATGTACAAATTTTCTTTTTTTAAACCTGCAAAAATTTCAGCTGCAATTTTTCAACTGTGAACATTTTCAATTCCCATTGTCCAAATTGTTCAAATGGTTATTGGCAATATCAAAATGAGTCAAATCTTCCAACTGAAACTGACCAAATGTATCAAAATCTGTCAATTTTTTTGGTTCATAAGAAAATGTGAAAATGGCAATTTTTAAAATATAACAACCTGCATTTTCAATTGAAACACACCTAATCTTTTCAATTTATAATTTCCAATGTCCAAATCTACAAATTTGCATTTTTTAAATCTGCAAAATTTTCAGTTGCAATCTTTCGAAATTCATGCATCCAAAGCTGTAAAATGTTTATTTGACACTGTCATACATAAACAAAATTTTGCAATATTCGTTATCGTCATTATCAAATTCGCCATATTTCCACTTGAATCTGATAAAATCTATGAAATTTTTAACACCAGCTGAGAAAATAAGTAAAATTTTCAACTCCAGTCGTCTAAATATGAAAAAAATTTAAACTTCACACTCAAAATTTGTATACTGTTAATGGTAATAGTCCAAATGCGGCCGGTAACCAATAGCCCAATAAAGAATATTATCTCTCGCTGTGTCAGATTTTAAACTCTAACTGACGAAATCTACCAAATTTATTGCTTGAATCTGTTGATTTTGTTATGTCAAAGTTTAAAAATATTAAGATCTGACAAATTTTCAAATACAACCGTGAACATTTTCAATTCCCTTTCTCTAAACTGTGCAAATGTTTATTGGCAATATCAAAATGAGTCAAATTTTCCAACTATAACTGACCTAATGTATCAAAATCAGTTTTTTAGGTTCACAAGAAAATGTGAAAATGACAATTTTTCAAGTATAACTACTTACATTTTCAATTGGAACACACCTAATCTTTTCAATTTTTATTTGCCAAGGTCCAAATCCACAAATTTGCATTTTTTAAATCTGCAAAATTTTAACTATCAAAACTTTTTGATAGTGATGTTTTAATTTTAACATGTGCCTTTTAGATGAAAAGAATAAGATATAATTAAAACCATAAAAAAATTAAAAGACCTAATTATTTCACCATGGTGCTGATAAATGTTAATTTAGGTTATCAAAATTCATATAAAACTGACCTAATCTATCAGTTTTTTAAGTAAACAGGTGAAACTGTAAAACTGCCATTTTTTTAAAATACAACTGACTACATTTTCATTAAAAGAGACCCAATGTTTTGAATTTTGAATTGACAATGTCCAAATCCACAAATTTGCATTTTTTAAATCTGCCAAATTTTCTGTTGCAGTTTTTCTAAATTCACGTGGCCAAATTTGTCAAAAAAATTAACTGACACTGTCAAAAATAAACAAATTTTTGTCATATTCGTTATCGTGATTGTCAAAATCGTCATATTTCCAAATGAACCTATTAACGAATGTTAATATATATATTATTAATTAATATCTATAAACAAATTTAGGGCTTGCCGTGAAAATCACAAAAATTATCAACTCCAAACTGTCAAAATGGGCCAAATTTTCATCCTCCACTAGCAAAGTTTATACAGGTCGTCTTAAAAATGGAGTCTATCCTTTATAAAGAAATATTATTAGTCCCTATGGAGTACGAAATCGATTGCAGAAAAAGATTCAATTTTTCTCGAAAAAATCATTTCTTTTAAATCTCTATTATTTTCTCAAAATTTATGCTAAAACTTCATACAACAATGTATTTATTTATCTTTGAACCGTTATAAATGATTGATACCGAAATTATTGGAAACAATATACAGGGTGATTCTTTAATATTGCGAAAAGCTTTAAGAAACGATTCCTTGTCAATAAATAAGAAACTGAAAAGAAATAAAATCCCATAATTTAATTATTTATAAAAATACCTATGTAATATGATATATCATTAGAATCGTTGAAAAGAGGCCATTTTTATAAAGTCATCGCCGATTATGGTTTCAATTAGAAAAAACACAAGTCTGTGTCATAACTCAAAAATTATAGCTTAAATAAAATAATCGGTTAAACTGTATTAAGCACATAATTTCCTATAACTTTTTCCTTTACACATTTTTTCTAAAGTCAATAATAATAAAGCAATATGCTCCAAACAAAATAACAAAAAATATATTTTTTCGAGATATCTAGTTAGCCATGCAATTTTTTCAAAAAACAAAAAGCTCATGAAATAGAACTCGTAAAACTGCAATTCTTTCCCCATTTAATCGTCCCTCTATCTCCGCTAGTTTTCGAGATCCCCATGCTAAACATCCGAAAAAACTCACCCTGTAAAATAAATTATATATTTTTATAAATAAATTTCAGATTTACTAACAAAAATTGAAGATATTTAATTAAGAATATATTCCGAAATATCAGAGTAACTATTAGGTTTGTATAGGAACTGTATATCAAATGAAAGATTATTTAATAGACTTCCGTACTATGAAATATTTCGTAAACTTCGTATTAAAAAGGATAGACAAAACCCTCCCCGGCATATAAAAAGTAAAAAAGTTATTAACTTAGACATAGGCCTATCAGCAATCAGCATGACAACTCCTACCAATCTAGAAGTTTACTATATTAAGGACTACATTATTGACTGCATTATAATTGTAGTTATAATAAAAAAAGTTCTCGAATTAACTTAATAGTTAATTAACTAATTGTTCTGATAGTAATACAAACAAATGTGAAATGTTTAAAACAACTTCTTTCATGAACTAGAGATTAAAAATGAATCTACAATATCATCAAAGTTTAATCTTTTGGTAAGCTTCGATTAGATGGTAAAAAGTGCTACATCCTTGAGGCGTTCTTCGGTCATTGTAGACTAGAGCTTATGTAATGTTTTATTCTTTACAACACGGAAAACGACCTTTCTGCTGAACAGTTGGACGCAGGCATCGTCAAAAAAGTCTCAATGCGATGTCAACATAACGGTAGTTTGTTATCATTTAGCACTTTAGAAATATTTAAGTACCTATTGTTTTTGGACTTGTTTTGTTCTATTCCGTTCAAAAATTAAAATATCAAAGTGCTTCTAGGACGTTGAACTTTTGAAGAATTTTAGTATTCTTGATTGATTCTGAAATTTTCTCTGCTAATCAATTCTACATCTCGTGCTCTGGTTTCATCTGACTGAATTTTTCGTTTTCTTTTCTCTTCGTTTCATATTCATACTAAGTTACTTTCGCTTTCATTCGTGCTCAATTTTCATAAATGTTAAATTTTGTTCTTATACATTGTATACTGATCTCATCTCATCCTGATACATCAAAGTCTTGTAGTTTGTGCGCGTTTAGCTTGCTTTCTTCTTGTTTATTCTTGTTTTGAAGATGAATTGATGATGGTGACTGCCGCCCTTGTACGTGAACTACCCCGTGGAAGACGGAGGTATTTAAAATTTCCGGCGTCCTCGGCAATTAGGGAGCAGCGACGTGGACCGATTTAGAACACAGACGTGCACACGCATCACGTAGGTGCACGCACCGCGTGGCTCCAGTCGCACGCTGCACTCCGTGCACTTCGCCAGGAATAATCCGAAATCGCGAACAGTGACTCCCAAAACCTAAAGACTTTCAGGCAAACAGTGTATCCGTGCGTTCCCCCGAGAAGAAGATGACTCGCCTCACAGTGGCCGTCAGGGTCAGGCCTCTATCGGACAGGTGAGTCAATGCGCGAATTTTCAATCTGCGAATCCTCACCTGCGGGTGTTTGAGGCGCCACGAAATCTTCTATTTCCGAGGCGCACGTTCGCCCACCGAAATCCGTGCAATGTATAAACGGAACCGTGTCAACTCCGATGCTAATGACACAGAAAGAGTAAAGAGTTTTGGGTTATTTCGGATATCGGATTAAAATTAGACAGCCAATTATTTTAATTTTAGATGCGGCGGCATTACCGACAATGCCAGCGGAGATGACTTATTGGAGCTGCAACGTCGCTGATTTAGTAACGGGTCGAGGCAATTAAGCAAATGCCATTCCACTAAATTGATCAGCGCGGCTATTTTCAACGTTCAGGTGCACCATAGCTAAAACTAATGTTATACCTACTCTAAAAAAAACAAAACAAAAAACGAATGTGCATCATTAAAAAAACGTGCATAGCTTTGGAATTATTTTACAATTATAGCCGCGATTATACTGTGTTACTTTTTTTAACTCTGAACATAGTCAATAGAACGTCCCTATGTTCAAGTTTAAAAAAAAACATGTCAACAATTTACGAGTATTAGCTATGCAATCAATCATACTATAAATCTGTAAAAAAATCTGTCGAGCTAGCTGTCATTTGAGATCATTCAAGTAAAGTCAAGTAATTTTTGTGAAATTTATTTTATACCATGCAAATCAGAGCATAATTACTGTGCGTGACATTTTTCAGTCACTTATCCCGATAGCTAACTCCATCAATGGGAACAATTTTAAACATTATTTGCAAATTTAGCAACCACGGATGCGCTGATTATAAACACCATAAACGAAATAGAACAAATAATTAATCAGGTAACAGTAACAGTTAAGGAATGATACGTTATTTTAATAAATATACGAAATGGCCACCTTCACGTTCTAGACTATTGTAAAAAATCCTATTGTAAAAACCTTGAACAGAATTTCTAATGTTATTGTTTCTTCATCTTAGTGTTCCAAAATTCTTTATCTCTTTTAATTATTTGAATGTGTGTATTAATTGCATATTTGCAATTGTGTGCAATCTTGTTTTTTTTTTGCCAAAATTTCGATAATTAGTATCAAGATTTTAATGATTACTGTGACAATTTTAATTATCCTTCCACAACTTCAGTGATTATATACAATTTTGCCAAGAAAACAATTAAGCAAGAAGTCTGAAATTCAAAATTTCTGCAATTCTGAATATTCAAAACCAAGAAATCTGTAATTCAAAAATTCGTCAATTCTGAAACTTTGAAACAATAAGAAATCTGCAATTCAAAATTTCTATAATTCTGAAATTTGAAAAAGCAAGAAATCTTTAATTTACCGTGTGAATCGTGGAAGTCTTATCGTGATATTTCAATTATTTAGCAAAAATTTGAATCATTTTTATCAAAATTTCAATGATTATTTTCACAAGTTTAATTATTCTGCAAAAACGTCATTGATTATAGACCATTTTTCAATTCTGCCAAAAAAAATCATTTATGCAAGAAATCTGTAACTCTAAAAATTAAAAAAAAAACAAGAAATCTGTTATTCAAAAGTTCTGTAAAATCTGACAATTCAAAAAGATACATGTAATTCAAAAATTCTGTAATTCTGAAAATTAAAAAAAAAACCAGTGTCATTCTAAATTTCTTTTAATTCGAAAATCCGTGAAATCGATACAGTTTCTATGTATTTATATGGAAAAAGTAAAAATACAAATATGCAGAGATGTGCAGGTTTTTGTCGAAGAGTTTTTGCTGAGAATAAGAAAATATGAAAAATATACGAAATGCAAATCGGTGTTTTTCAATTTATTTTTCTCAAGGGTTGTGAGTCGTTGAAGTTTTATCCCCATATATCAATTGTTTGGCCAAAAGTTTCATTAATTAGTATTAAAATTTCGACGATTACTGTGGCAATTTTAATTATTCTGCCAAATCTTCAATGATTATTAACAATTTTTTCAATTTTGCCTAAAAATCAATCCATTAATAATTTTGTACCTAATTCAAAAATTCTGTAATTTAAAAAAATAAAAATAGCAGGAAATCTGTAATTCAAAAATTATGTAATTCTGAAAATTCAATAATAAGAAATCTTTAATTTCTGCTGTGAATCGTGGAAGTCTTATCGCGATATTTTAATTGTTTAGCCAAAATTTCAATAATTAGTTTCAAAATGATTACTCATTCAATGATTACTCTCACAATTTAAATTATTCTGCCAATACTTCGTTAATTATAGAAAAATTTTAAATTCTGCCAAAAAAAATTCACAAGTTTAATTATTCTGCACAAACGTCATTGATTATAGACCATTTTTCAATTCCGCAAAAAAAAAACAATTACGCAAGAAATCTGTAATTCTAAAAAAAACAAGAAATCTGTTATTCAAAAGTTCTGTAAAATCTGACAATTCAAAAAAGTAAGGTATATGTAATTCCAAAATTCTGTAATTCTGAAAATTAAAAAAAAACAGTAAGTCTGTCATTCTAAATCTCTTTTAATTCGAAAATCCGTGAAATCAATACAGTTTCTATGTATTTATATGGAAAAAGTAGAAATACAAATATGCAGAGATGTGCAAGTTTTTTTCGAAGAGTTTTTGCTGAGAATAAGAAAATATGAAAAATATACGAAATGCAAATTGGTGTTTTTCAATTTTTTTTCTCAAGGGTTGTGAGTAGTTGAAGTTTTATCCCCATATATCAGTTGTTAGGCCAAAAGTTTCAATATTTAGTATTGAAATTTCTACGATTACTGTGACAATTTTAATTATTCTGCCAAATCTTCAATGGTTATAAACATTTTTTTCAATTTTGCCTAAAAATCAATCCACCAAGAATTTTGTACTTAATTCAAAAATTCTGTAGTTAAAAAATTAAAAATAGCAGGAAATCTGTAATTCAAAAATTATGTAATTCTGAAAATTCAATAATAAGAAATCTTTCATTTCTGCTGTGAATCGTGGAAGTCTTATCGCGATATTTTAATTGTTAAGCCAAAATTTCAATAATTAGTTTCAAAATGATTACTCATTCAATGATTACTCTCACAATTTAAATTATTCTGCCAATACTTCGTTAATTATAGACAATTTTTAAATTCTGCCAAAAAAAAAATCACAAGTTTAATTATTCTGCAAAAACGTCATTGATTATAGACCATTTTTGAATTCCGCCAAAAAAAAAACAATTACGCAAGAAATCTGTAATTCTAAAAAAAAACAAGAAATCTGTTATTCAAAAGTTCTGTAAAATCTGACAATTCAAAAAGGTAAGGTATATGTAATTCCAAATTTCTGTAATTCTGAAAATTAAAAAAAAAAAACAGTAAGTCTGTCATTCTAAATCTCTTTTAATTCGAAAATCCGCGAAATTTATTTTCTATGTATTTATATGGAAAAAGTAAAAATACAAATATGCAGAGATGTGCAGGTTTTTGCCGACATGTGCTGAGAATAAGAAAATATGAAAAATATACGAAATGCAAATCGGTGTATTTCAATTTTTTTTCTCAAGGGTTGTGAGTCGTTGAAATTTTATCCCCATATATCAATTGTTTGGCCAAAAGTTTCAATATTTAGTATTAAAATTTCGACGATTACTGTGACAATTTTAATTATTCTGTAAAATCTTCAATGATTATTAACATTTTTTTCAATTTTGTCTAAAAATCAATCTACCAAGAATTTTGTACGTAATTCAAAAATTCTGTAATTAAAAAAATTAAAAATAGCAGGAAATCTGTAATTCAAAAATTATGTTAATCTGAAAATTCAATAATAAGAAATCTTTAATTTCTGCTTTGAATCGTGGAAGTCTTATTGCGATATTTTAATTATTAGCCAAAATTTCAATAATTAGTTTGAAAATGATTACTCATTCAATGATTACTCTCACAATTTAAATTATTCTGCCAATACTTCGTTAATTATAGACAATTTTTAAATTCTGCCAAAAAAAAATTCACAAGTTTAATTATTCTGCAAAAACGTCATTGATTATAGACCATTTTTCAATTCCGCCAAAAAAAAACAATTACGCAAGAAATCTGTAATTGTAAAAAAAAACAAGAAATCTGTTACTCAAAAGTTCTGTAAAATCTGACAATTCAAAAAAGTAAGGTATATGTAATTCAAAAATTCTGTAATTCTGAAAATTAAAAAAAAACAGTAAGTCTGTCATTCTAAATCTCTTTTAATTCGAAAATCCGTGAAATCGATACAGTTTCTATGTATTTATATGGAAAAAGTAAAAATACAAATGTGCAGGTTTTTGTGGAAGAGTTTTTGCTGAGAATAAGAAAATATGAAAAATATACGAAATGCAAATTGGTGTTTTTCAATTTTTTTTCTCAAGGGTTGTGAGTCGTTGAAGTTTTGCCCCCATATATCAATTGTTTGGCCAAAAGTTTCAATAATTAGTATTAAAATTTCGACGATTACTGTGTCAATTTTAATTATTCTGCCAAATCTTCAATGATTATTAACAATTTTTTCAATTTTGCCTAAAAATCAATCCATTAAGAATTTGGTACTTAATTCAAAAATTCTGTAATTTAAAAAAATAAAAATAGCAGGAAATCTGTAATTCAAAAATTATGTAATTCTGAAAGTCAATAATAAGAAATCTTTAATCTCTTCTGTGAATCGTGGAAGTCTTATCGCGATATTTTAATTGTTTAGCCAAAATTTCAATAATTAATTTCAAAATGATTACTAATTCAACGATCACAATTTAAATTATTCTGCCAAAACTTCGTTGATTATAGACAATTTTTAAATTCTGCCAAAAAAAATCAATTATGCAAGAATTCTGTAATTCCGAATATTCAAAAAAACAAGAAAATTCTGTAAATTCTTTAAGTTCAAAAAACCATGAAATCTGTAATGCCAAAATTCGGCAAATCTGAAAATTCATAAATGCAAGACATCTGTAATTCTGAAAATCCTGTAAATCGAATGTTCGTTAAATCAATACATTTTATATATATTTATATAGAGAAAGTAGAAATACAAATATGCAGAGATGTGCAGTTTTTATTGAAATATGAGACTAATAATTTGAAAAATATGTGAAATGAAAATTGGTGTTTTTAAATATTTGTTTTGTAGTTTCTGAAGCCTTGTCCTCATATTTCAACTGTTTGGGTGTAATTTTAATAATTACTTTTTATATTTCGATGATTGTTGTGACAACTTTAAATGAATATCGCGATATTCCAATTGTTTGGCAAAAATGTTTGGCAGATTATTAGGAAAGAGTAATTAATGGTAACTTCGATATAATACAAAAGTTATTGAATGTATTATTCAATAAAAGTTATTTACACTGAATATAACCATACAATAAGTATACGAAGAGATTTGAATTTATTTGAATGTTTTGATTGTACATAAAGTTTTTTCTTCTAAGGAACGCACCTTACAAAGCAAGAGTAATGAATGGTAACTTTGAAATAATACAAATTTATTTATTGCATATTAAACTAACATTCACAATACGTATTTACTTACAAATTACATATAATAATTAATACGAGTAAAATATATGTTAGTAACGACGGAGTAGACTTACTCGCATTAGATTTTTTCTTAATCCAGGAATAATAGTAGCTTACATCAGTATATATTCCTGGGAGATTTTTTTGAGCGCAACCATATCCAAAAGATACTATTCCCACTAATGTATTATTGCAGACTAATGGCCCACCAGAGTCACCCTGAAAATATTATTATTATAAATATATATATATATATATATATATATATATATATATATATATATATATATATATATATATTGTGATGGTATTTGTAGTATTTATTTAGATTAATTAGAATAGATTTATTGTTATTATTATATAGGTTTTAGATAGAATTATAATCTTTAGGGCACAAGCTAACAAAAATTATTGTAAATATTGTAAATGTGAATATGAACAAGTATGCACAAATATACAAAGCAATCCACGGATGGAGGTTGTTGATCGGTTACCACGGGTGACAGGTGACTTCGTGGATAGACGCTTGGGGAATTGAATAATGGAAAGTCGAAAATAATCAACAAGGAGATTGACGAGTGGGAGAGACGCGTGTGGATCGCGGGTGGAGATGTTGCGATACTAATACGAATACATTACAAAATATTAACGGGGTTTCAACGATTGGACATAGGACTGGAAGAAGACAGTCAACCAGGAGAGGAATTCAACGAGATAGGAGCCGTGACGGAGATATTCAAAATCAGGACTTCAAGCCGCTCAACTTCACACACAAAAGTAGCTGTTTACTTTTGTGGGAATCGACAAAGGATCAAAAGGAGAACGCAGGGACAAGAGGACGAATTAATCAAGGAACCACAAGAAGAAAACTGCAAGTAGAAAGTTTGCGTAAAGTGCAAGAGTCATATTATCACATAAGTTGGCTTGTGTATATACGATTTATTTTGTTAATGTTGGCCATAGTTTATTATTTATTTAATAATTTTGTTTTCTATTGTTTTTGATTTGTTTGTTTAGTTCAGTTTATATTAGACGTTTTAATATTTGGTTATTTTCAATTCATTAAAGTATTTGAACAAAACTCTATTTAGTTATGATTGAACCTACTATTGAACCTGAGATAAGAGAAAGAACAAAAAGTTACAAAACAAGTAAATGCTTAAATATTCAACACTAATAAAATAGGCAGAGCAATACAAAACGTAACATTTGGCGCCCAACGTGGGGCAGGCAACGAAAACGTAACAATATATATATATATATATATATATATATATATATATATATATATATATATATATATCACATGTGCAAAATCCAGTTGAGCAAATTTCTTTGTGACCAGAAGATCTATGGCTTTTCAAAATTGTACACATACCTGACATGAATCTTTGCCACCCTGTCGTGGACCAGCGCACAACATTCCTGGTATTATGTCACGTCCATAAATTAATTTACAAGTCTCAAAACTATGAACTTCGACGTTGACTTGACGTAATATATTCGTGGAGACTCCCTAAAAGCATAATTTAGATTATTATCGCAGCCATTTTTGAACAAAGTTAGTACTTACATAGTCAGTTACGCCCCAACCTGATACTGTACAGTTCTTATCAACAATTCGATTATACGCTAAGTCAATTGATTTCGTTGTTGGTGTAGTTGTAATTTTATTTTTAAGCTATTTAAAATATAATAATTTTGTTAATACATTAATACTATTGAACCTTGCGTACAAACTTTTAATACAGCAACGTCGGCGCCGTCAGAAGCTGTAGTATACAATTTGTGTATAGTTATTGAACTGATTTTCTCTTTAACATTTACTTGCTTCAAATCTGTACTTCCAGCTACCACGCGGATATTTTTCACCTTCTTCTTTACCATGCAATGCGCTGCTGTGACAATGTGCCATTCATCTATTATAGAGCCGCCACAGAAATGAGAGCCATCGTTTTGAAGAGACACCTAATGATTTTTGACAATTTCAAGTTAGTTTTGCAAAATGCGATTTTTTGATAAAAATATGGTATTACACCAAATTTATTTGATTAGTTCCGTTTTAGAAAAATGCTCTATTAAACTAGAGCATAGATGAATTGTACACCATTGCTTAAAAAAAGTAACGTTTATTTTATTATTAAATTTTTTAACCAATAATTACTCATTACATATGAAATTAAGGTATTATTATTAGGTACTTACTGGTGGAATTATTTTTATTTCATTTTATTATTTATTTATTATATTTAGCCTGACTACTTTTGGTTTCTAAAAAACCATCATCAAAGGCACGATATATGTATTAACTATGTATATATCCTGATCTTATTTTTACCATAAATATTTGTAATAAATTTGAATTTTAAATTTTGAACGATGTTTGTTTTATGGATAAAACCTTAAATTTAATTATGATTATTTTTATGGTGACCACATCAACTTTAGTTTCTTCATAAAAGTTTTAGGATTATATTTTACATCCATTCAAAACTTAATTTCAAATTTTCATTATTTACACCATTTCTAAACATATAAATCTAACTTATTTCTTAATGTGTTGTATACCTGAAATGCAAATTGAGTCATATTTTTAACCTCCTTTCCTCCAATTATACGTGGATCGATTGAGGATTCTGCGTTATCCACTGGCAGTACACTAATAACACATACTGCAAAATTTGTGACATAGGATTACGTTTTATGGACAGGTACTATAATAAATTCATTGAACTTACATGTCAAAAGGATTAATCGTATCATCGTGTACGATATACTATACACACTGTACTCATGAAAATATAAATACTCAATAATTCCAATGCAAGAGCAAATAACACATGATAAGCTATCTCACATGATAAGCATAAAACTAATTTTACGTATTCCTAGAATCTATACTACAACGAGTAAATCAATAAAAAATGGCATACAGTGAGAACAAGTGTAGAAAAAATATTTGTTGCTGTAAGCACATGACTTTCTCCATATATTTATTACACGAAAAGTTAATATTATTAAATTAATTCACAGCACCTTTTAAAAAAAACAAACTTTTAGTTAGATTGTGCGAATCGGTGGTTAATACTTGGCGACAACTTTAAATTAGTATAAATAAAGCACTTGGTTAAGTTTCACAATTTTTTTAATTGAAAAACTTTACAATTGTTTCTGTCTCACGACCATTATCAAGAGACAAATAAAACTCTGTTTTATTTGTCTCTTGATAATTCGTCGGCTTAATGTTACAAGGTTGTATGTGAAAATTTGTAAATTTGAGAATAAGGACTTTAAATATATTTGTTATTAGAGAAAATGATGTATTGTGCATTGTAATTAGATTTTTTTTGTATCACAGGTTCTTAATATTCCGGTTTTAACCTTCCAACAAGCTCAAAGGCAAACAAGCTTTGCAAACATATGGTCCTGTAAAGTTGTACACCTAAAAATTGAAAAAAATGTTACATGCAACCTTAAAACACCATGCCGACGAATTGTCGTGAGACCAAAACAATTGTTGAGTTTTTCTATTCTATGAAACTTAACCAAGTGCTTTATTTATACTAATCTTTTAGTTTTTTTAAGTAAGTTATTCTATATGACAATTTGTTTCAGCTAAAAACTGGTCTGATTTTCACTGCTAAAACTTAGTATTTGACAGATTTTACTGCTTGCAGTTGAAAATTTGTCAGATTTTGACTATATTAGTAAACACAAATTGATGGATTTGAACATGGTTTACTTGGACAAAAAAAAACATAGATGTGGTAGATTCGGTTGATGCAGTTGAAATTTGGCAAATTTTAATACATGTAGCTTAAAATTGGACAGATAGTCCTCCAGAAGTTTAGTATTCTTCAGGAAATATGTTGAAATTTAAAATATTTGGACAGTTGAATCTTAAAAATTATCAGATTTTAACATTTTGATACATAAAATTGACAGATATTGTCATTTTCGTATGGTGCAGTTAAAAATTTGACAAATTTAGACACTTGAAGATTTAACAAATTTGAAGTATTTAGTTGGAACCTTTAGCATATTTCGAAATCTGCAGTTGATAATTTGACAAATTTGGACAGTTGAAGATTTAAGAAGTTTGAAGTATTAAGTTGGAAGCTTAAGCATATTTCGACATCTGGAGTTGAAACAAGTTATAATGGATTAATATAATTATTTTTACGATGCAAATCAACTGTTTTGCCAAACAATCACTGCCCAACTCTTCAACACTCCAGAAATAATTAAAAATCAATAAAAAAACTTTGAATTCCAAAACAACAATCAACAAATCATCAGTTTCAAAACTTTTTTTTAAAACGAACATGTTCCAATACATGAAACATTTATTGTTTCAACTGTTTCTACGAATTTCTCAGAAATTAACTATTCAAAAGAGATGAACACAAACCACTAATTTACAACACCTTACAAATATTATTCTTAATAAGCTAAAATTCCTGTTTCATGAAGATCTATCAATCCCACTTAGTTATCATCATCATCAGCCACTGGTATCTCATTTTTGGGCATGAGCCTGCCACTTGCCGAATCAATTCCATTACGAATCATTGCTGCAGATGCTTCTATTTAAATCCAGAAGTTTACAACACGTTACATTTCTTATCCATTTCTGTATTTTTTTATTATATTATGTAATGACAATTGTAAGGCTGCAAAGCCATTAACAGGAAATAAATTGAATTGAATTGAATATTCTTTGCAAGTTGAAATCCGTGTTTCATATAAACTTATCAAACCCACTTCATCATCATCATCTTCATCATCATCATTATCATCATCATTATCCACTTATATCCAATTTTAATTTATGAGCCTTCTCTGGCCTAACCTGTTTCATTACAAATTATTGCTCCTGATGCGTTAAATAGTCCTGATGCCATAAACTAGTCAAATCGATTGGAATGTTGTTTTTTTTTTAATTTGTACGTATTTCACATCCGACAATATAATTTGTAAGTTTTGAATGTTTTTTCTATAATTTGCAATGTATAATTTGGCACTATTTACGGTATTTTGAGAAATCTTTTCAAATTTAGTATGAATTTTCACAATTTCCACAGTAACTTTCTTTAGGACAGTTCTCTAGGTACTCTGTACCACATTATTAAATCTTCTTACCTTTGTCACAACATTCTTAAATTTTGCATTAATTTTGACAATTTTGTTGAGGCAATAATCTAGTCAAATGCATTGGTATATATCAAATTTTCTTAAAATTGGTACGAATTTTATATCCGATATAATTATTTTTAAATTTCGAATCACTCTTCTATAATTAACTTTTAAAGTAAAATTTGGCGTCATTTAGGTACGATACTTAAGCAATATTGTCAAATTTGGTACGATTTATTACAATTTCAACAGTAAAATTCTTTAGATACTCTTTGCCATATTGTTAAATCTTCTTACTTTGGTCGCAATCTTCTTAAATTTAGAATTAATCTTGACAATTTAGGTATTGTTCTGGCAATAATTTAGTCAAATTGATTGGATTATTGTTTTTTTCTTCTAAAATTTGTACGTATTTCACATCCAACAATATAATTTGTAAATTTTGCATATTTTTCTATATTTTGCAATGTAATATTTTGCACTATTTATGATATTTTGAGAAACTTTTTCAAATTTATTATGAATTTTCACAATTTCCACAGTAACTTTCTTTGGAACAGTTGCCCTTGCCACATTATCAAATCTTCTTACCTTTGTCACAGCATTCTTAAATTTTGCATTAATTTTGAGAATTTTGGCTTTTAGCCTTTTACAAATTTGGACATTACATTTTGATACATAACATTGACAGATATTGACAGTTTTGTATGGTGCAGTTGAAAATTTGAAAAATTTGGACAGTTGAAAATTTAACAAATTTGAAGTATTAAGTTGGAAACTTTAGCATATTTCGATATCTGCAGTTTAAAACATGACAAATTTGGACAGTTGAAGATTAAACAAATTTGAAGTATTAGGTTGGAAGCTTTAGCATATTTTGACATCTGGAGTTGGAACAATTTATAATGGATTGATATAATTATTATTAAATTTTATTTATTACATTAATTATGATTTTGTGATTAAACATTTCATACAGTTTAGCAAGTGCTTAAAACTTCACAGATTTTAACAATTCGAAATATGACAATTTGTTCCATCAGAAAACTGATATGATTGTTACTGCTGAAACTTACAGCGTTATTAATAAAAATTTAAACCGTGGTTTAGCGGTGTTTTACAAAGGGTTGTCAAGGTTACTAAGAAGACTACAAGAGGGTCACTCAATCCACAAATCACGCTTTAAAATTTAATTTTTGTCCTAGACAAATCGTCGGCTTAATGTTACAAGGTTGTGTGAGAAAATTTGTAAATTTGGAAATAAGTGTTTTAAATATATTTAGGATTACAGAAAATGACGTATTGTGCACCGTAATTTGATTCTTTTTATGACAGGTTCTTAAGATTCCGATTATAATCTTCGAACAAGTCGAAAGGTCCTGCTAATCTCCTAACCTAACTTAACCTAACCTAAAAATAGAAAATATGTTACATGCAACCTTTCAACAATAAGCCGATGATTTGTCTAGGACAAAAATTAAATTTTAAAGCGTGATTCCGATTGTAATCTTCGAACAGGTCCTGCTAACCTTGTAACCTAACCTAGCCTAAAAATAGAAAATATGTTACATGCAACCTTTTAAGAATAAGCCGATGAAATGCTGATCAAGTGTGCTGATCTAGTAACCATTAATTCGATTTCTGTTCGACACCGCAAAACCCTTCATTAGGAGGGGATTTTGAATTAATTACCGCGACTGGGTGCGACTGTATGCAACCACGCGATCTCCGCTGTACACTGAAAATCTAACGTTACAAGTTGTGCGTAAAAGTTATTTACATTGAATAAAACCATACAATAAGTATATGAAGAGATTTGAATTTATTTGAATGTTCACAATCAAAACATTGTAATAAATTCAAATCTCTTCATACATATTTTTCTAAGGAATACACCTTGAAGAGCAAGAGTAATGAATGGTAATTTTGAAATAATACAAATTTATTAACTTAAACTAACATTCACAATACGTATTTACTTACAAATTACAGATAATAATTAATATGAGTAAAATACGTGTTAGCAACGATGGAGTAGACCTATTTGAATTAGATTTTTTCTTTATCCAGGGATAATAGTAGCTTACATCAGTATATATCCATGGCAACCCTAGAGAACAGTCACCCCAAGATACTATTCCCACTAATTTATTATTGCAGACTAATGGTCCACCAGAGTCACCCTGAAAATAATTGAATCTTATAGTTTCGTGGAAGAGGGACACACAAATGGGTAATAGCTTATATAGCATAAAACGTGTCATTGCAAATTTGCGTGACCAAAATTAGCAATGATGTATTTTATAATTTTTAGCTATTTAAAATTGTTCAAATACCAGACATGGATTTTTGCCGCTATTAAGTATACCAGCACACAACACTCCTGGTAGAAAATCACTTCTATAAATCAATTTACAAAGTTTGAAATTAATAACATTGACATCGACTGCATGTAATTTCTGTGTGGTTCCCTAAAAGCATAATTTAGATTATTATGGTAGCAGCTATTTTTGAACTAACTTAAGACTTACATTTTTGGTAAAACCCCAACCAGATACTGTACAGGTGTCGTTACCAATTTGATTATGCGATAACTCAATTGATTTCGTTGTTGGCGTAGTTTTAATTTTATTTTTAAGCTGTTTAAAATATAAGCAGGTATGTAATACATGAATAGCTTTCTAACTTACGAACAGACTTTTAAGACAGCAACGTCGGCGTTCAAAGAGACTGGATTATAGGATTCGTGTATAGATATAGATGTGATTTCCTCTTTAAAGTCTGCTAGCCTTAAATCTGCACTTCCAGCAACGACCTGGATTCCTTTTGTGTTCTTGTTTTTTATACAATGAGCTGATGTAAGAATATGCCATTCATTTATTATCGATCCACCGCAGAAATGAAAGCCATCTTCTTGAAGTGACACCTAATAATGTTTGAGATTTCAAGTTAGTTTGCTGCGTTTGTGTAAAATGAGGGTTTTATTTAACATCAATTTTTAATATAAATATATTGCACAAAAGTAGATAGGCTAGGACAGTTCTGGACCATTTTCCCATAAGGTTTACATGGGGGGGGGGTAAATTCTTTTTAATTACGGTCGGGCTGGTCGTCGAATTCGTCTAAGTCCCTTATCAGCGATGTGTATGTTGGACTGCCTAACATCAGCCTGTTTAAATCAGCCTGTTTAAATCAGCCTGTTTAAATCAGCCTGTTTAAATCAGCCTGTTTAAATCAGCCTGTTTAAATCAGCCTGTTTAAATCAGCCTGTTTAAATCAGCCTGTTCATATCAGCCTGTTTAAATCAGCCTGTTCATATCAGCCTGTTCATATCAGCCTGTTCATATCAGCCTGTTCATATCAGCCTGTTCATATCAGCCTGTTCATATCAGCCTGTTCATATCAGCCTGTTCATATCAGCCTGTTCATATCAGCCTGTTCATATCAGCCTGTTCATATCAGCCTGTTCATATCAGCCTGTTTATATCAGCCTGTTCATATCAGCCTGTTCATATGTTCATATCAGCCTGTTCATATCAGCCTGTTCATATCAGCCTGTTTATACCTGCCTGTTTATATCAACCTGCTTATATCAGCCTGTTTATATCAACCGACTTCCATGCACATATTAGGCAGCCCAACATACACATCGCTGATAAGGGACTTAGACGAATTCGACGACCAGCCCGACCGGAGGTAAAGTGAATTTAGAACCCCCATTTAAACTTTATGGGAAAATGGCCCAGAACTGTCCTAGCCTATCTACTCACAAAACTGAAACTTACAATTTATTTGATTAGTAGGTACAGCTGTAGGGGATATGCTAAATTGAACTGAAGCAAGGGTGAATTACTGTATTGAATTGAGGTCAGTTGAGGGTGAATTGAGGGTACATCATTGTAGAACAAAACATCTTCTATTTTTAAATTCAAAATTTTAACCAACATTTGCCAATTTGATATGAAATTATTACAAAAAGGGGTTGTACTTAACGGACTATATTTATGATAATATCATGAGTTGATCACATCAACTTTTATAAATAAAATAAGTTACTTTGTGAGTATCACATAAATTTATTTATTTGTGGCTGTAGTTTCGACTTCTTAGGTTATCATTATCAAACAAAGTATAAAACAAAGGTGTATCAAACTTTGTTTGATAATGATTACCTAAGTAGTCGAAACTATAGTCACAAGTAATAGTATATTACTTAACGAGAGCTGTAAGAAGCATATTACGCACGAAGAGAAATTTTACGTACTGAGTTATGCTGCGGCGAGGTGCGTAGTTTCTCGAGTGCATAATTGCCTTACAACTTAAGTAATGTACGCTATTTTTTCTCTTCCCAGTCGTAATTATGAAAAACTTTGCACAAATTGATATATTTTTCTATTCAGTAAAAAAACGTGTACTTCCTTAATTAAAATTTCCTTACTTAATTTTTAATTAAGGAAGTACACATTTTTTTACAGAATAGTTTAAATTACCTTAATATCAGTCAAATACAAGACATGATATATTTTTGTTCTGTGCCCATGGAAATATTTGATATTGACCATCATATGACTATTTGGACAATTTCAAAACCAAATGTCACAATGTAGCCATTGCTCTTACAAATAATTCCCCCTAACTGTTAGTCTAACTGTTAGATTACCCTAACTAGTGACTTTCATTACATTACATCATATAACTATTTTGACAATTTCAAAACTAAATATCACAATGTTGCCAATGCTCATACAAATAATTTCCCTCTAACTGTTAGTCTAACTGATAGATTATTCTAACTACTGACTTTCATTACATAATACTGTTACGTTATAACTGATTTACTAGCCATGAAGTACGTGCATAATTGATAACTTACAAATGTGAGAGTAGAAAAATAAATGTATGCGATACTCACAAGGTAACTTGTTTGATTTATAATTGATCAAATGACACACGATATCACAAAGTAAACGCCACCATAATTCAAAATACATCAACTTTTGTTTCTTCAAGGAAATTTTTGGAATTTGTTTCAACCCATCATTTATTTCAAATTTTATTGTTTCTAAATTCGAGTAACAGTGTTATTCATAAATATTTAAATCATGGTTTAGCGGTGGTTTAGCCGTGTTTTTCAAAGTGTTACCAAGGTTACTTTGATTAAACCACAGTTAAACCTCGGCTTAAATATTTATGGCTAACTAACTAAATATTTTTTTAATATGTTATATACCTGATACGAAAATTGAGTCATATTTTTAACCTCATGTCCTCCAATTATATATGGATCCCTTGAGGATTTCGTGTTATTAACTGGCAGCCCTTCCGTAACAGCACATACTGCAAAATTTATGATATTATGGGGTTACGATATGTTGGTAGGTATAAATAATAAATTGAGTTAACTTACATGTACACACCAAGAGGATGAATCGTATCATCGTGTATGACTATACACACTATACTCTCATAATTATCTACACATAATAATAATTCGAGCGAAATCTCGAAAATAGCACCGATAAGTTATCTCTGAATCAATACTTGATTAATATATAATCTTTTCTACAATTAAATTAAATCAATAAAGGCGCATTCTCACGAATCTAATTTAATTGATTGATATTAGTTGATCAACAAAAGTTGAATGAAAACTTGTGAAACATAATTTTGATCATAACTTAAAATGAGAAGACTAAAGCACAGATAGAAACAACGAGCGAATTTTCAAATAACATCTGTAAAGGAAAGCTAGAAATTATCATTATTTATTCCCTATATTGGATAGCATTGTTGTACAATTGGGAGATCGATTTACAAAGCACAAAGATACTTTAGTAGCTTTTGACTGTTTAATTCCATCCCTTAATAAATTAAAGAATATCGAAGAGCAGTTATCAAAATTAGAAAATCTAATCAATTTCTATGAAGTAGATTTAGAGAACGTTTCCAAATCGATTGCAATTGATAAATTTAAACTGTAGTATAGAAAACTTTCAGAGACCAATCATCTGAACAATTTCCAAATTCTGCCTGATATACTATCACTATGTGACCCAGTAATATTTCCAAGTGTCTATAATAACAATATTTTGTATCTTATCTGTTAAATCTGTTAAAGTTAAAGAAGTCAGTTAAGTAAATCAGTAAGTTAAACTTATATGACTTATCAAACTTATATAAGAAACACTGTAGGCGAAGATAGATTAAATAGCTAAAAATAGAATAAATAGTTATAAAAAATAGATTAAAATCTCGAATATCTCAAAAACGCTTCATTTTTTCGAAGTCAAGAAGTATACCTTTTTATGACAATAAAGCTATTTCACCGAAATGGCTTAACTATTTTGTATATTTATCCCACACTGGAAATAGCAGTAGATGAAGTTTTACAGGAGTTACCTCAGAAGAAATGAAAACTAATAAATAAAAATAAAACTTAATAATAAAATGGATTTTATGGTATAAATATTTTATAATGTATATTTTGTTTTGTTTGTTCTGTTTTTTTGTAAGTTTGAATATTTATTTAGTATTTTTAGAATAAAGTTTTGATTTAGAACTAATAAATTACCGTTTACTAACTCCTGATTATCTTCTTGTGTGTATTTCGTATGCCCCCTCCAAACGGAATTTCTGTATACGCCACTGGCTGTGTCTATATCTAAAAATGTGATTGTCTCAAATTAAACAGCAGGTAGTTATCAACGAATTAATCAAAATTACTGTCAGATTGCTGTTATTTTTCGAATTTGCTGATATAATACATCTATTACCATTCAGTTATCAACATTCCTTTATATAATTATGAAATATGAAAATTATTTGACAGAAGTACAGAAGTTTATTTTAAATATTTTGTTTTGGCCACTCAGAAAAAAATATATAGCTCATGGCAAAAGGTAATCGTTTTATAACTCCCAATGTTAATTTTGCTATGTTTGGTAGTCACTTAGACACACTGTATAATTATTATTACTGCAAAGAAAATGATCGTTTTATAATTTCCCAATGTTAATTTTACTATGTCTGGTAGTCACTGAGACACACTGTATAATTATTGTTACTGCAAAAAAAACGTTTTTTTAAATTTCCCAATGTTAATTTTACTATGTCTGGTAGTCACTGGGACACACTGTATAATTATTGTTACTGCAAAAAAAGATCGTTTTATAATTTCCCAATGTTAATTTTACTATGTCTGGTAGTCACTGAGACACACTGTATAATTATTTTACTGCAAAAAAGAATTCGGAAGACTTAATATAAACTGAATATTAGATATACAGGGTGTTAATACTAAGTTGTAACACCCGCAAATGGCAGTTACAACTCATTGAAACAAACAACTTTTCTTAGTTAAAATTTTTGAATTGGGGCCCAAGTTCATAGTTATTGGCGTTCTTTTGTTTTTCGAAAAATCGTCATTACTCCCTTATTTTAAGAAATATTTAAAAAATACAAAACGTTCAGCATCCGCTATCGGTTCTCTAAAACATTTGTATTTACAATTATTATCTATTTTATCAAATAACAAAATGGCGACCGAAGAAAAAATTCGAAACTAGATATTTTGAAAATCACTCGATTGATTTTTGAAAATAAAACATTTATGAAATCCTTAAACTATATTATAACATTTGTCTGAAACATTTTTTTTCGATATGTCCAAAAAAGTTATTATTCAAATTGAATTACAAGATAAATTTTAACAAACTGCAACAATCATTTAAAACAAAGAAGGCTAACCTTAAGTTAGGCCATTAAACAAGTTGAGGCACGTGTTTTCTAGTTTGTACGTTAAAATTTAAATACTTTTTTATCTTGTTCTTCAGAAATTTCTGCTTCATCTTGAAAAGTTGCTGTCACGTTTATCATTTGTGTGCGTATTTTGCATAATTTGTGTATAAAAATGCATAATTTTTAAAACAGACAAATGTTATAAGATAGTTTAAGGATTTTATAAATGTTTTATTTTCAAAAATCGATCGATTGGTTTTCAAAATATCTCGCTTACAAATTTTTGATCGGTCCCCATTTTGTTATTTGATAAAATAGAAAATAATTGTAAATACAAATGTTTTAGAGAACCGAAAGCGCATGTTGAACGATTTTGTATTTTTTAAATATTCCTTAAAATAAGGGAGGAATGACGATTTTTCTAAAAACAAAAGAACGCCAATAACTATGAACTTGGGCTCCAATTCAAAAATGTTAACTAAGAAAAGTTGTTTGTTTCAATGAGTTCTATCTGCCGTTTTCGGGTGTTACAACTTAGGATTAACACCCTGTATACTTAAATAACATTCGAAACGAAATGATAATTCCAGGATCAATAATAATAACACTTGCAAGACCGTAATGGCAAAATTTCCAAGTTATCGCTATTTGGCGATAGTCATTAGCCATATTTGCAAAATAAAAGCAATAATAATGATATCAACAAAACTATTAGTTTTAATAGTTTTAAGAAATCAAAATTAATTTTGTAAAATAATTTTTAATTTTTTTTTTGTTTTATTGGCATTAAAGCCAAGTTGTACAATCTCGGATTATCTTCGATCTTGGATCAGTTACCTAGAATACAATTGTTGCTACAGTCGTGTGCATAGAAACTTGACAGATATCATTGCACAACTGTCCTTAAAAGTCAAGAAACAAAGGTTTTTTTGTTTTCATTTGTTCATTCTATTGCAAAATAAGTTAATTTTAATTTCATATAAAGTTCTTGGTATAGCTTCGTCTACTTTTTTTTCTCCACTATTGCCACTATTTCACTTAATATAAACATAATGCTATACATTTTTTATATATTAAAAGAATTTCGAAAATATACAAAAATGTTGTTATATGTTGTGTCTTCATTAATTATTTGAAAGTTGATTTTTAGATGCATTATAAATTGGTGACCATATGTATTCTTATACGGTGACAAAATGTAACATTATTGCATTTTATTAGTACTTAGTCAAAAAAGAAAAAATGAAAAAAAAAAACTTTCTGATCATCAAGGGCGTATTGTAGGCTAAATTTGTATGAGTCATTTTTATAGGCATTTACAAACTCATAGTACAGGCCAATATTTCGTCCTTTTATATTAAATTTTAAGCCGTATTTGCTTATGCCTATTTTGCCTATTTCAGCAGTTTTATAAACAACTTCATATCTACGTCTTGCTTTTCCTACATTTGCCTAGTTTTGTCATTTTTGTCAATGTTTGCCATATTTGCCTACTTTTGCCACAAATTTGCCTATTTTTGTCATAAATGCCCTTTTTGGCCACTTTTTGTTTTGTTTTGTAAATATAAAATATATGCATTCCAGAAAAAATAATTTTCAATCAACGGTGACAAACTCATAGTACAGAGCAGTGTTTCGTCTTTTTTCTTAAATTTTAAGCCGTATTTGCTTTTGAATATTTTGCCTATTTCAGCAGTTTTATAAACAACTTTATATCTACGTCTTGCTTTGCCTACATTTGCCTACTTTTGTCATTTTTGTCAATGTTTGCCATATTTGCCTACTTTTGCCACAAATTTGCCTATTTTTGTCATAAATGCCCTTTTTAGCCACTTTTTGTTTTGTTTTGTAAATATAAAATATATGCATTCCAGAAAAAATAATTTTCAATCAACGGTGACAAACTCATAGTACAGAGCAGTGTTTCGTCTTTTTTCTTAAATTTTAAGCCGTATTTGCTTTTGAATATTTTGCCTATTTCAGCAGTTTTATAAACAACTTTATATCTACGTCTTGCTTTGCCTACATTTGCCTACTTTTGTCATTTTTGTCAATGTTTGCCATATTTGCCTACTTTTGCCACAAATTTGCCTATTTTTGTCATAAATGCCCTTTTTAGCCACTTTTTGTTTTGTTTTGTAAATATAAAATATAGGCATTTCAGAGAAAATAATTTTCAATCAACGGAAAATAATACTAGATATTTAGGCAGATATTTCATACAGTTACAGTAAAATACAGTAGGTATTTTTACAGTTGATCAACTCTATTGTACAAATCATCGCTACAATACACTTCTGTTACGGAAACAACGTTTAGAAAATCAATATTGCAATGACATTTGTTTGTTTAGCTGTAGTATTATTAAATTTAAAAGATTTTGTATATTTGTAACGGTCCGGTATCGCCTCCAACGGAAACTGCCTTTTAATTATTAATTGAGCGCACAGACCTCCACCGTAGGCAACCATACTCACACGTTTTTTTAGACGTGACGTGTTTCCTATATGCGTTGATTTTTAAAATCGTCGGCGAGGCGCCGTCATGATGATAGTAGCTGGTTACCTTCCGTATAGTGCGGAGGTGCCACGAGGTCACCGTTTTCCTTGGTATATCACCATCCGGTTTCATTTGATATATCGTTTTTTTCTTTTGTGTAAAATTTGCGTTACGTGTTTCGTGCCGTACGTGTTTTGCGCTTTTGTAAGAAAAACGTCGCTCCGACGGCCCATTGAATAGCGCGATTACGAGTTCGCGGTATTCGGCCGAATATAGTGAACCCTGCGTGATAGGGTTGCGGACGGAGGTATTTATTTCAGGAAGCGTAGGCACGGTGTCCTGTCTTTTGTGTGAATAAACGCAGATATTTTACACCACAAAATTCACACCTGTTATTTTTTGTTCGCCCCACGTTTTCTCAATCGGGCATTCTTTTCAGTTTAACTTCCTATTCTCACTGCGAGATTTAAATCTGGTGGTGTGGGCGCCAGATGGTCAGCCGTTGCGACAGTTCGTAATTTCTGAACTTCGCTGACTGTCTGCCGTCAACCCATGCAGGTAGGGTGGAGCCCCCCCTTTGCGACGAAGTAGGGACGAGGTTAAAATTACGTGGAGCCTTTTTTAACCCCCCCACTCTCTGACACCGAGAGCCTGGCCCTCGTCACTGCTTCGAAGGGACCCTCCACTCGCTCCACGGCCTAACGCGCTGATTGCCCTTCAGGCACGTCACAATTTGAGAATAGGTTGTTAGAAATCTGATGCTATGGGATTGTTGCTACACAATTATCAATCAACTTGATGTTTCCTATTTGTCATATGTGTCTAACATTCATCTTCTTTTAATCATATAATTTATATAAATTGTATTTTTAGTTTTATGGTAATTATAATATGTATTTACTGTCTGTACTTGTGGGCTTTGACCCGTTAATTCAATAATAAAAAAAGGTTTTCACTTAATGGCAGCTTTAAGCAATACACGAAATTCGAGCTTTTCTCTGATGTCAACAGTAAATGTGAACAATTTGATTATATCCCTGAATTACAATGGAACCCACATGAACATTAACATTAACAAGGCTCATCATTCCCTTATGGGATTTGGCACTTCTAGTTAGTCTTCACAATCCAATTTCTGAGGTGGATTAGTCCTCATTTTACTCTTCTTCTATAGCTAACGCTCTTTCAACTGTTCCTCGCCATTACTTTCTGTCTTCTACTTTTTTCTTTTGTCTGTCTAATCCCGATTTGCTCCTCAATCCATATCCTTTGCATTAGTTTATGTATTCTTTCTTGCAGTTCCTTTCCTCCATATTTTATTTATTCCATATTTATTTCGTCGCTTCCTGGCGTTTTTCATTTTTGCTGCTTTTTATTGTTTCCAATATCTCATCCATCGACGGTGGCTCCTCAGTTTCGTTTTCCTCTTTTTGTTCTACTTCCTCTAAGTTTTCTTCATTCTCCTCTGTTAGCAGATTCATGAAGTGTTTTTTCCATATTTCTTTACGTTCTTGATGTCCTCCACTGCCTTTCCATTTTCGTCTCTTATTCGTTTGATATTCAGAAAGTTCATTTTTTATGTACCTTCATTTTCTGGTAGAAGCTCTTTATATTTAGCAGTTTTCTTTCGCGCTCTATTTTATCCAATTTTGTATCCATCCACTCTCTTCTTATTGTCCTCATAGCCGCGTCCTTCTCCTTCGCTCGTATTTGTCTCTGTCATCCGTTTTGTTGGTTTTCATCCATTTTATTTTTGCTTCGTTTTTTATTCTTACTCCGTCTTTGCATTTATCGTTCCACCAGTCGTTACCATATCTTCTCCGAGTCTTTCCTATTTCTTTCCCTACTGCTTCTTCTATATTCTTTTTTTATTTTACGACACACACTTTCAACGTCTTGTGCTGTCTTCCCATTCGTTTGCTTGTACTTCATGAGTTCGTCTAGTCTTTTTTTCACATTTCTCTTTATTATCTTCGTCTTTGAATTTATCTACATTCCATTTTTGTATCGACAAAGGAATCCACTATGGATTAAAAGTCGTAGCCTAAACTCCGCCGTACGGGTTTGGTTATAATATTTAAAAATACATTGCGAAACGTTGCAATTGGGTTTCATTGCCTAAATAATTAAAGCAATAAGCAATACAAATTCTTATTATTAAATCGCTCGTTACTTATTATAAAATCGTTCTTATCTAATTATTTCATTACAACGGCGTGATATTTTCATATTCTGACCTACCTCATTTCTTCGACTCGCTCGAATAATCGACCGGATGAGCACGGCTAAATTCAATGTTCTCACATTTGAACTTGATAGTAAAACCAAATCCAAGCTAAATACAAAGAGAAACTTAGACGAAACTGGAACAAAGCAATCAAAGTTCGCGAGGAGATAACGCGCATGAAATTAATTATAATGTATGAGCATTGGCATGCCCGCAGCAATTAAGAATTTAATTACAACAAAATAGGACGTTTTGCGTATGTAGCTGCTGCTATCGAATCGGTTTTCACAGGACGGAATCGTTAAATTCGTCTGAACTTTCAAGGACAGGTAGATATCATGTATCTTCATACATTTAATAAATTAAACTAAACTAAACTGTAATAGATGTAAGTAATATAGATGTAATGTATGTAATGTATGTGCCTTAGAGCTAAAGAAGGTTGTCTAACCTACCGCAACGACCACGCATAGAAGTTTAATAAAGACAGAATACACATGGCAGTTGTGTGGTTCAGTCGATTCCTAGATCCACTCCTAGATATATAACATGGCGCAGCTTAACGGATATTAAAAGGAGAAATAAAAAGAAGACGTGAAAATGGAAAGCAGAGGAATCCAACCAATTAAATTAAACGGCAATCTCAGTGAGAATTGGAGACAATGGAAGCAGATGTATGAAATATACTCCGGCGCTGTAGAATTAGACTCAAAACCAGAAAAAACGCAATGTGCACATTTACTGCATTTAATGGGCGAAGAAGCCATTGCAATCTACAATAGCTTCACATTTAGTGACGATGATAAGGACAAAATTACTGTACTAAAGAAGAAATTTAATGACTATTTCATTCCAAAAAAGAACCTAACCTACGAGAGATATAAATTTTTCACGTCCCGCCAAAATGAGGAAAGCACAGAACAGTATGTCACGTCATTAAAAAACCAAGCAAAACAGTGAGAATTCCCTGAAAATTTTAAAACGGAATTAATAAAAGCGATGCTAATCATTGGGATAAAAGATGCGAAGGTTCGAGAGCAACTTCTACAACATCAAGAGTACATCCTGGAAAAAGCAATCGAGACATGTGTGTTAACCGAAACATCCAGACAGCAGCTTCAGGATATGAAACAATCAATGAGTGGAGACAAGACAAGAAATTACAAAGAAGTGGATCAAGAAAGAAATCAGAAGAAAACAACACAAAAATTCCGAGAAGATTCTTCAAGATCGAACGAAAATAGAAATTACAATCAGGTACAAAGAGAAATTAAAGACTGTTCAAGATGTGGTAAATCACATATGATAAATAAATGTCCAGCATACGGTAAAAAATGTTTAAAATGTAAAAAGGACAATCACTTTGCAACCAAATGTAGGAATAAATCTGTAAACCAAGTGAATTAATCGGATAATTGTAATGATCACTTGAGTATAGACACAATTAATAATGGAAACAAAAACCTCAATAATTTTAATCATTGCATTATAGAGTTGAGTATAGGTGAAGATGCAGATGTAAAGGCTAAATTTAAAATAGATACGGGAGCAAGTGTCAATATAATTTCCTACTTTGAATTAAAAGCGTGTAAATTTAATTTAAAAAATATTGAGGAACATTAAGGAAAACTTAGTCACATTTACTGGAGATAAAATTCCTATATTGGGAAAATGTTGTTTCAAGAAAACTGAATTCTTTGTAGACAAAAGTAATAATGGGTCAATCTTAGGTTTAAAAACATGTATTCATTTAGGAATAGTAAACATAAAAAATGATGAGGATATTAAATTCATTAATACAGTAAATAAAAACCAAATTAAAAATTATGAAAAATTAACCAATAGATATAAAGATGTATTTGAAGGTATAGGTAAAACAAGTAAGCCATATCACATTGAAATACTAAAACATGCAAAACCAGTAGTAAATTCAATAAGAAATGTACCTTTTGTTATACAAGATCAATTTAAAAAATGTTTAGAAAATTTAGAAAAATTAATAATAATAGAAAAAGTTCAAGGCAGCTCAGAATGGATAAATTCATATGTACTAGTTAGAAAATAAGATGGTTCTCTACGAATCTGCTTAGATCGAAGAGATTTAAATGAAGTTATAATAGATAGAAAATACAAAATACCAAACATGGACGAAATAACAAAAAAATTTGAATGGTTCAAAAATATTCACAATATTAGATGCAGCTAGTGCATTTTGGAACATTCCATTAGATGAAAAATCTAGTAAGTTATGCACTTTTGCAACCCCTCATGGTAGATACAAATTCAATAGACTACCATTTGGTATTAAAACTGCTAGTGAAGTATTCCAAGAAACTTTTCAAGAAATTTTTCATATAAAAGGTGTAGTAATCTATGTCGATGATATTTTAATTCATGCCGAGATTAAAGAAGAACATGACAAAATATTGGAAGAAGTATTTAAGATAGCTAGAGAAAAAAATGTAAAATTTAATAGAAACAAATGTAAATTTGGTCTAGATGAAGTTAAGTATTTAGGACATAAGTTTTCAAATAAAGATATATCAATGGATGAAGATAAAATTGAAGCCATTGTAGGAATGCCCAAACCAATTAATAAAAAAGATGTCCAAAGATTCCTAGGTTTCATAACTTATGTAGGAAAATTTATTCCAAACTTATCAGAAATTACTCAACCATTAAGGGATTTAATTAAAGATAACAATATATTTTCATGGGAACACACTCAAGAAAAAGCATTTAACGAATTAAACAAGATAATTTCACAAGAACCAATTTTAAAGTATTTTAATCCAAGAGACCAAATAACAATGTCAGTTGATGCATCTAGCTCAGGCTTAGGAGCAGCACTTTTGCAAAATGAAAAACCATGTGCATATGCTTCTAGAGCTATGACAGAAACTCAGCAAAGATATGCTCAAATAGAGAAGGAACTATTAGCAATATGTTTTGGCGTACAAAAGTTCTATCAATATGTTTATGGAAGAGAGTTTACAGTGGAAACCGATCACAAACCATTAATTTCCATATTCAAAAAATCATTAAACTCATGCCCAGCTAGATTACAAAGGATGCTTTTGACATTACAAAAATATAAAATAAATATAGTTTACAAACCAGGCAAATATCTAATAATAGCTGATACATTATCACGAGCAACAGTAAATAAAGTATTCGAAGATAATTTAGAATTAAACGCTCAAGTATGCCTAATCGAAAAAAAAAACAATTAAAGAGGACAGGTTAAAACAATTGATAAAAGCAACTGAAGATGATGAAGAATTAAAAATGATAAAAACCTTTATTAAGGATGGATGGCCAAAGAGCATAAATAAAATGACACTAAATTTGAAACCATTTACAAATTAAAGTCAGAAATAACAATGGAAAGCAATAACTTAATATATATGAATCAAAGAGTCATTATACCAAAATCATGGAGAAACAAAGTCCTTGAAGACATACACACAGGTCATTTAGGTATAAATAAATGCATATCGAGAGCAAAATTTGCAGTATATTGGCCTAATATGAAAACACATATAGAAAATGTAATTAATAGATGTTACGTATGTAATAAATATTCAAACTCGAATAGAAGAGAGCCTATGATAAATCATCAAATAATTAAAAAACCATGGCAAAAAATAGGAATTGACTTATTTGAAATACAAGGTGAAACATTCCTTATTGCAGTGGATTACTACTCAAAATATCCCGAAATCATGACGTTGAACAAAAATCTAACTTCCAAAAATGTAATCAACAAATTAAAATCCATATTTGCTAGACATGGAATACCCAAAATTGTTGTATCAGATAGTGGAAGACAATTCATCAGTGAAGAATATGAAACATTTTCCAAAGAATGGAATTTTCAAATAACTAAATCATCCCCAACAATCCAACGGTTTTACAGAAAGATCAATTCAAACCATTAAGAAATTAATTAAAAAGACATTAGAAAATAAAGAAGACATATACTTAGCTTTATTAAGTTACCGTAACACCCCTGTCTATGATACCTACACACCATCTCAGATATTAATGTCACGATACTTAAGAGACAACTTACCCATTAATGAAAACAAACTAAATTCTCAAATTATAAATAAGAGAAAACTAAAGAACAAAATTGACACAAGACAAATAAAATCAAAAATTTATTATGACAAATCAGGTGTACGTTCAAACGTTGAACTTAGAAATGGAATGCAAGTTTGGTTCCAAGAAAAGCCTAAAAGCACTTGGAAACTATGAATTTTTTTTTAATTTCATTTTCCAGTCGACCTCTTAAACTAGAAGCTAAGGTACAAAAATGATACCTTTTTACTGTCAATTTTCAAAGAAACTTCAGTTCAAATTTGGAGGGATTATGTTCACCCCTCTCCTATATATATATATATATATATATATATATATATATATATATATATATATATATATATATATATATAATATATATATATATATATATATATATATATATATATATATATATATATATATATAGGCCAAATCTCAATCGAATTGAATTGAATTTAGGGTGAAGCTAGCTCATGTTGCTTACAAATGACTGTATAAATTTCAGGTAAAAGTATCTAATACTGTCGCTAAAATTGCAATTTTAGTCAAATTCACAGAAATTTTTAGACTGCGATATCTACTGTCAAAATAATCGTATCAATATTTTCTTTGCAGCAAAATGTAAGTAATTTTATTTACATCTTTTTCATCTCATGATAGCAATATGGTTTTTTCCAAAATTCTCTTGATTTTTAACCATTTACGTTTTTGAACGACAATTTGCCTACATAAGGTATCCTGGTATTACATTTCAATAATACCAGGATATTACCAGGCTATTATTTTAATACAGATTCATAACTAAATCACATCCCTTGTAAAGTGGATTAACTATGACTAATTGTAAGGCTATTGTTGTTCAAATACTATGAAATACTATAAGTTATATTTTTTTGTCTGTGGAGGGTTCAATTCTCAATGTCTTCGTAAAATGATTATTACTGCTTGCATGTGAAGAGTTTTGAGTTACCGTACAGCCGAGTGCCACACGCGATCGTACGAGAGGCAAAATATTTATCGAGTTTCGTGGCAGCCCATTCATTACCTGCAATCACTCGTGTAATCGAAATTAACGAGTTCGTAAAACAATGTGATCGACACGGTTTACAAACACGTCTTCCCGTTGATAACATTCCTTCGCGGCGCAGCGCCTAATTCTCTTACGCGTCTGGTTACGTGCTTTTCCGTCTTCGTCGGTTATGAAGAGACGTCTGAGAACGTGCGAGGAGCATTTTAAAATTACAAACAAAGAGGATGGGCGAGAGACGCGCGGAACGGAAGCGCGACGCTAAATTTAGAGCGCCGCGACGCCGGGAGTCGGCGCCCCCTTCTTGTTTACATCGCGCATTGCTGCTTTAGACCTCTATTAAATATCAATCTTCCATAACCGCACATCAACTTACCACATATTAGCAGTAAATTGATAATAATAATATTTATAACAATTATAATAAACACATGTTTTATGTATCTCCAAGAACACCATCGCGTATGGAAAGTGAAATTATGAATTAGGTACGATCGCCGACATTTAAAGTGCAACGAAAAGTCATAAACCAGAGCGAATTTCGACCTTATTGGTAATCGGGTTAGGCGTGTACGAGTACAAATACAGACGCAAAACAGCTTCGCCCTCAAATGTCCATAAGGCGACCGTAAAAAAAAACGTATTGCACTTCATATGTCGGCGATTGTACACGAATCCTCAAAAACTATTTGTAGGTCATAACCAATGTGCACCAATGTGCATCACTCGTTTATGTTTTATTTTTGTTGTAACATCTTCATATATTTTTCGTACTTCATTGCAAAAAGCATCACTGATGTGTATATCGAAATCATGTAGGTCATATAAGGGTATTTGTTATGTGTAATATTAATGCAATATGGTTACATTTTTTATTATTATTTTTTATTTCAAATTTATTCGTTTTATTTAACGACGGCATATTTCTGCTGCTATGGCTAAATAGCAATATGGTTCCACGAACGGTATTAATTCAATATATATTAATTTAAATAAGTTCGAAAAAATTTGGAACATTATTAATTCTCACAAAACCTTGGTAAAGAAAAAAACAATATAGACTACTAATATTATTGCATACAAATGTTTCTTGTAAAATTGATTAAACATCACTTAATCTAAATTAATTGAAATTTTTAAAAGTAATGTTTGAAATATTGAACAATGAAAACTAACTCAAAACTTTAAATTTCTATATAATTGAAACATTTTTATAGTAATTGTTACAATTTGTATATTAAATATTTCAATTTTAGTTTAAGTATTGATTAAACTTTCATCAATTTTCATAATAAACTATTTTAGAACATTAATTGTAGAAAATTGGTTCAATTCTTGGAGTACCGTGCAGTTATTTTTGAAAATGTTACGAATTTTCCAATTTTAGAGCATAAATTGTACAAAATTTGTACAATTAAGGAAGTTTTGTACATTATTTTTTAAAATGTTGCCCATTTTCCAGTTTTTGAGCATTAATTGTAGAAAATTGGTTCAATTCTGAAAGTTTCTTGCAGTAATGTTTTTAAATGTTTCGCATTTTCCAGTTTTAGAACATTCATTGATAAATATTCGATCAATTTTGGAATTTTCAAGCAATGAATTCTACAAAATGGTTAATGATCGGAATTTAGAATGAGATATGATTGAAAACTTCTAAAGCATGATTAAAAATTAATAATATATTGACAAATAAAATTAAGTAGATACTTATACTATAAATCATTAGAGAATTTAAAAATTTTAGAATGAAATATGACTTAAAAAGTGTAAAACATAATTCAAAATTAATAATATATTGACAAATAAAATTAAGTAGATACTTATATTATAAATCATTAGAGACTTTCAAAGTTTATAGTTCCTTGAAAGAGAACAACGTCAAAAATGTTTAGTTCTACTTTTGGACTAGTTAGTTCTAAAAACTGGCTAGTGTTAGATATTAGAGCAATGTAATTGAAAATTTAACAGTAATCTAATCGTGCAGCATTATTTGTGGAATATTGTATGAATTTTCGAACATTTGAGCACTGATTTTTTTAAATGTTGGCAATTTTTTATATTTATACAGCACTCATAGACGAGGATGTGGTAAATTTTTGAATTTCGAAGAATTGATTGCTGAAAACGTCTCAATTTTATAATTTTTAACAGTAACGAGAATGTGGGCAATTTTTGAATTTTAGAGTATTAAGTGCTGAAAACGGTTCAATTTTACAATTATTACAGTATCTCTTGAACAGTCGTTTACTTTCAGAATTTTTAACTACTTCTTTCTAAATATTGGTCCATTTTGGAATGTTTTAGCTCTGAATACTGAAAATGTAGCTAATTTTTGAATTTTAGAATACTTATTGAACTAGGTAGGTTTCATCATTTTTTATTATTTTAGAGCATTAATTGTTGAAAGTTTTGTTCAATTCTGGAATACTTGGAATACCCATTTTCCAATTTTAGAACATTTAAAATTAATAATATATTGACAAACAACATTAAGTAGATACTCTTATTATAAATCATTAGAGAATTTCAAAGTTTATAGTTCCTTGAAACAAAAATAAGTCAAACATGTTTAGTTCTACTTTTGGACTACTTAGTTCTAAAAGCTAGCTAGTGTTAGATATTAGAGCAATGTAATTGAAAATTTAACAATAATTTAATTCTGCAGTATTATTTGCGGAATATTGTATGAATTTTCGAACTTTTGAGCACTGATTTTTAAAAATCTTCGCAATTTTTAATATTTATACAGCACTCATAGACGAGGATGTGGTAAATTTTTAAATTTTAGAGTATTGATTGCTGCAAACGTCTCAATTTTATATTTTTTAACAGTAACGAGAATGTGGCCAATTTTTGAATTTTAGAGTATTGATTGCTGAAAATGGATCAATTTTACAATTTTTAACAGTAACTGTGAACTGTGAACAGTCGTTCTCTTTTGGAATTTTGAACTACTTCTTTCTAAAAATTGGTCTATTTTCGATTATTTCTAGCACTGAGTACTGAAAATGTAGGTAATTTTTGAATTTTTGAATACTTCTTGATTCAGTTTCTAATTTTGCAGCATTATTTGTGGAATATAATAATGGATCAATTTTCGAATTTTTCAGCACTGATTTTTGAAAATGTTGCCAATTTTTAATTTTTATAGAGCACTCATAGATGAGAATCTGGCCAATTTCTTAATTTTAGCGTACTGATGGCTGAAAACGTATCAATTTGACAACTTTTAACAGTAACAATGGACAGTGAATGATAGTGACATTTCATCAGCGATGAATTTTAAAAGTTGATCAATCGTTCACTTTCGGAATTTTGAACTACCTCTTTCCGAAAATTTGTCAATTTTGGAATATTTTAGCACTGTGTACTGAAAATGTAGCTAATTTTTGAATTTCAGAATATTTATTGATTTAGGTATTATCAATTTTTATAATTTTAGAGGATTAATTGTTGTAAATATGATTCAATTCCGGAATAATTGTGCATTTCTTTGAAAATGTTACCCATTTTCCAATTTTAGAACATTAATTGTGGAAAATTTAGTTCAATTCTGGAATACTTGTGCATTTTTTTGAAAATGTTATCCATTTTCCAATTTTAGAACATTAATTGTGGAAAATTTAGTTCAATTCTTAAATACTTGTGCATTTCTTCGAAAATGTTATCCATTTTCCAGTTTTAAAACATAAACATTTCATCTAGGTTGAAATTCTAAATTGAAAATCTAAATCATTTCAAATCAAATAAAATTTGATATGAATCTAAAAACTGGTTAATTTTAGAGTAATGCGTTCTATAAATTTAGTAATATTCTAATATTGCTGTAAGAAGATTTCGTTCTTTCGATAGAATGAAACTTGGGCAATTCTCATTGCAATTTTGACAATAATAATTGAAATTTTGACAGCAATCCTTGTAATATTGGCAGTAATAACTAAAAATGAAGTAAACTTTGAAAATTTATAGAGCGATTTACGAGTATTGATTGCTGAAAACGTATCAATTTTACAATTTTTAACAGTAACTGTTGAACAGTCGTTCACTTTCGGAATTTCGAACAACTTCTTTCTAAAAATTAGTCCATTTTGGATTTTTTTAGCACTGAGTAGTAAAAATGTAGCCAAGGTTTGAATCTTAGAATATTTATTGATTTGGGTTTTATCAATTTTTATAATTTCAGAGGATTAATTGTTGAATCTTTTGTTAAATTCTGGAATACTTGTGCATTTTTTTGAAAATGTTGCCTATTTGCCAATTGTAGAACATTCAACATTTGATCTAAATGTAAATTGTAAATTGAAAATCTAATTCTAATCAAATCAAATCGAATTTGATTTGGATACTAAAAACTGATTAATGTTGGATTGTAGAGCAATGCGTTCTGAAAATTTAGCAATGTTCTAATATTGTTGTGAGGAAATTTCGTTCATTCGATAGAATGACAACTTTAGCAATACTCATTGAAATTTTGACTGTAATAATTGAATTTTTTTACAGCAATCCTTTTAATATTGGCAGTAGTAACTAAAACTGACTTAAAATTTGACAATTTATCAGTAAGCTATACATTTCTGAATAATTACTTATATTATGAATCATTAGAGAAATTAAAAACTCTTCAAACTCCTTGAAAATGAAAAAAGAAAGTCAACATATGTTTAGTTCTACTTTTGGACTACTTAGTTCTAAAAACTGGCTAGTGTTAGATATTATAGCAATGAGTTTTGAAAATTTAACAATATTCCAATTTTGCAACATTATTTGTGGATAATAAAATAAGATAATATCAAGATTGGACCAATTTTCGAATTTTTGAGCACTGATTTTTGAAAATGTTCCCATATTTTTATTTTTATAGAGCACTCATAGATGAGAATGATGCCAATCTTTAAATTTTTAAGTATTGATTAGTGAAAATGGCTCAATTTTACAATTGGTAACAGTAACTGTTGAACGGTCGTTCACTTTTGGAATTTTGCTTCTACTTCTTTCTAAAAATTGGTGCATTTTACAATTTTTAAGCAATGAGTACTGAAAATGCAGATAAGTTTTGAATTTTAGTATTTTTTGTAATCTTAGAGGGTTAATTGTAGAGAATTTGGTTTAATTCTGGAATACTTGTTTTCAAAATGTTACCCATTTTCCAATTTTAGAACATTAAACATTTGATCTAAATTGTAATTCTAAATTGAAAATCTAAATCAAGTCAAATCAAAATTTGATTAGAATTCTAAAAACAGGTTAACGTTGGTTAAAATTTTAGATCAATGCGTTATAAAAATTTAGCAATATTCTAATATAGTTGTAAGAAAGTTCCGTTCTTTCGATAGAAACTTTAGCAATAATCAATTTTAACAGTAATAATTGAAATTTTGACACCATCCTTGTAATATTGACAGTAATGAATAACTGAAAATAAACTAAAATTTTAAAATTTGTCAGTAAGCTATAAATTTAGGTATAATTTAAACTTTTACAGTAATAGTTGCAAGTCTGATATAAAAAAATATATAGAAATAATTGAAATATTGACAGCAATCTTCGAAATGTTGACAGAAAGAATTGAATTTAATTGTAACAACGAAAATATTACTAAAATTGACAGTAATTTGACAGTAATTTGATATATTGACAGTAATTCACAGTAAATTTTGATAGTAATCATTAAAATTATGGTCAAAATTATTAAACATTGACACAAAGAACTAAACATGTTGCATTAATCGTACAAATTGTTCAACAACAACAAAAAAATGTAGTGTGTACATATAAAAAAAAATGTCAGTAATCTTGAAATGAAGGTAGATTTGAAACTTAGACAGTATCTACTAATACTGCAGAAATGCAGAAATGCATTTCAAGAAATTTTCAAATACATGGACAACTGATAGAAAATTTGACTGAAATGCTTAAAAGTTGGGTATATATGAATGGCATTTTATAGTCAAAAAACTCAATATACCGATATCAGTATATACGATTGAAATCAACAATTGATCATTGATAAAAAGAAAAATAAGCAATGAATAATATGCCTTAATTTTTTTTTGCAGGGAAATCGCCGCCAAGTCGGTGTCAATAGTATCCGTAGAAAATGGGAAGACGATTGCAGTAACGAATGTCAAGGTAAATAATCATATATCAACACTCAACGCATCGATGATCCTCTGCAATAAGGAAACTCAAAAAATATCAATTCATGTGTTGATGATACACGTAAATGTGGGCATTATTAGTTACATAATCCGCAATAAAACTCAAAAAAACATTAAATTTTGAATTGTGTCGTTATTGCAGAGGATCATCGACATATCAACATAATAATAAATTCAGTATAAATCGTGGAATTTAGTAATGTAAGTATGTACACTAATCAAAAGAATTATAGCATTTTCCAAAATTAAGAAAATACACATTTTTATAATCGCATTAACATATAATCATTATTATTAATAATAAATATGCGATAATTCTTTTGAGTAGTGTATCTAAAGAGAATACTGTTACAAATAATTGCCAAAGTGCTGTTGCCAAAGTAAATAATTAAATATCTGCACTCAATTATTATTAATTATGGAATTAATAATTATTATACATTTAAATAGAGTTCATTAAAGATTGTCAAGGTAAATAATTAAATATCAACACTAAATTAAAGATTTGTGCACTCTCAGGTTTCAACAATTATAGAATTGAGGAAATCTTAAATTTTAACACCTAACACTTAAAACAAATATTATTTTTAAAATGTACAAATGTACAAATATACAAATGTACAAACGTACAAATGTATAAATGTGTGTTGAGGAATCCTGAGTTAATTGTATAAATATTGTACTAAATAAAGTATTATTAATTATGTAATTACTAGATGTTGTGTAGTATTATACAGTTATATTATTTTGATTATACTTTCATGTATAAAAGTATTCTTTATATTTGAATTTGACTGAATTTAACTCTACTTCTACTCTTCATTGAAATCAAATATATGTGAATATTGAATATTTATATATGTCTTTACTAGTTACATATCATAAATTACAAAAAAAATACCCGGCGCATCCACCAAAATGAAAAATATTAATTTTAGAAAAATACTATTATTAGTGGCTGCACTATTGACTAAGGCCTATAATCAAATGGCACTATCAAATGAACGTTTAGATTGATTTACTAATAAATAAAAAACGAAAAAACTAGCAACGTAATTCATTTTCGTTCATCTTTTCGTACATTTAATCATTTAATACGTGAAAATTAAATGAACTATTTCAAATTTCAAATCTAAAGAAACATTTCAATTTTAAAATCCTGAACTGATCGAACGTTTAATTTTTAGTTTATTATACCTAGTCATAGATAAAGGTAGGTTCGTTTAAAGCAATGCACACATTTTTTTGATAACTTTGACTGAATGTTTGTGAAACATTTAACACAAAATAACTAATAACAAAGAAATGTCTGTTTCATTTATAATGACTACATTGTGAATTCAGCCATTTATAAATTTGGCAGCTTTCACAGCTGAAACTTAGAATTTGACAAATTTTTACAGGTTGCAATTGAAAATTTGACAAATTTCGACGGTTTTAATTATAAATTTGACGTAGGTGGACAGTTGCACTTAAAAATCTTAGAGATGTTTACATTTTAGTATTGGGATATCAAAAAATGACCAATTTTACTAGATTCGGGCACTATCTATTGAAAAATTGACAGATTTTCACAGGTGTAGATTAAAATCTTATAGATTTTGAATGTTTCAGTAATACACATTTAGAAAGTTGTAAAAAATTGAACAGAATATGTCAGTTGCAATTGAAAATTTGGCAGATTTTGACAGATTTAATGAAATTTGATATAAAGGGTGATTCAAAAGGTGTGGTCCAAGTAAAAAGTGCCAATTCTGTCATATGAAATTTACATTTGTTTGCCTCATTTCTTATAATCACTTGATTTAACAGAACAATGACAAAAACTATGAAAAAAACTAGATTATAGGTTTTATTGTATTTTTTTTTCTTTGATGTAAGCTATTACTTGTATGACCGTTTTGATTTGTTTTCGATGTGTAATTTAATTTGACCTGTGTAAAACATACTAGTGTCAGAAACATCAATAAATTATTATTATTACTATTATTATTAAAAACAAAGAAATTCTCTGTAACTAGATAACGGTTGGAAATAAGACATAAGTTTATTAACATGTTTTGCTTCGTATAGCATCCCACATCGTACCCTACGTTTGGACCATAATTTTTGAATCTCCCTGTATATCTGCATAAAGTCACGGCTGAAATACTTATTTTTCCAATTCGCATTATTAAATTGGTTATTATGTATATTGAATCTCATCGTTAAAACTACACTGTAATCGAATGGGTGAATAAAATGTTTACTTTTTCACTTTATTCGCTATAACCATTGACAACGTGAATAAAGTAAAAAAATATGTAAATTCGCACTCCTTAAAATTTTCGATGTCACCTGACAATGTCACACTTCACGCAAATTCTTCAATTCTGATAACTAACTGAAAACAATCTTGTATGGTACACGTGAATAAAGCAATTTTATCCACTCGAAAACATTATCGCACTCGCCTTCGCCTCTTGCGCTAAACTGTTTTTTCGTGGATAAAAATCGATTTTTTTCACTTATAGCATAAATAGCTATTGGTAATGACATTCAGCTTTATTGCTTATTAAAAAAACGTTAGCAGTAACATATACGTTTCTTGACAGCATCACATTCGAATGTCACATGCATTTATGTCATATATGCATTCGAATGTGATGCTGTCAAGTAACGTATACATTAATGCTAATGTGTATTAATATGCAATACACCTGATTATCAGTTATAAATAAATTTAGGTTAGATCTTACAATCGTCGATCAATTTTTATCGAAGGTTAATTTCCATTACATAAGTATCATTCTGCTTTTGTATTGTACAATTTATCCGTCGATTAAAGTTGAGACAGGACCTTATAAGTTCACTTACACTTCCAGTTAAACCGTTCACAGAAAGTGCTCCAACTCTAATTAGCTTAATGCTGAATGAGCGGTTTAAAATTATGCATGCTTTATTGTTCCTGGTTTAATACTACAAATAGATTACATAAATCACATCGCACGAACATAACATCGTGTTACATGTATATTTTTAAACGGCAATTTGTAGGGGTGAGACAAACCCTCGTAGAAAAAAATACCTCTGTAAATTTAGAACCGTAAGGCATATGGTGAAGATGTCTTGGTAATTAAGTGATGTCAAAGTAGTAGGTAGAATAAATAGCTATAAATGTAAAGGAACATCTTAAATCACGAAGTGATTATTTTGTATACGAGTTCTATGAGTTAATATGGATTATCTATTGCAAAACCTCCTCATATGTTCTAGAGGTGTCTGGTTTAAAACTATTAGATTTTTAAATGGTAATTTGAAGGGCTGATATAGTCTTACCGGATCTTTGGTGTGACTACATCAATTGTCTTTTCAATAAATGACCGGAATTGGTCCGCCAATCTGATCTGGCAATCTGATAAAATCAAATAATAGATATATAAGATATGTAAGATAATATAAGAGCAAATGTGCTAGACTGAGAAACCATTCTAGAACTCAAGTCTAGACGTACGCATAGGCACTTTGACAGTTTTTTTAATGAAGTCAGTTCAAAGATCCAACGGTCAGACTATATGAGGTGTTGTATTTCAACGATTCTCAATTCTTATTGCAACAAGTCCAACGATTCTCAACTCTTATTGCACGTAGTCCAACGATGCTTAACTCTTATTGTAAGTAGTCCAACGATTCTCAATTCTTTATGCAAGTAATCCATCTAATGAAGTCAGTTCAAAGATCCAACGGTCAGACCATTTGAAGTGTAGTTCAACGATTCTCAACTCTTATTGCAAGTAGTCCAATGATTCTCAACTTTTATTGCACGTAGTCCAACGATACTAAACTCTTATTGTAAGTAGTCCAACGATTCTCAATTCTTAATGCAAGTCATTCATCTAATGTAGTCAGATCAAAAATCCAACGGTCAGACTACATGAGGTGTTGTAGTTCAACGATTCTCAACTCTTATTGCAAGTAGTACAACGATTCTTAACTCTTATTGCACGTAGTCCAACGATGCTTAACTCTTATTGTAAGTAGTCTAACGATTCTCAATTCTTAATGCAAGTAATCCATCTAATGAAGTCAGTTCAAAGATCCAACGGTCAGACATACGAGGTGTTGTAGTTCAGCGATTCTCAACTCTTATTGCAAGTAGTCCAACGATCCTCAACTCTTATTGCACGTAGTCCAACGATGCTCGACTCTTATTGTAAGTAGTCCAACGATTCTCAATTATTAATGCAAGTAATCCATCTAATGAAGTCAGTTAAAAGATCCAACAGTCAGACTATTTGTGGTGTAGTTCAACGATTCTCAACTCTTATTGCAAGTAGTCCAACGATTCTCTACTCTTATTGCACGTAGTCCAACGATGCTCAACTCTTCTTGTAAGCAGTCCAACGATTCTCAATTCTTAATGCAAGTAATCCATCTAATAAAGTCAGTTCAAAGATCCAACGTTCAGACTATTTCAGGTGTTGTAGTTCAACGATTCTCAACTCTTATTGCAAGTAGTCCAACGATTCTCAATTCTTATTGGATGTAGTCAAACGATGCCCAACTCTTATTGTAAGTAGTCCAACAATTCTCAATTCTTAATGCAAGTAATCCATCTAATGAAGTCAGTTCAAAGATACAACGGTCAGGCTATATGAGGTGTTGTAGTTCAACGATTCTCAACTCTTATTGCAAGTAGTTCAACGATTCTCAACTCTTATTGCACGTAGTCCAACGATGCTCAACTCTTATTGTAAGTAGTCCAACGATTCTCAATTCTTAATGCAAGTAATCCATCTAATAAAGTCAGTTCAAAGATCCAACGTTCAGACTATTTGAGGTGTTGTAGTTCAACGATTCTCAACTCTTATTGCAAGTAGTCCAACGATTCTCAACTCTTATTGCACGTAGTCCAACGATGATCAACTCTTATTGTAAGTAGCCCAACGATGCTCAACTCTTATTGTAAGTAGTCCAACTATTCTCAATTCTTAATGCAAGTAATCCATCTAATGAAGTCAGTTCAAAGATCCAACGATCAGACTATTTGAGGTGTAGTTCAAAGATTATCAACTCTTATTGCAATTAGTCCAACGATTCTCAACTCTTATTGCACGTAGTCCAACGATGCTCAACTCTTATTGTAAGTAGTCCAACGATTCTCAATTCTTAATGCAAGTAATCCATCTAATAAAGTCAGTTCAAAGATCCAACGTTCAGACTATTTGAGGTGTTGTAGTTCAACGATTCTCAACTCTTATTGCAAGTAGTCCAACGATTCTCAACTCTTATTGCACGTAGTCCAACGATGATCAACTCTTATTGTAAGTAGCCCAACGATGCTCAACTCTTATTGTAAGTAGTCCAACTATTCTCAATTCTTAATGCAAGTAATCCATCTAATGAAGTCAGTTCAAAGATCCAACGATCAGACTATTTGAGGTGTAGTTCAAAGATTATCAACTCTTATTGCAATTAGTCCAACGATTCTCAACTCTTATTGCACGTAGTCCAACGGTGCTCAACTCTTATTGTAAGTAGTCCGACGATTCTCAATTCTTAATGCAAGTAATCCATCTAATGAAGTCAGTTCAAAGATCCAACAGTCAGACTATTTGTGGTGTAGTTCAACGATTCTCAACTCTTATTGCAAGTAGTCCAACGATTCTCTACTCTTATTGCACGTAGTCCAACGATGCTCAACTCTTCTTGTAAGCAGTCCAACGATTCTCAATTCTTAATGCAAGTAATCCATCTAATAAAGTCAGTTCAAAGATCCAACGTTCAGACTATTTCAGGTGTTGTAGTTCAACGATTCTCAACTCTTATTGCAAGTAGTCCAACGATTCTCAATTCTTATTGGATGTAGTCAAACGATGCCCAACTCTTATTGTAAGTAGTCCAACAATTCTCAATTCTTAATGCAAGTAATCCATCTAATGAAGTCAGTTCAAAGATACAACGGTCAGGCTATATGAGGTGTTGTAGTTCAACGATTCTCAACTCTTATTGCAAGTAGTTCAACGATTCTCAACTCTTATTGCACGTAGTCCAACGATGCTCAACTCTTATTGTAAGTAGTCCAACGATTCTCAATTCTTAATGCAAGTAATCCATCTAATAAAGTCAGTTCAAAGATCCAACGTTCAGACTATTTGAGGTGTTGTAGTTCAACGATTCTCAACTCTTATTGCAAGTAGTCCAACGATTCTCAACTCTTATTGCACGTAGTCCAACGATGATCAACTCTTATTGTAAGTAGCCCAACGATGCTCAACTCTTATTGTAAGTAGTCCAACTATTCTCAATTCTTAATGCAAGTAATCCATCTAATGAAGTCAGTTCAAAGATCCAACGATCAGACTATTTGAGGTGTAGTTCAAAGATTATCAACTCTTATTGCAATTAGTCCAACGATTCTCAACTCTTATTGCACGTAGTCCAACGATGCTCAACTCTCATTGTAAGCAGTTCAACGATTCTCAATTCTTAATGCAAGTAATCCATCTAATGAAGTCAGTTCAAAGATCCAATGGTCAGACTATTTGAGGTGTTGTAGTTCAACAATTCTCAACACTTATTGCAAGTAGTCCAACGATTCTCCACTCTCATTGCAGGTAATCCAACGATGCTCAACTCTTATTGTAAGTAGTACAACGATTCTCAATTCCTAATGCACGTTATCCATCTAATTAAGTCAGTTCAAAGATCCAACGGTCAGACTATTTGAGGTGTAGTTCAACGATTCTCAACTCTTATTGCATGTAGTCCAACGATTCTCAACTCTTATTGCACGTAGTCCAACAATGCTCAACTCTTATTGTAAGCAGTTCAACGATTCTCAATTCTTAATGCAAGTAATCCATCTAATGAAGTCAGTTCAAAGATCCAATGGTCAGACTATTTGAGGTGTTGTAGTTCAACAATTCTCAACACTTATTGCAAGTAGTCCAACGATTCTCAACTCTCATTGCACGTAGTCCAACGATGCTCAACTCTCATTGTAAGTAGTCCAACGATTCTCAATTCTTAATGCAAGTAATCCAACGATTATCAACTTTTAGTGAAAATTCTCAACTCTTAAGCAAATTTTTACAATATTTTCAGTACTATACTATAACACTGCATTCTTCTTATACATATTCATACATTGTACGTCGCGTCTACATTTTGAATGACCTGCCACAATTGCGTTTCATTGGACTGCAGAAGGCTGCAGAAAGCCCTTCAACCCTTCAGTAGCAATTCAATCTTCTTTCGCCTTGGTTATCTTCATCTTTCCTTCCATTATAATAATATATAATAATATATAATAATATATAATAATATATAATTTAATAATAATTAATATTAGTACCTTCAGCTCCACTACATATTTTATAGATTGAGATGTGCTTTGTATATAAAATATACAAGTTTTTCATTTATGTAGTAAAGCAAAATACTTTTGATGAAATATAATTCTTCAGAATTGTTGTTATTAAGACAAAGTGTATGTTTGTCTGTCTGCCTGTGTGTCTGTCCCACAGTTATCCCACTTATTTTTAGCAGAAAAAAAACAGAAGCGGTAGTTTTTTGAAAAGGTTTTACGCGTTTTCGCAAATATGTCAATTAAACTATTTGACTTAAGGAAAACATGGAGTGCAAAAATGAAATTAACCACAAGTATAATTATTACAAATTTTTCAAAATGTAACTTCTTATAAAAGCTATTTCGTTAGACATTCTCTGCTAAGCAACATTGCTTATGTTTCAAAGCAGAGAAAATGCAGAGTTATAATTGTCGTTGTAATCAGCTGATAAACTTCTGCTTATTTAACTTCTTAAGAACTCGTTCGTATTCTCTTCTAAGCAATATAGCTAATGATTCAACGAACGAAAGATGCGAATATATTCTGATCATTCTGATCAGCTAATGATTAATGATATGTGGTCATGTCTCTATCAAAAATGACAAATATGTATATCATCGGATATTATAGGACTCTATGAATATAATTATTCATATTATTATATTATATGACTATTATATGAAAACATGGAGGTGTGGTCACCAAATGACTATGGTGACCACACCTCCATTTTTGTAACGTGAATATTATCCATGAGTATAGTGCATAGTGCAGATAAGTATGCTAATATGATTTGAGAGGTTTCATGGTTTGGTAATCCACTCTTGGTATTGCAAAACGCTTTTGTTTACGCTCTGTCCGCTATTTTTAAACCCACACAACTGCTCCTGGAAGTGACTAATATTGCGGCATGCCCAACGCCTAGTCTAATTTCGCAACGCAGAGAACAACAAACGCGCTTTGTCAGTGCGCGTGTCCAATATTCATCAGCCGATTCCCACCGTGAAGAAACTCGCCAAATTGTACACACTAATTAAATACTCCTGCACACAAATATCTAACGTAATGCAATATTCTACCAAACGCATTCCTTGCATTAATGACTTCATACTGTACAAATGAACGAATAATTAAGTTACAATGTGTCTTTTTAACGCTAAATATAACAATGTTAAAAAACTGTCGAAAAAATGTTGTAGAAAAAATAAATCAATATAAAATGTAGTTCAGTAAACCTTCAGATTTTTTGTTTTCATTTGAAAAAGATCAGACTTAAAAAATGATTTTAATAACAAAAAATGTTTATTGGATAGATTTATTGATATAAAAATTCGAACTTATTGGTTCGATGAGACCCAATTAGGTCGAAACCGGTCTTCAGTTGTCCGAGGAAATCATTCCCAAATACACATTCCAATTTTACCTGAGAGTTCATAAATCTTTACTTTAAAATGAATACGTATTTTCTAGGGAGTATAAAATATCATGTAATTGTTAATTTTTAAATGTAAATTTAAAGGAGCTGTAATAATTAGTAATTATTATAATAAATTGATGGTTGATTGAAACATAATTTAGAGAAATAATAATATACAACATTATATTTCCGGGGTACAAAATAAAAGAGTACCTATATCATAATAGTATGTAAAATGTATACAGTGACATTTTTTTAACTCTGAACATAGTTAATACAACGTCCCTATGTTCAATTTAAAAAAAAAAACATAGGTCAATGCGTGGATGTTATCAAGTGACCAAGGGTTACGTCAAAATAACAATTTGATGGGTAGTAAGTATGCATCAGTTATGGATTGAGCCAATGTATTGGTTGCGATTGCAAAGCTTGTAATTCGGGAATTAATGCAATCCTTAACAAACGAGCCAATTGATTCGAAAAGCTATTAGCGTTAATACCCATAGATGGCACTAGAAGGCTCACCCTAACAAAAACAAAAAAAAAATCGAAAAGCCATTGACAATTTTATAATGTGTGTAATTGAGCTCTGCACTTACATATCCATTTCGGGCGGGAACTCAATGTTCCATCGGCGAAGATTTACTGATATCCCGTTTCCCAAAATGGCTCGTTTAAACCCGCAGAAATATAATCTTCCTCTTGTACGTGTATACTTATCAAAGAGCGGATCACAATGTTAGTCGCAATTGACTATAATTATGATAAATCGATGTGGATCATCGATTATTGGCGCTGTCTATTTTAGACTGTGACAAAGATCCTTACAAGGAATTTAGGATTGCATCGAGTAGGTAGTTTATACCCTACTTATGGTGATCTGCATGGTATATCATTTAATGTCCTTTCAAAGACTGGTACTTGGTAGTCCATAAATTTAGAGATTGAAAACAATTTCAACTTTTTCATCTATTCTCAATCTATCTCATCTCTCAATTACTCATCTACAACTTTCTTGTGTTTACAAAATAAAAATAATTTCGTTTTTGATTTACAAAATTAAATCAGCTTTAGGAAACATTTTTATCTCTGATGCTGCAGTTATAAAATAACAAACACTTACCAATAATGAAACTGTAGTGTGATGAAGATCAACTAGTATGGAATTGATTAGCAAGACCACGAGATTAGTATGCCGAAGAGACCTTGAAAAAAGGTATCCACGTAAACAGGAAATAAAATGATTTGTGTGATGTGATGATTTGTGAAAGTAGATTTGTGATATGTAATCAAAACTGTAAGTAAAATATTCTTCTCACAAGATCTTTAAAATCTTATAAATATATATCCTAACAGTAAATCATAAATCTTACAAAACCGACGAGAAGATATTATTATTTCTCTTTTAAATATAAAGTATACATGTTTAGGTATAAGAAGGTATTAACTTTAATAACCAAGAGTCATATGAAAACCAATTTAGTACAAACAGAAAAAAAAAAATCAATTGTTTTTAACTTTCATTCAAATAATTCTCCCGTACATATTTAAAGAAAAACTCATAAAAATGATGATACTTGCGGTCAGCTATTTAGTTTATGTTATTTTTATTATTATTTAATTTACAAATTTATTTGAGATTTCACCCAGTTTTGTCAAAAATCAGTATTCGTGTTGACCAATATCTTCGATTTTTAATATATTCAGTTATTTTTTTAAGAATAATTATAGCTGCACAGACTCCTACTTAGCATACATGTATATTATTGCTGAATTGCAATATTTGTTTCTATTAAATTATATTGTATTGGATTGACTAGGCAGCTACTAACTTCATAGTAGAATTAGCAAATAAAATATTAAATTGATTGAGATTCATAAATTTATTGCTAATAACTGCTATTTCGCCACATTTTGAATTTTTTTATTTGAAATACTTCAAAAATGATTTTAATATCATTGAACAAGTCTCTTGTCACTTGTCAGATGAATAATATTTGTCAGCAGATAAATAATATTTATTACTCTTCTAGTTTACTATAAATCTGCCTGATTAATCAATCGTGTGGCGAAACAATTGTTGCACTTATTAGCAATAAATCTGTGAAACTCAAACAATGTTTTATGTAGCAAATTATACTGTGATAAAATCCTACATTATTGGGAAGAATCTAGCCTGTTATTGATGAAATTAATCACCACTCAGGTAGGTCACATCATCCTCAGGGGGTGTTTGGATCCTCAACCACTGCAAGGATGATGCTCGTGTTTGTCAAAATCACAACGTTGTCAAAATTTTAATAATGCTATTCAATTGAATGTCCGTTTCAACCAGTTCAGTACTATCCAGTGACCCAAATTGATTCCACCCAATAGGTGGTACTTCGTGCTTCCCTGTAATGTTGCATTTTTGGAAGTAGGTTTGTATATACTGGGACTTGCTATTTGGGCAAGAAGGATTTCTTGGCTTAGAAATTTAAGAAAATGGTTCGGCTTAATATCCAATCAACTATTTAGATCAGTTCTTAATGAAGTAGATTGTTATGGTGATATCTAACATCCGGAGAGGAGATTTCCATAGATGAGATGGAACTTTAACAAGAAAAAACATCTTTGGTGGATTTTTGCCAAGCCAAAGCACGAAGTTCGCGACATAAGGGATAATTGCAGATTATCCCGACTGTTAAGAGGAGGTAACCAGGCAACGACTATTAAGAGGAGGTAACCAGGCTTTACTGCACGGCACCATTCACATATGAGAATTACTCAGTTTCTATTGAAGCTGTATTGAAATTATTTTTACATCTTGTTGATAATCTTAATACAAATGACTTTATAAAAAAAATACATAAATTATCCATAGTCAGGTATACATAGTTACGTTATATATACATACATACATACATACATATATATATATATATACATACATACATACATACATACATACATACATACATACACTGCAGAAGCAATAGCTCTGCAACATCTTTTGAAGATTTTCACCTACCCAAACAAAAAAAAGCCATACATACATACTTACATAGGTTAGGTAGGTTAGGTTAGATTAGGTTAGATTAGGTTAGGTTAGTTAATGTGTTCCACTACGTTATTTATGACTGAAAATTATTGAATTTCAGAGTTCATATTAGATGCTTTCAGTACGTGTGACCGTTTTATTGGAATTGATCGATTAATTAAGGAGCTAGAGGTTTTAATTACCTTTATTTTACTATTTTTCATATTAGCAAAATGTTCTATAAACAATTTTAATATGAAAGTGTTTCCAATCAATTGAAACAGTTCTAGAAATGATCAGAAAGCACAAACAATAATATAAAATATACAATATATACTAAACAATCTAAAAGTACAAAAAACAATACATATTTGCAACATAAAACATGTAAAATGCCATGAAACTACAGATAGTTTTCTTAATAAAAACAATAAATATATTGTATATAAAATATACATTATATACTAAACAATCTAAAATTACAAGAAACAATAAATATTTGCAACATAAAACATGTAAAATGCCATGAAAATACAGATAGTTTTCTTAATTAAAACAATAAAAATATTAAAAGAGCCAAGAAAAACTTTAAAACAATTGAAAAATACTTTAAAATAACAGAAAAATGATTTAAAATTATGCCATATAATATTCTAAATAAATTTTAAAAAACCGTTAGCTTAAACGACTGGCTCAAAACAGTTGAAACTTAACTACAATAATTAAAAATGCTCTAAATACAATTAAATACTTTATTAAAATTATTCACGATCTTTACTTCGAAACTTTTATTTTCTTTAAATTTTTACTTGCAATCTCTAATTTCAAAATGTCTTATGCAAAATAAACACTTTACTTCTACTATTTCATCATAATTGACCAGTACATCTTGACTGGCTCCTAAGAATGTATGTGTCTTTGATACAGCCCACATTTTTCCACATGTTTCCACAAGTTTTTTCGTTGAAATTTTGAAATTGCTTCGGCTACGTTTTTTACTTCATATTCAATGGTGGTGTTTGTATAACGTTGTTTTTAAACCTGAACTATTTTAAAATATTCGTCGGTGTGCTTTTTTTTTCTAGAGCAAATTTGTCTAAAATGTGATGCAGTTATTTGGTTTTATCGACACAAGAACTATTTTATGTTGTTACGCTGTCCCCTCGTTTCGCGGTCTGCAACAGACTACTATTTATGCTATATACTATACTACTACTACTACTATATACTATACTACTACTACTACTGCTACTACTACTACTACTACTACTACTACTACTACTACTACTACTACTACTACTACTACTACTACTACCATTATACATTCTATATTATATACTACATGCACTACATTCATCAACTTCTTTAATAATGTTGTCTTGTCTTCTTCGAAGAAAATTCTTCTTCAAGGCTCATATCTGAGAGGCTCTTCTTCTTCTTCTTGGGGGTTCATACCTGGTTCTGCAGCATAAGACCAATAATTTTACGTCTTCTTCTCCTTTGTACTTTTGTGCATAATATGTATGATATACATTGCGCTTCCTTTCTCGTCTTCTGTAAAATATATTTAAAAGTTCCTTTGTTTTATTTGTTGATGATAATTGAAAATTGTAGTCGTTATTGCAGGACAGAGCAGCACCAATGCATCTATGTATTTTGGTATATCTCTCGCATTATCAGTTTACTTCTTTTGCCGCATTCCCTAACACCCTGTATAAACCTAATTACAACAGTGCAACATTACAGGGAAGCATGAAGTGCCACCTATTGGTGGAATCAATTCGGGCCACTGTATGATACTAAACTGGTTGAAACGGACGTTCAGTTCAAATACCGCATTATTAAAATTTTAACAAAGTAGTGATTGTATGTCCGTAGTTAAGACAAACATCATCCACGCAGTAGCTGAAGATCCAAATATTTACTGAGAATGCAGTGGCCTAGCTGAGTGGTAATTGAACTCATCAACATCATCTCATCATGATTTGATCACAATATAATTTAGTAAATAAAACACTAGATTATTTGAGTTTCACATATTTATTGCTAATAACTGCAACAATTGTTTCGCCAAACGGTGGCTTCATCAGAAAGATGAATAATAAACTAGAAGAGTAATAAATATTATTCATCTGCCTCAAACTTCTCATCTGTGAAACTTTTACTTTTTTGTCGCATGTTGCAACTATTGTCATTATACTTTTCAGCAAAGTTAGTCGTTACATTGTCTATTGGACTTGTTGGCTACTCCATCAATCAATTTTGTTAACTCTACCCACAATGGAGAACTTCTCAAAAGTGTGAAATTTTTGCCGTCGGGTTTTGCGTAATATTTGCCATCACAATGACTATGCGCTGCAAAAACATGAGAGGGAGAATTTTTAAAAGCTCTTCGCATTTGTTCCTCTGTGGATTTTATTCCTAAAATGTTACTCACATGGTTTTTTAAGCGTCGAAATTTTCCCCTTAAAATATTTCTAGTCACCATATCGAACGTACTCTTTCTAGACGTCTTGTACAAATTTTATGTATACCTTCTCGTAACATGGTTGGCACATTCAAATTTTTGTACTGATCTTCCATATGACACTTTTCCAGAATTTTTAAGTATACACCACTATCTACATCTCCCAGTAGATTTTTATACGCGCTCCATAATCTTTCTTGCTGATATTGAATCTTGCTACAATTATATCCTGCTCCATGGCTGTACCTGGACCTGTAGCTGGACTTTCTCATGTAGGGAACATTCTTACCACATAGAGTTCCTCGTCTTGTTTTGATCCAATGTTGAATAGACCCTAAACTATATCCTCATTAATTATGTTGTTCAAAGGATGGTTTTGAATTTCTATGTGAATGTAGCATAGATTGCATTTGTAAGTAAATGCGGAGGGTAATCCTGTTCTTGTTTTGGAAACAACATTCATCCTGCAATAGGCCCAAGTATACGCCCAGTATAATACGCATTTACGCAATAAAGTGACTCATATTTAAAAAATCATGATTACAAAAAAAATATTAAATTAATTCATTTACAAATAATCCCAGGGTGAAATGTGAGAAATAGCCATCGCAAGTCGCGCCAGAGCGTCGCCAAATATCTCAAGAGCCGAGGCCTGCATATGCACGGTTCTGGAAGATTCCATGTCGTGGTGTCACATAAACAATTTGGGGTATCAGCACCCCTTATAAACGAACAAGCGCCAGCCACATGAAAATCACCTCGAATGATAACTAAGGGATGGGGGCCAATATTTAGCAGTAGATATGTGAGGGGAGTGGAGATTTGAAGCTGAAAAAACCTATTTAAGCATAAGCCACACACGAGCGAGATCAGTAAGAAAGTTGCGTCGGCCACGGGCAACGCACACGACATTCGCGGTTTTGAGTATATAAATTCACGTCGGTTTATAATTAAATTAACGATTGCATATAACGTTGTAAAAAAAAACGCGGAGTAGAATAAAAATTTGAATAAATCGAAAAACGTACAATTCTAGGTACAGATTAATTTTTTTTTTATTATTAACGATAATATAAAGTTGTTAAACCAGTCTCATTATAAATTCACGGGAGTGCTTATTCCTTTCAATCAACCCTAAGTTACCTAGAAATATCAAATACCGCTTACCTATTCCTATCAGTAAACAAAGGCGGCTCGAACGCAATTCGTGTTTGCGAATCCCTGGAGGAAGCAATAACAGGTGTAATTGACGCCCACCCGCGCACTTCGTTCACACACCTGTTATTGTGAAATCAAATTCCCGCACTAGATTCAAATTGACGGAAAATACTGTATTTAACCAACCACAAGTTACCTAGAAAAGCCAAACACCGATTACCTATTCCTATCAGTAAACAAAGGCGGCTCGAACACTATTCGTGTTTACGAATCACTAGAGGAAGGAATAACAGGTGTAATTGACGCCCACCCGCGCACTTCGTTCACATACCTGTTATTGTGAAATCACCTCCTCCACTAAAATCAAATCGTTGTCAGCATCATAACATTTAAACATATAAACTCATTATACATCGCGTCCGCGATCGTAACGTAGCAAATTACTGTGGCTGTATTCACCATAACAATAACAACTAATCAAGGCATTCAGTGTTACCCTCCGACATACATCATCATATTCAAATCAAAATAATTCATAAAAATGATGGCTTCTTCATTTCAAATCATAAATGAGCACATAACGTGCATATTATTGGGCATAGTGATTTATAATTGTATAAATAAATGAGTTGGATTAAAAATCTTAATAATTTAAAATCATAATGTATACAAATAATGGTTTCTTGATTTCTAATCATAAAACAAGCACATAACGTACCTATTATTGGGTAGAGTAATTTAGAATCGTACAAATAAAATAGGCTGGGTAAAATCTCAATAATTTGAAGACATAATGACAATTTGTGGTTAAATATCGTAAACAAGAAATAAGTGGAATTATTAAAACCCCGTATAAACAGAGAGAATGATAAACGAGAGAATGAAGCTTGGTATAATCACAAGAGAAGTTATTATTAACCTCCAATGTTCCTAATAATAATATATTATAACATTATATAAACATTTCCGATTGAGGTAGCAGAACTGTTATTGGACACAATTTGTAACATATCTGACGGTGATGACTACTTGTGACATTGGTGCTTGCTGTGGTCGTGGGTAGAATTACTAATTTACCCCAATCAACGTAAACAATGGTGCTCCAATAATTACATTATTGTGTGGACACCGACACAACCATGAAATTCGGGAAGATCGCGAGATACCTTTAGTAATCATTTATGAATTATTGGGGATATTTCAACATCTTTAAATAGTTCTATTTTTGATCATATCACTTTCCTGTAGTTAAATGGAGTGAAAGGGCATGGTAATAAATGGTCTAAGAAACTAGAGAAGCACGTGCATGTATAACAAACTCTCGTAAATAAACTTCGTAGTCATAACCATTTTCAAACTATCAATTGAATAAATAAGAGAATTTACAAATTCATTAAAAGGTCAACGAAACCTAGAAAATAAATCAACTCTTGTCATAATCGTCAACCTGTGTTTTATTTTCCTCTATGTTACAATTATATAAATTAATTTACATCATCGTCAACCTGTGTTTTATTTCCCTGTGTCTTACAATTTCAGCGTGTCTATTATTAAATAAACAAAACAAATCCTTAAATTGGTGCTTTCTTGTATTAATCCATTAATCCATTATTAGTGTACGTTAATTAACACATTACCAATAGCAAAGTACCTTGTGAGTCATCACAAGGTAGTTAAATTAAACGTCACGACGTGTAAGTACTAAATACGATCTCAAATCACGAGCCAAAAATAATTAAAACGTTATATAATAAATCACGAGCCAAAAATAATGAAAACATTAAATAATAAATCACGAGCCAAAATAATCAAGAAATTATATAATAATTTCACGATGAAAACGACGAATAATAAAATAATTATATAATAAAATAATATCGGAGTGTTACAATCCTATGGCAATGAAACACATGCTGGAAAACTTGCCTCATTTGTTGCCTCAATAATTCGATTCCTTGATACTTCAAAAGTACTTCTTGATACTTGACTGATACTTCTTGAGCGGCCTCGTCTCAACTTCTACTTCTAGTTCCGGTAGAGCTTCAGTATGCAAACTAATATAAGATAAAGTTATGTGGTAGTAACACACATATGATATTACATGTATAATGAAATGATGCGAATGTATAGAGCACATTTTTACACTTACACCTGCCTGGTGTAATGAATTCTTTTTTAATTCAAATTACTCAATTCGCAGTAAGCGTTTACTTATTTTAGATTCCATCCTCAATTTCTTAGGCTTATAAGTATATTTTGCCCTGATGGCACCTATATGTGTATTTACTTTTACCTTACATCAACAAGTATTTAGATAAGGGGAGGCTAAGAATGTGACAGTGTTATATAACCTGCCAAAATGTTTGGAGAAGGTCTTGGATATGCATTCCTATAACATACAGGCCTATAATCAATTACTGCCACCAGATTTTAACAGACGTCTTGTACCTTAGCTGACATACTTCCATCTCATGTCCTTCTTATATCTAAATAATTGTTGATCGCACGATATGTTAAGCTTCCCGAGAATCTTAAAAATGTTGCACCCTGCATATCACAAACTCAATACATAATTACCACATGTGTGAGATTCTTCTTTTAATTGTGTTACGTTTTATAACTGGATGCTTCTGAAATATCTCTTGGTGTTTTGAAGTACCAGACACTTCTTGAACACTACTCCCATTGTTAAACTCCGGCCATTCTTGGAGGTCAAGTTTGGTGAGGCGGTGGATATGATCGGCGTTTCAACGAAAATACACCTCAATGGAATGCCCGGCAGTCGTTGTTCCACGTTCGTTTCCGTTGGGCTCGAACGTTTCCAATCCGGCGTTGCTCATTAGTGCCGCTTAAAATAAACAAATTCCTGGCCCATTAGAATATCCCATTTGTACATTCCATCGGGGGCATTACTGTGCACCCCGAGTTATCCCCGGTTAATTCGTTTCCATTTCACGCAAGATGTACCTTTTCAGCATGTGGTGTCCCCGCGTATTTTTAGTTTGGGCCGCGGTCTAAACGAATTTCGAGTTAATTACTCACGGATGTGTTTACGTTATTCGTTTTGTCCGCTTTTCAAAAAGCCATATGCAAGCAAATACATGGTGGAAATTTATGGATTAATTAAAGCCTAAATGAATTTTATGAGTAAACTAATTACCACCCGTGGCAGGATGTGTCTGCAATTTACGCTTTTGTCTGCATTTCAAAACTGTATTAAAGTAAACTAACGATTATATTTTAGGATTAACCAAAATATAAACTATTTTAGAGAGGCCACATAAGAACGAAACGTACACATTGAGATGATATTAAAAAACAAATATTTTCAGAAAAATATGTGATTGCAATAATAACTATCTAGTACTACTACTACTGCTACTAGTAGTAGTAGGTACTAGATAGTACTAGTAATAGTACTACCCGATTGTAAAACAATTTTTATTCTTTAGTCCAATCTCAATGCTGATAGTCTCATTCGATTCAGGGGCGTAATACGGTTCATACCAGACCACACTTGATATACTTTGGAAGACGTTTTAATTTTCGAAATGTTCGAAAATGTCGCGATTTTTGCCATCTCGATGAAATTCCATTTCGAGAACGCCTCAATCGATTCGGACGAAATTTGGAGGGGTCATAGAGGTGCCAAATACAAGCACAACAAGCCATAGTGAGCCCCTTTAGACGATCGCGTTTGTACAGGGTGGCCTTAAGAAGAGATAATTATTTTTCAAAAAAACGTATTTTTTTCACGAAAAGCGAGATAACTCGGGGAGTTGTGGAAGTACGAGAATGGACGAGCGCTCAATATATGCGCCACATATGGGGCTAAGTCCCCATAAAAAGGTTTGAAAATGTGCCGCTTGGTAGAGCACCCAGTTGACAAAACGTAAAATCGATGATTTTCCGATCAAATCGACTAAAAAAAAAATCCGAAAAATCGCGATTTTTCGAGTTGCTCCAAATGACCTTAGATGCTGATGCCCAGACTAATTGGACCCTCCCAATTCCAATGAGCACACATTCAGCCTCCTAGCCCCAGCGGTTCTTGAGATATTCGCCCTCAAATTTGGGAATTTAAACAAAATAGCTAAAAAGGGCTATTAAAATTAAACTTCTAAACGAACGGTCCAATCTCGATGCCGATAGCCTCATTCGATTCAGAATAGTCATATGGCTCATACCAGACCATATTTGATATACTATGGAAGACGTTTTAATTTGCGAAATTTTCGAAAATGTCGCGTTATTTGCCATCTTTATGAAATTCCATTTCCAGAACGCCTCAACCGATTCGGACGAAATTTGAAGGGTTTATAGAGGTGCCAAATACAAGCACAACGAGCCATAGTGAGCCCCTTTAGACGTTCGCGTTTGTACAGGGTCGCCTTAAGTAGACAGAATTATTTTTCAAAAAAACGTTTTTTTTCACGAAAGGCGAGATAACTCGGGGAGTTGTGGGAGTACGAGAATGGACGAGCGGTCAATATATGCGCCACATATGGGGCTAAGTCCCCATAAAAAGATTTGAAAATGTGCCGCTTGGTAGAGCACCCAGTTGACAAAACGAAAATTCGATGATTTTCCGATCAAATCGACTAAAATAAAAATCCGAAAAATCGCGATTTTTCGAGTTGCTCCAAATGACCTTAGAGGCCCACGCCTAGACTAATTGGACCCTCCCGATTCCAATGAGCACACATTCAGCCTCCTAGCCCCAGCGGTTCTGGAGATATCCGCCCTCAAAGTTGGGAAAGTTAAAAAAATAGCTAAAAAGGGCTATTAAAATTAAACTTCTATACGAACGGTCCAATCTCGATGCCGATAGCCGTATTCGATTCAGGGGAGTCATACGGTCCATACCAGACCACACTTGATATACTTTGGAAGACGTTTTAATTTTCGAAATTTACGAAAATGTCGCGTTTTTTGCCATCTCGATGAAATTCCACTTCGAGAACGCCTAAACCGATTCGGACGAAATTTGGAGTGGTCATAGAGAGCCCAAATACAAGCACAACGAGCCATAGTGAGCCCCCTTAGGAGATCACATGTGTACAGGGTGGCCTTAAGAAGAGAGAATTATTTTTCAAAAAAACGTACTTTTTTCACGAAAAGCGAAATAGCTCGGGGAGTTGTGGGAGCACGAGAATGGACGAGCGCTCAAAATATGCGCTACATATGGGGCTAAGTCCCCATAAAAAGATTTGAAAATGTGCCGCTTGGTAGAGCACCCTGTTGACAAAACGTAAAATCGATGATTTTCCGATCAAATCGACTAAAAAAAAAATCCGAAAAATCGCGATTTTTCGAGTTGCTCCAAATGACCTTAGAGGCTCATGCCTAGACTAATTGGACCCTCCCGATTCCAATGAGCACACATTCAGCCTACTAGCCCCAGCGGTTCCTGAGATATCCGCCCTCAAAGTTGGGAAATTAAAAAAATTGCTAAAAAGGGCTATTAAAATTAAATTTCTAAACGAACGATCCAATCTCGATGCCGATAGCCTCATTCGATTCAGAAGAGTCATACGGTTCATACCAGACCACACTTGATATACTTACGAAGACGTTTTAATTTTCGAAATTTTCGAATATGTCGCGTTTTTTACCATCTCGATGAAATTCCATTTCGAGAACGCCTAAACCGATTCGGACGAAATTAGGAGGGGTCATAGAGGGCCCAAATACAAGCACAACGAGCCATAGTGAGCCCCCTTAGGCGATCGCGTTTGTACAAGGTGGCCTTAAGAAGAGACAAATATTTTTCAAAAAAACGTACATTTTTCACGAAAAGCGGAATAACTCGGGGAGTTGTGGGAGTACGAGAATGGACGAGCGCTCAATATATGCGCCACATATGGGGCTAAGTCCCCAGAAGAAGATTTGAAAATGTGCCGCTTGGTAGAGCACCCAGTTGACAAAACGTAAAATCGAGGATTTTCCGATCAAATCGACTAAAGAAAAAATCCGAAAAATCGCGATTTTTCGAGTGGCTCTAAATAACCTTAGATGCTCATGCCTTGACTATATGGACCCTCCCGATTCCAATGAGTACACATTCAGCCTTATAGCCCCAGTGGTTCTCGATATATTCGCCCTCAAAGTTGGGAAATTAAAAAAAAAATAGCTAAAAAGGGCTATTAAAATTAAACTTCTAAACGAACGGTCCAATCTCAGTGCCGATAGCCTCATTCGATTCAGAAGAGTCGTACGGTTCATACCAGACCACACTTGATATACTTTGGAAGACGTTTTAATTTTCGAAATTTTCGAAAATGTCGCGTTTTTGCCATCTCGATGAAATTCCATTTCGAGAACGCCTCAACCGATTCGGACGAAATTTTGAGGGGTCATAGAGGCCGCAAATACAAGCACAACGAGCCATAGTGAGCCCCCTTAGACGATCGCGTTTGTACAGGGTGGCCTTAAGAAGAGACAAATATTTTTCAAAAAAACGTACTTTTTTCACGAAAAGCGAGATAACTCGGGGAGTTGTGGGAGTACGAAAATGGACGAGCGCTCAATATATGCGCCACATATGGAGCTAAGTCCCCATAAAAAGATTTGAAAATGTGCCGCTTGGTAGAGCACCCAGTTGACAAAACGTAAAATCGATGATTTTCCGATCAAATCGACTAAAAAAAAAATCCGAAAAATCGCGATTTTTCGAGCTGCTCCAAATGACCTCAGAGGCTCATGCCTAGACTAATTGTACCCTCCCGATTCCAATGAGCACACATTCAGCCTCCTAGCCCCCCAGCGGTTCTCGAGATATCCGCCCTCAAAGTTGGGAAATTTAAAAAAGTAGCAAAAAAGGTCTATTAAAATTAAACTTCTAAACGAACAGTCCAATCTCAATGCCGATAGCCTCATTCGATTCAGAAGAGTCATATGGTTTATACCAGACCACACTTGATATACTTTGGAAAACGTATTAATTTTCGAAATGTTCGAAAATGTCGCGTTTTTTGCCATCTCGATGAAATTCCATTTCGAGAACGCCTCAACCAATTCGGACGAAATTTGGAGGGGTCATAGAGGTGCCAAATACAAGCACAACGAGCCATAGTGAGCCCCCTTAGACGATCGCGTTTGCACAGGGTAGCCTTAAGAAGAGACAAATAATTTTCAAAAAACGTACTTTTTTCACTAAAAGCGAGATAACTCGGGGAGTTATGGGAGTACGAGAATGGACGAGCGCTCAATATATGCGCTACATATGGGGCTAAGTCCCCATAAAAATATTTAAAAATGTGCCTCTTGGTAGAGCACCCAGTTGGCAAAACGTAAAATCAATGATTTTCCGATCAAATCGACTAAAAAACAAAATCCGAAAATTCGCGATTTTTCGAGTTGCTCCAAATGATCTAAGAGACACATGCCTAGACTAATTGGACCCTCCCGATTCCAATTAGCACACATTCAGCCTCCTAGCCCCAGCGGTTCTCGAGATATGCGCCCTCAAACTTGGGAAATTTAAAAAAATAGCTATAAAGGGCTACTAAATTAAACTTCTAAACGAACGGTCCAATCTCGATGCCGATAGCCTCATTCGATTCAGAAGAGTCATACGGTTCATACCAGACCACACTTGATATACTTTGGAAGACGTTTTAATTTTCGAAATTTTCGAAAAAGTCGCGTTTTTTGCCATCTCGATGAAATTCCATTTCGAGAACGCCTCAACCGATTCGGACGAAATTTGGAGGGGTCATAGAGGGCCCAAATACAAGCATAACGAGCCATTGTGAGCCCCCTTAGACGATCGCGTTTGTACAGGGTGGCCTTAAGAAGAGACAAATATTTTTCAAAAAAACGTACTTTTTTCACGAAATGCGAGATAACTCGAGGAGGTGTCGGAACACGAGAATGGATGAGCGCTCAAAATATGCGCTACATATGGGGCTAAGTCCCCATAAAAATATTTGAAAATGTGCCGCTTGGTAGAGCACCCAGTTGACAAAACGTAAAATCGATGATTCTCCGATCAAATCGACTAAACAAAAAATCCGAAAAATCGCGATTTTTCGAGTTACTCCAAATGACCTTAGATGCCCTTGCCTAGACTAATTGGACCCTCCAGATTCCAATGAGCACACATTCGGCCTCCTGGCCCCAGCGGTTCTTGAGATATCCGCCCTCAAATTTGGGAAATTTAAAAAAATAGCTAAAAAGGGCTATTAAAATTAAACTTTAAAACGAACGGTCCAATCTCGATGCCGATAGCCTTATTCGATTCAGAAGAGTCATACGGTTCATACCAGACCACAGTTGATATACTTAGGAAGACGTTTTAATTTTCGAAATTTTCGAAAATGTCGCGTTTTTTGCCATCTCGATGAAATTCCATTTCGAGAACGCCTCAACCGATTCGGACGAAATTTTGAGGGGTCATAGAGGGCACAAATACAAGCACAATGAGCCATAGTGAGCCCCCTTCGACGATCGCGTTTGTACAGGGTGGCCTTAAGACGAGAGAAATATTTTTGAAAAAAACGTACACGAGGGCGATCGCGTTTGTACAGGTTGCATGTTGCCCTCTTTCTATTACTCTCCCTTTTATTCATACACCCACTGCTCCCTTTTCCTTCATTATATTTCCTCTCTCTCTCCCTCCCGCTCTCTTCTCTGTCTCTCTAGCTCCTCTCTCTCTCTCTCTCTCTCTCTCTCTCTCTCTCTCTCTCTTTCTCTTTATCTCTTTCTCTCTCTGTAGTTTTAATGATCTAATTAACATTGATGGTTGAGTAACAGTAATCATAAATCAAACTTGTAACAAATTATATTCTAAGAGCTTCGATGGGCTGCGTACTTTGTAAGTGTTAAGAATTCCATTATTACATTCCTATATATAAAATTATCTGTGCTAGTGGATGAGTGTATAACGCATTCCTCGTCGCGCGTACAAATTGCTTCTCCAATTATTAATAGTCGCCGGAGTAAGACGATCCGGTGATTTAAGGCATTCGCGTACGCACTCAGTCGTAATTTGACGTGCACATTGCACTTTCTTTGATCTAATTCTGTCCCGCAGGTGCCCGAACAGAACGCCGGTGACAGCAGGGAGAGAGTGAGGAGGTTCACCTTCGACTACTGCTTCGGCTCAGGTTCCAATCAGGACGATGTAAGTAGACAGACATCGATACTAATGAGCACAGTGGTTTCAGACAAGTGATATTTCAATATTGCATCATCTAATTATTGGTCTGTAAAATTATCTACATAGTAAATTATAATATCATTGGTATACAAGGTTTTGTGAAAAAGGTTCAAATGTGATTGCAAAAAATGCATTTTGAGTGACATCCGTGCACCTAATTCACAATAATTTTACAATAATTTGTCTATAGTTATCACTTTTCTTGTTTCGAAGGAAATCATCTACGATGCTTTTGAAAGATTACCAGGCTGCAGATTCTTTCTCTGTTAAACATTGTGAGAAATAATGATCATTCAATAACTTCCTGACGTGAGGACCAACAAATATGCCTTTTTTAATTTTAGCATATGCAATTATAGGAAAAACTGCCAACAAATGTTTAAAAGCAGACCATCTTTATTCAGAGCCTTGACAAAGTTTTTGAAAAGACCTAGTTTTATATGCAGTGGTGGAAGTAGAACATCATTTGGATCAATTAGTGCATTATTTGAAATGTTTTGTTTTCCTGGAGAATACTCTGTTCTTTAGGCCAATCTGTTTTGTTGTAATGATGACTTGTAGCTCGACCATCCCATAAACAAAGGAAGCAACAAAATTTTGTGAAACTTCCTTGCATGCCAGTTAACAAACCAAATTTTGAAATCTTTGAAAATGCAAGAAAATTTGACGATCTAATGTTTTACTTAGCACCGAAGTGCTGGACTTGAGCCATTGAAATTGTGTAAATTTGCTTGGTGTGTTAAACTTGCTTGATCGGGCTTGCAGGTGTATCAAAACGTTGGCAAGGAGATCGCGAAGGCCATCCAGAAGCGCTTCCACTCCTGCATCCTGGCTTATGGCCAGAGCTCCACGGGGAAGACGCATACGATGATCGGCGAGGAGGGAGAGGCTGGATTGGCCCCGCGCCTCTGCGAGAACCTCTTCGGCTACCTTGAGGAGGCGGCGATTGGGGCGGAGGCGGAAACGCTGAACGCAACGGTGAGGTAATTGAAACGTCCGCGGAGGATTCACGTGCACAGGTGCTTTGTCGGAAATGTGATCGCAGAAAATCGGCTGAAAATAATTCAGGCGAGGAAGTTGAAGATGCGGGTGGTAGGAATAAAATGTAAGAAGGGATGGCTGAAAAATAATCGGGAGATGATGTCGATAGTGCGGGTGGTAGAAATAAAATTGGGTTGGCAGGTGGCAGAAGGGGTGGCAGAAAAAAATCTGGCGATGATGTTGAAAATGGGGGAGATGATGTTGAAAGTGCAGGTGATAGATCAAAATTTAGGATGGTCGTGGCAGAAATCTTTGCAGGATCTTGCAAAGACTCCTGCAAGAATCTTTGCAAATAGGGGCATTTTGAAACAAGATCCTGCGAAGATTTCTGCCACCACCTTCCTAAATTTAGTATCTAGTTCCTGCATCTTCAACATCATCGTAGGTAGACATAATTGTTAAAAGGGTGGCAGAAATCTTGAGCATTGGGGCGAAGAAGGGTTGTTCTTGAATTTTAAGGATCCCCGACCTCTCTTTTCTGAAATCCGACAAATTCCCGACAAATCTTTGAAAATCTCTAAAAATATGTAAAATCTCTGAAAATTTTCTGAAAATGGCTGAAATCTCTGAAAAACAAACTGGTAGGACTGTAATTTATCCATGGAAGCTATCTCCTAATTAAAGAATCTTAGGGTGGAGATTTTGTAATGCCTGCGCCCGGGCCCTAAATATGTAAGGCAGGGGGGTCCCCAAACTACATCTGGATCCGGTCCCCGGTAGAATTTCATCAGCGAACTTATTCTTCAGATTAGTTTAAAAAAGTAGAACTAAGTAAACTCGTACATTATGTTAGGAGTGCATAAAATAGCCTTTCAAGTACCCCCTATGAAGAGGGGGTGCTTGAAAGGCTACCCTTATGACGCAATTTTCTGAAAATTCCATTACTGTACATACTGTACTGCTATATACTGTACTGTTTCTGTACTGTACATTCGTTGTACCAATTTATCTAAAACATTTGATGAAAATGCGAAATGGAAATCCAGAAAATGAATGCAAATTACAGAAAATTTAATAAAACACAACAAAGATGCAAACAAAAAACGCTCATAAAAGCAGAAACAAAATACAAGACGTTTCATAAATGTTTATCAATTTTCCTAAACATGTCAGTAAATGCTGAAAAAAATACAAACTTCAACGAATTTCATAAATATTTTAGAAATTGTCATAAGTATTATGGAAATTTCTAGAACGTGCAATCAAATTATTAATGTGGTTAAAAAATTACATAATCTCAATTAAGATATGTTGAAGATAGGCAATACGAAGTTCAGAAATCGCAAACATTGTAGTAAACATCAGAATGAAGGCAATATGATACCGAGTAAAGTAATAAAAAAACAGAAAACGTTATTGAAATTGCAGAAAATTTAATGAAAATATCAAAATTACATATAAACAAACTTAGGGCATATTAATCAAATCTCCAAGGGTAGCAGGTTCGAACCCTGGGCCCGAGAATTTATGAGCAACTAGAATTCTCTAATATCAAAGTGCCTTTTCTTTGGAGGGGACATGAAGCACAAGATCCCGTGTACTGTTAAGTTGTACGTGCTCATTAAAGAACCCGATGTGGATGAAGCGAAATTTGTAAACGCAAAATTCCAAGTTTGGTGGATCGCTTCTTGGCGCCAGTATTGAACCATAGCATCAGAAATGTTTGTTAACTTTCTGAAAGTTTTATCTGATTTTATATTTTGAAAATTTTTAATTTCCATAAAACTTTGTAGCTCTAAAATCTTTATGAAGTGTTGTCGTAATCTTCATTGATTATTTTATTAAAACTGCAAATTTGTTAAAAGAGATTTTTTAAACATTAAATAAATTATATTTTCTGGCAATTTTCCTAACCTGTAACATTGGTTGACACAATGCTTGCAGTTTCTACTTGTTTCTGATAGTTTTAATAATTTTTGATAATAGTATAGACGTTTAACTGAGTGCATATTTTGGAATTTTCCAATTTAAATGAAATTTTGTAGCTCTAAAGTCTTTATGAAGTGTTATGATCATCTTGATGTTTTGATTAAAATTGTAAATTTGTTAAAAGTTTTGCAGTTTTCTGAAAATTTGACTATACCTATGGACATTTTTGTAAACATTATAAAAATTATATTTTCTGCCAATTTTCGTAATTTGTAACATGAGTTGACACAATTTTTGCAGTTTCTTCTAGTTTCTGGCAGTTTTAATATTTTTGTTAAAATTCTGGATGTTTTTTTACATGCATATTTTGGATATTTGCAATTTCCATCAAACTGTGCAGCTTTAAAATCTTTATAAAGTGTTATGATTATTCATTATTGACTATGATTATTGATGATCCTCATTGATTATTTTATTAAAATTGCACATTAGTTATAAGTTTCGTGCATATACATTTCCGACAATTTGAAAATTTTTATTACAAAAAAAAAATTAAACATTAAAAACATTACATTTTCTGCTAATTTTCGTAATTTGTAACGTGACACAATGCATACAGTTTCTTCTAGTTTCTGACAGTTTTACTATTTTTGTTAACATTCTAGACAGTTTAGCTAAATGCGTATTTTAGATATTTGCAATTTCTATCAAACTTTGTAGCTCTAAAATTTTTAAGAAGAAACTTCATTGATTATTTTATAAAAATTGAGAATTTTAAAAGATGTGTGCATTTTTCTGGAAATTTGACTCTTTTGATGGAGTTTTTTTAAACATAATAAATACACTTTCCAGCAATTTTCGTAATTTGACACAATGAGTTTGCAGTTTCTACTAGTTTATAATAGTTTTAATATTTTTGTTAACATTCTGAACGTTTTAACCAAGTGAATATTTTGAAAATATCCAATTTCCATCAAACTTTGTAGTTTAAAAATCTTTATGACGTGTTATGTAACTTCATTGAACATTTTATTAAAATTGCTGAAAGTTTAGTATGTTTCTCTGTATATTCTGATACAATTATTAAGTATTCTCAATATTTATTATTGAGATTTTGTAGTTTTGTAAAACAATTAAAACATATATTTTCTAGTAAATTAATTTGTAAATTGTAGTGTAATTTTTGTAATAGGTTAAAGTTTGCAATCTTACCAATTACAAAATTAAAACGCAGTTTCTGAATATTCTGATATTTCCAATACATATGTTAGAAGTTTCAATCTCAATATTAATTTTGTGCAATTTTTGAAATCTCTATAAAATGTTATGTCACTTCATTGATTATTTTATTAAAATTGCAGAACTTTTAAAAGTTGCGTGCATTTTTTTAAAATTCAACTATTTTGATAGAGCTTTTTTGAAGCATTAAAAACATTTAAAAAATATTTTCTAGCAGTTTGTGTAATTTCTAGTTGACATTAGTGTACATTTATGCTCGCAATTACTACTAGTTTCTGATAGTTTTAATATTTTTGTCAACAATCTGGACGTTTTAAGTGAGCGTACATTTTGAAAATTTCCAATTTCCATACAACTTTGTAGGTGTAAAATTTTTATGAAGTGTTGTGACAATCTTCATTGATTATTCTATTAAAATTACAAATTTCTTAATAGTTTTGTGCATATTTCAGAAAATTTGACTATTTTGAAGGAATTTATTTTAAACATTAAAAAAATTATATTTTCTGCCAATTTTCATAAATTGTAACGCTTGTTGACACAATGCTTAAATAACAAATATTTTTGTTCGATCAATATTTTTTCGTTTTCGTTCGTTTTAATATTTTGTTCAGTTAAAACATTCTCGATGTTTTAACTGAGAGCATATTTTGGAAATTTTCAATTTCCATCAAACTTTGTTGCTCTAAAATCTTTATGAAGTGTTGTGATCATATTCATTGATTATTTTATTACATTTGCAAATTTCTTAAAAGTTGTGTGCAATTTTCTGAAACTTTGACTATTTTGAAGGAGATTTGTTTAAACATTGAAAAAAATATATATTCCGGAAATTTTCGTAATTTGTAACATCAGTTGCAACAGAATACAACACAATTTCTACTTGTTTTTGATATTTTTAATATTTTTGTTATCATTCTGCACGTTTTAGCCGAGTGCATATTTTAGAAATTTCCATATCCATAAAATTTTTAGCAATTTCTAAAATCTTTATGATATAACTGTCCATTATTTTATTAAAATTGCTGAAAGTTTAATTCATTTGTATATTTTGATATTATTAAATGAAGAAGAAAAGAAGCAAATGAGAAATGTAAAGAAAAACACCTACACTATTAATTATTAATTAATGAATAGTATATTGAGAATAATTAATTAATAATATGTTAATTATTCTCAACAATTTTTATAGAACATATAAAAACTACATTTTCTGGCAATTTTTGTAGTTGGTAATATTGGTTGAAATAATGTTTGCAGTTTCTGAACATTATGATCCTGCTAATACATATCTTGGAAATTTCCAATTTTCAATCTCGATAACAATTTTTGTCATATTGATATGACGATATTGATCGTCTGTTATACGATTTAAAATCGTTATAAAATGTGATGTAATTATTTTACTGAAATGGCTAATAATAATATATAATAATAAAGAATATTTATTAGCAGAAAAGCTACATAATATACAAAAGGTAAATATATATCTGAACCTTCTGATATTTTGATTCAAATTCTGAAATGACTAAATGTTTAGTACTTATATTCATTTATATATTTTGATATTATTCTAAATCAGAAAACTGCAATTTATATAAAATATCATTATAATGTTCGCAATTAATAATAATAATAAAGAATATTTATTAGCAGAAAAGCTACATAATATACAAAAGGTAAATATGTTTTCGAACCTTGTGATATTTTGATTCAAATTCTAGACTTTTTAACTGTTCTGATATGTTGATTGCAGATACTAGAAATTTCCATAAAACTTGGCAAGTGGCAATTTCTGAAGTCTGTAAGTGTAAACTTTGCAATTTTCTCGTTTCTGCTTTCTGCTTTCTATGATTTCATTACACGTTATCTTGATTTGCATATTTCAAAATTTCAGCAACAATTCTGAAACTTGCAGTATTTTCATTTATATGAATATCAGTTGCAACTACTGATGTTTTTGTTAAATTTTCTGCAGATTGCTTAGATTTTCTGCGATTTTTTATATCTCTTGCGATATTATGAATACATTTTCAGCAAGTTATATAAATTTTCTGCAATTTCAATAAATTTTGCAGCATTTTGTTTGTCTTTTAATGTACTACACTCTAATTTAATATTTTAGATGTATTGTGAGCTCAATTAATACCATTTTCAGAACATTCGACTTGGACAAAATTGCTGTTGGAGCTAAATTGGATGAGTAGTAGTATGGGCATTTATTCCACATACTAATTTAGCAGTTACTCCATATACATGCTTTACATAACATACATTGATATATGATAATATTATACATGATGTTTGAAACGGGCTATTGACTTTCGTCTTTAAACCTTTGCAAAATTAGACATTTTCTGAAATTTTAATAACTTCAAATCAATTCACATTTTCAGAAAATTGCGAAGGTCAATGAAAACCTACGACCATAGCTTCCTAAAGATGTGCCAGTGGCCGAAATATCTCACCTGGGGGCGGCAGAAACCTTGCCAGATTAGCAAGACCTCAAGGAATATCAATGGCCCGACCGGCGCAATTAATATCAGCGAATCTCGCCAAAAGGGGCGGTAGATTTATCGGCTGCCGGGCAGGTAAATTTATCGGGGGTGGGATCATCGCTATCTGTCCCACGTGCAAACGGCGGCATGCATTCTCACACCCTCGTGCAAGGACTCGGTTCCCACGTAATTACGTATCGACCAAGGACGTTCGGGGCAGGAGCGAAGGGGCGGCGTAAAATCGCACAAGTTTGGATTAGTTTTTACTAAAAGGTGGGTAAAATTGGCGGAGGCGGAATTTATTGAGGGGTCTTGGATTGCAAAAGAAGTCGGAAGAAAATTCAATTTATTTACATCCTCGAAACAACATGGTTTAGTTTAGTTAGTAAACTTGTGCAATTTATGGGGATAACTAATGCAAACAAATAAGTCACGTTTACTGAAATACCTTACTATTTCACAGTGAATGCAGAGTAAGCCAGACCTGAGAGCACAAGCTATTTTTACTGTTATTTAGATTTTTGTATTACATTGATTGTCATAATTGTAGTCATGAAAACCATCCATTAAAGTTATTTGGGGATTATTAAAACCAGCTGAGTCAGCTGGGAAACCAGTCATAAATGGTTTACAAATACGAAAAGTGCAAATTAAGGCAATACATTAGCCATAATAATTACCGGTTGTAAAAATAAAAAAAACATCAAAATCAACACTCAACCAAAAATTCTACCTTAGCTAAGGCACAATTTTTACTGACCATCCCCATGATTTCCAAAATTTTGATTTGCAATTGATGTAGACAAAACTGATGCAAAATTTGAAAATGTTGGAGATATCGGCCAGTGAGAGATTCATTGCGTGATTATTTAAAAGGTAGAATAACCTGCATACATTGTATCCTGTCGTAAACGTACATATGCGCTTGAACAGGATGTTAACTGATGCAGGTGTGTGTCGTCTTTTGGTGACAGTAATTGGACACAGTGGCGGTTTTAGAACGGCGTTTGAACAAATAAACACGCACCAAAGTTATATAAGTCTCTCGCCACCAATAAAAATAAAGTAACGGGCCACGAACTAAATGCAGTCCTCCAGTGCATTCGAATAAACCTTTCAGAAGAGTATGGACCTACCGAGGAGAGTTATTCCGGTCCGAGAGAAAATATAAGCAAGGATTAGTATGTATTAATTGGTAGTTTGTTGCGGTTTCTCAATACTTGAGAAATAAATTAAATGTTATCTTTGATTTGTTGATTAGGACAAGATGATTCAATTGGCTCAACACTCTTCTTCGCTCTATCCCTAATAAATTAGGAGGAGTAATCGCCCTTGTTATATCAATTGCTATAAGATTATTTCTCTAGGGCATATTATTATCAATGAATTGTATTGTATTTATTTCTCTTTTGACTTAAAAAAAAGTCGTCATACAGGTTTATGGCATAAGACATAATTTAAAAAAGCACAGCAAATCATAGAACACAAATATAAGCTACATCATCCTAAGACTAAGGGTCACATAGACTACACTTACATCGAATCACAGTAATATTAGTCCCACGCTACATAACATTGAAATATGTACAAATACAAGCTACATCATCCTAAGACTAAGGGTCACATAGACTACACTTACATGCAATCACAGTAATATTAGTCTCACGCTACATAACATTGAAATATATGTAACATTGAATATTTTCTAAGTAATTAATGTCTAAGGTCTGTCCAATGATCATATAACATTATTTCGTAAATATTCATTTACTGGACCATTAAAATTTGTACAAAAAAACTGGCCAAACTTAACATATCGTAGAAATGTACAAAAAAATTTAGGCATAGTAGAAAAAAGATGTACTCTTGAGAATGGTCAAGAGATTGAAACAATTGTCGACTTTATCTATAGATACGTGAAACTTGTTTGAAGACTTTGTTCTGAAAGTGATTTATTATGGGTTCTAGTTCTTAAACTTTTTAGCATGAGGCCTTCATGTGAATTTTGCAAGTTGCACAAATAAAATATGTTAGTTGGGAAAAAGGATATAAAAATTATTTATCTACGATCATTCAAAAAGTACTTAAATATGATCGAAGAAAAAATGTTGTAAGATTCATGTGTAAAAAGTGTGTCCATTCAATTCGTGGCTTTTAAAGCACTCGCTCGTACCTGACTTATGACTCATGAGTAGTTATACAACAACAGTTCCACTTCACCCTTAGCAGAGATTTCGATTAATATAATTGACGCTTTTAATTCGCGGTTTTAATCAATAACCGCTAGCAGTAATAATGGGTTAATTGCGAAAATCGCGAGTAATTTATTCACAATCTCTCCTGGCGGTGAAGAGGAACTGTTGTTGTATAACTACTCTAATGTCTTAATAGCCACTCATTAATAAACATCGACGTGTAACACTTATGTCTTAAATAACTGTAATTAAATTAGTTTCTTGTCTAAGATTAATATTTATAAACATTTACTGTTTGCATTACAGAAAAGCCGAACTTTTCTTTATTGCTTAAGACAGGCTATGTGCAATACAAATAATATAGGTTTTTAGAAAAATAGTGCAAATTTTGCAAAAAAATGCAAAATGTTTTCATAACTCGAAAATAACTCTCAATTGCATTGAAATGAATACAATTTTCCACACAATGTTTTTCACGGTGGTTTTAAATGGTTTATCTAAGAAATACTAAAATACTAGAAATATACTAGAATACAAGGATACTAAAAAGTCTACGACGAAAGTAGTACTTACGAAGTCCACCAGTAGTTTCTGAAAAGCTGCCCAATTTTCTGAAAATTACAATAATTAATTTTCTAATATCTACTCAATCTTTTTAATACCTACTCGTATATCTTACCTAAATCAATTGATAATGGTGTGATTTAAAAAAAGGCTAATTACTAATGCTAATTGCAGAATATTAAATAAACATCAAAGATGCAAATAAAACAGTTACACATAAAAATACAAGAAATGTATCTAACTTTCCTGAGACACGTCAGGAAATCCTGAAAAAAATAGAAAACATGCAGTGAAACTAAAAAAACAGAAATCGAAAATAATAAAAAAAAAATTCATCATAATTACAAAATATTTCAACTATACCAAATATCGTAAATATTTTAGAAATTGCCATAAAGTATCAAAGACGTTTCAAGAATGGGTAATTAAAATATCAATATTATTAAAACTTCCATGATCTCAATCAAAATATCAATTGTAATAGGAGGCTCAGATATTGTAGTAAAATGAAAGCAGTACGACACCGAAGTAAGTGAAAAAAACCATAAAAATGTATTGAAATTGCAGAAAACTTAATAATAATGCCAAAATATGCTTTCAGCATTTAAAAAAAACCTGATGAATTCAATGAAGTTACACAAAATTTCATTAAAACTACTAGACAATTTATTTATAATTTCAAAATATACAAACAATGTCAAGATAGAAGGGTATTCAAAGCTACTAAAATATATTCAGAATATTAACAAAAATATTAGAGGTATCAGAATGTTCACAAATATCGAGCATTGTATCTATGAACAATGTTGCAAATTAGAAAAAAGACCACAAATCTTTACAAAAATATGTAGTTTAAAATATTCCCACCTAACATAAAGTGTTTATAAAAGTGCACGAAACTTACAAAAAATCTGGAAAACTTCAATCAAATTAAAAAAAAAACTAAAACGCTAAACAATTTTAGGTAAATAATCCTGAACACACAAAAAACTCAATCAAATTAAAAACACTAAACCACTAGATCATTTTAGCTCTAGCAATACTAAATTAAACATTATATTTAGAAAAAAAAATCAATTCGAACGTCATATGACATGAAAAATTAAAAAAAAAAAAAATTAAAAATGACAAAACTTTACAATTTGGACCTGAAACATTATTATTAATAATTGTGCCAATATATACTGCAGGAGTGCTCTACAGATATAATATGTATAGAACAAAAACATTCTAACAATAGAGGTTCCATTTTTACCCACAAAATTGTGCTTGAAACAATTGAAAGTATCTAAATATAATATTTCTTTTTGTTAAATTGCAATTTTAGAGTTTTTCCATGTCACGTGCGACACGGTAAATATAAATAATCCCGATAATTTAAATACATTTTATTTCTATTTAAATAGAAGGTGCAAAAATATGGGAAGATCTATATATTTTATTTTGTTTAGTGAAAAATTGTAGAAACAGTCAATAATATAAAAACTGTAAGTCACAAAACATTGCAAATGGGTGATTAATTGTGACTGTGACTAATTGTGATTTCCTAAATCATCGCCTCGTTTGTAAAATATTGGGAAATTAAAGTTATCAAATATTCTAAATAGGCGACGAACAATCAAACTTTGAAAAATCATCACTAAGTTTGTACGTTTAGAAAATTGCAAAACTTAAAATGGCAATAGTAATTTCACATGTTTTTACTGATGAAATTATTCAAAATCACCGTCAGTGATTTAAAATTTTGACATTATAAGTTACAAAATATTCTAGATTAATGAAGAATTGTTAAATTTGCAAAATATTCGTTACGTTTATACATTTCTGGAAAATATAAGAAATCAAACATTCCAAGTAACGGATGAAAATGGATGAAAATTATGAAAAATAATAGCTTCAATTAGAAAATTTTGAAAAAAAAACGTGTCTGAATACTTGCGTATTTCTTATAGTACTTCTAGAATAGTTTACAACTTATGAATACTGAAATTTTAGCAAATCATCGCAATATCTATAAAATTTGTTATTGTAATTGTAATGTAATTGTAATTGTACTTATATATGGTCCTGAGAACAAAGTTTTCTATTTTTATTTTACAATTTCGAAATTATAAGTCGGACTTATAGAATTATGAAACTTTTAATGTTTATAGTTTTTTAACTTACATATCAAACCTTCCGAATAAGTGATGAATACTCCAAAATACTGGTTCTACAGTGCTATAGTACTAAAGTAATACTAGTACTACCCAATGATTACTTACATTTTGAAAAATCCCCACTACGTTTAGAAAATTACAAAAATTAAAATTGCAAAACTTATTTCACGTATTTTGAATGCTGAAATTTTTCGTAATCATCGTAAGACATTTTAAATTTTGAAAATATTACTTAGAAAATCTTTTAAATTTATGAAGAATTGTTAAATTTGCAAAATATTCGCTACATCTATACATTTCTGGAAAATACAAGAAATCAAACATTCCAAATAATGGACGAAAACTAATAGTTTGAAAAGTAATCGTTTCAATTAGAAAATTTTGAAAATAAAATATCTACATCCTTGCTTATGCGTTATGAATACTGGAATTTTAGCAAATCATCGCAACATCTATACATATTTTTAACTTACATCATCAAACCAAACAAATAAGTGATGAATACTCCAAAATTCTTTGTTTACTCCAAAATACTTTCTCTACATATTGTACACATGAAGTACAATGCTATAGTACTAGTGTAATCTACAGGGTGAGTTGAGAAAAACGGACCAAACTCCAGAAATGTATTGAACACGTGAAAATAATTTTAAAAAAATGAAATTTTGTTATCGGATTTTCACTTATTTTTAAATTATAGTTTTGCACAGTTTCTTGAAAAGTCGGATAAGTACGTTTTAATCCGGAAGTTTTTGAAGTGGAAGCCGTTGACGATATTCGTCGTAGTGGCTGTATTTTTGACCATATTTGAATATTCAAGATTTGAAACTATAACTAGAAAACAGATGAAAATCAGATAACAATATTTGAGTTTTTTTAATGATTTTCAAGTATACATCACACTCCTGGAGTTTGGTCGGTTCCTTCCGACTTGCCCTGTATAAAATGCTTACCTCTTACTTACAAAATCTGCCAAATAGTCCAAACTGAACTCTCAATATTTTTTACATTTTCAATAAAAAATATCCAACTCTTAATAGGTAGGTACTTCTACTACTATTAAGAGATGGCAAATGCATTTGTAACACTTTCCATTGAAAATTTAACATATTTGCAGAGCTGTGTTGGAAAATGTGTTGTATATGGACAGATGGAGTTACCAGTACTATTCGATGATCGAATAATTCCCTTATTCCGCAAAATCATCGTCAGATGTACAAAATTTATCAATTTTTGCATAATTATTGCAATGCCTGTACTTTCTGAATGCTATTGATAATCGAAAATATAAATATAACTGAAATTGCAAGTCAACGAACATTGCTACGAAGTGACAAACGATCCAATTATGCAAAATGATTGCCACAGATATAAAATCTTATAAATTAAATTTCTCAGTTAAGTTATGAAATTTTTCGAAATAATCGAGAACCGTCATCCCAGAAAAGTTATGATATAAAATTTTGTATAATCATTGCCATGCCTATATATTTTTAATGCTAATGATAATCGAAAATATAACTAACTGAAAATATAACTATAACTGAATATAACTGAAATTACAAGTTAACGAATATTTCTATGAAGTGAGAAACGTTTCAATTATGCAAAATCATTGCCACAGGTACAAAATCTTACGAATTAAATTACTCAATAATTTATGAAATTTTTCAAAATCATCGAGAATCGTAATTCCTGAAAAGCTAAGATATCAAATTTTACATAATTATTGCCTCTCCTATGCTTTTTGAATGCCAACGATAATCGAAAATATTACTACTCGTATGTATAATTATAACATTGTAATTTTTCAGTAAAAGTAAATTGCAACTAATTACATAATTATATTTGTATCTAAACAAAAATATGTTGATTATTTATTATTTTTGTTATTTATTATGAATAAAGCAATTTGAACTTATCTAGAAATTGAACTTATTACATATTTGGCCTAGGTATCCTAGGTAAATATACCATGGACAAAGATAATTCACGATTGTAAAACTGGGACTACCTGAAGTATAATTTCGGGCCTAAGTGATATAAATAAAGTAATTAGTATTTATTAGTTACTAACATGTTACTGCACTATCCGTTCGAAATGATGAATTCTTCCCGAAAATGTGACTGTGACTGTTGCTGCCAATATAAATTTAAATTCAACGAATAATTTAATTAACTCTACGAGACAATCGTGGATGGCATGACGTTTTTGACATGCATAAATGTAGGTTAATTAATACAACTAAATATAGACAGGCAAAGTAAGAAACGAACGGAGAACATATGTGAAATTAGCAAAACAAATATTCATTCACAATTCAATTAACCTTTGACGATTTGAGCCCGATTTGAAATTCGTGAAAACGAACCAAAACTAATTCTATTACGGAATGCAGTACCTACATTTCTCAATTTCCTCTGATGTCGTGTTCACCGCGCAAACGATCCCCCAATTTACAGTCATACACCGCGCCGACCATCTCATTATTAAGAATCACACGAAATCATTAAATGCCTTGAAAATAGTGTCTCGTTGCTTTCATGTTTCGTGTTTGAAAAACAATTTGATGAGGGTTAATAAGGATTAATAATTTGAAATAAATTAATCAATTATTTTATGTAATTACCTTTTTTCATGCTTGAAGAAAAATTATTGGTAATTAGTGTGGCGTGGTTGAAGGATAATGCACATTGCTTATACGAACTGATTACAAAATATTTTTTATATATTTATATTTATATATAATTTTTTGATTAATTCATATTATGATTTGATTTTAATAATTCATATGAGTTTTTGATAAAAAATATACTCTATAAAATAAAAGTATCAAATTTAAAAAAAAAATGCATGTTGAAAGTCTACGATAATTTTCTTCCAGGAGATTTTGAAAACCTGTCTACTTTCCTAAAATATTTATTTACAAATTTTCTAATTTAACATATACAAGAATAAATAGCAAAATACACACACAAAATTTGCATACAAACCTGAAGAAAATTTAATAAAAACATCAGAAGTTTGAAATAAAAACTCTACAAACAGAAATTACTAGTTTCTAAATTTTCTGAAGCAAACCTACCAGTAAATCTTAAAAAACATAACGAAAGTGCAGAAGTAATTGAAGAAAACATTGCAGTTGGCATCCCTGAGCGGCGTGCAGTTGAGCTAATCCACTATTTTTGGGACACCCTGCATAAGTTCATCAAATTTCATAAGATTTCCGAAGTTGGTAAAAAAATTTGTATGAAAAATTCAAGAATGTGCCATCAAACGAATCCAGAATTTCAATAAAACTATCAAAAGTACAGAAGAATATTTTGAATGTCTCAGATTAAATTCTAAATTTAATGCACTAATCTCCCAAAATAACTAATAATATTCAAATTAAAATAAATTTTATTAATATTTGGTCCTTTCGTACTAAAATATTTTATAAATTTACAGAAAGGGGTTCTAAACGCGAAGAAAGTAAAAACCTGGAAAATTTTAATGATGTTGCATAAAATATTTTCATCATATTATCTATCAAATTAATGATCAAAATTTAAATATATATATATATATATATATATATATATATATATATATATATATATCTTAAACGCATAGATTTCGAAATTGCGAACACTTCAGTAAAATTCAAAAATATGTTCTGAAACTGAAGAAACTAAAAAACCTGAAAATTAATATGTACAAGAATAAAAGCAAAAAAATATAAAATTTTGCATATAACACTGAAGAAAACATAATAAAAACATTTGAGAAGTTTGAAATAAAAACTCTAAAAATAGAAATATTAGTTTCAGAATTGTCTCTAAATTTTGTGTAACATACCTACCAGTAAATCTTGATAAAACTTAACGAAGGTGCTGAAGTAACTGAAGAAAGTACACATAGAAAAAAAATGCAGAAAATTGAGTTATAATATCAAAAGTTTACAAATAAATATCATAAAATTTCAAAGATTCCAAAAGTTATATGAAAATAAGGGGTTCTGAACGTGATGAAAGTAAAAACCAGAAAAAAATAATGATATTGCATAAAATATTTCCGTCATATTATCGTATCAAATTAATTTTCAAAATATAAAAATATACATCTTAAACTTTCAGGTTTAGAAATTGCGAACACTTCAGTAGATTTCAAAAATATGCTCTGAAACTGAAGAAACTGAAAAACTAGAAAATTAATATGTACAAGAATAAATAGCAAAAAACACAAAATTTTGCATACAAAACAGAAGACAATATAAAAAAACGTTTGAGAAGTTTGAAATAAAAACTCTAAAAATAGAAATACTAGTTTCAGAATTGCAAAATTAATATGATCAAGAATAAATAGCAAAGAAACACAAAATTTTGCATGAAATGTTGCACAAAAATGTGTTCTGAAACTAAAAAACTGAATAAAAAGTATTTTTAAGTATCTTTAACAACTGAATAACTATTAAGTATAAGTATTAAAGTAATATAAAAGTATATTACCAAAATATACAAATAAATACCCTAAACTTTTAGCAATTTCGATAGAATATGACGAGTTTCAGTGAAATTACACAACATTTCATAAAGAGATTGTACGAATCGGTGGTTAATATTTTGAAATTTTCAATCTGCATAGATTTTTGTGACTTCTTTATGAAATTGGTATAAATAAAGCGCTTGGTTAAGTTTTACATTTTTTTTAATGGATGAACTCTACATTTCATGAGTTCTCTTCTTGAGAAGAAGTCACAAAAATCTATGCAGATTGAAAATTTCAAAAATATGTAATGAAAACATTCTTAGAACTTTCAGAATGAGGCAGATAGATAAGCAGCCCAAAAGAAGCTATAAAACAAACTTCCAGAATGTTAATCAAAATATGAAATGTATAAAAAAAATTGAGAAACTGCGAAAGAGAAAACAAAACTGTAAATAAATACAGTGTTTTACAAATGTTTTAAAAAAAGTTTAAAACATATATGAAATAATTTAAGAATATTTCTCAAGTTTAAAAAAAATGCACGCAGCTGAAAAATCAACAAAAAGTTCAATAAAAATCAAATTTAATAAAACTAAAATAAAAAAATAATACGGAAGACAGTTTTGGATTTAACAATATTAAATAAACCATTATTTTGAAAAACATTTATTTATAACTGAATAAACTATATTATAACTGTACATAACTTATTACGAAAACTTTTCTAGATTTAAAATAAGAAACACTAAACAACTTTTTCACAAAACACATGTATTCAATTTAAATGTACATTTCAATCGCTAGGCGATCATCTTCAGTAGAAACATTACTGAGTAATGTTTGAGTAATGTTTCTACTGAACATGATCGTCCAGCGATTGAATTGTACATTTAAATTGAATAAATGTGTTTTGCGAAAAAGGTGTTTTGTTTTTCTTATTTCTACGAACCTTTCACAAGCTCCAAGTTACTACTTTTTCTAGATTTAATAGCAAATCTAAAAAGCAAATATTCTTCACATTTTTCGTACTTGTTATTGTTTAAATAACTATTATAATGTTTGTAAAACTGTAAAACAAGTTTAAGGATTCTAAATTTATGGTTTGATTTTTTTCTTTTTTTTCCGTTAAGGCTAATTGATAGATTTCTTACGGGACGCAACGTTGTGCCGATGCTATCGCTACGGGCAAACTTAACCTTTGGTAACCTTTGGTACACCCACCAAATATTCCTACAACAGCCCGATGCAAGACTGGTATGTCACGCTATTCACACTAATCCATAATAACCACTGAATATTTTTGTATTGTCGATAAAAAATTAACTAAAGGTTTATTAAAGGGAGATTAATATTTCATCTGTTAAAGGACAAATATACAGCCAAACAGATGGATCCCAAACAAACAGGCAGACAGACAAATGGCTCCCAAATTAACTTTTGAATAAAATTGTAAATAAAATACTTTTCTCAAGCTCTAATTCGCCTTTCTAGATAATCCTATAAAATCATTGGCCACCCATATTGATAATGGAACATTTCAAGTCTCATAAAAACTATCAATATCCAGCCACCCCCATAGACAATGGTACATTTTCAATCGCATAAAATCAATTTTCTGCCACCCGACCACCCCGATATTGGGATATTCAAAGCCCAGCTTCTGGGGTGTCTGGACGGCGCTGGCGCGCTCATTGCCGCCCCCGCGGTCTCGTCCCATCGGTGTCATCCGGTTCGCAACCCGCCGTCTGTCACGCGACGATCATCGCCCGCCCCCGCGACGCAGTTTCGCACCTGTGCGCGTGAAGACCGCAACACAATCGCTCTCTCGGGTCGTGGTGACTTGTCGTGTTTACCTGTCGGTTGCAGTTACCTGGAGATCTACAACGAGAAGGTGCGCGACCTGCTGGAGCCGGTGGACTCAAGTGACCAGCAACAGTGCGCCTCCCTGAAGGTCAGGGAGCATCCCAAGAAGGGGCCCTACGTCCAAGGTAAGAATTTGTAATTGTAAGCAACGCATTACCTCGAGATTATCTACGCATGTTTAGAATAATCGGTGACCTTAGGAGATAATATTTTCGTATGTTATGAAAAACAAAAGCATGAAAACTAATTGAATTGCAAATTTAGAAGTAGGCTTATTTCTAGGAGCATTCAAATGGACTTTTTCACGATTTGTTCATATACCCACACATATTGACCGATGATATTTTATTAGCGAAAAAGACTCAAATTTGGTTTTCATAGTGGTGAAAGAGTAATTTTAGATATTAGAAAAAACGGCTTAAGGGGATTATAATAGAAGTCTGAATTTTCAAAAAATCATACTTTCAAACGTCTAAACGTTGAGATGTAGATCTGAAATTTAAATAGTGGACATTATATATAATTATCTTTCTTACTATTTTTTAGCGTTTTTTTCAATACATAGTTTCGGAGATAACGCAAAAAAAAATGTAAATCGTATAATTTTTTTAGAATTGCAACATACGCGGATAGATATTTATAAAATACATTCAAATTTTTAGTTTCACCATGACATGTTTGCCCACTTTCATTGATCATGGGTCATAAATTACCAACTCATAAAATGTAAAATGGTCCTATTCTGGCAGGTAGCGAAGAAAAAGTTGTCTGTGCAATGATATAGAGTAGTATAATAGTTCATACGCCGCAAGGTAATTGCCAAGGTATTGGAAACACCGCAAGGTAAAATGGCACTTGATTAAATAAAATAATAATTAGTATCGAGAAAAAATAAATAGATGAGTACCTATAAATACAGTAACTATAGAGCTAGATATTTTAAAATAGATAAAAATAATAATAATAATAATAGTTTTCATATAATCAATATTTGGTCCATTACATCGTACAGATCGACATAATTGATTTTGATCATCAATTCTTGTTTAAATTCAAGTATTTATTAAAGAAAACATATTATTTAATTCGTGATGTAAATCATTTGATTTATTGATTTACATCACATCCAAATTGGCCGAAACTGATCAGAAATACCTGATAGAAATTGAACATAGAGACGTTGTATTGACAATGTTCAGAGTTAAAAAAATGGTACTGTATAATGAACATGTAACTACATCAGTCAATATATGTATATACTAACTGTCAATAAGTACAGTTAGTCAATGTTTAATAATACATTTTTATTGGCAGCAGAATATCAAAATATTGATGATATTTTATCTTTATAATTTAATAATACTTTATTTTTATCTACAATTTCGATAGAATATTATCGTGTGTAATATCAAACCAATTAATAGTATATTTTGCAACAAGATAACTGTCAGTGTCATAATACAAACTAATGAAATTTGAGTTGGTGCAGTAATTTCCATACAAATGAATGCATGCTTCCATTTAATTATATTCCATTTTCATGTTTATTTTTACCTTTAGATGTGAAACTATTATCAACTACAAGTCAAATGGTTCAACAGAAATTCAGTTTTTTGTGCCTCCTGAAAAATTTTAATTTTCAGAAATGATGCTATTTCAAAATTAGCAATTCAATTATTTATCATTCTAAAACATGTCGATTTTTAATTAATGTCAAAATGATTATATATTTGCAAAACGAAATAATCAAATCTTACTATGTCTACGAAAAACTAACATTAACTGAAGAACTTAATTTTTTTTCCAAGCACCTAATAATGCGCCAAAGAAGTTGAAAATAATTATTAAGTTTCACACTTATATTTCTGATGTAAACTTTATCGACGAGAAATATTATTTTCCATTATCAGTATATTTCTCGCCACAAGCCATAACCATATTTGTTTGTATCATTGTACCGTTGTATCATTGTTGTTTAATTTCTGAAGTCTTTGCTAATGACGAGAACAAATATTTCAACCATGTATAACACATGGGTAATTTGACATTTTTTACCGCCAAAAAGCATTAATCATTCAAAAGGAAAGTGCTCTTTTTTAGTTTTTCAGCGATATTTCAGGAACTGTCACTGAAGTCCCGGACTTCGTTTCAGTATATTTAAAGGCACAAAAATGAGAAACTTTTATCCCATTTGATCAACTCTTTATATATTTCTGTTTAATAGATCCTAATGGTGGGCGTAATAAAAGTGACCACCCTGTATAATACCTCCCCAAACATTTAGAGACCGTGTTTCATGAGAAGTGGCTCTGAAAATATGGGGATTCTGGTCAGAATAATAATGATAATTATGACGATTCACTGCTTCATTTTTATGGAATCTAGGCTCATCCAAATATCTCATTGTTATATCATTTCTGAAGTCTTACTAATGCTGGGAAGAAACTGCCACTTATTAAAGTTAGATATCTACGTGGTAAAGTAACGTAATCCTGAAACTGAATTACTCAAAATTAATCTGTATGTAATGATTTGAATATATCAGTTTTCACAGCCCTAATAACCTGTCAAATCATTAAATGCTGTTAAAAGACTTAAGTACACGTTATTAAATAATAGTACTAATACTACTGATCACTACTGATCTATAGGGTGGTCACTTTTACGATGCCCACCAATATTATCTATTATACGGAAATATATATAGAGTTGGTCAAATTGGAGAAAAGTTTTTTGTTTCCATGCGTTTTATTATTCTGAAAAAAAAATCTGACAAGATATCTTGCATAGTTCCTGAAATATCGCTGAAAAACCGAAAAAGTGCACTTTCCTTTTCCTTTTTTTTACTTTTGAAGGAAATTTTAAGAAACTTGGCACTCTTACATTTTTCGACGTGAGTTTTCTGATGACAGTGCCAAACATTTTCTACGCCAACTAGATGCCCAAATTTTCATAGTCAACTTTTGATTTTCTTATGGTCGCCATATTGAATTTTAATAGTATTAAAAAAAGCGAAAAATTCTTATTTCAACAATGTTTAATACATGGGTAATCTGACATTTTTTAGCGCCAAAAATCATTGTAATCATTAATCATTCAAAAGGAAAGTTCACCTTTTCAGTCTTTCAACGATATTTCAGAAACTGTCACAGGTATCCCGGAATTCGTTTCAGTATATTCAAAGGCACAAAAATAAGAAAGTTTTAATGCTATTAAAATTCAATATTGAGGCCATAAGAAAATCATAAGTTAACTATGAAAATTTGGGCATCTAGTTGGTGCAGAAAATGTTTGGCACTCTCATCAGAAAGCTCACGTCAAAAAATCTAAGTGCGCCAAGTTCGTTAAATTTCCTTCAAAAGCAGAAAAGTTATAAAAGGAAAATGAAAGTGCACTTTTTCGATGTTTCAGCGATATTTCAGGAACTGTGCAAGATCATTAATCATTCAAAAGGAATGCTCACTTTTTTAGTTTTTCAGCGATATTTCAGGAACTGTGAAAGTTATCCCGCATTTCGTTTCAATATATTGAAAGGCACAAAAAAGAAAATCTTTTATCCCATTTGACCAACTCTGTATATGTTTCTGTTTAATAGATCCTAATGGTGGGCGTCGTAAAAGTGACCACCCTGTATAAAACCTCCCCAAACATTTAGTGACCATCTTTCTTGAGAAGTGGTTCTATATATATGGGGATTCTGGTCTGAAAAATAATGATAATTATGACGATTCACTGTTACATTTTTATGGAATGTAGACTCATCAGAGTACCGTAATTTTCTTGAAAATGTCTCCCAGTATTTATCATATTGATTACCCACCTATAATATTCATTCTACGATTGAAATCGTGTGGTAGAAGTTTCTGGTGTAATTAAATATGAAACGGATGAAATTTATTCTTCTTTAAAATCAGTTGTACTTACAGCCCATTTCATAATAAACTTCTTTAAGACGCTTTAATAAAAGTGAACCATAAGTAAAATTTAGCTTTAAACGCTACTTAAAGTTTGGTCCATTTCAAAATAAAACTTTAACAGAAGTACATTTTTTTCGTATCGAGTACTGTTGGACGTCGCAATATAATATATTCCTCATCTTCTGATGACCTACTTGACGAGGTAAAATTATTGAAGCACAGATACACGATGATTTTGAGTATACTTCTGTCTAATCTAAACACCACACAAGCTAGGTTATGTTCGAGCTAAAATGAGCTTTTAATGCGCAAAAGCTCAGAAAATGGCATCTACATTAAAGTCAACTTTAAAGGATAAATATGTGTTATCAAACGCATTTTGAAAATTAAACTGAGCTTTAAAATTTTAAGTCACTTTAAATTGATTATGAAATTGGCTGTTATATTTTTAAAATGCCTACATATTGCCTTAATTCTCTAGTCTTATGTTTAGGTTGTAGGAGTGCAAAGCCACACCGATAATTATATTACAAAAAATTATAGCAGGCTGTATAAGTGTCGCCAAGAAACGCCAAGAAAAATAATATAGAGGATTTTGGTTAGAATGTAAAAACTAAACTTTGTTAGGTTTTCAGCCGTCATAAACATCATCTTCTATAAGAACAAAAGCTGGTCTCCTTTGTTTCAGAACAAACCATTATTATTGAATCTCTCTGCTAGATTTTCGAAACAGTCAACTTTGGTATATCTTCTTTGCGGATATCGTCACTCACCCAAAATGTAAAACATTTCAATCATTTCCTAATTTGAATAATTCATTATCAAACTATAATTCAGTATACGAAACATAATAACCGTTTGTAACTTATTGAAACCTTCGTGTAATGTCACAACTATACCTTTTCAACTTAGACTTGGCACTAATCACAGCCAAGTTGGCATTAATCATTATCAGTTTGGCATTAATCAAAACCATGTTGGCATTAAACAACGACAATATGAATTTGTTTAATGCCAACATGGTTTTCATTAATGCCAAATTGATAATGATTATTGCGAACTTGAATGTGATTAGTGCCAAGTTGAATTTGAAATAGCTATTTATGGTATAAGTGAATAAAGTCGAATTTTATCCACGAAAAAACAGTGCAAGAGGCGAAGGCGAGTGCGATAATGTTTTCGAGTGGATAAAATTGATTTATTCACGTGTATCACACAAGTTTTTTTTCCAATTCCTTATCAGAATTGAAGAATTTGCGTGACGTGTCACATTGTCAGGGGACAACGAAAATTTCAAGGAAAGTGCGAATTTACCTTTTTTTTTTCTTTACTCACGTTGTCAATGGTTAGAGTGAATAAAGTGAAAATGTTAACATTTTATTCACCCATTCGATTAAAGTGTAGTTTTAACGATGAGATTCAATATACATAATGTGAATTTTAATAATGCGAATTGGAAAAAGGTATATACTTTGTTGAAGGAACTGTCAAAATTCTCTTTTTTTCCAGCGATTGCTTGTATTCATCTAGAATGATTTCTCTGATCTCAACAGTTCTTAAAATGAAAATACTTATTGATATTATTCAGATAATTGGGGATATGGAAAGAATATGCTACCTGAGCATGAATTAGAACAATGACTTTGTAATGAAAAAAAATCACGCTAATACTAGATATTTGTAAACCAGGCGGAGTAGAAATATAAAAAAATATATTACTCGCGTGTGTTATGGAAGCTACTGAATCAATAATGAAAAATCGTCCAATAATCGACAAAATATAGTCCAAAATATGGTACCATTGAATAGCTCATTAATTTAGCTCTCAGAATATGAAGCTATATACAAGGTGTTCCATTTGAAAAAAAAAGTTTTATCCATATAAAAATAGCAAATTCGATCGTTGTTTCAGAACACCCTGTGTATTCTACGTGACTCCAAATATTGTGTATGGTTTAGCACATAGTACTTACGGGTACTTGCATACCCCGATTCTTTCATTGATCTCTTATAATAAGGTTTTGTTGATTATTTTTCCTCCTCCATGATTTTTCATTAAATTTGAATAAAATGTGAATAATTTGGTAACATTACATCTGATTCCCGAAAATAAAAATGATTTGAGGAAGCCCACATGAAGCAGATTCTGAAACAGAAAGAATACTTAGGGTGATCCATTTAACACCAAAGACCAAATGTTGTGTCACGGATTAATGGTCCACCCAGTACTGAAAATAATTTCAAAAAATAGCATCAAGTGTCCAATAATTTCCGATCAGATTTATACGCAATTTTAATTCGCCTAGCAGCAATGGAGCGACTATAGGTGGGCCACCCTGTATGAAGAATTAGCAAAGAATATTAAATTAAAATATTATGAGTATTAGAAGGTTCATACATTGCAGCATAATAGTAAATCTCAAAAACTGATTAAAAAAAAGTGAAAAACGAGAAAATTTAAGCAGTAAACTTATCAGTCGCAATTACGAGTATATCGCAATCGAGTATAATAACAACATTTGTAAACAGTCTGAACTTTCAGCTATTTCAATCAAATACAAATAGTTTTAGTAAAGTTACATAATATTTCAAAAGGATTTCAGAAATCGTCAAAACCTATTAAGAAGAATCAACCAAAATTTCCAAAATATACAATCATCACTATCAAACGAGTTTAGGATGATTAATAATTATATTAAAAGCATCTAAAGATTCAAAAAGTATGAACATTATATCAAGCAATGTTGCAGGTAATGGAAAATATTGCAAACATATAATATTCTACATAATCTCCATCACAACAATTACAGAACATACTTCAAATTTTGAAATCTGAAAACGTAACAAAACCGTAATCAACTTAAAAAAAAAATGATGAGTAACGCTTGACAGCTCTACTTTGTGATACATTGTGAAATAGGTAAAAAAACACACAGGTTACTTTGTCTAAGTCAGTTCATCATTGTAAGTTTGATAATGACTCGTTAAGGTGTCGAAACAATAATCACTACTAAATAAACCTAAATATAAACATAAATAATCTTGTTTTTTTTTCAAATTGTATTGTAAACTTATATAATCCTGCATGTTCTAGTTAAATCTACTAATTTTTATTTCAAGCAAAGTTGTTTATGATTTCGTTTATGAATGTAGAAACGCCGAAATGTAGAAACTGTAGAAATAGTTAAACATTAGAAAATCTAAATTCTTTGTTTCTATCAACGCAAAGTTGTTTATGATTTTGTTTATGAATGTAGAAACGCAGAAATGTAGAAACTGTAGAAATAGTTAAACATTAGAAAATCTAAATTCTTTGTTTCTATCAACGCAAAGTTGTTTATGATTTTGTTTATGAATGTAGAAACGCAGAAATTTAGTAACTTTAGAAATAGTTAAACATTAGAAAATCTAAATTCTTTGTTTCTATCAACGCCATGTAAAGGTTGTTTTGTAAAAAAAAACCGCTACAACCTTTAACTCTAATTCAATTTTTTATTTTCCAATTTTCCAATATTCCAATTTTCCAATATTCCAATTTTCGAAGGCAAAAAACAGTAATTCTAAAATTACTACGAAAAACCTATACGTATTTTCGAATTTTATTATTGTTTTTTGTTTTGTACGGGAAAATATTCCCTACAACTTTTGTTTGAAGCAAACATTTTTTAATAGCTGTCAAGGGAAAAAAATTAGAACAAAAATTGAGTACAAAATTCGTATTAAAATGGCGTTTAGAAGGGTTAGAAATAAAAATTGGAAAAAAATCGAGAATTGTTTTTGTATGAATTGAAACTGATTTAGTTTTCGCAAAAAAACTATATTAAGGACCACCTTAAGGTATAATTACATAACTTGTTGTTGCAATAAAACTAAATTATCTATTATTTTATTTTATCAACTACAAATATTATTCATTCGATTGAAACATGTTCTCTTTTTTATTTTGGTCAACTTCAGTTTTTGCAAAAATGCTATATTAAGAACCACCCTAAAGTATATATTTACATAACATTTTGTTGCAACAAAACTAAATTCTCTATTACTTTATTTTATAAACTGCAAATATTATTCATTGGATTAAAATATGTTCTCTTTTTTTTTGGTCAACTTTAATTTTCGCAAAAATGCTATTTAAGAACCAACCTAAGGTATATATTTACATAACATTTTGTTGCAACAAAACTAAATTCTCTATTATTTTATTTTATAAACTGCAAATATTATTCATTGAATTAAAACATGTTCTCTTGTTTTGGATCTACAAATACAAATCTACCAGGTTAGACAATATAGTATAGATTCGCATATAGTTCGATCTTTTCCTACATCCTGCAGAACATTACACCTTTTTATAGTACGCCGAAGAAAATAATATTAGAGGGTCGTGGTTTTGTGGCGTCGGCATTAGAGTAAACATGAGTGAATCTGATCATTGCACTTAATCACTCATCAGTTATTTTCTTCGGAAATCAGGAGTCAAATAGTTACATAAAATTGTGTAGGACTGTAGGACGATCAATTTTTTTCATATTTAATTTCTACTTTTATTGCCTTAAAATTTTATTATTCCAATTAAAATGATAAGTCAAACAATAGAAAGTGATTTTTTGTGTTAAAATGTTTATTTGAAAACATATGCGAAAAATTTTTGGATTTGGATCTTCATTTATTATTAAATTAATTTAATTATTTAATTTGAAGTTTAGAAAACATAGATTAGATTAGATTATTTCCAAAACAAATGTTTACATTCATGGATGGGCCATTGTATAATAGAATAGTACCTTATAATATAAAGAACTTAACAAGAAATTAGAGAAATATAAATATAAATATAGCGAACATATTAAAATTTGGTGTATAATTAATATCGTAAGCAACATAAATTATGATGACAAACACATACACAATGCTTATCAATAAACATATAGCAGATCATTGCAGTGTGATTTAAACAACGTGCATGAGCATTTTTATGGCCAACTTAACACTACACGTGATCCTCAGTTTCAGTTCCTCTCCGCACGAAGGGCACTTCAGGTAGAGAATTTTAATCGTTTCTAATATGTTCCGTCATGCGAATACGAATATGAGTAGTATGATTTCGATAGAAGTGTACGTACTAAAAATTATTCTTATAAATATGATTTAACAAATGTTAGGGTCTAAATTTAAATCCAATAATATCAATTGAACTTATGTTCTAGTATAAAGGAGATATATTGAAACGAACACGTTTGTGGTATTATTATAAAACATTTTCTTGACGTAAATGCTGTTATCACTATGATTTATGGAACAATTTACAGTTCACGAATATTATGTGCCACCCAGGATGATATATGTTGTAGCCAATATTTCTTACGAGGTTCACAATTCTGTCTGAGTGTTAGGTATAATAATATTTTGATCGTAAATTATGTACGGCACAAACTGTTCATAAATTTTTAAACCTCAATTTAAAATATGCCATTGATTTTTGTTTTGTTATTTGAATGAACAGGACCAAGCCCAAGAATGCATTCCTTCACAAATAAATTACATAATATATTATATATAAATTTGTATGATTACATATTAAATTAGTAATTAATTAGTGCTTTTCAATTAATTCAGTTTTAAGGCAGAGCAAATTCGTTACCAAGCGTTAAAATGTCAACTATTTGTGTTTCGCGTAAATTTCTGAATATTTTTTTCAGTAATTTTCAAGAATACTCAGTAATATTTAAACTAGTATTACAATGCTACTCTTTTGTTTTATGTTTCTATGTCGTAAAAATTTTACCACCAGTGTTCAAGAAATGTCAGTAATATTTGAAATTAACAATTGAAAACACCAGTAGATATCAGTAGTCGCTGGGAAAATAAGTCCAACACTAATCTGTAATGTAAAACAGAGGAAAGTCGACCAAATAAGGAAAGGCAGCAAACTGATTTCATTCTTCACAAAAGAAACGCAAAACCACATTTACCAGAAGATTAAAATGAAAGATAAAACGCGATTATCACCGCACACAGAACATGCATTAATATTAATGCCTCCGCATCACTTACGTGCACGACCATGCAAATGACAAGCGAAAGTGAAGTCTCTGCGGAATATAATAATAATGGAATGACTAGAGGCCGGAATTAGATGCTCCACAATAACTACCAAAAATAAGCGGATAAATATGCATAAAAAAGAGAAAATATGCAGAATTATATGAAAAATTTGCAAAATATATGCAAAATATCTTTAAAAAATGTTTTATTTATAATAAAATATCATTCAAAATATACAGGGTGGTCACTTTTACGACGCCCACCATTAGGATCTATTAAACGGAAATATATACAGAGTTGGTCAAATGGGAGAAAAGTTTCTTATTTTTACGCCTTTTAATATTCTGAAAAGAAATTCGGGATATCTTGCACAGTTCCTCAAATAAGGCTGAAAAACCGAAAAATGCACTTTCCTTTTCCTTTTATAACTTTTCAATTTTTAAAGAAAATTTTACGACACTTGGCACTCTTACATTTTTCGACGTGAGCTTTTTCATGACAGTGCCACACATTTTCTGCGCCAACTAAATGGCCAAATTTTCATAGTCAACATTTGATTTTCTTATGGCCGCCATATTGGATTTTAATACCATTAAAAAAACCGAAAAATTCATATTTGGTTTGGTCCGATTTCCGATGGTTGAAATCGGAATATTTCGATTTTTTGAATGCTATTAAAATTCAATATTGTTTATTGTATCCGCATATATATTTTTTTGTGTCGATGCCCTACTATCATTTTCCGTAAAACTATTCTGTGCAGCTGATGTGCAAATGAGGTCTCATCTACAGAAACTAAGGTACTCCCAATTTTGATTTTCCTTCTATCGTTGACAAAGATGACAAAGAACAGTTTGCTGAAGAATAAGCGTTGAGTGGCTAATTATCTTAATTTCGGTAGTAATCCCGTTAAGAATAATAATTTACTGACTTCCCATCCAAGAAAATGATGAACAACTGCAGTATATTTCTACCGTATTAATTGTTTTTCATTGTTTTTCAATATTAAAAGTTTTATAATGCACTTGGATAATCAATTATGTATAGATTGTTTTAGTTAACGATTTACTTTTTCAGGAGATAACTCCTTTTGGGCTAATATTTTGGTTGATTACAGCAATTGTAATCAATCAATTACGGGGACATCTGATGATAACCTTCAACTTGACCTTGAAGTTGACTTTCAAGGCAATTTCAAGCCCAACTTAAAAATGTTGGCCCTACTTTTTGAATATTTAATTTGAAAGAGGGTTACCATATTCGTACAGCTCCGTAAAAATTTCAATACCAGTTATATTAAAATTATTGAGAAAAAAATTAGAGAAAAGTTTACTAAAAGACTAATTAAATACTATATACATTCACTTTCAAAGGAAACTAAGCGATATTTTCTGCTACCAATATAATAAAGCCGTATATGGCTTATAGTACATTAGTAATATTATATATATATTAGTAAGTTGTCAATTACACATGGACTCATGACTAGTAAATCAGTTATAACGTAACAGTGTTATTATGTAATGAAAGTCACTAGTGTGAATAAAAATGTATCAATTTGTGCAAATTTTTTTTAAATTTGACAAATTGTGAAACACAATTGACAAAAGGGGAAAAGAAAAATAAATAAAAGGCAGTACTATGAAATCTCAAATTAGTTTCGTCGGAATAGCGATTCAACCGATTCAACTGATTGCAGCATTCGCTAGTCGTAGCGGATTGCATCCTATATTTTGCTATTTTGCCATATTCTGATATCCGAAAGCATTGGGTAAGGATTAAGAAACATATGTCTTACTCAATTCTGAAAATAATAAATTATAATATCGCACTTTTATTTAACTTGAATTCGTAGTTTCGTTTTACAGGCACTATAAATTGAGGACGAACAAATTACTTAAATTGAGAAAAGTGTTCTTTGGAATACTTTCAATCTTAACATAAATAGAAAATCGACGAAACAATGACAATATAAAACTGCGACAATTTTTTTATTATTTGCATTGAAATTATTCTCATTATATTTCATGAATTAATAATAAATCTCAGAACTGGTTAATGATTTGCAACAATTCGTCCCATCCAATTATCTTCATACGCGGAAGACAAACGTGGTCGATTGTTAACACTTTTCTTCTAAGCGCAAAATTGCAATTATGTGTCTGCTGGAAAGGTGAACGCAGCAACATGAACCAGTTCTCACAGCGAAGTGTCGCAATAAATCCATTACAATGTCGCTCTTTATTATTGCACGCGAGCAGGTTCCTCATTTTCTCATTTCCGCCAGCATTTTATTACAATGTACTAGTAATAAAACAATAATGATAATAATAAATATAATGGGAATATTTTCTCATCGTAAGAAATCAACATCGATCAAAACTAAGAAGAATGGATAAGTAAACTACGCAGATTTTATTTATGATAAAATAAAAAAGAATTAGCACTGCAATTAAAAATAAGAATATATTCTTCATCTTTGATGAAACTTCAGATATTTTCGAATAATAAGTACATCGCAAATTTGATAATGCTAATTGGATAATTGACATTAAAGTCCAACATTAAGAACGAATCATTTCGCTATAAACGGTAAAGAAACTGTAAAAAAATCAAAAACTTGTTTATGACATTGCTGAAAGAGGAGTGAATTTATTTAATTTTTTTGTTTCATCTTTTGCATAGAGTTTAGTGCATACATTATAATACTCCCTTATTAGTATTTTAAGGTTTTAAGGTCTTTTGTCTCTCATTTTCGGAGTTCAACAAAAGTTACAACGCTATTTATCAATCATTGCATGCAAATTACGAATATAGAATTATTTTTGTATCAATTATTGAAATTTTGTAGAGGCCATTAAGAATTTTGATAAATGTCTCTGTGTGTGAACCATATATCGTTTTTTTTACCATGATAATTAAAAAATGCTCAAAGGCTCAAGATACGTGTATACAATTTTGAAATTGAGTATTCGAGCAAATCTAGATTTGAAAAGTTTTTTTGAAAAAATCAAAAACCGGAAATATTGTCCCGTCAGTCTTCATGTAAAATACAATATTCAGTAAAAAAACGTGTACTTCCTAAATTAAATGTAATAATTTTAATTAAGGAAGTACACGTTATTTTACTGAATGGTCTAAACACCTGTTCTTTTTTAAATCCTCTTCGCTTTCAGTGGAGCATAAGGCGTCAACTAGTTGCCTCCATTCATTCTTGTTTTTCGTTACTGGTTTTGTCTCTTTCCACGATTTACCAATCCGTTCTAATTCATTTTCAATGCTTCTTTTCCAAGTATTTGTAAGCCTCCCTTGTTTCCTTTTGCCTGGCGCTTGGTAGTCCAAAGCCTGCCGCGTTATACAATTTTCACCTTGCCTCAGCCTATGTCCAACCCATTTCCACTTTCTCTTACATATTGTCCTTTCTACTGTTTCTTGTGACGTGTCGAACCACAGCTGCTGATTTGTGATTCTGTTCGGCCATATTTTCTTTATTTTCCTCAGGGACTTGTTTACGAAGACTTGAAGTTTGGATGTACTCTTCTTATCGACTTTCCACGTTTCGGCGCTTTATAACAAAACAGTTTTCACATTAGTGTTAAAAATACGGATTTTTGTTGTCATAGCAAGCTCGTTGCGGTACCAGATTTTGTTGAGACTTTCTGTATACATTTTGTACTTTTCCTATTCTGGCAGCAACGTCTGCATCTGAGCCACCTTCTGTATTCATAATACTACCCAGATATGAGAATTCATTTACTGCTACAACTATATTACCTTCTATTTTAATTTCTATTTCTCTGGGAGTATTGATTTTCATTATCTTTGTTTTTTTTTTACTGTTGATCTTTAATTCTATTTTCTTGGCTTCCGTTGTTAGTTCGTCCACCTTCTTCTGCATATGTTGCCTTTTCTCTGATAGTAAACAGATATTATCTGCAAAGTCCAGATCCTCTAGCTGTTCGTTGAGTTTCCATATGCCCGTTTTGTGGGTGACAAGTTTCATCAGCCAGTCTATGTGGATGAGAAATAGTGTTGGTAGGAGGATGCATCCTTGTCTTACACCAGTTTCGATAGGAATTCTATTTGTTAGTGTCTCGTTCCATTTTACTCGAGCACTGGAATTATTATATAGAGCCCTAATAACCTGAACGCACTTTCTTGGGAGTCCGTAACTTTGTATAATCCCCACATGTTTTCTCTGCTTATGCAGTCAAATGCACGTTCAAAATCTATAAAGTTTACATACAACTTGCTTTACCACTCCACTACTTGCTCGATTACGATCCGGAGTGTTGCAATATGATCTGCGCACGATCTGTTTGCTCTAAACCCAGCTTGTTTTTTTCGTAGTACTTAATCAAATTCAGTTTTCATGCGATTTAGCATTAATCGTGTGAGAATTTTACTCACCGTGCACAGCAGTGGCTCTCCAATTTTCGCAGATGCTTTTGTTTCCCTTTTTTGGCAGTGTTATGATGATGCCTTCCGTCCATTCAGATGGAACTTTTTCTTCTTTCCAGATTTTATTGATCAGCTGCTTTATAAGACCAGTGCCAGACTGCCTCCTAATCTCAACTGTTCACCGACTATACCATATGGCCCAGGTGCCTTATAGTATTTTAGGTTTTCCACAGTGACCTTTATTTCAGTCTGTCTGTCTATTTGTATTTCGTGCTGATCTTCTTCCCTTATTATCTCGCCTCCATCTTCTTCTTCGGCATTGTTCTTAAACATATTTGTAAAGTTTTCTACTACCCTCGATTACTAGTCCATTGAAGGCGCAGAAGTTTCTAAACATTTCACCATTTTCATTATTTTCTTCTAATCCTTCTTTGCCCATAACAGACTCGAATCCCGTGTTGTCCCTTCCGATTTTTACCCACCTGATCAGAATTTCTTGTTAATTCTTTAGCATTTTTCCTTCTTTGTATCTAAGCTGATGTGTAGATTTTATATTACCTTTCCTAGTTAGCTGTCTTGTGTAATCATATAAGGTTTTCAGATCAGACTCAGACGCTGCTTTTTCTGCTCTCTTTAAGATGTTATCAGTATGTATCCTTCTGTCTCTTCTAGCGCCCCTCTTCACTTCTTTATTTTTGTTATGGTATTTGTCTTCTAGTTCTTTTCTTTTTCGTTCATTGTTCGCCCATAGTAACTGTTTCTTAATGTTTTGTCTTTCGAAGATTTTTTCCCATGTTGCGTTGCTCGGCCATATCTTGGCATTTTTCTTTTTATGCCCCAAGGTTTCGTCTGCTGTTATTGTATGTATGTTCCTAATTCTTTCCTCAATAGTTGCGTTTTCGATTTTTTCGTTTCCATCTTTATTTTGGAATCTAGCGCTTCTTGATATTTGTTTCTTATATTCTCATCTGTTATCAGCCATTGTGTATTGTGTATAGTGAATTATCACCAAAAGCCCTCACTGCAGCCAACTTCTGTAAGCGTGCTCTCAGCAGAAAGTGGTCCGATGCCTCATCTGCACCTCTCATAGCTCTGACGTCTAGTAAAATGTGTCTCCAACTCTTAGATATACAGACATGATCTATTTGATTCTTCGTGAGTCCATCAGGGGATACTCATATCGCTTTATGGATTTGCTTATGAGGGAACATACTACCCCCGATCACTATTCCATTGAAGGAGCAGAAGTTTCTAAACATTTCACCATTTTCATTAATTGTTCCTAATCCTTCTTTGCCCATAACAGACTCGAATCCCGTATTGTCCCTTCCGATTTTTTGATTCATATCTCCCATTACCATCGTTATGTCTCTAGGATGTTCCCTTTGTACCCTATCATAAGTTGCCTGCAATTGGTCGTAAAACTCTTCTTTTTCACTTCGCTCTTTTTCATTAGTCGGCGCATATACATTTAATATTGTCATGTTTCGGAATCTATACCTTTTCAAGTTTAAATTGAGTCCAATAAAGTTCAAATTGAGACCAATAAAGTTCAAATTGAGACCAATCAATTTCAAATTGAGGCCAATCAAGTTCAAATTGATACCAGTCAAGTTCAAATTGATACCAATCAAATTCAACTTGAGACAAAACAAAATCAAGTTGACACTGAACAATATGAAGTTGTCATAGTAAATTTTATTTGTTTACTCTCAACTTGATAATGTTTAGTGTCAACATGATTTTGTTTAGTCTGAATTTGAAATTGATTGGTATCAATTTGAAATTGATTGGCCTCAATTTGAAATTGATTGGTCTCAATTTGAACTTGATTGGTCTCAATTTGAACTTGAAAAGGTATAGATCTAAACCTTGGCACAATTATCCTATTTGAGACTCCTTCCCATTCCATTAATGACTTTGCAGCGTCTATACTCAACATCAGGCCCACTACGTGCTCATGTTTTGCGTTTTCTTCCATATTTCCTGAGTGTAGCACTACTACTCCATTTCCTCAAGTTGTTTTATCACATCCCGTCCATCTAACTTCACTCAGTCCAAGTACTTTTATTCGACTAGATGTCATTTCCTTTGCTATTTGATATGCCTTGCTTGTTTCGAACATAGTTCACACATTTCAACATCCCACATGTTCAACAACCTACCCAATTGCAGGCAACCTATGATATGATACAAAGGGAACATCCTAGAGACATAAAGATGGTAATGGGAGATACGAATGCAAACATCGGATGGGACAATACGGGATTCGAGTCTGTTATGGGCAAAGAAGGATACTTTGCCGGTCTCATGTCCATTTCACTTGCCAGTTTCGTCCTTGTTTTATCTGTCCTATTTCCGAGGCTTGTTGACGTTTCTTTAACAGTGTCTAAACACCTTAATATGAGTCAAATACAAGATAAAATACAACAGTTGTAATTTCAGGACTTTCCGAAACGACAGTATCGGACTCGGAGGACCTGCTGAGGTGCCTCCAGCTCGGCAACACAAACCGCACGACAGCCTCCACGAACGCCAACAGGAGGTCGAGCAGGAGCCACTCGGTCTTCACCGTCACCTGCTGCGGCGGCTTGAAGCTCCGCCTGGTGGACCTGGCTGGCAGCGAAAGAGCCGGCAGCCGTTCGCACACGACCTCCAGATTTCGCGAGGGAGCAAACATCAACAAGAGCCTCGTCGCCCTGAGGAACGTCATCTCCGCCTTAGGTAAGCCCCGTCCCTAGCAGGGACTCCCTAACCAACCCAGCTCACCTGGGGCTTCTTGCAGCCGAGGGAAGCAGGTGCGCGAAGCCGCCCAGGAAGCGGTTCGTGCCCTACAGGGACTCCATACTGACGTGGCTGCTGAAGGACACGCTGGGCGGAAACTCCAAGACCATACTTATATCCAGTGAGTTGATTGGGTCCGTCGAGGTGGGATTGATTGAAATTGAGTTTTGCAGCCGTGTCCCCTTCGAGCGCCTGCTACAACGAGACCGTGAACACGCTGAGGTTTGGGCAGCGCGCCAAACAGATAATAGTACAACCGCTCGTCAATGAGGACCCCAAAGAGAGGACCATCCGCGAGTTGCGGGCAGAAATAGCCAAACTGAAAGAACTGCTAGCATTGACTCATGTGAGTGTATTAATACGTGCGATGCGGTGTAAACTAATGGTTTTTGTAGGTGCAGGTGATACCGAAGGAAAACGAGGCTTCGCAAGAGGACAGTGCCGCATGGGAGGAAGCCGAGGAATTTGATAGCGGGCTGACGTCGTCGGCGGCTAGCTTCGATGAGGACGACGATTGCTTCGGTGGCAATGAAATAAACAATGTTGATGTTAGTGAGGCCAATGTAATAGTTGATGTAGTTAAAGAACGCCAGGAGACGTTAACAGTTATTAACGAGTTAATCCCGGTTATGGAGGTGAGCAGTGATGTGAGCGCCACGAAGCCGAAAACGCCGCTGCGAAGAACGTTCAGCATGGACCACAAGGAGCCGAAGACTTCCCGGCTGTTCGGATCGCACGAGGTGCTATCCAGCGGGATAATCGATAGAGCGAGGAAGAACTCGACATCGGCGCTGAGGAAGCGCTCGGTCGATAGATCAATGTCCTCTTTATTGCCCAAAAAGAACGACAAACCGGCGCGGCTGGAGAAGGGCGTCGCGACGGACGGCTACGTGAAATCCGAGGTGAAATCAAAAATAGATTCGTACAGGAAGCCCCGATCACAGATCGTCGCAGCTGTCACGAGCCGCCTCTACAGCAAAGTGAAGAAAAAGGAGGCGTCCACGGACACCGAAGATATAAACGCCAAGCACGAGGAGTCGCCGAAGGAGCTGAGCATATGCTCGAACGCCCGGCTGCGGCTCCAGGAGCTGTCCCAAAGGGCGCTCAAGGCCAACAAAAGGAAGAGCGTGGACACCCAGACCGACCTCTTCCCGGTGCTGCGGGTCAAGGAAATGTCCACCGACGTGGACGACCTGAAAACCGCCTTGGACGAGGTCAAAAACGCCGAGACCTGCACCGACGAAATCACCACGATGGACTCCTCCACGAATTGCTCGCTTCTAGAAATGTTCAGCAAAGAGGGTAAAGCCCTGGTAATGACGCGGACGTGCGGGACGTCCACTGAAAACTTGTGCCCCGAAATCGACAAATCGCACTTGCTTTCGTTCACGAAGTACCTCCAGCAACCCAAAATCGAGATTGTTAACCCTTCAACGGCGAATCCCATCTACACAGCGTCCGTCAACATTAACGTCAACCACAACTACATAAACAGCGGGAGGAACAGCGATAGCGTATCGGATGATAGCCTCGAGGAACACCTGCAGCCTGGAGTGTGCTTCCCCACTCCTGACCTCATCAGCAACCATAACTCGCTGGAGCAGCACACGCACGAGATCCCAAAGCTAGCCAAAGACGTGCGCTACGCCTCCTCCCACATCCTCCCCGAAGAGTGCGAGTTTAGCAAAGACCAAGACTTCACGATTGCCGACGTCTGCGTGGCCGAAACCACACTAACCCCAATGCATCTGGAATCCGTTGAGGATATTAGGGTTGAAGCCATGTACGCGCCCCAAACCTGCACCACAGAACGCGACGAGGACGATTACGAATTATTTTACCAACGACCACCAATAACGTGCAGACCCAAAGTCATCACCGAGACTCTGCATGGACCAATTTTTGCGCGCGAGCCCACCATCCTAAAATCTATAATGAAGCAAAACGTCTGCGAGGTTGAGGCGTACACCTCCACCAGCAGCTCGGACGACGAATCAGCAATCAACGACTTCCGCAATATTCCAGACTCCTTAAACTACTACCACGAGAAGAAAAAGGTACGCTTCAACGACCCACCCAATTCGGTCGGCGACGACAAGATGTACTCCACCATGACCAGCTTCATGCGCGAGGTCACCACCCTAATGACCAACCTAACCAAAGTCGCCAATAGATTGGAGTACTGCGCGCCCGAAGAGCAAAGCTATGACCTTGAGCTGACGGTGAACGCCGTGCACGGACTTCCCAGGCACAAGCCCAAAACCAGGAGGAGAGAGAAGCACCGAAGACCCAGCAGGCACATGGCGAACACCTTTTCGGAATCGACCCAGACCTCTCCAATACGTACGGCAGACCACGGCACGGAGATGCGCGAGGAGTTTCCCGTGAACAAGTACGAGTCGCTGGTGGAGAGCTCCTGCGAGCGCCTGGAGAAGCTGGTCCAGAAGATTGAGACCAACGCGGCTGGCGTTGACCTCCACAAATTCCCGCAACCGTTCTCCATCAGCAATGACTGGAACTACAGGCACAATCCCATGGACGATTCCAGTTTGGAGAGCAACCCCACGTTTTCAGACTATGGTAGTTTACCAAGGAGGAAGCGCATTTCCAGTTGCAGCCCCAGTGGTTACTTAAGACAGCTGACGACAATGCGCAAGCAAATTGTAGAGTCTTCCAGAGAGGAGCTCCTGGGGGAAACGCACTTGCCCATGTAGTAGTGCGCCATTTTGTATTTTGTATATAGATTTTTGCAAGACGAACTGTATATGGTAATAATTTGTATTTTATTATATTACGTATGTATATAATTTTAATAAATATGTGTAATTAAAAATAATAATAATGTGATTAATTGTCCGTCCCTTTGTTGCCTTTGCAACTTTTATAGGCAAAAAATTGAGAAGCTTCTCATTTAGTCGAAATATTCTTGTATACAGAGAGCGCATAAAGTATTAAGACCTGGCTTTATTTTTCCAAGCTATGTCGAAAGGCCGCACAGACATTAAGGAGAACTTATTCATTAAGAACATTAATTTCGACTTGGATCCGTTCTTTCAATTGTCGAATTGTGGTTGGCCGATTAAAGTATACTTTACTTTTGATGTAACCCCATAAGAAAAAATCTAAAGGGGTCAGGTCAAGGGAACGCGCAGGCCATTCAACAAAACCTCTTCTGCCAATCCACCTGCCTTGGAAGACTTCGTTGAGATAGTCGCGTACCATTCGCCTATAATGAGATGGAGGCCCATCTTATTGGAACCATAAGTCTTCATTTGGAATGCCGGGATCGTGTTGATTTGGGAATAGAACCGCCAAAGCTGGAACGAGGTAATCTCTCAATAGCTCCAAATATGTTAGGCCTGTCAATGAGCCACCAATGAAGAAGGACCCAATAATAACATCACCTACCATTCCTGCCCAAACGTTTAATTTTTCCGGAAATTGGGTATGGGCTTCCATCATCCACTGAGGGTTGAGCTCGAAACAATAGCGACAATTTTATATATTCACCGTTCCATTCAAATAAAAAGTTGCTTCATCACTAAATAAAATTCTGGTAGCAAACCCTTCATCGACGTTACAGAGATTCATCATTTGTTCGCAAAACTGAACCCTACGATCAAAATCATCTTCGTTCAGTTCGTGGACTAAATTTACTTTGTAAGGATGCCATTTCAGCCGTTTCAAAAATTTCAAAACAGATGTTTGTGAAAGCTCACTATTTGCCGCAACCGCTCTGGAGGGAATATGATGGTTTTCTTGCAACTCTAACACCACGTTTATTGATTGTTTCTTGTAGGACTTCCTGAATTAAATTATAATCTGATATCAGATTTGAAAAAAAAAATCTTTTGCTGTAGTAAATCCAGAGAAGAGTACAATCGTTTAAATAGTAGCTAAAGCCTCGTTTACATTTGGAAATTTTAATGGCGGAAAGTACTTAGCCCTAGTAAACTTACGATGTGTAAACCCGAAAAACGTCTGTCAAGAAAGAAACTAAACAAGAAAGTAAGACGTTTTTCTGGTTTACACATCGTTAGTTTACTGTCGGCAGATACTTTCCAAATATAAACGAGGCTTAAGCTACGAAGAGTTAAAGTCAAACAACACAACATTTTTGTTAGTAAACCTGAGTAGTTTTGCAAGGATGCTAATCAGTTTAGGATAGGTAAGACATATTTTACCCATCCACATTTGAATGTTTATCTATACGAAATTAATCAAAATTTAAGCTAAACATTATTCAAAGATATCCAAACCACTGTCAAATATAACATAAACTGGTAAAAACAACACTAAAAACCTGTACATTATTGGGCATAAATCTAAACATGAATGAGTTGGCCCACAAACATAAAATTAAATATAGAACCTGCAGTTTTTTTAATCAATCACATTTTAAATGAAAACTCAGAAACGTTCACAGACATTCAAAATAGTGCAAAATATATCATAAACTTACTCTGTTGTGAAAACGACGGAGCAAAAACATAATGAGCTAACCTAAAAACATGTCACAAATTGCAGTTTTATTGAAAAACTTTTTTCAATAAAAGAAAATTTCCAACAATATGCTTATCAACAAACCAACATAATCACGAACATGTACAAGTCCCCATTTCAGAATCTCCTCCCACTAATCCATAACCAGATCCTACTTAGACCAAATAAGAAATTTCCATCCCTTCCACTGTTTAACAACCTAACTGGCATGGCATAACACTGGCAAGGAGATCTACAACCAGACAGCGGACATCAAAGGCTGAAAGGTTACAGCTGATGGCCAATTGAAGTAAGGAGCACCATCTATTCATTAAAATATTATAAATCCTATTCTTTTCTTATGTATCCTTACTTGAATAAGTATAGTTGTTCAAAACGTTGAAAAACTTGTACCTTATTTCGACATTAATAAATATGAATAAGTTGATCCACACTTGTTTCCACACATTATCTTGTTGAATTGCAGTTGAAGTAATCGCTAGTTGAAATAATTATAGTTGAAGTAGTTGTTTTTGAAGTATTTACGTGCTTTACATAAATATGTAGTTTTTCCAATAATAAAGTGAATTTCGAATGAATTTTTCTTTTTAGATGTTCAAAATAATGAAAAACTTGTATAATTTTGGGCACAACCGTAAACACAAATGAGTTGACCCACAAATATAATTTTGTATCAAAACTTTGGAGACGTTTTGAAAATTCACCGAATTTTGAATAAAAAAATGTTCATAGATATTTAAAATACTGATTTTTTAAACCATTTATTTATTTATTTATTTATTTAGATTCTTGTAGGTGATTCCATTAGGGAAAATCTCAACAAAAAATCTAAACATAACTGAGTTAACTTGAGAACATAAAATTATGTCATGCATTTGTACTTCTTTTTGATAATTAATTGAAGTTTGCTGGAACAATTGTTCACATATGTTCAAATAGCTGAAACACCTGTACCTTTTTTGGACATTAATTGAAACTTGAATGAGTTATTGCACACGTGAATAGGTGCAGTTTTTGAACATGAATCGAAATTTGGTTGAAAAAATGTTCATAGGTAGGTACTCAATGTGTTGAAATTGAAATTTGAATGCATTTTTCTTCTTAGATGTTCAAAATACTAAAAAACTTGTATAATTTTGGGCACAAACGTAAACATAAATGAGTTGACCCACAAATATATCTTTTTTTATAGAAACTTTGGAGACTGTGGAGATTTGAAAAAAACATTCATAAATATTCAAAATACTGTTTTTTTAAACCAATTTTTTATTTATTTATTTATTTAGATTCTTGTAGGTGAATCCATTAAGGAAAATCTAAACATAATATCTAAACATAACTGTGTTAACTTAAGAACATAAAATTAAGTCATGAATTTGTAGTTCTCTTTGAAAAGGAATTAAAGTTACATTGAACAATTTTTCACATGTTCAAATAGCTGAAACACCGGTACCTTCTTTGGGCATTGATCGAAACATGAATGAGTTAATCCACACGTTCATAGGTGCAGTTTTTGAAAATGAATCGAAATTTGATTGAAAAAAATGTTCATTGGTAGGTACTCAATGTGTTAATATTGAAATTTGAATGAATTTTTCTTCTTAGATGTTCAAAATACTGAAAAACTTATATAATTTTGGGCACACACGTAAACATAAATAAGTTGACCCACAGATATAATATTGTATCGAAACTTTGGAGATTGTGGAGATTTGAAAAAATTATTCATAAATATTTAAAATACTGTTTTTTTAAACCAATTTTTTATTTATTTATTTAGATTCTTGTAGGTGAATCCATTAAGGAAAATCTAAACATAAAATCTAAACATAACTGAGTTAACTTGAGAAAATAAAATTAAGTCATGAATTTGTAGTTCTTTTTGATAATGACTTGAAGGGTGATTGAACAATTTTTCACAGATGTTCAAATAGCAGAAACACGTGTACCTTTTTCGGGCACAGATCGAAACATGAATGAGTTGATCCACACGTACATAGGTGCAGTTTTTGAAAATAAAACTAAATTTGATTGATAAAATGTTCATAGGTACTGAATGTGTTGAATAATATATCATAAACTTCTACTTTTTGAAAACAAATTTGAAAACATGGTTGAGTTAACTTAAAAACAAAATTATATAACAAATTTTTAGTTTTTTTTTAATAAATTGAAACTTGAACGAATAATTGTTTGCAGATGTTCAAAAAGCTGGAAAACCTGTACTTTTTAGGCATAAATTAAAACATGAATCACACATATACTATAAGTGCAGTTTTTTGAAAATGAATTGAAATATTATTAAAAAAATGTTAATAAATACTCAATATGTTGAATAATATATCAAAAACTTGTATTGAAAACAAATCTAAACACGGCTTAGCTAACCTATATACAAAATAGCATCACAGGCCTGTAGTTTTTTTTTTAAATAATTTAAAATTTGAATGAATAATTGTTCATAGATGTTCAAAAAGCTGAAACACATGTACCTTTGTTGGCCATTGATCGAAACTGTGCTTCTCAGGACTTAAATCGAAATGTGAATAAGTTGAACTTCCCGTGCAAGTACATACCTACGTGCAGTTTTTTTGAAAATTAATCGAAATTTAATCAAAATATGTTCGTAGTACTCAACAATTGAAAAATTTATCATAAACTTGTTCTTTTTTAAAGACAATTCTAACATGACCGAATAATATGAAATAATGTCATAAATATGTAGTTTTTATAAAAATGAATTGCAATTTGAATGAATTATTCTTCTTAATTTCAATGTTTTGTGTGCTAAATGTTTAAATTCCTATTGTGCCTATTATGGTAAAATCCCCATTAAAAATATTGAAATACTTACACTTTTGGCAGAAACGTAAACATGAATGAGTAACCCATAGATATAAAACTATATCAAAACATTGCAGTTTTTTTGAAAATGAATCAAAATGTAATTAAAAAAATTGTTCACAAATATCTAAAATACAAGGTGCACGTACATAGGTAAAGGTTTTTTGAAAATAAATCGAAATTTGATTGAAAAAATGTTCATAGGTACTCAATGTGTTGAATAATACATCATAAACTTGTACATTTTTGAAAACAAATCTGAAAACATGACTGAGTTAACCTAAAAACAAAATTATATAACAAATTTGTATTTTTTTTTTTAATAAATTGAAACTTGAATTAATAATTGTTCGTAGATGTTCATAAAGCTGGAAAACCTGTACTTTTTAGGCATAAATTAAAACATGAATCACACATATAGTATAAGTGCAGTTTTTTGAAAATGAATTGAAATATGAATAAAAAATTGTTCATAAATACTCAATATGTTGAATAATATATCAAAAACTTGTATTGAAAACAAATCTAAACACGGCTGAGCTAACCTAAATACAAAATAACATCAGGCCTGTAATTTCTTTTTTGAAAATAATTTAAAATTTGAATGAATAATTGTTCATAGATGTTCAAAAATCAGAAACACCTGTATCTTTGTTGGCCATTGATCGAAACTGTACTTCTCAGGACTTAAATCGAAACATGAATAAGTTGAACTACACGTGCAAGTTCATACCTACATGCAGTTTTTTTGAAAATTAATCGAAATTTAATCAAAATATGTTCGTAGATACTCAACGTATTGAAAAATTTATCATACACTTGTACTTTTTTGTAAACAATTCTAACATGACCGAATAATATGAAATGATGTCATAAATATGTAGTTTTTACAAAAATGAATTGCAATTTGAATGAATTATTCTTCTTAATTTCAATGTTTTATGTGCCAAATGTTTAAATTCCTATTAGGCCCACAATTATAGCAAAATTCGAATTGAAAATATTGAAAAACTTGGGCACAAACGTAAACATGAATGAGTTACCCATAAATATAAAACTATATCAAACATTAAAAACCTGTACTTCTCAGGATATAAATCTAAACATGAATAAGTTGAACTACACGTGCAAGTGCATACCTACATCCAGTTTATTTGCAAATTAATCGATATTTAATCAAAATATGTTTGAAGATACTCAACGTATTGAAAAATTTATCATAAACTTGTACTTTTTTGAAGAAAATTCTAACATGACCGAATAATATGAAATGATGTCATAAATATGTAGTCATTACAAAAATGAATTGCAATTTGAATGAACTATTCTTCTTAATTTCAATGTTTTGTGTGCTAAATGTTTAAATTCCTATTGGGCTTATTATGGTAAAATCCCCATTAAAAATATTGAAATACTTACACTTTTGGGCACAAATGTAAACATGAATGAGTAACCCATAAATATAAAACTATATCAAAACATTGCAGTATTTTTTAAAATGAATCAAAATTTAATTAAAAAATTGTTCATTCATATCTAAAATAGTAGGTACATGTACAGACATGCTCACATAAATCTAGTACAGACATATTGATATTGCCATATAAAATTGCTATTGTAACCTAGTTTTTTTAACTAGATTTATGTGAGCATGACGTACATAGGTGAAGTTTTTTTAAAATGAATCGAAATTTGAATGAACAAAATTTCATAGATACTCAACATGTCAACTAATATATGATAAATTTATGGTAAAATCCCATTAAAAATATTGAAAAACTTACACTTTTGGCACAAACGTAAACATGAATGAGTTTTTTTTTAAATGAATTAAAATTTAATTATAAAATTGTTCACAAATATCTAAACTACTAGGTACATGTACAGTCATGCTCACATAAATCTAATACAAACATATTGACATTGCCATATAAAATTGCTATTGTAACCTAGTTTTTTGTACTAGATTTATGTGAGCACGACGTCCATAGGTGAAGTATTTTAAAATGATCGAAATTTGAATGAAAAATATTTCATAGATCCTCAACATGTTAACTAACATATGATAAATTTCCGGTAAAATCCCCATTAAAAATATTGAAAAACTTACACTTTTGGCACAAACGTAAATATGAATGAGTTACCCATAAATATAAAACTATATCAAACATTACAGTTTTCTTTTAATATCAATCAAAATTTAATAAAAAAATTGTTCACAAATATCTAAAATACTAGGTACACGTACATAAGTGATTTTTTTTTTAAATGAATCGAAATTGGAATGAAAAATTGTACATAGATACTCAACATATTAAATAATATATGATAAACTTGTACTTTTTTTAAAAACCAATCTATACATATACTGAGCTAACTTGAATGTTTTATAAGTAGGTATGTGTATTATTTCTATTAATCTTTTACAAGTAGGTATGCATTTTACTTATAAAACATTAATAGATTTGGTAATTCCAATATGCCTACTACAAGATTCACAATTTTCTAAAAATTTCATAGAACATAAAATTAAATTATGAATTTGAAGTTATTTTTGAAAATATATTGGAAATTTGAAGGAATAGTTAATAATTGTTAACAGATGTTCAAAATACTGAAAAACTGGAACTGTTTTAACAAAAACATGAATAACCCCTTGTACACCTTTGTATACTTTTTGTACCAGATTTGACTTATGTGAAACTTGATGTTGCAAACACCAATGAAGAATAATAATTATTACCCCAACCAATAGAATTATTACATCTATTACGACCAGGGAGACAAGCAGAAAAAGTTTGATTAGCAATTAACGTGTATATACAACTCCAGAACATATTTTTTAGGACAACTTTTACAATAGTGTTTTTTTTTGTACTGGGACATTTGCCTAGGATACAATTGTGTCATCAATTGTATCCTAGGTCCTATCCTAGGTCCTTATCCATTGTCCCACGAACAAATATGTATAATCCACAATTGTAAACTGGGTCTGAGTATTTATTATTTTGTATGATGGGTGTTTTTCTTTTTTAAACCTAGGCTTATTGTTTCGAATACAATTATTATATAATACTATATAATACTATATAATACTATAGTTATATTATATAACTATATTATTATACAATTTTCACTGAAATTTGTATTTGATGATTTTAATACATATTCCTTCAGCAAAATATACTGTAAAAAAGAAATCTAGTCGAATATCTAGTACAGAAAAATTATCATTCTCTGAAGAAATCTAGATTTATTTTTAAAACTAAAAATGTGTGCCCTGTATTGGGGTTTATTTCCACAACAAACACTTTGTCATTCTGCCGCTTAAGTACACAGCTGAAAATAGGTAAAAATTAAGATTTTATGATCAAATCGATTAAAATGGGAATGGGGAGGAAAATATATGTTTTATATTTCGAAATGGGTAAAAAGTGGTTGAAAAACACTGGTGTACCAGACTCTCTGTCGCTCCAGGCTCAGTACTTGGCAATAATGTCAGTATACCACCCTTTTACATCACAGGGGGGGTTTTCCGGGGCAGAATATAAAGTGTAGAGTGGTGTTACATTTTTTGGTGTCTAGTATTTTAAAACATAAATTCATGTTGTTAATTTCTTACTAAATTCTAAAAAAAATAACTCCCAGCGATTGCTGCCATACTAAATTAAAATTTTAATTCTTCAAGTCAAAAGTTAAATTCGATTGCATTACCTATATGAACTATAATTTACTCTAATTACATAACCACAACAAACAAAAAAACTTCATTAATTCTCCACAGAGCTAAAAATCCATAACAAAAGAAAACTGTATAACTTTTTTGCAGACAGAAAAAATATGGGCTTGCACAGAGGTCGTGACCAACTTTCCATACCGTGATAAAATTTAATCAACGTTGCGACACCAAAACTGCGACAATTAAAACCGAACGTGCCTGGCACAGGCAGACACTTGTAACGTCCTCCTCCTAGCAGTGCCTCAAGTGAGGACTCAATTCTCCACCAGAAGTTTGCATTTGTTTGTTTTGGCAGGATGATTGCTGCGACCCATTAAACGAGCGCCGACGGGGGTGAAGAACACGAGTACGTTGTTAAACAATTAGCGAATAATTTATTTCCGAAATTTACGACCAACAAAACAAACTTAGCACAGGTAACGTGCCCACAAGCAGTATAAAATTGGACAGCTTGCAATCGGCTGCGCCTAAAAAATACGAGAAAGTAGATAGTGTTAGTGGGGAGGGTTTCGATACTTACAGCTCCATCTCGTCATGTCTGCAAGCAAGATTTGAAAATTGTTAGTCGAGAAGGTTGTTAATGTCACAAATATAAACATATTTAATATAAACAATAAATGAAAGTGCCTTAATGGAAGCTGTGATATATTTAAGTGCATTATTATTTCAATTGAAGATGAGCCTCCAGCCTCATACGTAGAGGAAATACACTTTTCTGTGGTACTGTGGTTTAAGAATAATACCTTTTAAACTTCAATTTCAGAAGAAGACAAATCAATTTCAGAAACAGTAATATCAAATTCAGAAAAAGTAGCATCAATTTCAGAGAAAGTAAAATCTATTTCAGAAAAATTAATATTAGATTCAGAAAAAGTAGAATCAATTTCAGAGAAAGTAAAATCAAATTCAGAAAAAAGGAGCATCTATTTCAGAGAAAGTAAAATCAATTTCAGAAAAAGTAATATCAAATTCAGAAAAAATTGAATCAATTTCAGAGAAAGTAAAATCAACAACAGAGACAGTAATATCAAATCCAGAAAACGTAAAATGTTTCACAAAAGTAAAATCAAATACACAGAAAAGTAAAATGTTTCGGAAAAGTAACATCAAATACAGAGAAACAGTTAAATGTTTCAGAAAATTAATATAAAATACACAGAAAAAGTCAACATGTTTCAGAAAAGTAACGTCAAATACACAGAAAAAGTAAAACCAACTTCAGAAAAAGTAATTTCAATTTTAGAATGTTTATACGGTAGACGTCTGAGTGAATCAGAACCTGATAATCACAATATTAACCATGAACTATTGGAAAATGAGGAGGAAATTAGAAGTTATTTGCATTATATGCACTACATATTAAGGTGCAAGTGTATTATTATACATGATTAATAAAGTATCGTACTGAGTATTCTTAACAAAATAGGAAATTTCAATAATTTATGTAAAAAATGTTACAGAATTACAGAAAATAATAAAAGCTAATTCATTTTTGAGATATTACTTTTTTAACAGAAACAATTCTGAAATATAAATTACTTTTTCTGAAGTCGATGTTAATTTTTCAGAATGGGGTATTACTTTTTCTGAAATTGGTTTTACATTTTCTGAAATTAATTACACTTTTTCTGAATTAGATTTTACTTTTTCGATGAGTAGAAAATGTAAGACGGCTTAAATTCCGGAGCTTGGGAAGTTGTAATTGAATATTCGATCTTACTGTAAAAAAAAAGGTTCATAGCACTGAACTAAGGCTATGACCAATCAATAATCATGTGTTTGAATATCGCAATATTAAAATTGTTAAATATGATTGCCATGATAAATATGATTGCTATGAAGCATATTCAAAGAAATTGAACATACGGCCAATGATCACAAACATGACATGACTGAGCTAACCGAATAACATAAATATATGTCGTAAACATGTAGTTTTTTTGGAAAATAAATGGAAACTTTAATAAATTGTTCTTAGATATTCAAAATACTGAAAAACATGTACACTTTTTGGCACAAATCTAAACATGAATGAGTTGACCCACAAATATAAAATCATATCGAAGGCTTGCAGATTTTTGAAAATTCATCAAAATTTAAATGAATAAGTTGACCAACAAATGACTGAGCTAACCGAATAGCATCAAATTATGTCTTTAATATGTAGTTTTTGAGAAAATAAATGGATACTTTAATAAATTGTTCTTAGATGTTAAAAATACTAAAAACACATGTTCAATTCTTGGTATAAATCTAAACATGAATGATCAACAAATATAAAATTATATCGAAGCCTTGCAGTTTTTTTGAAAATTAATCAAAATTTGAATTGCTCATAGATACTCAATATATTAAATAAATATTATAAAATTGTTATTAAAAATTATTATAAAATAATTTAAATTATATTTAAATACATAAAATGATGTCATAAATATGTGAAGTCGATGTTAATTATTCAGAATGAGCTATTACTTTTTCTGAAATTCGTTTTACATTTTCCGAAATTAATTATACCATTTCTGAAATTGATTGTACTTTTTCTGATGAGTAGATGATGTAAGATGGCTTAAATTCCAGAGCTTGGGAAGTTGTAATTGGATATTCGATCTCATTGTAAAAAAAATGTTCATAGCACTGAAATTAGGCTATGACCAATCAATAATCATGTGTTTGAATATCGCAATAATAAAATTGTTATGTTTCCTACAATAAATATGATTGCTATAAAGCATATGCAAAGAAATTGGACATGATAAGGCCAATAATCACAGAAATTTATTTTACTTTTTCTGATGAGTAGATGATGTAAGATGGCTTAAATTTCAGAGCTTTGGAAGTTGTAATTGGATATTCGATCTTATTGTAAAAAGAAATGTTTATAGCACTGAACTTATGCTATGACCAATCAATAAACATATGTTTTAATATCGCCATATTAATTTTTTTAAATATGATTGCTACGATTAATATGATTGCTATGAAGCATATTCAAAGAAATTGAACATAAGGCCAATGATCACAAAAATTGATGACTTAAATAAAAGAAGTAATTTAGTGAGGGAATTTAGTACTATCAGGTTGTGATTTTGGAATCACATTTAATTTACAATGGATTCTTAGTTTAGAATTTAGCACTATCATGATAAGGCCAATGATCACAGAAATTGATTTTACTCTTTCTGATGGGTAGATGGTGTAAGATGGCTTAAGTTCCAAAGCTTGGAAAGTTGCAATTGGATATTCTAACTGTAAAAAAATGTTCATAGCACTGAACTAAGGCTATGACCAATCAATAATCATGCGTTTGAATATCGCAATATTCAAATTGTTAAATATGATTGCTACGATAAATATGATTGCTATGAAGCATATTCAAAGAAATTGAACATGATAAGGGCAATGATCACAGAAATTGATTTTACTTTTTCTGATGAGTAGATGATGTAAGATGGCTTAAATTTCAGAGCTTGGGAAGTTGTAATTGGATATTTGATCTTACTGTAAAAAAATGTTCATAACACTGAACTAAGGTTGCAGTAAATATGATTGCTATGAAACATATTCAAAGAAATTGAATATGATAAGGCCAATGATTCACAGAAATTGATGACTTAAATAGAAGAAATGATCTGGTGAGGGGACTTAGCACTATCAGGTTGTGATTAATAATCAGTAAAACGTTTACTTCAAACCGGTTTTGGTCAAGTCAAGTAAACATTTGACTGATTAGTAAGAACCTGATAGTGCTATCAGGTCCAAGCAAAACGTTTACTTGGTTTCGGTCAAGTCAAGTAAACATTTGACTGATTAATAACAACCTGATAATTCTAAATCCCCTCAGTAGAAAACTTTACATCATGATGAATCTGAACACCTCCAACAAAAGAATTAACATTGACAGAACGTTATTGTACAGTAAAAGCAAAAGATTATTCCGTGCAAATTAATATTTACAATTCATGATAGATTTCTAATACATTCCGTTTATTTTGCACTTACCTAAAGGATAGTAAATAATGCTTTTCCTTTTCATGTAACCAGTGGAAGGTATCTTCAATTCGCAGTAAATCAAGTCACCAGGCTGCAGATCCATCAACTTAGCAGTTGAGGTGGTGAAGGTGGAAAATCTGCCATCACTCTCGTGCCTTACTGTATCCCATTCGATAGCTTCCAGTGGATTCCTGTAAAGCATTTGCACGATAATAATCAAAATTCCGAAAACCAATAACTATATACGAGTCGATAACTAAAAAACTAAAATTTCATATTATAACCCTAGTAAAAATTTAGGCTGGTGAAAAGTATATAAAATGCTCTACAAGATTACACCAAAAGAATTATACCGAGCTATCTAAAAATAAATGTCAGTGACATCACAACAAATAAATGACGGTATTTAAAAACGATTATTTTTCGTCAACTTATAGCTTAAACTATCTCATTTAATAATATATATGAATTGTTGCGGATTAAATAACAAATGAAGTGCTATAGTCTTGGGCGCTTTTTATCGAACATACTGTATTTAGCACGAAAGAGATTTTTACTTTGTCTTTAGATTGATCGTTCCAAAGTAATTATTTTTTTTCAGCCAAATATTTCATTTCAATGTATTTTTAAATACAGCATTTGGAATCGACGAAAATTTGGTTCTGATTCAATTATCTGATGTTCTGAGATCAACATCTAGCAAGTCTACTGCGACTTTATTGACCTTCACTATGTGCAACTACATGAAACACAAATCCACTACTTCCAGGATTTAAGTTATATGCCATTAAGTTGAACGTCAAAACGTTTTAAGAGGTATGCATACTAATAAAAAAATATGTCTCTTAAGAATCTCGCCTCAAAATAACAGTATACCTTAAATTTTGTACTCTGATTTAAAATTTTGCAGTGGTTCCTCAGTAACAAAAAAAATATTGCTCTTCGGTACCGAGCCATCTCAAGAATGATTTTTTTTCAGATTTCTTCTACACTTAATGACGAACAACAAATTTGTTTATAAGCCTAGATCAAAGAAAAAAAAAATTCAGATCCTTCGTCATAATTATGTAGATTTGAACGCTCTCAACTTCATTCTAAATGATTTAAATGTAACCACTTTCTTGAAATTTTAGGTACAATCATGCTCACATAAATCTAGTACAAACAATTTGACATTGCTATATAAATTTGCTATTGTAACCTAAATTTTTGTACTAGATTTATAGGAGCATGACTGTATATACGATATAATCTGTTGTTTAAACAAATTCATACAAATTTATTTGGTTATGGAACATGGTCCTTTTTTCTTAATTATTTCCACTTAAGATATGCCTGTATTAGTACAGAATTTTAAATCCGTTGGTGGTGAAAATGAGTCGGCACAATTAAAATGCTTACACAAAAATCTATATCTAAATATGGCACAGTCACGTCTGAGGAATGGATTTTCGCAATTTGTCGCATAAACATACTTAAGTGTGACATTTAGGTAGTTATTTAAAATTATTTTCAAAGATGTAAAAACATCTGTATCAAATTAGAAATATTTGGGAATAATATGTGGGTCCAGTACATTGTGCAATCGAATCTAAAATAAAGACAATACCTGTTTATCACATCATCCTTCTTCTCTCTGTATAAGTAAACTTTCGGCTGAGGATATGTCTCCGAAGCCATACATGTGAAATTTATCTTGTACAGGTTAGGAGTACCTTCGATCATTGACAGGGCACGTTCCGGTTCTGAAAATGATAACATATGAACATTAGATTTTTTTTCCTAGACCAAGCTGAGGTTTAGAAGACTTCGTTCAAAACCAAGCTGAGGATAAGAAGATGACTTCTTTCCAGACCAAGCTGATAATAAGAAAACATCTTTCTAAATCAAGTTGAGAATAAGCTTGGGAATAACTTGCAGTACATTTTCAAAACATTTCAACGATTTTTTCCAGAAAGTTGCCAAATAAGGACCTGTCCTCTCGTTTTACATTAAGGGCAGGATCCAGAAATTAAGATAATATGAAATAGTTGATGATTTTATTGATTAAAGCCGTGAACTTATCATTTAGGAAATGATTTTTTTTTTAATATGGGCCACCTTCTTATCAAAACATTTAGATTTGACTCAAGTAAATAAGTAAAAATGTTACATGCAAAAGTACCAGATACATTCAGTGTTTCTTAATTTTTTCTGCCCTTTCCAAATATGCAAACAAAATTTTAAAATATTGATATACAGGGTGTGGTATCGAGTCGAAACCTACTTATGATTTTTTGTATGGCCGGACCTAGAATAAGATTTTTATTTATTATGTTAATCGACATTACAGTGGGTGAAGAACATACGTACCAAATATTACAAACATTTATAGGGTGGTTCGTAAGTTGTGATTAATTGAAAAAAAAGGGCAATAGTAATGAATCACCCTGTATATTGGTTATAAACATCGATAGATCCATAAAATATAGTTTATTTAGAATCACCTCGTTGTGCCGCATCTATCATTACTGTATGCTCATTTCCCAATGAATCACCCTGTATAGTGTGCAGACGGATTTTATTTTATTTTTAATTTTCTAAAAAAAATTCATTATTTTTGAACATATTTGCTTGTTCTCAAAATCCGAAGAATGTCATAATATGTTGGAAATTTAACTGGAAACTGGTAGATTCAGAAACGTCCAAATAATTACTATTTGAATTCACATCACCTATTAACGTACGTGCAACGTCTACAGATTTCTTTCTAGACGAAACTGACTATAAGAAAACTTCTTTCTATACTAAGCCGAGGATAACGAGACTTCTTTCTAGACCAAGATGGCGATAAGAAGCCTAATTTTCAGACCAAGCTAGGGGTTCTTTCTAGACCAAGCAAGACCTGACATTGGGCTTAGTGGAGAGCACCTAGTCGAAATTATTGATAACTTAACCTAACCTGTTCTTACACGTGTTATAAACAATACATATTAAAGTATTTCAACTGGTTACTCATGCTACAGATTTCTGTCTAGACGAAACTGACTAGAAGAAATCTTATTTCTAGACTAAGCAGAGGATAACAACACTTCTTTCTAGACCAAGCTGACGATAAGAAGGCTTCTTTCCAGACCAAGCAGGGAGTTCTTTCTAAACCATGCAAGATCTGACATTGGGATTAGTGGCCAACACCCAGTCGAAATTATTGATAACCTAACCTAACCTGACCGAACATGTCTTATAAACAATATATATTAAAGTATTTCAACTGATTACTCATGCTACAGACTTCTTTCTAGACGAAACTGACCATAAGAAAACTTCTTTCTAGACCTAGCCGAGGATAAGAAGACTTTTTTCTAGACCAAGCTGATGATAAGAAGGCTTGTTTCCTGACCAAGCTGGGAGTTCTTTCTAGACCTAGCAAGACCTGACATTGGGCTTAGTGGCCAGCACCTAGTTGAAATTTTTGATAATCTAACCTAACCTGACCTAACACGACATATAAACAATATATATTAAAGTATTTCAACTGATTACTCATGCTACAGACTGCTTTCTAGACGAAACTGACTATTAGAAAACTTTTTTCTAGACCAAGCCGAGGATTAGAAGACTTCTTTCTAGACCAAGCTGACGACAAGAAGGCTTCTTTCTAGACCAAGCAAGACCTGACATTGGGCTTAGTGCACAGCACCTAGGCATAATTATTGATAACCTAACCTGACCTAACACGTCTTATAAACAATATATATTATAGTATTTCAACTAGTTACTTATGCTACAGACTTCTTTCTAGACGAAACTGACTATAAGAAAACTTCTTTCTAGATCAAGCCGAGGATAAGAAGATTTCTTTCTAGTCCAAGCTAATGGTAAGAAGGCTTTTTTCTAGACCAAGCAAGACCTGACACTGGGCTTAGTGGCCAACACCTAGTCGAAATTATTGATAACCTAACCTAACGTGACCTAACACGTCTTATAAACAATATATATTAAAGAATTTCAACTGGTTACTAATGCTACAGACTGCTTTCTAGACGAAACTGACTATAAGAAAACTTCTTTCTAGACCAAGCCGAGGATAAGACGACTTCTTTCTAGACCAAGCTGACGATAAGAAGGCTTCTTACAAGACCAAGCTGGAAGTTCTTTCTGGACCAAGCAAGACTTGACAATGGGCTTAGTGGAGAGCACCTAGTCGAAATTATTGATAACCTAAACTAACCCGACCTAACACGTCTTATAAACAATATATATATTAAAGTATTTTAACTTGTTACTTATGCTACAGACTGCTTTCTAGACGAAACTGACTATAAGAAAACTTCTTTCTAGACCAAGCCGAGGATAAGAAGACTTCTTTCTAGACCAAGCTGACGATAAGAAGGTTTCTTTCCAGACCAAGCTTGGAGTTCTTTCTAGACCAAGCAAGACCTGGCATTGGGCTTAGTAGCCAGCACCCAGTCAAAAATTATTGATAACCTAACCTAACCTGACCTAACACGTCTTATAAACAATATATAATAAAGTATTTCAACTGCTTACTCATGCTATCATAAAAAAAATACGACCATATTTTGCACTAATGGAGGATAAATATGGGATTAAAAAGTAAGTCTGCTGTTAAATTCAAGCATGTTAAACATCATTGGCGTATTTATTTTTCTATTTACTTAAATATTTTTTTTATATTGTTTTCTTCCTTCTTTATTAGAGTACTTACTGGTATTTTATATGTTTATATATAAAGAGGTTTTTTTTTGTTTTTATTATTTTTATTATGTCTTCTTCATCTAACAAGTTTCGGCTATCTATTAATGTGTTGTACACTGGTCCAATATATTGGTTATGGATAAAGAGTGTACTACTGTGAATTATATTTTTGTTATTTAATATTGCTGTGTACACAAATATATTGCAGCTTGTGAACGAATCTTTAAATAAGAGGCACAACACTTTTTTCACAAAAACGCTGTAGAGTAAACTAAAGCACAAAATAACTATATAGTTGCCCCGTTGAGAGCTGACAATGCTCCATATTGCCGGAATTTGACGTACGTTTTATATTTCATTCCACTCTATTACATTTACGAACGAACCATTTTTGGAATTTTTGTTCTCGGCTCAAGGGCAAAAATTCTAAAATTTGAACGGAGGACCCAAGTAGAATTTATCTGGTTATCTCCTAAAAAAATTTGGACTCGATTCGTTTAAAACTGTGGCAGTCTATGGCCTCCCACTTTTTTCCAAAAATGGCCGAAAAAAGGTGCAAAACCGCCATTTTTGATCAGCCATCACTGGGGCCCCTGACATCGCAGGGCCCCATCTAAACGGCATTTAGATGAGAAAATGTGGCTCTTTCGATTTCCGCAAACAGGGATATCGTGCATTTTTTTTTTTCAAAAAGTCGAAAAAATGTATTCAAAACTAAAAAATTAACGCACGATTTGATTTTGAAATTACGACCAGATTCGGATCCCACTCGAGGCGATGGTTTTTTTCACATTTTTCCAGAAAAGTATCAGAATATGGTGCATAGAGTTGGACATTTCGAAAGTCTCGCAAAGGGGCTAAATTTTGTTTTTTCTATAAAAAATTAAGGGGACGGGGGAAGGGGATGAAATTCATATGGGGGAAACACCTCGTAGAGAACCACGTTGGATTTTCTTAATAGAAAATCGTACGTCAGTTTTTGAATAAAATGACTTTGAAAATTTCAACTTTCAATGAATTTTCTGACGTTGGTATCAATGATAGGGATTTTTTTTAATTTGAAAAAGATCTTAAAATTTCTTATCTATTAACATAACGCTATCGCTGTAATTGTAAAGAAATACACTGGAGCTAGGTAATATGAATTAGTATTAATTTGCGAGCCATTTGCGAACGAGCATAGAAAACGCGATTCTTTGTTCTAAAAAGCATGATTCATTATCAGCTCTCATACAGATGGCTATACGGTTATTCTACTTCTAAAAAGCATGATTCATTGTCAGCTCTCATACAGATGGCTATACAGTTATCCTACTGAAGATAACCGCATCGCGGTCTAAATGTACATTAGTAGATAGGCTAGGACAGTTCTGAGTCATTTTCCCATAAGGTTTACATGGGGGGTCAAAATTCACATTTCTCGCCCTTTGTGGACGTGGCCAAACTCGGTGAGCCGATTTTGCACCCCATCTGCATTTACATTTCTCACCCCCTGTGGACTTAGCCGAACTCGGTGAGCCGATTTTGCACCCCATCTACATTCACATTTCTCACCCCCTGTGGACTTAGCTGAACTCGGTGGCCCGATTTTGCACCCCATAGTCGTCGAATTCGTCTAAGTCCCATATCAAAGATGTATATGCTGGGCTGCCTAACATCTGCGCGGGAGTCGCCATTTTGAATATTTGAATTGAGCCGCCATCTTGATTTTTTATTTTGGATTACGAGCGAGTTTTGCGGGAGCCGCCATCTTACCATTTTACATTATGCATGAGTTTTGAATTATTTAAATATTATTTATTATATATAGACAGCATAAGCCTTCAAGGGGATTTCCGATTATAAATACCTACATAATCGGAAATCCCCTTGAATGCCCAAAAGAGTGTAGGGGTATATTATTTATTAATTTATTAAATTTAAAAAAAATACAGTCGCCTGAATTCGTTCCGAGTATTTCCTGTGTTACACTTATTTATTGCAGTATATTTCTGAAATTCTTACCGTAAACCGTCATTCTTTTCCAGCTGAAATCTTCATCCGCGAACGTCGAGACGTAGCACTTGTACTCCCCTGCGATCTCAGTGGTAGGATTGAGGATCCTCATGGCACGATGTGCAGTCTTGGGATCGTCGGAGACTGTATAAGCCAGATCGATCCTGTCCTTCAGAACCCCAAGACTCTGGGGCTTCTTCGGAGGTATCCATTGGTAGACGACCTCCTCGTTCAGCAGCCATTTCACCACCAGATCTGTGTCGTCAGGCCTCACAGAATAGTTGCAATCAAGAACAGTCGGCTTGTTCGTATTGTTGCGCACTGAAGATGGCACCTTGACGTAGTTGATTTGGACGCTGAGCACCTCGCGCAAATCTAAAACAGGCGTAGATGTGGTGATGAAGAATGCAGCAAGAAATACGAACAAATAACAGGAAAGATGTCGAGTTTCGACCTATACATTGGCGTAATTGTGTTTTCGAAGAACTTGTGCTTCGAGCAATTTGTTTTCCAGAAATTCGCTTCGAGCAATTCGTTTTCAAGCAATTGATTTCGACCAATTTACCAAGAATCTTCGATGAGCTTATATAAAAACCGACTTCTCAATCATTCAATCGAACCGTGTAGTAACAGGCATTAACATTGATTCGCATGAAAAAGCAATACCCCGTTCGATCTCTTGTTCATGAATTACTTGTTGCCACTCATGGGACAATTGCACGTTCAATAAATTATGAAGAAACCAGACCACAGCAGACGTATTAACTCCGAAAGGAAGCCCATCAAGGTGCATCAATTATTCAGGCGGGATGAAAAGGTCGGCAGACCACTTTTCCGGCCGCTGCGAGGAAAGCGCACGGCTGGAAAAGCTCGTCTAATGATCGCCCCCTGTCCACACTCGACCGTGCATAATCCGTACACATCAAAGGGTAATTACGCGTCTACCCCGCTAAATATAAACCGGCGTTCTGGCGAGTACGGTCCTATAAATAGGCACCAAGCATCCACATTTTTTTCAGGCTAAATCGAATTAACGTGGAATCGAGTTTCGGTGCATTGATTAAAGCTATGGTGGATATTATAAAAAACAAGTTACTACTAATTATAATCAGACTCACTCATAAAAAAAAAATATATTATATGGAACACACACAGCAGCAATTAATAATTACGATGATAATTGAATGCGCAAATTTTAAATTCCTTAAGTTTTTTTAGGAATTGCAATTTGGCAATAAATAGCTATAGCAGTAGAAATAGCTTGTCGAATAAAATAAACAAAAACAGCCGACAAATAAATAGCCATAGCAGTAGAAATAGTTTGTCGTATAAAATAAACAAAAACATCCGACAAATAAATAGCCATAGCAGTGGAAATAGCTTGTCGTTTAAATAAACAAAACCAGTTGACAAATAATATTAGTAATAATAATTAATAACCTTATTGGATCTCCACCGAATACATTAATATAATAATGTACCTGTTCACACAATGGGGCATTTAGAGAAACGCGTTTTGGTTCACAGACAATAATTAATTTCTATGTACACAAAGCAGGATTCTCTATAAATAGACGTAAATGCTGAGGATGTCAGGCATGAAACAAATACAAAGTGTGGGCTCCCTTGTCAAATAGGGGTGATAAGTAAAAGCCCGTACAGACCAAGTAATTTAAATCAAATTCCTTTCACATGAATCGTTTGTTTAGCTGTCAAGTAGTGTTTTTCTGCATTAAAAAGTAATCATAGTATATGTATTATCAAATTAGTTTATAATGTAAGGGATTATGGCATAATAACATTTCATTATAAACGAATTTCATTATTTGCTTTATCGTCAAACTCGCGTTTGACCAAACAATTCAATTTTAAAAACTATTCGGTCTATTAAAAAAAAAATTGTTAGTAATCCTAGAAAGATTGCATGTGGTTACTATAGTTATTTATAACTGTCAAATTACCGTATTTATTTTGTTGACAAGACGATATTATAGCACAACATTGTCACTTAACGTCATAACATTGTAACGTTATGGGACAATATTGTCACTTTATAGCATAATATTGTCACTTTGTGGTACAATATTGTCACTTTATGGCACACTATTTCCACTGTGGCATAAAGTGACAGATTATTAACTATTTGAACATTCATAATCATATCATACCAATGCTAGTCGATGATAATAGTTTATGATACAAGTTCGCAAAGCACTACTTTACGAAAGTAAAGTCACTTTATGGCATAATATTGTCACTTTATATGTAAGCGATTATAGCATGATCGCATTTCATTATAAACGAATTTCATTCAATGTTTTATAGACAAACTCGCGTTTGACCAAACAATTCAATTTTAAAAATTATTCAAGTTCGGTCCATTAAAACATATATTTGTCATTAATCCTTGATAGATTGCATGTGGTTACTATAGTTATTTATAACTGTCAAATTACCGTATTTATTTTGTTGACAAGACAATATTGTAGCACAACATTGTCACTTTACGACACAACATTGTAACTTTATGGGACAATATTGTCACTTTATAGCATAATATTGTCACTTTATGGTACAATATTGTCACTTATGGCACACTCTTGCCACTGTGGCATAAAGTGACAGATTATTAACTATTTTAACATTCATAATCATATTATACCAATGCTGGTCGATGAAAATAGTTAATGATACAAGTTCGTAAAGCACTACTTTACGAAAGTAAAGTCACTTTATGGCATAATATGGTCACTTTATGGTACAATATTGTCCCTTTATGGCACATTATTGCCACTGTGGCATAAAGTACAAATTTTTAACTATTTTAACATTCATAATCATATCATACCAATGCTAGTCGATGATAATAGTTTATGATACAAGTTCGTAAAGCACTACTTTACGAAAGTCAAGTCACTTTATGGTATAATATTGTCACTTTATGGTACAATATCGTAACTTTATGGCACAACATTGTAAGTTTATGAGACAATATTGTCACGTTCTAGCATAATATTGTCACTTTATGGTACAATATCGTAACTTTATGGCACAACATTGTAAGTTTATGAGACAATATTGTCACGTTCTAGCATAATATTGTCACTTTATGGTACAATATTGTCACTTTATGGCACAACATTGTAAGTTTATGAGACAATATTGTCAATTTATAGCATAATATTGTCACTTTATGGTACAATATTGTCACTTTATGGCACACTATTTCCACTGTGGCATAAAGTGACAGGTTATTAACAATTTTAACTATCATTATCATATCATACCAATGCTAGTCGATGCTAATAGTTTATGATAAAATTTCGTAAAGCACTACTTTACCAAAGTAAAGTCTCTATATGGCATAATATTGTCACTTTATGATATAATATTGTCACTTCATGGCACACTATTGCCACTGTGGCACAAAGTGACAGATTATTAACTATTTTAGCATTCATAATCATATCATACCAATGCTAGTCGATGATAGTACTTTATGATACAAGTTCGTAAAGCACTACTTTACGAAAGAAAAGTCACTTTATGGCATAATATTGTCACTTTATGGTACAATATTGCCACTTTAAAGCACAACATTGTAACTTTGTGGGACAATATTGTCACTTTATAGCATAATATTGTCACTTTATCGTACAATATTGTCACTTTATGGCACACTATTGTCACTGTGGCATAAAGTAACAAACTATTAACAATTTTAACATTCATAATCATATCATACCAATGCTGGCCGATGGTAATAGTTTATGATACAAGTTCGTAAAGCACTACTTTACGAAAGTAAAGTCACTTTATAGTATAATATTGTCACTTCATGGTACAATACAATATGACTTTATGGCACACTATTGCCACTTTATGGCATACTATTGCCACTGTGGCATAAAGTGACAGATTATTAACTATTTTTAGTTGCCTCAACTAGTCGATGATAATAGTTTATGATACAAGTTCGTAAATCACTACTTTACGAAAGTAAAGTCATTTTATGGCATGATATTGTCACTTTATGGTACAATATTTTCACTATATGGTACAATATTGTCACTTTATGGCACAACATTGTAACTTTTATGGGACAATATTGTTACTTTATGGCATAATATTGTCACTTTATGGTACAATATTGTCACTTTATGGCACACTATTGCCACTGTAGCATAAAGTCACAGATTATTAACTATTTTAAGTTGTCTTAACTAGTCGATAATAATAGTTTATGATACAAGTTCGTAAAGCACTACTTTGCGAAAGTAAAGTCACTTTAAAGCATAATATTGTCACTTCATGGTACAATACAATATGACTTTATGGCACACTATTGCCACTTTATGGCATACTATTGCCACTGTGGCATAAAGTGACAGATTATTAACTATTTTTAGTTGCCTTAACTAGTCGATGATAATAGTTTATGATACAAGTTCGTAAATCACTACTTTACGAAAGTAAAGTCATTTTATGGCATGATATTGTCACTTTATGGTACAATATTTTCACTATATGGTACAATATTGTCACTTTATGGCACAACATTGTAACTTTTATGGGACAATATTGTTACTTTATGGCATAATATTGTCACTTTATGGTACAATATTGTCACTTTATGGCACACTATTGCCACTGTAGCATAAAGTGACAGATTATTAACTATTTTAAGTTGTCTTAACTAGTCGATAATAATAGTTTATGATACAAGTTCGTAAAGCACTACTTTGCGAAAGTAAAGTCACTTTATAGCATAATATTGTCACTTTACGGTACAATATTGTCACTTTAGGACTCACAATTATCACTGTGGCATAAAGTAACAAATTATTAATGATTTTAACATTCATAATCATATCATAATAATATTAGTCGACGATAATAGCTTACGTAAATGTATCATTTTCACAGTGTGTAAAAGCTTAGCTAACGCACATTACCTAACATTATAAAACTCATTGTTTGATAAGAAAATATAAGGTTGAATTTTATCTATTTCTTGTTGAAGTTGTTCCTATTGAGTTAATGCAAGTTTATGCAAGTTTATAAAATATTCGATGATTTTCAGGGTAACTCAAGTTCGTAAAGTATTGCTTTTTGTACGAGCGTGAATTTTTCTTTATACGAAAGTGTATCATACAATTTTTTTTTTCTGTGACAGCTTTTATGACAAGACGACATTATGGCACAATATTGTCACTTTATGACACAATATTATCACTTTATGGCTAAATATTGTCACTTTATGGCACATTATTGTAACTATGGCATAAAATGAGAAATTATAAACGCTTTTCACATTCATAAACATATTTTTCTGGTGATAGTAATTTCCAACGATAATAGTTAGATATGATATAAGTTCGTAAAGCAGTGCTATACGAAAATGTATCATTTTCACTTGTGTTAAAAAGTATCACTTTACGCACTGTTCACAGTACATCAAAACTTAGTTTACGCACATTACATAACATTATAACATAACATGCTAGTCGACGATAATAGCTTATGAAACAAGTTCGTAAAGCACTACTATACGAAAATTTATCATTTTCACTTGTCTTAAAAATTATCGCTTTACGCACTGTTCACAGTACATCAAAACTTAGTTTACGCACATTACATAACATTATAAAACTTATTGTTTGATAAGAAAAAATCAGGTTGAATTTTATCTTTTTCTTGTTGAATTTGTTCCTATTGAGTTAATGCAAGTTTATGCAAGTTTATAAAATATTGGATAATTTTCAACATAGCTCCAAACAATAATATTCAGGCAGGCTATTAATACAGCTGTGTCCAGTTCGGCTACTTTGTAGCAGAAATTATCAGTTATAAATACTTACTTATAAATAGGTATGTTAACCGAAATCGGATAATTTCATCCTAATTAATCCGGATAACTGGTGTATCGGATATAGGATAGGATGTGTCGCATGCTGAAACCGGATTCAAATATTTCGTGTAACTGTAATTGGGTTTGTATACATATATGTTGCTGTGATATATTTACTGGAGTGTTGATATAAAGTAATGCTTTTTTGTACGAGCATGAATTTTGTTCAACGAGGCACAGCCGAGTTCAACAAAAAACGCGAGTCAAAAAATGCTCTTTATACGAAAGTGTATCATACATGTTTTTTCTGTGACAGATATTATGAAAAAAAAAATAATATCTCACATTATACCTATCGTATCATTAACTTGAATATTTAAAGTTTTGAACTTCTTTCGTATTATTGAATGTTGACTTCAAAGAAAAAATTGATACAAAATATTATCGTTTGTTTAATTGGTGAGCGAATGTATTGTGTGTAAAACTTATTACACTCAAGTTGATGTTTTTACGCACAGGTGATTTTTTACGCACTTGTGCTAAAAAGTATCACTTTACAGACTGCAAACAGTACGTAAGAAGTTAGTTTTAGTTTTGAAATAGTTTTGCACACTGTCATAGAAAACATAATAATTTGATATCGTAAGCATGTTTTATACAATTGGATTTGATAATCTCAGAATAATTGTTAACCATGCAATATGGATTGTCGATTGAAAATTGATTTTCATCATTATTGATTATTACTTCATGTTTATTTTTAAGATCGTGTTGAACAATTGACGTTTTCATGTATTTGATTATATTAGCACATATTAAACATGGAATCAAAATTTGTTTTTGGATACAGTAGAACAACATATTTGGACGGAAATATTATTTATTTTTGTGAGATTAGATATCGAATCAATTTGTGTTTTTTATGTTATAAGAGAGCAGCATATTTGAACGCGAATCACATTTACTTTTGAGTTCTTTTTATTATTGAATTAAAAATTTTACGTATTATTTTTGAAAAAAATTTGTCGATAACAAACTGAAAACTTGTTCTAAGTTACATTGATTTAGTATACACAATTTACATAAATTAAAGGTATTGTTTAAGATTGAAACCATACAATACACACATAACACAAAACACACACATAATACACACATAATATATATTTGCTGGCGATTTAAGGACTCACCAGTAAGGAAATAAAAGACGCACAGGCAAAGGAATCTCATTCCTGCAACAGATGCGGGAGTTTAAACAGACAACTCTCCGCTCGTAAGTTTTCTCCCCATAGGAACATGCGCACATGTGGTTTTCGTGCCTATAGGGAAACTCACGTGGGCACGAAATAATAATAATAATAACATAACTGCTGTTTATGGCGTACACAATTGGTTATTGTTATAGTTTTTTTTACAGAGAATTCAGACTCAGTTGTGTCTTATTACCTTATTACATGTGTTGTTTGGTGAGTTGAATTAATCATTAAAACATACTATTTTATGATGCCTTTAAGACTAAAGAAAAAAAATGATTAAATCAATTTTTATATTTTATTACATTTAGATAATTTATTTTTAGAATAAGTTGATATAAATTAAATTGACATAAATTGATTAAATCAATTTTTATATTTTATTACATTTAGATAATTTATTTTTAGAATAAGTTTTTTTAAGTTATAGCATAACGTCAATTTTTTTTTAAATGACATACTATATTTTCTATTATTGATTTTGGTATTACTTTTCATTCTATAAAATTTTCAATATGTTACATTTGAAAAAAAATGGTAAAAGTACGTTAAAGTTGAAATATTAAAAATTCTCTTAATTTGCAGAATATATATGGGTACCGTACAAAATAAGATACTTATTTGCACACAGTATGATAAAAGTAACTAAAATTTATACCAAAATAATATAGAAGTAATAAAGCTTATTATCAATAAGAAGCAATTTAGGGACAGGATGGAAAAAGGCACTAAAGTAAATCAAACGCTCTTCTTCAGAGTGCTAAAAAATATAAGAAATCATTTAGGTTAAATTAAGAACAAAACATGACATGTAACAATAGAAGACGAAGATAAAATGAAGAGAAAGGAATTTGAGCTCATTTTGTTAAAGCTGCCAATACTACCAAACAAGAAATTAACTCTATAGAAAAATCATTTTTCATAAATTCAATATAATAATAATAATATACGTAGAATGTAATGTATTGTTAGGCAAGGCGGAAAGACCCCATGGGGTCGATAGCCCAATAAAGATTGTTTATATATATATAATAATAATAATAATAATAATAATAATCCCTACTACTCCTCCGCCTATGGCGTAATTGGTTAAAATACATAATTCCATCTGCCATAATTTAATATTCATGCAATTGATATTAATAATGCACAATCACCAATTCTATTTGTTATTGCTGTAGTTATTCCTTCTTGTTAATGCTGTAATTATATTAATAGATGGAAATATCATTTCCAAGAGTTCTTTGGAGCAGAAAGTACGAGCACAGTAAGAAAAGAAAGAAATGATGAGGAAAGCGAGGTGGGCAGCAAGTATGGGAAAGTAATAGAAGAAAAACTAAGACAGATATTCAAAAAAAATGTTACATTTTCTGACAATTCTCAGACGAAACGAGGAGATATAAAACTTTTGGCTCAGGGATTTTACTTGTTTTCGAGATTAAGGTACCCTAAGATGCCAGGAACCTTTTAAATACATCTTCAATTGAAGATTTGCTTGCAAAACTTTTGCGAAACTTTTTGAGGTGGCACTTATTTTGTACGACACGAAAATATCGATAGAAGGCAAACAAGCAACTACCAGCAGCTGAACTTTGAAAGGCCTAGAAGACTCAACAAGGAACTTCTACAATGACTAGGACAAACCTCCGCAAGAAGCCCTGGCGCGCTGTCGCCCGGGAAAGTGTTAAAGACCAAAGGGCCTCTTTGAAAGCAGAACACGCACCTCGCATTAGTTCCCGCATCAGACAGAATGATGCATCAATAACCGAACACCACACACAATAATACCAACAACAACAGTATGGAGTACCACCTACGTCTACGCAACCCTCAAAGGACGGCCCAGGTACATGAACACTTTCGCATTCTTGACCTTGAGCAGAACACGCACCTCGCATTAGTACCCGCATCAAACAGAATGATGCATCAATAATCGAACACCACACACAATAATACTAACAATAATAGTATGAAATACCACGTATGCATAAACAACCCTCGAAGCACAGCCCAACTAATGCAATTGGCCATTGGCCTAACTTTTCCTCCCAACCACCACACCTAGCATAAAACTGCGCACCTATAGTTAACCTACAGATAGGTCGTACTGAGATGATCTCTGATACACGATTCAACAGAATGGTCTTACTTACTCATTCTTGCATTGCAAGAAAAGCATATGCATTCTATGTCTAAACACTAGCGATAAAAGATATTATGTTTTTAAGTAGCATGAAAGCTACTTAAGCTCATAAAGCAATTGGCCATTGGCCTAACTTTTCCTCCCAACCACCACACCGAGCATAAAACTGCGCACCTATACTTAACCCACAGATAGGCCGTACTGAGAAGATCTCTGTCTTACGGATGAACAGAGATGTCTTACTCGCTCATTCTCGCATTGCATGAAAAGCATATGCCATCTATGTCTAAAGACTAGCGATAAGTCCCGCATCAGCAAGAATGATGCTAAAATAACCGAACACCACATACAATAATACCAACAACAACAGTATGGAGTACCACCTACGTGTACGCAACCCTCGAAGGAAGCCCAAGTATACAAACACATGCGCATTCTTGACCTTTGCAGGAGCAAATGAAACCCGCGCATACTACTCACCAGTGTTGACCCATCGATCCTAATACTTTCTAACGACAGCACTGTATATACCTGACTCTTTCGTAATAGCTGACTACCTCCGTTTCAGAGAGGTTTTATGATCAGCCAGAGTCGGTACTTAACCCCTCCGCAAGAAGCCCTGGCGCGCTGCCGCCCGAGAAAGTGTTAAAGACCAAAGGGCCTCTTTGAAAGCAAAAAACGCACCTTGCATTAGTTCCCGCATCAGCCAGAATGATGCAACAACAACCGACCACCTCATACAATAATACCTACAACAACAGTATGGAGTACCACCTACGTGTACGCAACCCTCGAAGGACGGCCCAAGTATACAAACACATGCGCATTCTTGACCTTTTTAGGTGCAAATGAAACCCGCGCATACTACTCACCAGTGTTGACCCATCGATCCTAATACTTTCTCAACGACAGCACTGTATATACCTGACTCTTTCGTAATAGCTGACTACCTCCGTTTCAGAGAGGTTTTATGATCAGCCAGAGTCGGTACTTAACCCCTCCGCAAGAAGCCCTGGCGCGCTGCCGCCCGAGAAAGTGTTAAAGACCAAAGGGCCTCTTTGAAAGCAGAAAACGCACCTTGCATTAGTTCCCGCATCAGCCAGAATGATGCATCAATAACCGAACACCACATACAATAATACCAACAACAACAGTATGGAGTACCACCTACGTGTACGCAACCCTCGAAGGACGGCCCAAGTATACAAACACATGCGCATTCTTGACCTTTTTAGGTGCAAATGAAACCCGCGCATACTACTCACCAGTGTTGACCCATCGATCCTAATACTTTCTCAACGACAGCACTGTATATACCTGACTCTTTCGTAATAGCTGACTACCTCCGTTTCAGAGAGGTTTTATGATCAGCCAGAGTCGGTACTTAACCCCTCCGCAAGAAGCCCTGGCGCGCTGCCGCCCGAGAAAGTGTTAAAGACCAAAGGGCCTCTTTGAAAGCAGAAAACGCACCTCGCATTAATTCCCGCATCAGACAGAATGATGCATCAATAACCGAAACCACAAACAATAATACCAACAACAACAGTATGGAGTACCACATACGTCTACGCAACCCTCAAAGGACGACCCAGGTACATGGACACATTCACATTCTTGACCTTGAGCAGAACACGCACCTCGCATTAGTTCCCGCATCAGACAGAATTATGCATCAATAATCGAACACCACACACAATAATACCAACATCAACAGTATGGAGTGCCACATACGTCTACGCAACCCTCAAAGGACGACCCAGGTACATGGACACATTCACATTCTTGACCTTGAGCAGAACACGCACCTCGCATTAGTTCCCGCATCAGACAGAATGATGCATCAATAATCGAACACCACACACAATAATACCAACATCAACAGTATGGAGTGCCACATACGTCTACGCAACCCTCAAAGGACGGCCCAGGTACATGGACACATTCGCATTCTTGACCTTGAGCAGAACACGCACCTGGCATTAGTTCCCGCATCAGACAGAATGATGCATCAATAATCGAACACCACACACAATAATACCAACAACAACAGTATGGAGTACCACATACGTCTACGCAACCCTCAAAGGACGACCCAGGTACATGGACACATTCGCATTCTTGACCTTGAGCAGAACACGCACCTCGCATTAGTACCCGCATCATACAGAATGATGCATCAATAATCGAACACCACACACAATAATACCAACAACAACAGTATGGAGTACCACATACGTCTACGCAACCCTCAAAGGACGGCCCAGGTACATGGACACATTCGCATTCTTGACCTTGAGCAGAACACGCACCTTGCATAAGTTCCCGCATCAGACAGATTGATGCATCAATAATCGAACACCACACACAATAATACCAACAACAACAGTATGGAGTGCCACATACATCTACGCAACCCTCAAAGGACGGCCCAGGTACATGGACACATTCGCATTCTTGACCTTGAGCAGAACACGCACCTCGCATTAGTACCCGCATCAGACAGAATGATGCATCAATTATCGAACACCACACACAATAATACCAACAACAACAGTATAGAGTGCCACATACGTCTACGCAACCCTCAAAGGACGGCCCAGGTACATGGACACATTGGCATTCTTGACCTTGAGCAGAACACGCACCTCGCATTAGTACCCGCATCAGACAGAATGATGCATCAATAATCGAACACCACACACAATAATACCAACAACAACAGTATAGAGTGCCACGTACGTCTACGCAACCCTCAAAGGACGGCCCAGGTACATGGACACATTCGCATTCTTGACCTTGAGCAGAACACGCACCTTGCATAAGTTCCCGCATCAGGCAGAATGATGCATCAATAATCGAACACCACACACAATAATACCAACAACAACAGTATGGAGTGCCACATACATCTACGCAACCCTCAAAGGACGGCCCAGGTACATGGACACATTCGCATTCTTGACCTTGAGCAGAACACGCACCTCGCATTAGTACCCGCATCAGACAGAATGATGCATCAATTATCGAACACCACACACAATAATACCAACAACAACAGTATAGAGTGCCACATACGTCTACGCAACCCTCAAAGGACGGCCCAGGTACATGGACACATTGGCATTCTTGACCTTGAGCAGAACACGCACCTCGCATTAGTACCCGCATCAGACAGAATGATGCATCAATAATCGAACACCACACACAATAATACCAACAACAACAGTATAGAGTGCCACGTACGTCTACGCAACCCTCAAAGGACGGCCCAGGTACATGGACACATTGGCATTCTTGACCTTGAGCAGAACACGCACCTCGCATTAGTACCCGCATCAGACAGAATGATGCATCAATAATCGAACACCACACACAATAATACCAACAACAACAGTATGGAGTGCCACATACATCTACGCAACCCTCAAAGGACGGCCCAGGTACATGGACACATTCGCATTCTTGACCTTGAGCAGAACACGCACCTCGCATTAGTACCCGCATCAGACAGAATGATGCATCAATTATCGAACACCTCACACAATAATACCAACAACAACAGTATAGAGTGCCACATACGTCTACGCAACCCTCAAAGGACGGCCCAGGTACATGGACACATTCGCATTCTTGACCTTGAGCAGAACACGCACCTCGCATTAGAACCCGCATCAGACAGAATGATGCATCAATTATCGAACACCTCACACAATAATACCAACAACAACAGTATAGAGTGCCACATACGTCTACGCAACCCTCAAAGGACGGCCCAGGTACATGGACACATTCGCATTCTTGACCTTGAGCAGAACACGCACCTCGCATTAGTACCCGCATCAGACAGAATGATGCATCAATTATCGAACACCACACACAATAATACCAACAACAACAGTATAGAGTGCCACATACGTCTACGCAACCCTCAAACGACGGCCCAGGTAAATGGACACATTGGCATTCTTGACCTTGAGCAGAACACGCACCTCGCATTAGTACCCGCATCAGACAGAATGATGCATCAATAATCGAACACCTCACACAATAATACCAACAACAACAGTATAGAGTGCCACATACGTCTACGCAACCCTCAAAGGACGGCCCAGGTACATGGACACATTCGCATTCTTGACCTTGAGCAGAACACGCACCTCGCATTAGTACCCGCATCAGACAGAATGATGCATCAATTATCGAACACCACACACAATAATACCAACAACAACAGTATAGAGTGCCACATACGTCTACGCAACCCTCAAACGACGGCCCAGGTAAATGGACACATTGGCATTCTTGACCTTGAGCAGAACACGCACCTCGCATTAGTACCCGCATCAGACAGAATGATGCATCAATAATCGAACACCTCACACAATAATACCAACAACAACAGTATAGAGTGCCACATACGTCTACGCAACCCTCAAAGGACGGCCCAGGTACATGGACACATTCGCATTCTTGACCTTGAGCAGAACACGCACCTCGCATTAGAACCCGCATCAGACAGAATGATGCATCAATTATCGAACACCTCACACAATAATACCAACAACAACAGTATAGAGTGCCACATACGTCTACGCAACCCTCAAAGGACGGCCCAGGTACATGGACACATTCGCATTCTTGACCTTGAGCAGAACACGCACCTCGCATTAGTACCCGCATCAGACAGAATGATGCATCAATTATCGAACACCACACACAATAATACCAACAACAACAGTATAGAGTGCCACATACGTCTACGCAACCCTCAAAGGACGGCCCAGGTACATGGACACATTCGCATTCTTGACCTTGAGCAGAACACGCACCTCGCATTAGTTCTTGCATCAAACAGAATGATGCATCAATAACCGAACACCTTGGATTTTTTATTTCAATTAGGAGTCGCCATTTTTGGCCTGGTAATAAAACGTGAATCACCCGGTATATATCTGTAATATAAATAAAGCATTTTTAATTTTTAAATGCGATTTTAATTAAATATATTTGCATATATTGGCATATATTTGAAATGTTGGTGCATGTTTTTTAAATTTTGCCTGCATATATATGCGCGTATTTTCGTATTTTTTCGTGCATATTTGTCCGTGCTTTACTTATTATACATCTTCCATCCTCTTTTTCTATTTCGTAAGTTCTTTCTCTTATTTTATTCTTAATTTTTCTTAGTTTCCAAGTGCTTTTAGGCTTTTCTTGGAACCAAACTTGCATTCCATTTCTAAGTTCAACGTTTGAACGTTCACCTGATTTGTCATAATAAATTTTTGATTTGATTTGTCTTGTGTCAATATTGTTCTTTTGTATTGTCTTATTTATAATTTGAGAATTTCGTTTGTTTTCAATAATGGGTAAGTTGTCTCTTAAGTATCGTGACATTAATATCTGAGATGGTGTGTAGGTATCATAGACAGGGGTGTTACGGTAACTTAATAAAGCTAAGTATATGTCTTCTTTATTTTATAATGTCTTTTTAATTAATTTCTTAATGGTTTGAATTGATCTTTCTGTAAAACCGTTGGATTGTTGGTGATATGGGGATGATTTAGTTATTTGAAAATTCCATTCTTTGGAAAATGTTTCATATTCTTCACTGATGAATTGTCTTCCACTATCTGATACAACAATTTTGGGTATTCCATGTCTAGCTAATATGGATCTTAATTTGTTGATTGCATTTTTGGAAGTTAGATTTTCAATAAGGAATGTTTCACTTTGTATTTCAAATAAGTCAATTCCTATTTTTTGCCATGCTTTTTTAATTATTTGATGATTTATCATAGGCTCTCTTCTATTCGAGTTTGAAAATTTATTACATACGTAACATCTATTAATTTCATTTTCTAAATGTGTTATCATATTAGGCCAATATACTGCAAATTTTGCTGTCGATATGCATTTATTTATACCTAAATGACCTGTGTGTATGTCTTCAAGGACTTTGTTTCTCCATGATTTTGGTATGACTCTTTGATTCATATATATTAAGTTATTGCTTCCCATTGTAATTTCTGACTTTAATTTGTAAAATGGTTTCAAATTTACTGTCATTTTATTTATGCTCTTTGGCCATCCATCCTTAATAAAGGTTTTTATCATTTTTAATACTTCACCATCTTCAGTTGCTTTTATCAATTGTTTTAACCTGTCCTCTTTAATTGTTAAATTTTTTTCGATTAGGCATACTTGAGCGTTTAATTCTAAATTATCTTCGAATACTTTACTTACTGTTGCTCGTGATGATGTATCAGCTATTATTAGATATTTGCCTGGTTTGTAAACTAAATTTATTTTATATTTTTGTAATGTCAAAAGCATCCTTTGTAATCTAGCTGGGCATGAGTTTAATGATTATTTGAATATGGAAATTAATGGTTTGTGATTGGTTTCAACTGTAAACTCTCTTCCATAAACATATTGATAGAACTTTTGTACGCCAAAACATATTGCTAATAGTTCCTTCTCTATTTGAGCATATCTTTGCTGAGTTTCTGTCATAGGTCTAGAAGCATATGCATATGGTTTTTCATTTTGCAAAAGTGCTGCTCCTAAGCCTGAGCTAGATGCATCAACTGATTTTGTTATTTGCTCTCTTGGATAAAAATACTTTAAAATTGGTTCTTGTGAAATTATCATTTTTAATTCGTTAAATGCTTTTTCTTGTGGGTGTTCCCATGAAAATATATTGTTATCTTTAATTAAATCCCTTAATGGTTGAGTAATTTCTGATAAGTTTGGAATAAATTTTCCTACATAAGTTATGAAACCTAGGAATCTTTGGACATCTTTTTTATTAATTGGTTTGGTATTTTGTATTTTCTATCTATTATAACTTCATTTAAATCTCTTGGATCTAAGCAGATTCGTAGAGAACCATCTTCTTTTCTAACTAGTACAAATGAATTTATCCATTCTGAGCTGCCTTGAACTTTTTCTATTATTTTTAATTTTTCTAAATTTTCTAAACATTTTTTAAATTGATCATGTGTAGCAAAAGGTACATTTCTTATTGGATTTACTACTGGTTTTTCATGTTTTTGTATTTCAATGTGATATGGATTACTTGTTTTACCTATACCTTCAAATACATCTTTATATCTATTGGTTAATTCTTCATAATTTTTAATTTGGTTTTTATTTACTGTATTAATGAATTTAATATCCTCATTATTTTTTATGTTTACTATTCCTAAATGAATACATGTTTTTATTGTTTTAGATTGACCAATTATTACTTTTGTCTACAAATAATTCAGTCTTCTTGAAACAATTTCCATTATAGTATAAATCTAGATAACATTTTCCTAATATAGGAATTTTATCTCCAGTAAATGTGATTAAGTTTTCCTTAATGTTCTCAATATTTTTTAAATCAAATTTACACGCTTTTAATTCAAAGTAGGAAATTATATTGACACTTGCTCCCGTATCTATTTTAAATTTAGCCTTTACATCTGCATCTTCACCTATACTCAACTCTAAAATGCAATGATTAAAATTATTGAGGTTTTTGTTTCCATTATTAATTGTGTCTATACTCAAGTGAGCATTACCATTATCCGATTGATTTACTTGGTTTACAGATTTATTCCTACATTTATTTGCAAAGTGATTGTCCTTTTTACATTTTAAACATTTTTTACCGTATGCTGGTCATTTATTTATCGGATGTGATTTACCACATCTTGAACAGTCTTTAATTTCTCTTTGTACCTGATTGTAATTTCTATTTTCGTTCGATCTTGAAGAATCTTCTCTGAATGTTTGTGTTGTTTTCTTCTGATTTCTTACTTGGTCCACTTCTTTGTAATTTCTTGTCTTGTCTCCACTCGTTGATTGTTTCATATCCTGAAGCTGCTGTCTGGATGTTTCGGTTAACACACATGTCTCGATTGCGTTTTCCAGGGTGTACTCTAGATGTTGTAGAAGTTGCTCTCGAACCTTCTCATCTTTTATCCCAATGATTAGCATCGTTTTTATTAATTCCGTTTTAAAATTTTCGGGGAATTCGACCTGTTTTGCTTGGTTATTTAATGACGTGACATACTGTTCTGTGCTTTCCTCATTTTGGCGGGACGTGAAAAATTTATATCTCTCGTAGGTTAGGTTCCTTTTTGGAATGAAATACTCATTAAATTTCTTCTTTAGTACAGTAATTTTGTCATTATCATCGTCACTAAATGTGAAGCTATTGTAGATTGCAATGGCTTCTTCGCTAATTAAATGCAGTAAATGTGCACATTGCGTTTTTTCTGGTTTTGAGTCTAATTCTACAGCGGCGGAGTATATTTCATACCTCTGCTTCCATTGTCTCCAATTCTCACTGAGATTGCCGTTTAATTTAATTGGTTGGATTCCTCTAATTTCCATTTTCACGTCTTCTTTTTATTTCTCCTTTTAATGTCCGTTAAGCTGCGCCATGTTATATATCTAGGAGTGGATCTAGGAATCGACTGAACAACACAACTGCCATGTGTATACTGTCTTTATTAAACTTCTATGCGTGGTCGTTGCGGTAGGTTAGACAACCTTCTTTACCTCTAAGGCACATACATTACATCATTACACCTATATTACATACATGTATTACAAGGAGGTATGGAGGACATACCTTTCATTTATGTGATTACTGTGTTTATAAAGAACACACCCCTCCTTTATACAATCACCAGGACATGAGTTTCCCCATTTCAATTACTAGGATACCTCTCCCCATTTCAATTACTAGGATACACCTCTCCTTAATTCAACCACCATAGATATAGAGGATACAACGACATACCTTTCCCTTATGTGATTACTGTGATTATAAAGAACACAGGGACATACCCCTCCTTTCTACAATGATTAGGACAAACCTCTCCTTATTTCACTTAATAGGACATTCCTCTCCTTATTTCAATATTAGGACATACCTCTCCTTAATTCAATTACCGTAGATATTAAAGACATAAGGACATACCTTTCCTTTATATGATTACTGTGATTATAAAGAACACAAGGACATACCCCTCCTTTATACAAGTAGATATAAGGGGCATAAGGACATACCCTTCCTTTAAGTGATTACTGTGATTATAAAGAATACAAGGACATACCCCTTCTTTATACAATCACTAGGACACACCTCTCAATAATGTGAATATTACAATCTAATTGCATCTGTCGGAACGTCTCAATCGGGGGAACTTCTTTTGTATAATCAGCTATAGCTCTGTGACAAAATGTTAATGGAGTAAGATGAAGGAGCGGAGGATATCTACCCAACAAATAGATACACGCAGTTTTAGATATTTTAATGGCGTCACGAGAACTAAAGAGGTGGATAGATGATGTTAAGAAAGTATCAAGGAAAAGCTGGATAAAAACAGCACAGGACAGGAAAACATGGAAGGAATTAGAGGTTTATATCCAGGACTGATGATCCAAGGTTGAAGAAGAATTACGAGAAATATAGAGTTATTCTCACATTAGTATATATATATTGGAGTAAAGATGCATTCTTTATAAAGGCGAATTCGTGGCGCATTCGTCTTTTGTAGGACACAAAAAGGAGTCAACTGCAGATTACGTTCCTTTATTCTATTAGCAACTTTATGTTTTGTATGTAAGATTTTAGTCTTGTGATATTGATATTTTGAATATTAGCGTATTGTTAAGAGATATTTGTGTAATTGTAAAAACATTTTTGTTATGCTTTGCTTAAAGTTCATTGTTTTTTTAACTTCGTACTAACAAGGAACAAGTAACAAGTAACAAGGAACAAGTAACAAGGAACAAATAACAAGGAACAAATAACAAGGAACTAAATCGTTTGAAAGTAAACATAATTATAATTTTTAGGCCTTATATACGTAAAAAATATAATTATATTTACTTACGAACGATTTAGTTCCTTGTTCCTTGTTAGTACTAAGTTAAAAATCATATTCCCTTTGCCATAAAAACAAAACATTTTGATTATAGAAATCAGTAATGTCATGCAATTAAACTAACAGTTCCCTCAAAATTACTGCCCAGTAATGATCATTTAAGCCTCTGTAAATTTGCAGTGACGACATGAACAGACAAATTTTTGACATGCCGGATACGCCTGGCCCTGAGCCCGCTGGTCCACAGCCTGTAGGCCCGGAGCCCCAGGAGGTGCAGCACCGCACAATACCACCACCACCGCCGCCGCCCCAGGAGGCGCCGGTGTTTCGGGCAGCTGAACCCCAGGACGCAGGAAATCCTCCCAGGGAACAGCATAAGAAGTCCGAGAACCGGATGCTCACTTTCATCAAGGACATCTGCAGCAACAGGACTACCTGGAAGCTGCTGAAGGGGATGCTCGTGATTATCATAGCCCTCAAGGTGGCGCACGAGTTCGACCTGCTCAGTATACCATATAATCAGTACGTGCCATTCAGGGAGTTCAATTGGGCAAATTTCAAGGAGTACTTTCACGCTGAGTAACCTGAGTATTATAATACCAACTGTTTTGGTATTGATTCTAATACTGCAGAGTTTGTTGGTGCTTGCAGTGAAACTATTCTGAAATAAAGAGTGTACGACATATTATGTTCAAAATTTTATTAGCTCTTTTACATAATGATGTGCATCAATTTAAGTTGCACAAGTTTAAAACGCACATGGGTGTATTAAATTAATATTTTATTCCTTACAAATATTTAATTAATTAAAAAATCATCACGTTGTACATTTAATTGCTTTCATATCCTTTACAGCTACCAAAGAATCGACACCGTCATCAGTGGCCCCTTCATCAGTTTTATCATCATTTGCAATTTCATTGGTAGACGACTCTTTTGAAGCATCTCTGTCTTCATTTTCATTGTTTACAGTAGAATCTGAACTGGACGTTGAATCAGTGGCGACAGTTAATGCATTTTGTGTTTTTGGTGCATTGTTTAAGCTTGTATCTTCGTCCGATGAAGATTTATCAGCATTTGCAATTTCATTAGTCGACAACTCTTTTGAAGCACCTCCGTCTTCATTTTCATTGTTTACAGTAGAATCTGAACTGGACGTTGAATCAATGGCGACAGTTATCACATTTTGTGCTTTTGCTGAATTGTTTAAGCTTGAATCTTCGTCCGATGAAGATTTATCAGCATTTGCAATTCCATTAGTCGACGACTCTTTTGAAGCATCTCTTTCTTCATTTTCATTGTTTACATTAGAATCTGAACCGGATGTTGAGTCAGTGGCAACAGTTATAGCATTTTGTGTCTTTGCTGGTTTGTTTAAGCTTGAATCTTCGTCCGATGAAGATTTATCATCATCAGTGGTGGATAATTCGTCTAAATCATCATCAACCCTGTAATAAAAAACAAATTTATTTGTTGTGCAATGTAATAATCTGTGAGACATTTTTAAGGCTATTTATATAATATATTCCATGAAAAGGTGCTCGGAAAAGTGAAAATTCAATTTAAATTTATTGAAATTAATTAAACAACTTTCACCTTTTTCACAGTTTATTCTTTATATTATATACCGGGTGTTTACTTTCAATATCGACACCCAATGGGTAAAAGAGGGATGGATTATGTATGTATGTGTTTACTTTCAAAATGGAACATAGGGAAATAGCATGGGAAAACTCATTTTTGCAAAATCCTGCTCATCAAGTTTACAAACAAACATAAAAGTAGCATCAATCGAATGATACTATTATTGGGAATTTTTGATACCAAATATTTGCATATTGATACCTTTTAGCCTTTAATTAAAAAATAAAAGATAATCTATTCTTATGAACGAGTATTTATTCTAAAGACATTAAGAGATTTAGTTGCTGTTCAATTTATTTATTAAGAGGCCCATACCATCTGTCAGTACCATTTTTCTGTTTGGAAAGTAAAAACCCGGTATAAAAAATAAACTGTGAACAAAGGTGAAATTTAGTTAATTATAATGATCTTATCCTTAAGCTCAGAGATTTGCATTTGAAGACTTATAACTACTTTTGGAGAACTAAATATGACTATTTTTTCTCCAGAATATCAATGATCTTCTCACAAAGCTCAGAGAATTGCATTTGGAGATTTTTAATTACTTTTGGAGAACTAAATATAACGACTTTTTCTCCAGAATTTCAATGATCTTATCACAAAGCTCAGAGAATTGCATTTGGAGACTTAGCTACTTTTGGAGAACTAAATATGACGACTTTTTCTCCAGAATTCCAATGATCTTATCACAAAGCTCAGAGAATTAAATTTGAAGACTTTTAACTACTTTTGGAGAACAAAATATGACAACTTTTTCCCCAGAATTTCAATGATCTTATCACAAAGCTCGGAGAATTGCATTTGGAGACTTTTAACTACTTTTGGAGAACTAAATATGACGACTTTTTCTCCAGAATTTCAATGATCTTATCACAAAGCTCGGAGAATTGCATTTGGAGACTTTTAACTAGTTTTGGAGAAGTAAATATGACGACTTTTTCTCCAGAATTCCAATGATCTTATGACAAAGCTCAGAGAATTGCATTTGGAGACTTTTAACTACTTTTGGAGAACTAAATATGACGACTTTTACTCCAGAATTCCAATGATCTTATCACAAAGCTCAGAGAATTGCATTTGGAGACTTTTAACTACTTTTGGAGTACTAAATATGACGACTTTTCCTCCAGAAATTCAATGATCTTATCACAAATCTCAGAGAATTGCATTTGGAGACTTTTAACTACTTTTGGAGTACTAAATATGACGACTTTTTCTCCAGAATTCCAATGATCTTATCACAAATCTCAGAGAATTGCATTTGGAGACTTTTAACTACTTTTGGAGTACTAAATATGACGACTTTTCCTCCAGAAATTCAATGATCTTATCACAAATCTCAGAGAATTGCATTTGGAGACTTATAACTACTTTTGGAGAACTAAATATGACGACTTTTTCTCCAGAATTCCAATGATCTTATCACAAATCTCAGAGAATTGCATTTGGAGACTTATAACTACTTTTGGAGAACTAAATAAGACTACTTTTTCTCCAGAAATCCAATGATTTTATCACAAATCTCAGAGAATTGCATTTGGAGACTTTTAACTACTTTTGGAGTACTAAATATGACGACTTTTTCTCCAGAATTCCAATGATCTTATCACAAATCTCAGAGAATTGCATTTGGAGACTTTTAACTACTTTTGGAGTACTAAATATGACGACTTTTCCTCCAGAAATTCAATGATCTTATCACAAAGCTCAGAAAATTGCATTTGGAGACTTTTAATACTTTTGGAGGACTAAATATGACGACAATTTCTCCAGAATTTCAATATTATTTGAAATATTAATACACGATATTCAGTCTTCATCTTACCATAGAGCATGTTTCTTTTTTTTTGTCTTGCTCGCTTCGGGTTCATGCTTCCGCTTACTGCTGCCAGCTGCAGCGGAGAGTCCTTGCGTGACGGCATCCTCAAGCCTCTCGGGCAACTCAGACCTCTCTTTATCGTAGGAATCATCTTTAAACTCGTGCTTCGGTTTCCGGCAGAGGCGCTCCAGTTTTTTCTGCTTTACATCTGCGGCTTCCTGCTCCCTTGTAGCTTGGCGGTCTATCCATGCTTTCAACCTGCAAAAAAACATTATTAGCCTAATTGGGCAATGGAATATTAATGGCAAACATTAATCTCAGGACTTTACGTTGTAATGTATACCTTTTTTCTTCATTGATATCACGTAAACGTCTGCCGCTCAGATCTCTGCAGGCCTCCCTGTTGGTGGTTTTTTCAATTTGTGCACCGATGGCACGCAACATAGACCCAAAGCCGCCCTTGCCACCGGGTAGCCTTGGAACGATGTGGATAATACCATCGGAGCTAAATTCATTGGCGGATATTTTGCCATTCTGGATTAAGTAGTACAATCCTTTTTGTAAATTCTGCAAAACACGAATGAATGATTAGAATATTAGTATTAAATTAGCGAGTAATTCAAGTATTAAACACTTATTTAACCTCAATTTTTTACTTACTAATTTATCTTCTACACAGCTTTGTATTTCAAAGCTGCTTCCTTCATTATTCACTGATAATACGTATTTATTGTTGTAATGTAAATGCAACATTATTTTGGTCTAATTGGTTATTAGTAATTAAATGATCTTGTAAATTAAACAACTGGCATACGTTATTTACTGCTGTCAACTGTCAGCTGTCAGAAATAAAAATGACATTTGTCATTTGACAGTACTAAAAGTATACTTCAACGCAGTAGTTTGGCTTATGCAAGCTAACTTCAGTGCAGTAAAATGAAAGTTTACTTATGAGAGGCTTGAAAAGTATTATTGCGGACGTTATTAAGTCTGTAAACAGTTAATTAGACACTAAATAAGTTATCAGAAATAAAAAAATTCATTTGTCATTTGACAGTACTAAAAGTATACTTCAACGCAGTAGTCTGTCTTTTGTAAGCTTATTTCAGTGCAGGAAAATGAAAGTTTACTTCTAAGAGGCTTCAAAAGTATGATTGTGGACGATATTGTGTCCGTAAACACTCGAACAGTGTTAATTAGACACCAAATAATTAATCAGAAATAAAAAAATACATTTGTCATTTGACAGCACTAAAAGTCACTTCAACGCAGTACTTTGGCTTTTGCAAGCTAACTTCAGTGCAGGAAAATTAAAGTTCACTTCTGAGAGGCTTAAAAAGTATGATTTTGGTACGTTATTGTGTCGGTAAACACTTGAAAAGTGTTAATTAGACACTATATAATTAATTAGAAATTAAAAATTACATTTGTCACTTGAAGCACTAAAAGTATACTTCAACGCAGTAGTTTGTCTTTTGCAAGCTATCTTCAGTGCAGGAAAATTAAAGATTTCTCCTGAGAGGGTTGAGAAGTGTGATTTTGTGACGTTATTGTATCTGTAAACACTTGGAAAGTGTTAATTAGACACTAAATAAGTGTGTTATTGTTTGACAGCAGACCATTGATTTTTAAATAAGTGTATAGTTGGATGCCTATAGATTGTAATGGGTTGACGTGTTTCTTTTTGAAGAATAGCTACTCGTATAATCCATATGTCTGTACCTTCGAAATAAAAGGGCCATGTCCATTTTGTAGAGAAATGACAAATTTCATCTGAAAGATTTATTGTTGTTTTTCTTTTTATATGGTATATAATTGAAAAATTATAAAAAATCTGTGATTAAAAAATTAAACAATCTCCATAAAATTAATCAATAATCAATTAATTACTAAACAACTTTTTAACTAATTTTACATAATTATTTGTATTCAACAGCTACGATAGACAGCTCCTTCGTAGCTGTCGAATACAAATAATTATGTAAAATTAGTTTTAAAGTTGTTTAGTAATTAATTTATTATTGACAATGAAGGGAATTATTATAAACATGGGTTTTAAATCACTCCCATCGTCATTCATCGTAGCTGTCAAACACAAATAATTATGTAAAATTAGCTTTAAAGATGTTTAGTAATTTATTGATTATTGATTAATTTTATGGATATTGTTTCATTTTTTAATCAGAGATTTCTTATAATTTTTCAATTATATACCATATAAAAAGAAAAGCAATAATAAATCTTTCAGATGAAATTGGCCATTTCTGGACTCAAAATCGTAAAATTTGGACTTAGGCATTGGATTTACTTCCAATATACAGATGATATACTTTTATTAAAAAAATCCGTGTATACATTATAAAAACTTAAGTTCAATTCGAGCTTCTTTGTGTTCTGTTGTGAGTCTGTCAGAGTTTTCCTGAGACGAGAAAACATTTTAAATTCTTCAAGCAATCATTGTCATCAAAACATTGAATTCTTCCATTTTATTCCAAAAGGTCAAAAGGAAGTTCCTTCTTGTAGTGATAAATTAAGCTCACAAAGAAGAGAGATTATAGTATGATATTCTTGCTTAATAATCCAATATTCTTCTAATAAAAATAGTGGAACTAGATAAAAATGCTGAGTTCTTCTGGAACTTCTGAAAACGGGATATAACCTTGCATCTAGGCTACCTGCTTACATATACGCAAAGAAGAAGAAGACGAAAGAGAGAATACAAAAAATATTTATAACAAGCAACATAGGAGGAAACGAGAGAGAGGAAGACCTAGGGAGAGGTGGAAATGTGAAGTAAAGGACGATCGAAGAAATCACCAATTGAAATTCCGTATTTGAATTGAACTGCAAATTCAAAGAACAAAGAAAGAGCAATTGAAAGAGCAAAACGAGAGACAGAAATGTAAAGAAGTAGTTCACCAAGCACAGGGCCGGATTTATATACAAGCAAAGCAATTGCTTAGAGGGCAAAGGTCATGGGTTCGAACCACACCAAGTTATAATGCTTATTTGGTAGCACCTGAAGGGTTTTTTTAATTCCTGTGTTGGCCAAAACTATAATAAAAGTCCTTTATGGGCAGCATATGACTTGCTTCATATTAACAAATAATTGAATTAATTAGAGGTATGTCCTAGTGATTGTATAAAGGAGCGGTATGTCCTTGTGTCCTTTATAACTACAGTAATTCCATTAAGGAGATGTGTATCCTTTATAATTACGGTACTCGTCTGAAGGAGAAGAGTCCTTACATGAATGTGAGAACTGGAGTACTTATGTGAAGGAGAAGAGTCTTTATAAATATTTTAGTTCTTACAAAGTTAATCGCTATAACTTGCATATGCAATATTAGAAACAGTAAAGTTAAACTTATAAAATCCACATATTTTGCTATGAATTTCTATAAATGAAAATTGAAAAATGTTTTAGTTCTTACAAAGATAATCCTACAAAATCGCTACAACTTGCATATACAATATCAGAAACAGTCAAGTTTAACTTATAAAATCCACATATTTTGCTATGAATTTCTGTAAATGAAAATTGAAAAATGTTTTAGTTCTTACAAAGGTAATTCTACAAAATCACTATAACTTGCATATACGATATCAGAAACAGTAAAGTTAAACTTATAAAACAAAATATTGACATATTTTGCTATGAATTTCTATGAATGAAAATTTTGCAAATGTTTTAGTTGTTCAACTGTCTCTATTTAACTACATTCTGCAATATAAAAATTTACTATTTAGTGCAATGGATTAAAGTAAAAACTATAAATTTTACTGACAATATTATTAAAAATTAATACTTTAGTTTTTACAAGTTGTCATTGGGACTACTGTTATTAAAAAAAATTATTATGTCATAATACGTTAGTAACAAAATAGCTACTATTTTAAATCACATACCGCATGAGGAAAAGATTACAAATAGAAAATTTATATAACAAATAACATAAATTTATATAACATGAGTAAATACATTTTAGGATATCCTATAATATAGAAAACACGACTATTGAGAAATTATATTATTTGCAGCACAAAATGCAGCAAATTTTATTTTAATAACTAACATTTCTTTATTACAGACTTATTTTTTTAATCCAATCGCAATGACCAATAAAATTTATTAAAATTGTTGAAATTGATAGGACACTAGGATAATAGGACACTATTGAAAATTGATTGAAATTATCAAATTAGGAAGAAAGTGTTCCACAATTTTATATCTACCTGAAGTTTCTGGAAAGTTACCCAATTGTCTGAACATTTCGAATTAATTTTCTAATACATATAATCACGTAATAAAATTGAAAACATTGCAGAAAACATCAAACAATCGCAGAAAACATCAGAAAACTGCAGAAAATGTAAGTAAATTGTAGAATGGACAAATAAATAAATTTCAGGAATTAATTACATCAAAACTAAAAAAATCCTATAAATAAAAAGACTAGAAGTTACGGAGCTGTTTTTGAATGAAAAGTGTGAAACATGCCAACAAGTCTGAAAAAGCTTAACAAAAATGCAGTGAAACTGATAAATCCAAAACCCATTAATGCATTTAAATCACAATATAATATATATTATCAAGTTTGTAAGTATGTTTTTCTTTGTCGCATACGTATTTATATTTATTATATCTAAAGCAGATTAGAATGTCCTATAAATATGGTCAAAAGCATTCGATATAAAATGAAAGTGATTTTAGGCAAAATATGATGTAAATTGACGTACCTATAACGGCTGACAATTGACTAAGAAGTCATTTGACAAATTTTGAAACACAATAAAATTGACAAAATGGGAAAGAAAGCTGCAATATTGATATTTTCCCCAATACAGAATTCTTACATGAAAATAGGTTAAATTGGTACTGTCGTAATTAGTAAATTTTGAGTACAATACGCACATTTTTCCCATTATGATCCACCAAAAGGGAGAAGGGAGAATACGTAACTATAAAATATATAAATAAAACACAATTGGTGTGAGTTTCACAAAATATTCAATGTTGTACTGCAACAATTGTTACATCAGGCAGATGAAAACTGATGGTCATCAGTTTTCATCTGTCTGTTGAAGCCACTGTGTGGCGAAATAATTGTTGCAATACTGCAACAATTGTTACATCAGGCAGATGAAAACTGATGATCATCAGTTCAGAAGCCACTGTGTGGCGAAACAATTGTTGCAGTACAACATTAAATATTTCGTGAAACTCACACCAATTGTGTTTTATTTATATATTAACATTAAGTTTCATCATTCATCATAAATATCAGCCTCATCAATCCGATATTTAACTATAAAAAATGTGACATTTTTAGTACTGAACATAAGACGTATAGGCGGATTTATTTTAACGTGAGTAACCAAATCTAGTAACTTTAGTGACTTTTATCTTGCGTTACAAACTTTCAACTAAACGAAACTCTTGCATGTGAAAAGGATATTGATGAGGTAATCTGGAAATTTAAATGTCACAAAATATATGTCTTTATGTTGAAAATGCGTTGTGATTATGTTGTTTCATATATTTTCTTATAGTTTTGCACCAATGTATGTTCATTTTCTCAGGAAAATTGGTCAAGTTGAGTTAATTGAAAAAAGTGGCAATGAAATTGAAATTTTTGTGTCAATAAATGTCTATTTTAAACCTGTATTGCCAATCCCTCAATTAGGTCAAAACAAAATAATCTACTCAGTACCAATGGCACTTGCGAAATATTCCTAATGGTTACTCATATTAAAATAAAAATCCGAATATACAGGGTGGCCCACCTATCCTCGCTCGGACCAATACTGCTAGACTAATAAAAAATGAGGAAAAAATCTGATTGGAAGTTATTGGACAGTTGATGTTCTACTTTTTAAAATTATTTTCGAGTGTACCGAGTGTTCCATAAATCCGGGACATAAAATTTGGCCTGTTTTTTAAATGGATCTCCATTTATTCACCATATATTCTTTCAATTTTAGAATCTGCTTCATGAGGGCCTCACGAATTATCTTTATTTTTGGGATCAGATGCAACGTTGCCAAGTAATTCAGATTTTAATCAAATTAAACGAAAAATCATGGAACGTGGGAAAAAAATCAACAAATTCTGCCTCTGTTATTTTTTCCTCCATTTACATCCCTCTTCTTTTTCGTTTCCTTGTTTGGGTTCTTCCGTCTTTCCATCCCCTCCTTCAAGCAGCTCCTTGAAATGTTCTTTCCATCTCTTCAAGACTTCCTCTTCTTTTGTCAGTATTACTCCTTTTTTACTCTTTTATTGTTTTGGCTGATTTTGTTCCTCTGTTCTAAGATTTTTTAAAAAGTTAGTGGTTCCCTCTGCTATCTTCTTCCATCTACTCTCCAAAAACTACTCCCAGGTTTTTACTTTGGCACTTTGTATTACTTCTTTAGCTCTATTTTGCTGTTTCTTTTATCTCTTGTAGTCCTTTTCTGTTCCCGTCTGCAGGTACTGTTTCCATATTATTTACTTCCTTGTTACTTCCTCTTTTACCTTATTGTTCCACCACTTTGTTTGCTTCCTCCCTGCCGCTACATATGTGGTCTCGCATGCTACTTTTGCTGCTGTTATTATCGTTTTTTTGAACTTTTCCCATATTCTTTCAACCTCTGTTTCTTGCTTGTCAGTCTCCTCTTTGTATCCCCCCTTTCTACTAGTCTTTCGTATTTTTTCCGTATCTCCTGATTTTTTAGCTCATGAGTTTTGGCAGTTATGTTCCCTTTGTTTTTCACCTCTTTACTTTGTTTTGCCCTATCCTGTCGTGTTTCCGATATTGTCATGGTCGCTGATAGATGCCGCTTCCTAATTCAGCTCCTCTTCTCACTCTTGCTTCTATAAGCTTTTTGCTGCTCTCCTTATCTACCAGTATATAATCTATTATTGACTTTTCCTTTCTGCTTCTCATCTCTTTCGTGTATTTGTAGATTTCTTTGTGCCTAAATCTGGTATTTACAATCACCATGTTGTTTATTAGGCAGAAGTCTAGCAATATTTTCCAATTGCTGTTTTTTGCTTTTTCTCCGTGCTTTTCTAGTATCCCCTCATACCCTTCCACTGTATTACCCACCCTACTACCAAAATCTCTTGCTACTATTATCTCATTATCCGTCCTTTAGTTTCCTTTACGATATGCTGAAATTCTTCCCAAAATTTGTTCTTAGATTTTTCGCTGCCGTCTTCATTCGGCCCGTACACTATTACTATCCCCATTCTTCCTTCCTGTTTATTTCCCAGTTCTATCACCATGATTCTCTCTGTTATGTATTTCCATTCTTTAACTTCACTTGCTTTTTCTTCCGTCTGTAATATTCCCACTCCTGCACTTGCGTTTTCGGTTTCACTCACTCCGCTATAGTATAGAATATCAAACATTTCTATCAAAACTAAAAGTTGATTGGTTAGCCTTTAAGGCTTGGTAGGTGTTCTGCATTTTATTCAAACTGGGTTTGTGTCAAATATTTGCTTTTGAATCTATGCCTACGCCCCAAATATACTGACTTCAACATTTTGTCGCATAGAGATTATAGCTAGAATAACATAGAATAAAAGGTAGAATGGCTGGAGCATTTATAATTCTTCGGTAGTTCTTCAAAAAATGCTAACAATACCTTCTGTTTTCTTTCACTTTTCAATTTCTCAGATGCACACCAATCAGTGAATAGTTTACAAAATTTTTCGTATTTAGTGTTCGACTTATCTTGTAAAAGGAACGAAACCGCATTTGCAGCAGTTTCTTCAGTCTCTAAATGTTCCTGAATCAGTTGTTGTTCTATTATTTACACAAAATCTGTTGCAAAATATCAAAATAATGCAACGTTCAGTATAACAAATTTGACTCGTTGTTGTAATACAGAACTAAATTGGAACATTGATTTTGAATAAACAGTTGAACTGTTGAAAACCAGAGTGGTGTAAGTCCAGAAATTTCCAGTCTAGAAATTAGAAGGGATATTGTCCCTTGTATATTTCTGAACTTTTCTGAATTAAAAAAAAGGACTTACACCACTCGACAACAATTGGATTTTATTTTCGCCTTTTCTTAATTTTGGGCAGCTGTAGATACAATTTTAGATATCATACGTGAGCTTGAGCACTATACCTTTTCAAGTTCAAATTGAGACCAATCAAGTTCAAATTGAGATCAATCAATTTCAAATTGAGGCCAATGAAGTTCAAATTGATCCCAATCAATTTCAAATTGAGACTAATCAAAATAAAGGTGACATAATAAATTTTATTGTTTACTATCAACTTGATATAATTTAGTGTCAACTAGATTTTGTTTAGTCTCAATTTGAAATTAATTGGTATCAATTTGAACTTGATTGGCCTCAATTTGAAATTGATTGGTCTCAATTTGAACTTGATTGGTCTCAATTTGAACTTCAAAAGGTATAGTGTAATTACAGATGACTCGGTCTAATACAGTATTTTTTTACATGTGTACAAATTTTGCCCACTCCGTTTGGTGTTTCGCCATTGTTCTTGCCTCTGCCCATGATATTCCTCTGTTTTTCAGAATCTCGTTTATGGAGTTGTTCCATGTTTGTCTTGGTCTTCCTCTGCTTCTTCGTTTTCCTGGTCTGGCTTCCTATATTCTCTTAACTGGTCTTGTGTTTCTCATTCCTTGTAGATGACCCCAACAGCTCAGTTTTCTTCTTGCCATAAATTCCTGTAACGATTCTACTTCCAACTCTTCTCTGATTTGGGTGTTTCTGATTTTGTTCCTCTTTGTAACGCCTCTTACTCTTCTGAGGTATTTCATCTCAGTTGCCTGTAATTTTCTCTTTTCTTTCTTGGTTAGTGTCCATGATTCGCAGCTATATGTTAATATCGGTCTAAAAACAGATTTGAATACTTTTATTTTTGTCTGACGGGATATTTCGTGTTTATTTATGAACATCTTGTTCAGCGTAAAGTAAGATTTCATTGTCTTTTCTATTATGCTGTTTATCTCCGTGTCTTGCTTGCCATCCTTATTTATTTCTACTCCCAGATATCTCATGGTTTCCACTTGTTCTATGTTTGTGTTGTCTATTCTAATGTTTATTTTTGTAGGTTCCCCGATTACCATTACTTTTGTTTTGTTTATATTCATCTTCATACCATATTCTTTTAGTACCTTATTCTTAGAAGATCTGCAATCTTCATACCTGTGAGGCTATAAGAATCCTTTTATCCCACTAATAATATAAATAGATACTGCCGCGTTTGATACCAGCTTTCTCCCATAAGAAATAACATGGGAACTCCCCCCTCCACTTTCACAACCATGTGACCAATGGGGCGGGGCTTCCTCTGTTTATATCAGGCTGTTTAAAAAGAGACCGGTTTATATCAGCCTGTTTAAAAAGAGACCTGAGCCTGCTTTAATCAGTTCTCTCTTTAAATAACCAGGTTTTAATGAACCCCTTAGTAGAAGTGGTTGGGGAAGTGGAGGGGGAAGCTCCAATGTTATTTATTATTGCTTTCTCCAAAAATAAATAACATTGGAGCTTCCCCCTCCACTTCCCCAACCACTTCTATCAAGGGAGGTTTGGGAAGTGGAGGGGGAAGCTCCAATATTATTTATTATTGGAGAAAGCTGGTCTCAAGCACGCCCGTATCTACTAATGTAAATAATTATTATCAATTCGCGTTTGAGGCCTTTATAAGAAACTTTCTATGAAATTTTCTAAAGAGTTATGTAGAGTGTCACTTCCTACAAGATTGATATAATTGTCAGAGTTATGTAATCCATAACTGTCACAACGCGAGGACAGCTTTTTCGCGCGTTCAGCCGTCCTGCATATTTTGGGGGGTTTGGGCGATGTAAATCAAAATGAAGTTCTTCAGGCGTTGGTCAGATTCGCTTGATTGTAGGAATGAATATTGATGTGACCTTCTGTTATTCATAGTGCGCGTAAATTTCGTATTTTTCTTGAGACAGCAAAATTCTGAAAGCTGGACCAGCGCTCGCCACAAATCGAGTGTGCATTAAAATTTGTTTCGCCGCTAAGTGTCATTTTACTGTCTCGAAGATCAAAAAATTCTTGGTTGCACTAAAATTTTCGTAGGCAAAAATTTCCATCCGAGCGAAGCCAGTTCCAAATTAGTGATTCGAAGTGAACGCCGTAGTTCATTAATGGAGTTTAATAGCGTAGAATGATAAATTGTAAATATTTAGCCCCCAAATGCAGTAATCATTCCTTCAGTTATGGCTAATTCAAAATTGAGTCCTCGCAACTCAGAGGTAAATGCACTAGAGCAGAGGGGCTACTTGATCGGGAAGAAAATCGGACAGGGATCATATGCCACTGTACACCTTGCAGAATATGTGGATGGGACGGGTGGCAAGAAGATGAAATTGGCATGTAAGATATTTGACAAGGAGCGCGCGCCCAAGGACTTTTTGGAGAAGTTTTTTCCCCGCGAACTCGACATACTCACGAAAATTGAAAACGCGCATCTAATTCAAGTACACAGCATCCTGCAGAGAGGACCGAGGGTCTTCATATTCATGAGGTAAGATATTAACACCATTGAGATCTTAGAACAATATTTGACATTTCTTATTAAGGAGATCGATTAAACTAGTCTTCGATATTTGTCTTCTTCGTAGATCATATTCACCAAATTTATTTATATATTAACATGCAGTTTTATCATGCATCAGCCTTATCAATCCAATATCATCTATAGAGTAAATTAGCTACCTTTCATCTTCTTCCAGTGCCTTCTCCTCACAGGAGGTTTGCTACCATATGCTTGAAGTCGTTCCGATCTTGTGCGAGTCGTATTAGTGTAGGAGCACCCCTGACTCCGAACCATTGTCTAAGATTTTTTAGGCAGGAGAACCTCTTCCTTCCGATTCTCCGTTTTCCTTCTATTTTCCCATCCATGATTACTTTCTTCTTCTTCCAGTGCCATATCCTCACAGAAGGTTGGCTACCATATGCTTGAACTCGTTCCGATCTTGTGCGAGTCGTATTAGTGTAGGAGCATCCCTGACTCAGAACTTGTCTAAGATATTTTAGCCAGGAGAACCTCTTCCTTCCGATTCCCCGTTTTCCTTCTATTTTTCCATCCATGATTACTTGCAGGAATTGATATTTGTCATTCCGGAAGATGTGCCCGAAGTATCCTGCTTTCCTGCGTTTCACTGTCGTGATCAGCTTTGTGTCCTTGCCCATGCGTCTAAGTACCTCACTGTTTGATACTTTATCTGTCCATGGGATTTTCAGCATTCTTCGATATATCCATATTTCGAAGGCTTCGAGTTTATTCATCGAAGATGCTTCCAAAGTCCACCCCTCGAATCCTTACAATAGAATCGAGAACTGCGTTTACAAATACATATTGGAGTTATGTTATTGTAGTTTACGTTCTGGAAGTCTCGGATCTATGCTATAATTATTTAATTTCTAGGAATTTCCAACTTCATTCATTCATACTGTGCCATTACAACCCTCTGTAGGTCTTGGTTTACTCCACCAGCCTCTTCCAGGACACTCTGTCACTCTGTCCTCCCATATGCTTATATTGTGTTGCAGGTCTTCTTCGCTTTTGGCTAGCATGACTAAGTCGTCAGCAAAAGCACATTCTGCTATCACTATTCTTTTTATTTTATAGTATCCTATTTCTACCTTCTTGGTGTTATCCTTAATTTTTTCATTAAGTTGTCTAGGAATATAATAAAGAGCAGAGGGCTTAAAGCGCCCCCTTGTCGAAGGCCTTGTGTGGCTGTGAAATCCTCAGATGTTGAATTATTTGTCCTTACGTAGTTTTCTGTGGTTTCATACATACTCCTGATTGCTTTTATTAAATGCACTTTATCTTCCTTTCTTAAAGTATTTCCCACACTTTGGCTTTTGGGACTATATCAAATGCCTTTTCTAAGTCCACGAATATCATGTATAGTTTGATGTTTTGTCTTAATATCCTTTATCATCTTTTAAATTGTGAAGCTACGGTCTTGTGTTGAATGTCTTTCATGAATCCACTTTGTGACTTTTCCATTGTTTTTCAATTTCCTTGCTTAGTTTGTTCTCTAGTATTGATTCATAGAGTTTTGCTGCTGTGCACAGCAGGGATATTCCCCTAAAGTTATTGCAATTTCTACTGTCTCCTTTTTTGTATTGGGAAGATCACTGCTTTTTGCCAGTCTGCTGGTATTTTTCCTGTTTCCCATATTCTATTTGTTAACTGTAATAGTAATTGTTTCCCATCCTTTCCTATGTATTTCAGCTGTTCAGATTTGATTTTGTCGTGACCTGGGGCTTTTCCGTTCTTTAACTTCTTAAGTGCGTTTTCTAACTCTTCTTCTGTTCTAGATCCCTCTTCTTCTTCTGTTTCATTGCTATTTTCTTGTTCCGCTTCGTTTTCATTTCCTTCATTGGTTCTCTGTTTTGCAGACAAAAGCTCTTGGAAGTGCTCTTTCTATCTGTTCATGATTTATTTATCCTCTTTCATTAGTACACCATGTTTATTTTTGAGTAGCTTTAGGTTTGTTTCTTTCTCCTTTCTCCAGTTTTTCAGTGTTCTCTAGAATAGTTTTTGATTTCCTTTAGAACGTTCTTCTAATTTAGTTCCAAAATCCTCCCGTTTTCCTTTCCTTTTCAGTGTTCTGTGGAATAGTTTTTATTTCCTTTAAAACGTTCTTCTAATTTTGTTTCGAAATCCTCCCATTTTCTGTCTTTTTCCTTCCTTATTAATGCTTTTACTCTCTTTCTTTGCTGCTTGTATATTTCGTAGTCTTCTTCGTTGTTTGTGCTTAGGTATTTTTTCCATTTTTGTTTCTTTTTCCTAACTTCTTCCTTCATTTCTTTGTTCCACCAGCTTGTTTGTTTTTTGTTTGGTGTACTTGTAGTTTTTCCACAGGCGTGTTTTGTTGCCTCTCTTACTATATGTTTGAAATTGACCCATAAATCTTCTACTTTTGTTTTTCCGCTTTTTTGAGTGCTTCTTATTAGTTCTTGTATTGATTTCTGGTAGTTTTCCTTTACTCTTTTGACTTAGCTTGTATGTTCTAAACTTTTCTATTCTTACTTCCCTATCGACTGTTTTCTGTGTTTGTTTCGGTTTCCTTCTTGTTGTTTTTATTCGTGCTGTTAGAAGATAGTGGTCACTGTCAATTTCGCTACCTCTTTTGACTTTAATATCCATTACTTCCTTCACTTGTGCTTTGTTTGTTAAAAAGTAGTCTATTATGGACTTCTCGTTTCTGTTTCTTTCCTCTCTTGTGTATTTGTGTATTTCGTTGGGTGCAAATTTGGTGTTCAATATTGTTAGATCATTCAATATGCAGAAATCAATAAGTCTTCTTCCATTGTTGTTGATCTTCGTTTCTCCGTGTGTTCCCATTAGGTACATTTAGATCTCCTATTACGCATGTTGGCTCTGTAAGCTTTTCGTATTCTTGTTGTACCTCTTCCCAGTACTGGTCTTTATCGGTTTTGCTTTCATCTTCATTTACTCCATATACTACCATAATATTTGCTTCAAACTTATCATTCTCTTCTATTTTGACCGTCAGTATCCTTTCATTTATACACTTTCATTCCGTGATTGTTTTTTCCATTTCCTTTCTTATTATACATCCCACTCCTGCTTTCACTCTCTCATTTTGTTCTACTATATATATATGTTTATGTTTCTTCCTTCTTTTTACCTTTGTCAGTTTGTGCCCTTTTTGTCCCCTTATATAGTTTTCCGTTTTCCGAGTCAATTTCCGTTGCTTCGTTCTTCATTGTTGTTTTTTCCAGTTTATTAACTTTTCCTGTCTCTTTTCCGTTTCTGTAGTGTCTGTGAGATATTACTATATCTACTAAGTTGTCTTTGCCTCATCTTTTTGTTCTCTATAGTGTATTTATTTAGTTTATTTGTCACTTCTTTCAGCCCCTTCTCTTTATCCCATTTGTATGTCTCACCGTTGATTGTTAGCTTCTGGTATCCATTTTTAATTTTATTTCCCTTGTTAATTTCCTTCCTTGCAATACTTTATACTTCTTTTTGTATTTCTCTTTCCAACTTTATCAGGTCATTATCTACATAGATTCTTCTGCCGTTGAGCTTATTTTTGGCTTTCATTACTTCTTGTTTTTTGTCCCACGATTCAACTTCTGCAATGATCATTTCCGTTTTCATTCCCTTGTTTATTTTCCTTGCTGCCGGAATTTTTACTTCAACGTTCATTTCTTTACTTAAGAATCGTTCTACGTTGCAACTAATGTTATTGTCTCCTATCTCTAGCCCTTTTATTACTATGTTCATCTTGTTCTTCTCCTTTTCTAAGTTTACGAACCTTCTTTCTAAGTAATCTAACTTTGACTGCAGTTGAGATTCTTCTTCCTTCCACTTTTCTTCCTTCACTTTCAGGTCCTTCGCCATTTTCTCTATTTCGTCTATCAGTTTTTCATTGTTGGCCCTCATTTCGCACATCATATTCCCCATCATTTCTTTTATTACTTCCATTCTGCTCTCCATCTCCTTTGGTACTTGCTGTTTTCTTTCTGAGTCTGCTTTCTGGAGCGGTTTATTCTGTTCTCTGCGATTTTCTTGGCTTTCTTCCACAATTTTCCTTTGCTCGGGTGATCTAAATAATATTTTATTTGGTTTAAATATTTCTTCACCTTCGGCAGTATCTTTCTCTTCACAATTTCTATCCCTCTTCCTGCTCATTTGTTTGTTGCTTCCCCAGTCGCTGCTTGGGCCGTTGTTGTTTCTGTTCTGCTACCAATCGTATGCTTGTGGTGAAGTGTTAACATGCCGATCACACGTGCAACATTTTTACGCGCGCTGTATTTTGGGATTGGGCAGACTATAGCTAACCAATGCGTTTGGAAAATCCTTGTTGGTTGCTTAAATTGTCAGATAACTATTCGCCACGTTATCACAAGGTGGAAAGATTGGTTGTGAGGTACGTGAGGTACGACTTACGAAATCGTCTGTGTTTAGTGCTATTTTTATACTTTTAGACGATGTTCGGTAATAATGTTGTAGACTTTGAAAATGTTTGTAGATGCCGTAATTGTTGCTTGCAAGTAATTATTATTCAGCATAAATGTCTGTAATGTATTTGTTGTATAGATATGCTGATAATGGCGACCTTCTAGACTTCATCAAGAGGAACGGTGTGGTACCGGAGCAGCAGGCGAAGCTGTGGTTCCGGCAGATGGCCAGTGGCCTTCAGTACCTCCACAACAAGAACATCGCTCACAGGGACCTGAAGTGTGAGAACATCCTTCTATCGCGAAGATTCAATGTCAAATTAGCGGATTTTGGATTCGCCAGGTTCTGCGTGGACGAGGAGGGCCGACGTGTGCTAAGTCAGACCTACTGCGGATCGGCGGCCTACGCAGCTCCGGAGGTCGTCAACGGGACCCCTTACAACCCAAAGCTCTCCGACATATGGTCACTGGGAATCATTCTGTTCATAATGCTGAATGCGTCGATGCCGTTCGACGACTCTAACCTGAGGAAGCTCCTCAAGGACCAAATGACGCGAAACTGGGTGTTCCGCTCGCGCGTCAGGGACACCATATCGTCAGCAGCTAAATCGATAGTGAGACATATACTAGAGCCGGACATCACGCTGCGTCTGACTCTAGACAGGGTCATCGCCCACGACTGGGTCAGGGCGAGGAAGGAGCGGGCCAGCACCCTCATCGGACGCCTGGTGCACCCCACGATAGCCCAGGAGTCGACCTCGAGTGCGAGGGGCTACGACGCCGACGAGGCCGTGCCCGGCGACCACAAGAAGCCTGAAACGAAGAAGAGCAACACGATGATCAGCGTGGCCAAGGAATGAGAGCCCACACTGGCCCATTGTTGTATTAAATTGATGATGAAGTATAATAAAATGACACAGATAAATCCAATCTCTTTGGGTAGTTTTATGATGAGCTAGGTCAGCGGTTCTCAACCTTTCTCATTTGTTTACAAAAACGGTGTAGAATTGATAACACATTTTTACATTTATCAGAATTTACTTTGGATGCAAGTTGCGAACCCCTGACCTATATGGTTCCGCAGCAAAATGAATGCATCACCATTTATCACGTAGCAAAGGAAGGTTGATCGCAGATGTCCCAATCAATCTTGATATAGATTGAGATTTGGAAGGTGGACTCACCAGTTCACAACATGAAGTCGTCATTAGATCATTAAAACCCGTTCATGGTATCCACATTTTGATAGTTTTTATTCATCCAACTACCCTAGATGTGTGCAAGACTGGTACTTATATGGGTAAACCTAGTTTTAGTCATACTAGAGTGACCAGACGTCCCGATTTTGGCGGGACAGTCAGATTATAAGAAATTTGTCCCGCGTCCCGCCACGTTTAAAAAATGTCCCGACTTTTGAAAGATTGCGTTTTTTTCAGGGTTGTAACCCTGGTGTACAAATTCTCAAAATTTGTAATATTTGCTTGGCTTGTGATTTACAAATTCTTATAATATGTAATATTTGTTTTGGCTCGTGATTTAGTGGTAGTACTTTACGTTATGTTAAATTTTTAAATCAAAATCGTGACAACTCAAATTTGGTTCGTTTTATGGGTAATGTGTCTGTTAGTAATTTTTGTTAGTAAGTAAAACACAGATATATGGATTTGATGTGATTTATTCCTTTTAAAAGGATATACACAAAACAGGTACATAAAAGACAGTTTTCTTACTCAAATTGGACGTTATTTATTTAATTATATTTATTTAATATTTGTCATTTTAAGTATTGGTTGCAGAGGTCCAGCACATTATGCACTTTCTCAACATTTAAAAGTTGAGGAAGCACACAATATACCACAACCGTACAACCAATTAATTATATTTATTCAAACTTAGGAATAGATTTAATTTAATAATTATTGAATCTTTATTATATTCTTTGACTAATGTATGAAATAAAGTTACGCACATTGTAAAATTTTCAAAATTGTTTTTTATTGTTCACGACAATTGTTTCGCCACACTGTGGGTTCTTCAGAAATGCATTTATTCACCTGAAGAAGCCACAGTGTGGCGAAACAATTGTCATGAACAATAAAAAACAATTTTGAGAATTTTAAAAAGTGCGTAACTTTCTTTCATACATTAGTAATTATGAATTTTCAACAAATAAAAGCCACATCGATCAATCTATATTCTTTGACTTCGAATGATTTGTTTTATTTTCAAAACTGAGTTACGAATTAATTATCAATACTACTGTTGGAATTACAAAGTGATAAGCATTTGTGTCTACCTATGCATTTCAATGCCACCTTGTGGATAGGAACGAATCACATAAATTCACTTCCTGAATCAAAATTATATTTTACGTCTTTGATTAATGAAGCCAAGTTTATCAAATGTTTGCGACGAGGAAAGGAAGGCATTTTACAATATTCACCTTTCAGTACGAAAATATTGTCAGGGTAAAGTATAAAATGCAGTTAAGTTCAATTCCGCAGTTTTCGGCGTAAGGAACCTACATTTTATACCTTTATTAAACTTCGCTCACTACCAGCAGCAAGGCGAGATAATGTCACTAGATAGGTTACATTATTAGTATATAATTGATTTTAGAATTGTTAGTGTGGTGTACATTTGATAAACTTGTGTAATATATTCAACTGAGGAATCAATGCACACAATCTGGGTCTTCGTAGAGCAGCATAACGAGCTTCGCCGCGTGGAAATTCCAACTGGTTTTATTTAATTTCAGCAGTAATATTTATACTGTTCCCTAATCTTCACTTTTCTTCCCCGCCCCCATGCTATATCTGTTCTCCACCGCAAAGTGACGCAATCCCATATAAGTCATCGAATTACGCAATTACCCTTTTGAGTCCTCCTTGTATCCCCTTGACCTATTTATACAGGGTGGGGCACGGGAACCTCCCACATTTCAAAAAACTGCTGTTGGGGAATGGGCGCTTGTAGAGGAGTGGGGTAGGTCTCGTTCGTATGGGTAAGTGATGTAGTTTCAGTCGTTACCATGCCGTGGTCAGGCGAGCAACGTGCGTTCATTATCGAGACTTTTTTCAAAAATGGCGAATCTGTAACTGCCACTTTGAGGGCGTTCCGTACAAGGTACAGTTTGTCGTCGTCTGCGAGTGTTCCCGACCGGAAAACAATTTTGTCTTGGGTGCAAAAATTTAGAGCAACATCATCTGGGCTAAATTAGAAGAAGAAAGGCCCAGCTGTCAGCGTTAGAACCCCTGAAAACATTGCTCGAGTGAGGGCGTCGATCGAACAGAGTCCTACGCGTTCTGCGAGAAAACATGCTTCTGCTCTTCAGATTTCGGTGAGAACAGTGAGGCGGATCTTGCATACTGACCTCAATTTGCACCCCTATAAGATCATGGTTGCCCAGGAATTGTCCCCAACAGACTGGGGGCGACGTGTGGAATGTTGTGAGGCGATCCTTCAACAAGTGCCTCCCACTGCGATATTGTGGACTAGCGGTGAAGCTCATTTTCATTTGTCAGGGTGTGTGAATAAGCAAAACTGCCGTTACTGGGCAGCTGAGAACCCTCAAGAGCTTCACCAAAGACCCCTTCACAGCCCCAAGGTCACAGTTTTGTGTGCACTGTCGTCTGTAGGCATCATTGGGCCTTTTTTTTGAGGAGATTGGCGTCACGATTACTGTGAACTCTAGTCGGTACTGTGACATGCTTGAGAATTTTTTGAGGCCAAAAATCGAAGAATTCGGTGAGGAACATGAACGTGAGAGCTTCTGGTTCCAACAAGATGGTGCTACAGCACACACAGCCCGTCGTTCACGCGCTATTATCCAGGAGATGTTCCCCGGGCAGGTGGTCTCCTTGCATGAGCCCATTCAGTGGCCCCCGCGCTCCCCCGATTTAAGCCCTTGTGATTTTTTCTATGGGGTTACCTCAAGGCCGAGGTTTTCAAACATCGACCAAGGACCCTGGAAGAACTCAAAACCGCAATCGAGGAAGAAATCGCCCAGATAACCTCCACCACACTTGAGAAAGTCATGCGAAACTTCCACGAAAGGCTCAATATTTGTATTGCCCGGCAAGGCCATCATTTTGACGATATTATTTTTAAAACATAGTTTGAAAAAAATTACATGACGTAATCTTTTTGATAAATACATTCTTGTTTCATTATCTCTCATTAGTTTTTTTTAACAACTTTTTGAAATGTGGGAGGTTCCCGTGCCCCACCCTGTATCTCATCATTCGATGGTGTGCTAATTTAAATTTGCCCAAAAATTATAAGTCTGCATAATCGCAATATGTGCGCTCCCGAATGGGTGACCTCGCTCGGGTCGCATATACACGCCTGCCGACGGCATGAGCCACTATTTACGCCTTTTTGTGTCGACTGGTCCAATTATGGAATTTAATATTAAATATGGATTAGGTCCTTAGAGGGTGATCTTTTATTCGCTATTTTGAAGTTATAAGCTTATATATTTCTCCAATAGCTGTATCTGGTAGCAAGCGGACACTACAGCGTTGCAGCGGTCGAAATACAAAACGGTACTTACTTTAAAAAATGCCTCGTATTTACTATATTTGTAAATTTGACATTATGTTTCTGATTGTTAAAAAAAAATTGTAATATAATATTATATATTTTGCGTTTTGCGTTCTTTGTTAAGTAATAGTAGGCAAACCCATCCAAGTGCCACAGTAACATACTCATATACATATCATTGTTGTATATGAGAAAGTGGCCAAGCGAATCATTCATCATTCCAAGTTAATTTTTGCTCCTCCTGTACATTTAATTTAAAAACGGACTTGGTCAATTATGAATTTACAGAAAAAAGTACGTATTTCTTAGTAAACGGATCTGGTAAATATATCATTAAAAGATTAGTATGTTCTAGATACATTATTGTTAAAAAATCAAAATCCTTAAATTTTTGACTTGGCCACTTTCTCCTGTATACCAACGATATAAATCTAACAGAGAGACAAGTAACGGAGGCCGCATTGTAGGCTTAACGTGCACAAAACAACAAAACCACCTGCCTGAAGTAGTGAAGCCACAGGAGATGCAAACGGATTTCATTATCCATAGAGGACATCAAGCCTGGAGTCATTCCATCTTTTATCGTTTCTCATCGGTTTTTTCGACTAAGGACCAGACCTATCTATTCCGCTTTCTCCAGACACTAATTCTCCGTAGCGAATGTGAAAGCAACCTCCGAATAGACCAATATGGCTGTGCTTATCATGCCTACGTGTTATAAGGTGTCTTCTGCAACAGTGCTAACTGCAGAAACTGAAACTCTTGGGATCACGCAAAGTACGACTGTAGCTAAGGTCGTACTTTGGTAAGGTTTAGCCAAAGAAGCTAAGGTAGCTACCTTAGCTACCTTAGCTAAGCTAAGGTAGCTAAGGCTCCGATTTTGCCAAGCTGAGTACAAACCTAACACCTGTTACATAAGTTCATAAGTTTTGGGAATTTTGTTGAATGCGTTACGAGACATTGTAAAACTATTACGTCTGGTCAAGTATGGAGAAACATGTTGCTAGAGATCTTGTCAATTTGTATGACTTTTCACATTTTTGCCTGATCTTTACGAAATAATAATATAAAGTATAAAGTAGATATTCGAAAGTTCGTCTACAACTTAATTGGACAGCTGACGAAACGAGATATAGTGAACAATTTTGATGTGGGCAAAATGTGTTTCAAAAAACAATGTATATCGGACAATTCGGGAATGTGAAGAGCGAATTCCATGTGTAAACCTACCAAAAACAGGCCGTCCTCGAAAGTTAATAGAACTTCTGGCCAATAGACTAAGTTTAATATATAGTTATTTTTAAATATTTTGCCCACTAAGGTTCACTATATCTCGTTTCAGCAGCTGTCCAACTAAGTTGTAGATGGACTTTCGAATATCTACTTAAAACGCCATTTTGCAAAGGTTAGACGAAAATGTGAAATGTCAAACAAATTGACAAGAGCCCTAGCAACATGTTTCTTCTTAGTTGAGCAGTTGGAATAGTTTCACCATGTCACGTAAAGCATTAAAAAAAATCCCAAAACTTATGTACCAGATGTTACAAACCATCTGGAGACTTTTCTCTAGACCAAGTACAACTGACCTCTCGTTAATCACAAGTGATCTACTCGCGTCAGCAGAAAAGGACGTTCTCAACTTCACCGTTTTCCACACAAGTTTTCTACGTTTTTTTTCTACGAAAACACATGTTTTCATGTTTGCTACATGTTTTCCACGAGCAAAAGTTGATTTCACAAAGTACAGAAACGCCGCCTGGAGGAAATTCGAAAAATAAGCTGACCATACAAAAATGACTGAAACTGGATAGGGATTAAGTTAAAAAAAATGAAAAAAAATTAACCTATTTAAATCTAAACGGTTCTTACTTTAAAAATAACCCTCTTACAATGGAACATCGGTTTCCACATATTGGGTCTGCTCATAAGCCTGACGTGATTAAATCTTAGATGTGATTAATTACTCTTAGGTCCAGTTGTACAATTGTGGATTATCTTTGACCAAGATTCAGTTACGTAGATACAATTGTCTACACAATACTATCCTTAGAAATCAAACCATGGTCACAGATAATAAGTTGCCCTCTTACAATGAAACATCGGTTTCCACATATTTAGTTTGCTCATAAGTTTGACGTGATTAAATCTCAGATGTGATTAATTACTCTTAGGTCCAGTTGTACAATTGTGGATTATCTTTGACCAAGAATTAGTTACCAAGGATACATTTCTCGACACAATGGTATCCTTGGAAAACAAACCATGGTCACAGATAATCAGTTGCTAAAATTAAAAGAACAAAAAAACAATCAAGAGTACGTCCAAACTCTTGGCAATAATCGTAATATTGAAAAAGTTGTGAGCAATCTGCTACCTTTTAGTTTGTCACACTTATTTCACGAGTCATGTCAAGATTTAATGTTCATCTATGGCAATTAAAATTCTAGAACGGCCGAAGGAAAACCATGCGCGTTAATTAAAGTTTCATTAGGGTTCAGTTGAACAATATTGGATTATCTTTGACCGTCGTTTAATTACCTAGGATACAATTGTTGACACAATTACTGGGCTCTAGTACGACTAAAACTAGGTTAACCCATCTATGTACCAGTCTTGCGCACATTTAAGGTAGTTGGATGAACAAAATCTACCAAAATGTGGATACCATGAAGAGGTTGCAATGATCTAATGACGACCTGAAGCTGGACCTGGGTAAACTGGACCTGAATGTAAATAATATTTCACTTACCTTTTGTAGATAACTGGTAGACAATATTTGAAGACAATTTCTTAACCTGATAGTGCAATCACACTTTATAGAAACTTAGCAGGGATCAAAGTTAATCCAAAATATAACATATGTCCATATATCCACCAATTATTGTAGTCCTGGCTGGGGAACATACATGAACGTCGATTCTTACTGACTTGTTTTTTACAGTCAATATTTAAGAAGTCAATTCAACGATAAGAATCGACATTTCAGTTTGATTCCGCAGCCACCCAGGACTACAATAATTCTTGGACACACGTTACAACTCACTTAGTCCACTTAGTCTGGCCCTGGTTCGACTAAAACTAGGAAAACCCATCATAGTATCAATCTTGCACACATCTAGGGTAGTTGGATGAAGGTATTTCACTTACCTTTTGTAGATAACTGGTAGACAATATTTGAAGACAATTTCTTAACCTGATAGTGCAATCCCACTTTATCAACAAACTTAATTAATCAGAATGTATCTCCACACATATCATAGCAGATACTATACCTATTCAAGTTCAAATTGAGACCAATAAAGTTCAAATTGAGACCAATCAATTTCAAATTGAGGCCAATCAAGTTCAAATTGATATCAATCAATTTCAAACTGAGACCAATCAATTTCAAATTGAGACTAAACAAAATCAAGTCGACACTAAACAATATCAAGTTGTCATGATAAATTTTATTTGTTTACTCTCAAATTGATAATGTTTAGTGTCAACTTGATTTTGTTTAGTTTCAATTTGAAATTGATTGGTCTCAATTTGAAATTGATTGGCATCAATTTGAACTTGATCGGCCTCAATTTGGAATTGATTGGTCTTAATTTGAACTTGATTGGTCTCAATTTGAACTTGAAAAGGTATAGTTTTCAAATACACCTAGGACCAGTTATACAGCCTTTTGCTAACATTAATCAAGTATTATCAATTTGAACTTGATTGGCCTCAATTTGCAATTGATGGGTCTCAATTTAAACTTGATTGGTCTCAATTTGAACTTGAAAAGGTATAGTTTTCAAATACACCTAGGACCAGTTATACAACCTCTTGCTAATATTAATCAAGTATTGGTCAAAGTTATACACAACCTTTTGGTAGTGTACCATTCTACCAATGGTATCTGTGGAAACAATCAGATGAATAAAGTTAATTGGAGATTGCACAATCTGCTCAGGTATTCACGAAGATTTCAGGTAAATTTTAGAATAAGGCCATTTAAAATAACAAAAATGAAAGAACAAAAACCTAATTTAAATTTATTTCGAATTCTAAAAATGTTTGCTTTAACGACTTTGAGAAATTGTACATTGGTAAGGATTAGTTACAAATGTGTTAAGATAAAATAATATAATATGACTTTGGAAGTAACACTTCCATGCGATAGCCAAGTAAAATTAAGTATGAAGGGTGTTTTTGAAAATGGCAGCAGGAGTCATATCGCGCAGCTACATATTCACGCAAACAGATATTTTCCAGCTACTGCAGAACTCGTGCAATTAATTAAGTAGTCTGCTTCCAACATAGTCGTATAGGTGTTGTATGGGAAATTAAAGTATAAAACCAGTGCTTCTCAATCTTTTCAAATCACGGTCCAAATGTTTGAAACCTTATTTAGAAGACGCGCGATTCAGGCACAAAGTTAAGGACCCACTTTTGGGTCTCGAGCTAAAAGTTTCAGAAGCACTGTTGAAGTTTGTCAGTAGTTATACAGCAAGAGTTCCAGACCACCCCCAGCAGAGATTTCGATTAATTTAATTGACCCTTTTAATTCGCAATTTCCGCAATCAACCCATTGTTACTGCTCGCGGTGATGGATTAAAACCGCGAATTAAAAGCGTCAATTAAATTACTCGAAATCTCTGCTGGGGGTGGTCCGGAACTCTTGTTGTACAACTACTTTTGTCGAATCATAAAAACGGGAATATAAAAGATTTAAAAAATCAATTTAATATTTTGATAAGTGAATTTGTCGAATCTTAAATATGGTGCTGTAAAAGTTTTAATAGGTAAATTTAATTCTTTGAGAAGTGATTAAAACCGCGAATTATAAGCGTCAAATAAATTTATCGAAATCTCGGCTGGGGGTGGTCTGGAACTCTTGTTGTACACCTACTTTTGTCGAATCATAAAACCGGGAATATAAAAGTTTAAAAAAATCAATTTAATATTTTGACAAGTGAATTTGTCGAATCTTAAATACGGTGTTGTAAAAGTTTTAATAGGTAAATTTAATTCTTTGAGAAGTGAATTTGTCGAATAATAAAAGAATCAGATCGGACAAGAAATAAAAAAAAAGTTAAAAATGGGGAATGTATCTATTTTTTTTATTACAATACATTCATCAATTACTTAAAGTTTACGTATAAAACAAAATGCTGAATCGAAAAATACCTACTTTTTACGATTCGTTCTCAGCCTCGCCACTGTCGATGGCAGCAGACGAATCTTCCATTTCTTCGGGTTCCATGGGTTCCATGGGCTCCTCGTTGGAATCGGAAATGGCGAGTGCCTCAACTTGGGCCTCATCAAGGGGCTCGTCCTCTATGGGAACCGGGATCTGCTCGTTGCTGGGGGCCACTTGGGCCTCTTGGGGCACTTGGGGCTCTTCCTCGTCCTCGCTGTCCGTGTCCCTGTCTTCGGCAGGATGCGAGGACACGAAATACTCGTGTTCCTTGACCTCGCAATCACCCGGCTTCGCCCATTTCTTCTGAGACTATTAAAATAACAGGTTCTTTTTGCAAAATTTTTGGTCTGGGATTGTGAAGAGGGAATTCCATGTGTAAACCTACCCAAAACAGGCTGTCCACGGAAGTTAACGCGCAGGTACTGTTAACTTCCGAGGACGGCCTGTTTTTTGTAGGTTTACACATGGAATTCCCAGTTCACATTCTCAAATTGTACGATATAGTGTTTTGCCCACAAAAATTGTTCACAGTGTCTCGTTTAGGCAGCTGTCCAACTAATTTGTATATGTACTTTCCAATATCTACTTTATACGCCATTTCGCAAAAGGTGACGTGAAAATGTGATTCACGGAGTGCTACGAAGATAACGACCGATGAAAGTCTATAGACAACCGTCGGCCGAAAAACCGTTTTAGGATCTTTCCCAGACCACCGTAATACATAAATTGGGATGTTTATAGATATTTCGACGGAATATTTCGACAACTCGATATATCGAGTTTTGTATTTTTGTAGACTTACCGATTTATTTCACATAATTTGAATTAAGAAACAATACTTAAGACCGAACCGCTAGCGACTGCGATCCACCTTTTGGGACCCACAGATCGTTTTCCTAATTTTGAATCTACTTACATGATAGAAGTCCTTCATCACCTTAACCCTCTCCATGTAGTACGAATACACGAAATTGGCCATCTGGGTCATGTCGTCAACGATCATTGGCTGCGCTAACTCTGCGCGATTCTGTTGCCTTGTGGTGGGGTAAACCTCGTTCATCACCAGATGTAGTTTGGTGGGTCGTTGTGTTAACTAGAAGACTTGGCTTGTAAATACCTTATGCTGAACAAATATTAGAAGAACAAACCTGTAGGAAAGCCGGCGTTAATTCAAAACAGTTTTGGAACAAAGCTACCCTGGCGAAGATGTAGAGACCCAGTCGAGCACGCGACATTGCTACAACCAACCTCCTCACGTCCCTCAAATGACCCACAGCTTTGGTCCTTACCAAAGACAGGATTATGTAATCATTCTGTTGGCCTTGGTACTTATCGACTGTTGTAACCTGCAGGTGCATCAAGACAGAGATATACAAAAAACAGAGAAACAACTTAGAATGTTTTTGCCACAAAATGTTAATTGGCATATAGACATATACAATAAAATAACTAGTTATTGTATTGTATATGTCTATATATCAATAAACATTTTGTGGTAAAAACATAGCAAGTTGTTTCTCTGTTTTTTTTTTTAATATGGACTACCAAGTAGTAAATGTCGAAACCACCTGATGAACAAAGATATACATTTCGGAAAACTGTTAACCACCTTGTTTGTTGATTTTAAGGTGTCGATGGCTCTGATGATGGACATTACCATGTTAAATTGGGAATATTATGTTATGGTACAATCACATTCTGAAGATAATTGACAATCACATTTTGAGGATAAGTGAATATTTTCAATTTTGTCCTGAACGAGATTAGTAGGACACATAACTTGTTACGCCGCAAGGGCGTTATTAATAATCATTATATATTTGATAACAAATAAAATATCCATATTGGACACAAATCATCAAACAAAGTATCAAATATTTGCGAAATCTTACCTTATGTGGACGTCCTATCAATGGATTATCAGCACATCTGGTATTTACGACATCCCGAATTAAATGCTTCTGGCCATTGTAAGTGGTCAAAATTGATATCTTATGTGCTGGATAACCAATTAACCTCATATACATGAAGAGGGCGACGCAGTATTCGGCCTCTGCTAGATTCTAATGGATCAAGAAGTGAAAAACATAGTAGGATTATGAAATTTAAAAACTTCAGGTCAAATAAAGCAGTGGCTCTTAAACTTTTTGGGTCACGACCCCCTTTCACACTTTAAAATTATTGGTGGCCACCCTCATATTACTTTAATTTACGAAATTGAAAAATATAGTGCTAATACTTCTCAACTTACAAAAGATTGGGTCCCAAATGTTGATATAAAATATGTAACTTTGGGTGATTCAAGTTTTATTACCATGGGTTATTTAGGCATTTGCAGTTGCCCAAAAAATATGAAAATTTGGATTTATATAGGTCTGAACCTAATCTATGGAAAGGTAGTTTGACTCTTTCGATATAATTATATAGACAGATATAAAATTAAAAAAACTCTTTTCGGGCAAAATTCTCTATCGTAATTTTTGCCCCAAATTGTTTTATTTTATTCATAGAACCCATTTATGAAATCAAAAATTAACGAAAATGATTAGATTTCAAATTAAAGCATTTTTTACATTACTGACCAACTTTCCTCGGTATGATTTATGATTTTGTAAGTCAAGAGCCCTACAAAGCATTGACCGTGATGGTGCGGTTGGAACGTTTTATTACGTTTTATGATTCCGCCAGTCGCCCGTGGGTTGAACTGGCCTTGGGTACGGCGCTATCATAAAACCCATAAAATCCATTATAGGGACTATTACCGGAAGCAGCCGTCAAATTTTACTATTTAGTAATAAATGTTAGTGTTGCAATATCAAAATTCATTAAATTCAATAATTGGTTCAATTTTTTTGACTTGGATTACACTGGAATGTTTGGAATAGCATTAAAGTATGTTTCGACAAAAACTATAATTATAAAAATTACGAATTCTTTGTGAAATAAAGTATAAACTACCGGACGGTTAAAATTATTTTTTTTATCGTAAGATTGGGTTTCATCAATATCTAAACATGTGTACTTATTTTGGAATTAGAAGTCGCCATTTTTAACCCGGTAATAAAACTTGAATCACCCGGTATATTAATTTTAATATTATTTTTAATATAAGTTACATTTTTTATAACAACATTTAGGATCCAATCTCTTGTAAGTTAGGAAGTATTACGCATAATATATTTTGAATTTTTCTGCGACCCCCCAAAAATATTTCGCGACAAACTTTAGGAACCACTGAAATAAAGTATAATACTTTCGAGAAAATTTGCAACGTTGACGGATCTTTAAAAAAAACGGGCTATATAGCAGAATTGTGAAATTATCAATTCAAATAGTAGTTCAAAGTAATATTTTGCAACAGCAGAATTATTAAATGATCAATTTAATGAGTAGTTCAAAGTAATATTTCACTTTGGGTTAATGTAGGGGGGCCGAATCATACAATACTCATTGCTGAGTTAGGAATTTCAAGTTTGGGTCATACATATATGGTACCATTATGGAATCACATTTTTGTAATTTGAGGTAGTAAGCTCTAATTCTGTATGTAGTTTTATTGATAGTTGACTTTCACTAACAAATTTTCATTTGACACATGACTTAATATATCATACAGGGTGATATTCGCAAATTGCACCATTTGTTAATTTTTTTAAACGGAATACCAATACAACAATAAGGTTGTCTGAGTGTTAAATCTGATATAGGCAGTACTTTCCAGACTGACTCATAAATGGCAACATTGCCGCGCCACTTCGGGGATCTGTGGGTCGGTCCTTCCGTTCAGTTATATAAGTGAACTCGTGCCGAAAATATCTGCGGATGATTTATGACCCCTCTGGATGCCTCGTGGTATCTAGTTGACTCCCGTATTCAGTCCCTCGCCTTGACGTCGTACTGGAGCTCGTGCGACAACACATACATCGTGAGAGCAGTTAATCGATGGCCGGAAGGCGCGTGTGCAGTTGTAAATCAACTTGCGAGGTCATAGCACGAATTTCCGCGCGCGCAAGGCAATATGTGAACATCCTACTCGCGCCTGCTGCACAATAACATGTTCGTTTCGTCGCACGCTAACGAGATCACGATATTCCCCAGGCTATAAATATCGTTATCTAACTTGTTTTTTTTTGTTACCAGATTATCATGATTCACCCCCTTTCTCCGCTGAGCTACCCGGTATCAAATCTGAGATTTTTCTATGGGGAGCAAGCAGAAAAATAAACTCTTTGTTGGTCAAAAGTATGAAAATTGAACAAAACAACATGGTACATGGTAAATATATATGTAAACTCTCCCAGAATGTGACACCAGCAAAAGTGTTTTATGGCGTTTGCGTCGGAACTCTGCTGACTTATGCGTCGCTGTAATCGAAAACACAAATATTTCGGAAATTGGCGTATTTTCGCGCATTTTCGTCATCTATTTTTACGTTTTTATGTTGAAAATAAGGGAACTATTTAGTATCCCAAGCGAGCGCGCAGGTGGATAGGAAACTAGAGCGGGTATGCCACGAGGTTCTAAATAGAAGCGACAGGTTTTTCATAATTAGTGTCGTGGACATCGTGGATCCTAACCTGGAGACGGGTCCGAGCCCTAAGTGCCATTTGCGCACCACGTCTTTGTTTGATTTGTTTATTAATTGTTAAATAATAATAACCCTGAGGTTATAATATAAGTGGTAGGTTCTGTCATAATAGGTCTCGTATTACTCCTGAAGTGGATTCGTTGTCCGTCGTCAGTCCGTCGTAAGTCAGGTTGTACTCCTGAAGCTGGCATCAGTCAGCATTCAGTTCGTCGTGAGCCAGTCTAAAGTCTGGTTCTGCTCCCACACACCGCCAGTGAGTCTCATTTTGCACCTGACCATCTGACACAGGTGAGAGCCCTAAGTGCCATCTGGGCGCCACATCTTTGTTTGATTTGTGTACGGACGCCGGTCACGCCCTTTGAGTTAGCGCGATTGCGAAGTTACCGTGCGATTTTGTATTGAATTGCGAGCGAGCCACATGTGCGCTAAAGTTCGATTCCACCTACCTTATCCGCACCACGGTTCACGGTTCGCATCTCCCGATTACTGACGTGCTCCTTTTGCTAGCCGCCCTCTGGAACGTACACTAGGACCGGCACATAACACTTAACAGTTCTTTCTTAATAGCTACTTTTTCGTCTTCTCTCGACGAGAGGACACACGATTCTGTCTTCTCTCGACGAGAGGACACACGATTCTGTCTTTTCTTTTTCGGTCGGTGGAGTTCCTCGCTCTCGCGCCAGCGACTCGCCACAAAAACATCGCACGCAAAATTATCGCAAAAATCCTTGTTCACGGCTGAACAATTTGTTTATTAATTTTTATTGTGTTATTTGTGTTTTTCGGTGCCATCATTTTTTGCGTATTCATTCATTATCATCGTAAAATCCGAAAGGATATAATAGAATGGACACGAAAACAAGGATGGACAAACTCAAGGATGATAAATTGCGTGGCGCCCCCAACAACATTTAGTGCGCAATGAACACATATTTAAAAGTATTTTTTTTGAAGCAAAAATATTCAAACATTACCTGGTAGAAGTAAGGGCTCGGCTCAGACTCTCCAACATTGTTAAAGTCCTCGACATTAACTAACTGGTAGTCGTACTGCAATCCAGCATTAGCAGTCCTATATTCTTGCCAGTTATTAACATGAGCAAGATTGCCAAGATTGTTATACCTCCACTTGTACAAATTGCAAATACTGTAAAAATAAATAAGTCAGACATGCTGGCCCGAATATTTTTAAGAGCCAGTTTTACAATGTCCGATTAACTATTAAAGACATACAGGGCAGGAATTTTCACATGGCAGCATTGACAATACACGAGTTAATAAGAGAAACTATTCTATGGAGGAGTAGTTAAATTTAATGAATTGAATGCATATATCCAAGATGTAGATCTTGGATATATGAAGATATATCCGTACATCCATATATAGATATCATATCCATATCAGATGAATATCCATATATAGATCATATATCCAAGATGAAGTATTTTGCATTTTAAGAAACGGCTTAGAGAGCATATAATAGCGAACTCTGATTGTAGTTCGGTGCACTCAGGTTGTGAGGGTGATTGTTTTTTTTTTGTTTTTTCAGTTGACACTTGAACATGTTCATGGGTGGTGTCCCATAATTATTGTCTTACTATTGTTGACTGATTATGTAAATATGTATGTATACTTTTGAAAAAATAATTAACTAATTAACATAAATAGAGAGATACGCAGAGATTCGGTCACACCCTTGAACAAGTACGTATTTGGTATTCGTACATGAGGTGTCTCGTCTTCCACAAGAAAGAGTGCGCAGCAGTATATTTCTTATCTCTCGCACCCATTTATTCCGCGCCATGCGGGAATTCCAGCCCTGAATATGCATTTGAAAGAGTAATCTACAGATAATGTTAAACGGAGATTGTAATATCAAGCGTAACTATACTTTGGTCTAGCACGCCCTTGCCCATCCAAATCGACTGTGGGCACTCCCAGTCTGACCAATCTCGTGAACAAACTTTGTTCCATGTTCGAGTATTTCTGGAAAGCCATGTTCTTTATGACTGGAGGTAACTGGTGGTGGTCACCGATCATAATCCAGCGCTTCAGGCGGTTGAAGCCGTCTTGTGGATTTTGCAGAAGCAACGGGATGAACGTTTCGATCTCCAGGATTTGTGCAGACTCTTCCATTAGGATGTTATCATATTTAAATCCTGAAGAATAAACACGACCATTGGCAATCGGCGATAAATTCAAGCCAGGAAGTTATTTAAGATTAAGGCCTTCGGTACGATACGAAAGGGTGAGCAACTGCGGCGAGCGGTAGAGCGTCAAAACAAACGTTTTGTTGACGATTTGAAAAACGTTATTACTTTATAAAATAAGTGGCCTAATTTAAACGATTTTACCTAATTTACGAAAGGGTGAGCAACTACGGCGAGCGGTAGAGCGTTAAAACAAATGTTTTGTTCATGATTTGAAAAACGTAATTACTTTATAAAACAAGATGCCTAATTGATTACAAAAAACAATGCAATTAACAATTAAACATGTATTTCGCATTGGCGTTACAAATTCTAAGACTGATATTAGTAAAACTAATCACTTACCCATATCCACCAGCTCCTTCCTCTTCAACGCCGCATGAGTACAAGTCATGGCTATAATTTTGGCCTCCTTGACCAACAAATACTTGGACCTGTCCAGTCCAGAACGCAGAAGTTCGAAAGCTCTGAACTCCTCGAGCTCCTTGAAAATGTGGTCTATGTACCTGAAGCAGCTGTCGGCGATCTCGATGTCGTCCTCGACGGATTTCTGCCTGAAGAGCGGCTGAGGAGCGTTGTCGAAGAAATTCGTGAACGGAAACTCTTTGGATATGCTCTTCAGTTCCACGGGCTTCCCGCTCTTGGGCCTTACGATGCTTTGGAATTGCTCCCATCTTGAGAGCACCTGGTACAGGTAGAAGTGACCGGCGGTTTCGCAAGTGTAGGCGACGTCGCCTTTCACGTCTAGCGATTCTTGGAGCCTCTGGACGTCCATCAGGAGATCGAGGCGTTTTGCTAGCACGTAGTTTACCCTCCCGTATCTATAAGTAAGTTCCAATGGCGATCAGGTGAATATACCGGGTGATTCAAGTTTTATTACCATAAGTTTTTTTAGGCATTTGGAGTTGCCCAAAAAATATGAAAATTTGGATTTATATAGGTCTGATACTAATCTACGAAAAGGTAGTTTGACTTTTTCGATATAATTATATAGACGGTTATAAAATTTAAAAAAAAAACTTTTTTCGGGCAAAATTCTCTATCGTTATTTTTGCCATAAACTATTTTATTTTATTCATAGAACCCATTTATGAAATCAAAAATTAACGAAAGTGATTAGATTTCAAATTAAAGCATTTTTTACATTACTGACCAACTTTCCTCGGTATGATTTATGATTCTGTAAGTCAAGAGCCCTACAAAGCATTGCCCGCGCCGGTGCGGTTGGAACGTTTTATGACTTTTTATGACCAGAAGAAATCCTTGCGTCGGTATACACCTAGCAGGCTGAGGGATTGGGTACGGCCCTATCATAAAACCCATAAAATCCATTATAGGGACTATTACTGGAAGCAGCCGTCATATTTTGCTGTTTAGTAATAAATCTTACTGTTGCAATATCAAAATTAATTTGATTCAATAATAGTTGCAATTTTTTTGACTTGGATTACACTGGAATGTTTGGAACAGCATTACAGACATACGAAAAACGAGATGCAGACACACTAATATACATAGCATTTCTAGATCTAGATCAATTATCTGTTTATAACAATTCGATGGAATTTATATTTGATGCTGAGACAACCCGTATAAACAAGACATTTCGCTAGGATTATTACAATATTAGCCATAAAAAAACACATAGCAAAATATTCAAAACTGGGCTTCAGAGGAAGAAGAACTGGGCTTCAAAAATGAGCTTTAGGGGAAGAACTCGGATTCAAAAATGGGCTTCAGAGGAACGGGAACTGGGCTTCAAAACTAGGCTTCAGAGGAAGAACTGGGCTTCAAAACTGGGTTTCAGAGCAAGAAGAACAGACCGGTTTTATAGGATTAATTATGTTATGATTATCTGTTTCTAACAATTTTATGGAATTCATATTTGACGCTGGGACACCCTGTATAAACAAGACATTTTGCTAGATTTATTACAATCTTGGGCATAAAAAACATAGCAAAATATTCAAAACTGGGCTTCAGAGGAAGAAGAACCCGGCTTCAAAAATGGGCTTCATGGGAAGGACTCGGCTTCAAAAATGGGCTTCAGAGAAACGAGAACTGGGCTTTAGAGGAAGAACTGGGCTTCAAAACTGGGTTTCTGAGCAAGAAGAACAGACCGGTTTTATAGGATTAATTATGTTATGATTATCTGTTTCTAACAATTTTATGGAATTTATTTTTGACGCTGGGACACCCTGTATAAACAAGACATTTTGCTAGGTTTATTACAATCTTGGGCATAAAAACATAGCAAAATATTCGAAACTGGGCTTCAGAGGAAGAAGAATTCGACTTCAAAAATGGGCTTCGTGGGAAGAACTCGGCTTTAAAAATAGGCTTCAGGGGAAGGATAACTGGGCTTCAAAACTGGGCCTCAGAACAAGAACTGGACCTTAGAGGACGAAGAACACACAGGCTTTATAGGAGTAATTACGTTATGATAATATTTAATTATGATAAACAATTAGAAGATTAAGTAACCTTGGGTCCATAATCGTTTGTTTGAGCTATTTGAGGCTGCATTTGATCATTTGAGAGCTAAAAATGGGTCTTCCGATGGTACTTAACTAGATAAATAACCATTTAGTAGATCATTACCATACTGATAATATATTTTACATTTTGCCAAGTTCATTACAATCTTGGGCATTAAAAAAACAGCAAAATATTCATAACTGGGCTTCAGAGGAAGAACTCTGCTTCAAAAATGGACTTCAGGGGAAGTACTCGGCTTCAAAACTGGGCTTCAGAGGAAGAAGAACTCTGCTTCAAAAATGGGCTTCAGGGGAAGTACTCGGCTCAAAACTGGGCTTCAGAGGAAGAAGAACTCGGCTTCAAAAATGGGCTTCAGGGGAAGTACTCGGCTTCAAAACTGGGCTTCAGAGGAAGAACTGGGTTTCAAAACTGGGCTTCAGAGGAAGAATTTCTCAATTTCAAAACTGTGCTTCAAAACTGGGCTTCAGAGCAAGAAGAAAAGACAGGCTTCATAGGATTAATTATGTTATAATAGGGACAACATACGAAAAACGAGATGTAGACACACAGAAATATACATAGCGTTTCTAGATCTAGAGAAAGCATTCAATATGGTACCAAGAGCCTATGGGAAACACTGAAACAAAGGAAGGTAAACGACAAAATGATAAGGATAATAAAAAATATATTCGAAAACTGATTGACAAAATTTGACAAAACGAGCGAAGCGAGCAATATGTAACATGTAACATGTATGTAACAACACACAATCAAAAACATCAGAAACATTTAAAACAAAAAATGGGCTAAGACAGAGAGGGAGTCTAAGCCCCACACTATTAATTACCTACTTCGACGACATAATAAAGATATGCACACCTAAGAGGAACAAGAAATTGATAATAGGCTACAAAAACATGGAAAAAATAGGAATATCGGAAGGAGTATTTGCAGACAATTAAATATTAATAACAAGAACGCCAAAACAGCTACAAGAAAGAGTAAACTTATGGAACATAGAACTAAAGGCAAAAGGAATGAAGCTAAACATAAACAAAACAAAAGTAATGGTCGTAGGGAAACAGGTGCAGATACAAATAGATATTGACAACAAAAAACTTAAACAAGTAGAGGCATACAAATACCTGGGAATAGAACTGAATGCAGACGGAAACGAAGAGACGAAAATGAAGAGACGGAAATGAAGAGACGGAAATGAAGAGACGGAAATAAAGAGACGGAAACGAAGAGACAGAAATAAACATCAGAATAAGAAAAACTCAAAAACTATACCAGGCAATCAACAACACAATCATAAACAAAAAAAAGAAATAAATAAAGAAACAAAGGTAAAAGTGTACAAAACAATATACCAACCAATACTAACATGGGGATGCGAAACGTGGAAGCTGGACAGAATGGGGAAAAATAAAATATAAGCAAGCGAAATGAAGAACTTCTTAGAACTTCTAAGAAGAATCAAAGGAGTAACGAAAATAGACAAAATAAGAAGCACAAAAATAAGAGAAGAATTAGACATAGAGCCAATACAACAATACACGGAAAAACGACAGCTCGAATGCTGGGGACATATGCAAAGAATGAACAACCAAAGAATAGTTAAAAAAGTGTGGGAAGTAAAGCCAAACAAAAATAAAAGGAAAGGAAGACCTTCCTTTCAAGAGAAAGACAAGGCATGAAAGAATGAAAACAATAATAGAAGAAAGAGGGAAACATGGAAAGAAGCGAAAGAACTAGCGAAGGACACGACCAAATGGTAGAACTTTATGATAGAAAAACGGTAACAGAAGAAGAAAAGGAGAAAAAACAACAACACACCTACACCATTGTGGTAGAAGGTGGAATGTTGCCTCATATATGTTGATCCTCATTGTTTTCCCCCACAGAAAGAAAACACTGAGGATCTAATTTAGCTATTTTAGAGATAAATGAAAATTAAGCTTTAAACTCTTATGCCCACTTATGGCGACCATTGAATCCAGCTCGGATGGTAGGGACATATGCAAAGAATGGACAACAAAAGAATATAGAAAAAAGTGGGAAGCAAAGCCAAACAAAAATAAAAGGAAAGGAAGAGAAAGACACGGCATGAAAGAATGAAAACAATAATAGAAGAAAGAGGGAAAACATGGAAAGAAGCGAAAGAACTAGCGAAGTTCAGGACAAAATGGAAGAACTTCATCAACGAAAAACAGTAACAGAAAAAGAAAATGACAAAAGAAAACAACACACCTACACCATTGTGGTAGAAGGTGGAATGTTTCTTCATATATGTTTATCCTCATTGTTTTACCCCACAGAGAGAAAACAATGAGGATCTAGTTTAGCTGTTTTCGAGATAAATGAAAATTAAACTTTGAAATCTTACGCCCACTTATGGCGACCATTGAAATAATTAGGCTATTTAAAGTGAATCTACCGAATGACGTATTTTTGGATTGTTATATTTCTTGGCCGTAACTGTACTAACAATCCAAAAAATCTTCATTCGGTAGAATCAAGTGAGTCCACTGAAAATAGCCTAATTATTTCAATGGTCGTCATAAGTGGCCTGTAACTGTAGAACCAATCGGACATCATATGGTACTAATATCTCAATTTGGACAAACAAATGTATAAATGAATGACGGTTTCTTGGATTGTAACTACAGTTACGGCAAAAAAAAAATGGGACACCTCTTACAACAAGTTTTGCTTTAATTTAGTTGTTATTATTGGTTTTAAAAAATAGATAATAGTACAAAAAACAGTCCCACTTTTTTTGGCCGTAACTGTACTTACAGTCCAAAAAACCTTCATTCGGTAGAATCAAGTGAGTCCACTGAAAATAGCCTAATTATTTCAATGGTCTCTATAAGTGGCCTGTAACTGTACAACCAATCGGCCATGATATGGTACTAATATCTCAATTTGGACAAAAAAATGTACCCTCATCGTTTTTCTCCTGTACCAATCATTTTATACGACTGAAATCTTAACTTACCTGCTAAAATCCTTCTCCGTCTCCAAAGCTTCCTCGCCATGACCCAGACGCAGAAGATGCCTTTCGTCGATATCCAAAGCCGCGATCTTCTCGAAAAGCTGATTAAGCGCCTGATTGGAGTGCGTTACAATTAACGTTCTTTGATTGGGGAAGTTGTGGTACAAGTTGGAAATGATTTGTACAGCAACATCAGTTTTTCCTGTACCCGGAGGACCCACAACCAGTGTCAGTCCTGGCTGCATCCCGGCCCTAATGGCTTCAACTTGCGTGGGCGTAAACGGTATCGAGTTCCTGTGAAGAATTTCGTTGAAAACGCTGCATGGGGCAATGACTAAGGGCTTACTTTTTCGGCTCATTGAAGGTGTAAGGTCCGCGTCTGGGGATTATGTGTGGTTCGACGGTTAACACCTTCTTTTTCTCGGTTTCAGAGTCGTCCTCGTTCTCGTTAAACTCCTCGAACGTTATCCTAAGTAAAAAGCAACGAATGTTCGAAATTCTTAATTATTTCTTTGCGGGGGCATCTTAAATCATCGGATAACTGAACTATAGCAGTTGATGTGTCTTTTAAAAAGTTGATTCTAAAATGCAGCATCTCACCTGAATGGACGCACCAACTTCTTGGGATCGTTGATTTGCATTTTGATCTCATAGCTGGGGAAGCACGATCTTAGATGATCCATGTGGATGAAGGTGTCGTTGAAATCCATGCAGGGAATCTTATTAGGCATGTGGGAGTAGTGAGCAGCGCTTGGATCACCATAGCCTAGGATTATATCGTGCAGCCAATCAGGCACAACACATTCTGTGTTCATAAGTTCTCTGATGGTCTCCAGCACAGCTTTGAAGTTGTTTTCTTTCGGTTTGCGACGCATCAATATGTTAAATCCTATTTTGGGCGAAGAAAGAATCAATTGAATTGTTCGAACGCCTAATTCAATTGGCAAAAGTCCACTGCATAATGCAATATAATTTTGATTACACGTGCAGCGATTAATTTAATCTGATGTGCAATGTGATTTTTTTTGTACAACACTAAAGTCCGGCTTTATAGTCTGCGATTATCTTTAATGGGCGGTTAATTTCCTTCGATGAATTTGTGTCAACGTTTCACGGAAACTAACCGCCGATTAATCGGAGCCTTAATTCATCCTGACGTCAGTACAGATTTTCAGAACACTAAAATTAACACCAATGCTCCAGGAATAGTACGTTCCCAGCTTATTGGCGTCCATTTCACAACAACATAATCCATAATATGAATTACGTTAAAACACCAGAATGCTTACGTAAAATACTTCACGATTTCCCCATACTACAGAGCAATAAACCCCATTCCCAACTCTTAGCTTCAGCAGCAGCAATGATATATGAGGGGCATATAAATAGATTCTTTAAATACACCCAACTTCCATTGCACGCAGCAAACGCAATTTATTAATAAAAGAGATTAATTACCTTCATAAACATCTTCGCCGCCTTCGTTGGTTTGGTTCATGTCATCTCTGTACTGATTGCAGTCCAACCAAACGCGATATGTTCGTTTATCACCAGGAATTACGGGCTTTGGTTCAGGTCCATCTTCAACAACCCTCCCGTTGCTATCGAGCATCCCTTCGACCTCACATCCACGAACACTGTGAAGGCCCACTTGAGGGATGAAGGGCTGCTTGTAGTCGTACTTGGTGCCTATATAAGAAGGAAAAAAACAGCAAAATATTCAAAACGGGGCTTCAGAGGAAGAAGAACTGAGCTTCAAAACTGGGCTTCAAAAGAAGAAGAACTGGGCTTCAAAACTGGCCTTCAGAAGAAGAAGAACTGGGCTTCAAAACAGGGTGTTAGAGGAAGGACTGGGCTTCAAAACTGTGCTTCAGAAGAAGCTATGGGCTTCAAAACTTGGCATCAGAGGAAGTAGATCCCAACTTCAAAACTAGGCTTCAAAACTGGGCATCAGAGCAAGAAGAACAGACACGCTTCATAGGATTTATTATGTTACAATTATCTGTTTATAACAATTCTATGGAATTTATATTTTATGCTGAGACAACCCGTATAAACAAGACATTTCGCAGGGATTATTACAATATTAGCCATAAAAAAACATAGCAAAATATTCAAAACTAGGCTTCAGAGGAAGAAGAACTCGTCTTCAAAAATGGGCTTCAGGGGAAGAACTCAGCTCCAAAAATTGGCTTCAGAGGAACGAGAAGTGGGCTTCAAAACTGGGCTACAAAACTGGGTTTCAGAGGAAGAACTGGGTTTCAAATCTGGGCTTCAGAGGAAGAATTTCTCAATTTCAAAACTGGGCTTCAAAACTGGGCTTCAGAGCAAGAAGAACAGACAGGTTTCATAGGATTAATTATGTTGTAATTATCTATTTATAACAATTTTATGGAATTTATTTTTTTACGCTGTGACACCTCGTACAAACAAGACATTTGGCTAGGTTTCTTACAATCTTGGGCATAAAAAAAACATAGCAAAATATCCAAAACGAGGCTTCAGAGGAAGAAGAACTGGGGTTCAAAACTGGGCTTCAGAGGAAGAAGAACTAGGCTTCAAAACTTTGCTTCAGAGGAAGGACTGGGCCTCAAAACTGGGCATTAGAAGAACTAGAACCCAACTTTAAACCTGGGTTTCAAAACTGGGCTTCACAGCAAGAAGAACAGACAGGTTTTATAGGAATAATTATGATATGATTATATGTTTATAACAATTTTATGGAACTTATTTTTGACGCTGGGACACCCCGAATAAACATTACATTTTGCTAGGTTCATTACAATCTTGGGCATAAAAGAACATAGCGAAATATTCAAAACTGGGCATCAGAGGAAGAAGAACTGGGCTTCAAAAATGAGCTTCAGAGGAAGAACTCGGCTTCAAAAATTTGCTTCTGGGGAAGAACTCGGCTTCAAAAATTGGCTTCACAGGAAGGAGAACTGGGCTTCAAAACTGGGCCTCAGAGGAAGAACTGGCTTTCAAAACAGGGCTTCAGAGCAAGTAGAACATACAGGCTTACGGAAGTACATGCAATTCCAAAAATATTACTTATGTACTCACCTATGGGAGTCGATGGGTTCACTGTTATTAGAAAACAGACATCGTGTTTTCTAAGATTTTCCCATTCTGACTTGATCTCTTGGCGTACGGAAAGATTCACAGTTACATCAGCTCGTACTCTACTGGGACGTTTCTCACCTGAACAATTAAAAATTCGTCAATTTGCACTGTGCGCAGTTGAAATCATATTTTTGTACATTACCTATATTAGGTTTGGAAACTTCTACCACAGCGAAGTTCAAAATTGGCTGCGCCATCCTAGCCCAGCCTCCCCAATATACATTTCCATCTTCAGATTTCCTATCATTAAAAAATACTTAAAATACTTCATATACGCAAAAGTATACAAAAATTTGATCAATCATTAATTGTAAATATTAGAGTTATTAAAAAAAAAACAATTCTAGATTGTGTTTTAGAAATTATTATTCAACACTGGTCGACAAATTTTGGCGAATGTCTTGTCCCTTCAATTTAAATGCATTTTTCGGAAAGTGATTACTATGCAAATAATTAATATGTGATTAATTTGTACATGCAAAAAAAAAGTAGGATGTCATTTTTTTTTAAATTTTCTGTTGGATGTCATTTTTTTAAATTTTTCTGTATAGGTTTTCCACTATTTACTTACAAAAACACGTTTGCAGTTAAATATAGGTTAGAAAAGTGATACCAGTAACTGTCAAACTGCAATTTGAATCCAGTATTACCATAAAAAAATATCGGAATCTGTCTTGCATCTCGAAAAAAATTAAGTTATTTGATGTTTCTGAAATCAGCAAAAAAATATCTATCGAAATCAGGTTTTAATGTCTAAGGGACAAAAATTGTGTTGATTTGTGTTATCTTGAATAGTTTGAATAGTATCCTTAAAAAAATGTCATAAATAAAGATTTTGCTAAAATAATTTTAATAAACTTAGGAACCATAGATAGCTATTACCGTTGAAATTTTGAAAACGAAGATGTTCACGAAATCATTCCATTCCTAATTTTGAACTTATATGGAGAAAGTAGAAAATTAGGTAAATCATTTTAAGTCCGAGGAGCTATAAAAATTCAGAAAATATGAAGGTAATTGATTTAATTGTGGCACTATCAAGAAGAAAAAAGAACATAATTTTCATTCTAATAAGCTTTCAAAATCATATAAGATCTTCAGTTGTAAATTTAAAGATGTGTTTCAGTTTAATAAATTTCGAAAACTTTCTTTTGTAATTTCTTTTTCAGAACTCGAAACACTACTAACTTCAAAATTTCTGATAATATCGAGGTAATTAATTTAGTTGTGGAGCCTATCAATTAAAAAACAAGTACGTAATTTTAAATCTAAGAAGCTTTTAAAATCATATAAGATCTTCAGTTGTAAATGTAAAGACCTGTTTTAGTTCATTAAATTTAGATCTTCAAATGTAAACTTCAAGTTGTGTTATAGTTTATTAAAGTCACTCTAGTCAATTCTAGATTGTGTTTTAGAAATTATTACAGAATAGTGATTTTTTTTAGAAAAATAATTTGGAAATGGACGACAAAGATGAAAATATTAATCTTGAATGTCTTGAATATTTACAGTATTAGAACAAATAATTTAAAATTTGACAAAAATCGTTAACAATTTGATAATCATTAAAATTTTGATAAGAATAATAACATGTTTAAAATAAATAATTGAACTGTTGACAGATATCATTATAATTGAAAGTTGACATTGTAATGTTAATAAAAATAATTTTTAAATTTAAATTAAAATTAAATTTAAATAATAAATAATTTGCAATTTTCACTAAAATCATTGAGATGTGGCAGAATAATTGAAATACTGACCAAAACACTTGAATATTTGACAGTAATAATTAAAATATGTCAAAAATATTTAAAAAAACCATAACGTATTAATTTACTGAAATCTTATTAATAATAATTGTAATTTTATTATATAAATATTTTTAAATTTTGACTATAATCATAAAGATATCGCAGAATAATTGAAATATTGACAAAAATACTTGAAAATTTGACAGTACTCATTCAAATACGACAAAAAATATTGAATATTTGACAGTAATCCATGAAATTTGACAAGATAAATAAAAAAACTCAAACGTATAAATTGATTGACATCTCAAAAATAATTGAAATTTTATTGTATCAAAAGTTGACATTTTGACTAGAAGATATGGCAGAATAAATGAAATACTGACAACAATTAATGAAAATTTGGCAGTGATCATTTAAATATGACAAAAAATAATTGTCATTCAATTATCTAAAATAGTTTGAATAGTATCTATAAATAAACACTTTTGTAAAATAATTTTAATAGACCCAGAAACTTTAAAACTGTTATTACCGTTGAAATTTTGAATTCGAAGAAGTTGACGAAAATAATCAATTCCCAATTTGGAACTTATAGGGAGAAAATTAGGCAAGTCATATTAAGTCCGAGGAGCTTTATTAAAGTCACTCTTAGTCAATTCTAAATTGTGTTTTAGAAATTGTCATTCAATTATCTTGAATAGTATCCATAAAAAAAACATTTTTTCTAAAATAATTTTAATAGACTCAGGAACTTTAAAACTGATATTACCGTTGAAATTTTGAATTCGAATATGTGCACGAAAATAATCCATTCCCAATTTGGAACTTATATGGACAAAGTAGAGAATTAGGCAAATCATTTTAAGTCCGAGGAGCTATAAAAATTCAGATAATATAAAGGTGAATTTGATTTAATTGTGGCCCTATTATTATTTTTTAATTCTAAGAAGCTTTCAAATTCAGACAAGATCTTTAATTGTAAATTTAAAGATGTGTTATAGTTTATTAAAGTTAAAAAAACGTTCGATTCCAAAAATTTATTCAAAACACTACTAATTTTAAAAACGACGGATAATATGAAGGCAATGGATTTAATTGTGGACGCTATTAAGAAAAAAAAACATAATTTTCATTCTAAGCTTTCAAAATCATATAAGATCTTCAATTGTATTGTGTTTTAGTTTATAAAATTTCGAAAATTCTCTTTTGCAAAATAGGTTTCAAAACTCGAAACACTACTAACTTCAAAATTTCTGATAATATCGAGGTAATTAATTAAGTTGTGGAGCCTATCAATTAAAAAAGAAGTATGTTATCTTAAATCTAAGAAGCTTTTAAAATAACCTAGCATTTTTCTAAACTAATTTGAATAGACTCAGAAACTTTAAAACTGATTTTATCGTTGAAATTTTGATGTTCACGAAAATAATCCTTTACCAATTTTGAACTTATACGGAGAAAGTAGAAAATTAGGCATTTTATGTCCGAGAGCTATAAAAATTCAGAGAATATGAAGATAATTGATTTAATTGTGGCACTATCAAGAGAAAAAAAAAAACATAATTTTCATGCTAAGAAGCTTTCAAAATCATATAAGATCTTCAATTGTAAATTTAAAGATGTGTTATAGTTTATTAAATTTCGAAAACTTTCTATTGCAAAATTGGTTTCAAAACTCGAAACACTACTTAATTGAAAATTTCTGATAATATCGAGGTAATTAATTTAGTTGTGGAGCCCATCAATTAAACAAAAAAGTATGTAATTTTAGATCTAAGAACCTTTCAAAATAACCAACACATTTTTCTAAAATAATTTCAATAGACTCAGGAACTTTAAAACTGATTTTATCGTTGACATTTTGATGATCACGAAAACAATCCTTTCCCAATTTCAAACTTATAGGGAGGAAGTGGAAAAATTAGGCAAATCATTTTAAAGTCCGAGGAGCTATAAAAATTCAGATAACATGAAGGTAATTGATTTAATTGTGGTACTATCAATAAAAAAAAACATAATTTTCATTCTAAGAAGCTTTCAAAACCATATAAGATCTGCAATTGTAAATTTAAAGATGTGTTCTAGTTTATTAAATTTCGAAATCTTTCTTTTGCATACTTTGTTTCAAAACTCGAAACACTACTAACTTCAAAATTTCTGATAATATCGAGGTAATTAATTTAGTTGTGGAGCCTATCAATTAAAAAAAAGTATATAATTTTAAATCTAAGAAGCTTTCAAAATAACCTAAACATTTTTCTAAAATCATTTCAATTGACTCAGGTACTTTAAAACTGATTATATCGTTGAAATTTTGATGTTCACGAAAACAATCTTTTCCCAATTTCGAACTTATAGAGAGGAAGTAGAAAATTAGGCAAAGCATTTTATGCCCGAGAGCAATCAAAATTGAGATACTATGAAGGCAATTGATTTAATTGAGGCACTTTCAAGAAAAAAAAAATCATTCTAAGAAGCTTTCAAAATTATATAACATCTTCAATTGTAAATTTTAAGATGTGTTTTAGTTTATTAAATTTCGAAAACTTTCTTTTGCAAACTTTGTTTCAAAACTCGAAACACTACTAACTTCAAAATTTCTGATAAAATCGAGGCAATTAATTTTGTGGTGGAGGCTAGCAATTAAAAAAAAAACGTATGTAATTTAAATCTAAGAAGCTTTCAAAATAACCTAAAGGCGATTTTCAAAAATAAAATAAAAAATCGTTTTTGTTTTTTAAGTTAAATGAAAGCAGTTGTAAAACTGCTTTCATTTACAGAGACAGTAGCTAAAATGTCCATAGCGTGTGACATGTCTTCGCATTATAAAGAACTCAAAACTTGATATAAAATTTTTTAGTAGCAATTGTAGTAGCATGTGTTAAATTTATATCCTGTATTCTTTACTCTATCTATGGGTTACTACACGTTCATATTTGGTTGTGTTTTTCATAACTTTTCCGAATTTACGAAATGATCCTAAAATAATCCTAATAACATATCCTAATCAAAGAACGAAATCTCGAAGAACTAGTAACTTACCAAGGACACAGTCTGCTAACAGCGTCTTCAATATCCTGCCTGATTTCATCTGCAATTAAATTAACAATTCAAATATAATTTGTCGTAATTGAACTCGCTGTGTAGATGTTTCTTACAAGTGGATTCCAGACGGAACAAATTAAAATTTCGCAGCAGGTAGTCATGCAAGGTCAAGAACTGGAGGTTCAGCTTAGGCAAGGCTAGGCACCCATCTCCGGAGAAGTACGCCGTAGGAACGACGTTCTCGTCCCAGATTACTTCTTCTGTTGGGTACAGGGGCATTTCGTTTAGGGCATCCAGCTGCGATGTGCGTTTCTCATGGCGCGATATCTGGACGAGAGATTATGGTAATAATTTTGATTAAGGCCCAGTTTTACAATCGTGAACTATCTCTGTTCATGGTACATTTTCCAATACCAATATTGATACCAATATTGACACAATGGTGTCCTAGGCAAATGTACCAGGAACAAAGATAATCCACGATTGTAAAACTGGACGTTAAGGTAATAAAAATAAAGATTGAACGGTAATAAATAATTTAGCAATAATTGCTATTTAGGTATTGATAATGTGGTGATGAATAATAGATTAGGTAGATTTACCAGTAATTCACGTAAAAATAGTTCGTCCAAGCGACACCAGCTGCTCTCCTTTTCATCATCTTTAGAAGGTATGAGGTGAAGATATGTGCCAATTGCTCTTAGCTTTTCAGTACTAGAAGGAAATTGTATAATGTTTTAAGGGTACACTATTATTAATATTATAAGCTACAGTATGTTTCGTCTTATATACCTACATATACCTTAATTTTTATAATATCTTTATTTATCTTATAACCGTATACCATCATATAGTTATTTAAAAAAAAAACAATTCTAGATGGTGTTTTGGAAATTTTGATTCAAAATTGTCATTCAATTATCTTGAATAGTTTGAATAATATCCATAAAAAAATGTCGTTGGTGTGGAATTGCTTTGATTTGCTGCGGAACATAGGGAAATAACATGGGAAAATAGATTTGCTTAGTGCTGCTCACCCATTCAAAATATAATACATCACCGAGGAAAACTATTTTCCCATGTTATTTCCCTATGTTTCGCGGCAAATCGATCACCCGGTATATCTTTGTTTGTTGTATAGTGGTGTATACTGGTATCACATTATAATGACAAGAAAAGATTATGTTTACCCCTACACCCTGATACGAAGAACAAAATTTAATATTTTGTAACATGTTAATAATGTTGTAATTTTGTAAATGTTAATAAAAAAATCATAATTGGCAATATTTTCATTTTCAACTTTCCAGAATGGAAACGGTTCTGGGTCATATTTCCCAGAAATAAAACCACAACAGGGTCAAATATAATAGATTATTATAAATATTCTACAATAATTGTGAAGTAATGTTTCTAAACATAATATTTTATGTGCTATAGCTAAATCAAAAACTGTTTCTACTTTAAGTTTTTTTTTCAAAATTTTAGTTGGGCAATATTTGATTTATCATCTTTATCATATTTGTTAAAAGTTTCGTACAAGTTTTCTAAAAATTTGAGGAGTCGTTCAGAAGCTAGAAGCAGTTTAAAATAGATGTAGTACTTATTATTTACTACAAAGTCGTACTATAAACAAAAATTTGACAATAATCATTAATTTAGACTTGACCAAGTGCTTTCTTTATACTAATTAAAAAAAGTTTCACTAAGTATTAACCACCAATTCATACAATCTAATAATCATTGAAATTAAAATTTTGTCAAAATATTTGAGAATGATTGTCAACATCAAATTCTTGATAACTATAATTAAAATTTGGACAAAATTATTTAAAAATTTGACAATCATTTAAATTTGGACAAAATTATTTAAAAATTTGACAATCATTTAAATTTGATTCGAATAATTACAATTTAGGAAAGTATAATTGAAAAAAATCATTGAAAAGTTAACAGTAAGGTTGTTAAGTTTTAATATAAATAATTTGAAATTGTAACTGCAATAATTCAAAATCATTGAAAAATAATATTGAAAAATTATTATTGTTGACAAAACTAATTGAAAATTATCGTTTTAATTTAAATCAAGAATAACATCAAATTTCAGTGCAATTAATTGAAATTTTATTAGAAATGTGGAAATTTTGATTTTAATTATTTAAATGTTGATGAAAATAACGGAAATTTGATTATAAATTATTGAAAACTTTGACATACAAATTTGGCAGTAATAATTCAAACCTTGGCAAAAATAATTGAAACTTCATTATAAGAAATTGAAATGTTGACATAAAAGTGAAAATTTTACAGTAATTATTGAAATACGTTACAATAATCATATTGTAATCTATTGATAAAACATAAGATGTTCATTGTGATAAAAAAAAAAATGAAAACAATTTGACAGGAAATTATTAAATTGAGATAAAATTCATAGAAAATTTGACAGTCATCATTGAAATATGACAAATAAAATAATCCTAATCAATAATCAAACAAAAATCAATACATAAATAATAATCATTTAAAAACAATAATCCCAACGCATTAATTGATTAAAATCTTAATAAAAAAAAATTGGTACAATATATTACTTGACGGAAATAGTTAAAATTATGACAGAATATTTGAAAAATAATTAAAATCTTGACAAAAGCATTTAAAAATTTGACATAAATCATTGAATTATTAGAGAATAGTGATTTTTTGAACTAAAATAATTTGCAAGTGGTCGGTTAAAATGAAAATATTGATCTTGAATGTCTTAAATAATTACAGCTTTAGAACAAATAATTGAAATTTAGAAAAAATCGTTAACAATTTGACAATTATTAAAATTTTGATAAGAATAATTACAAATTTTATTAAAAATGTGGAAATTTTGACGGTAATTATATTAATGTTAATGATAATAACTGAAATTTGATTATAAATTATTAAAATTTTGAGATAAAGATTTGGCAGTAACAATTCAAAACTTATAATAAATAAAACTTCATTAAAATAATTTGAAATTTTGACATATAAATGAAAATTTGCAGTAATTATTGAAATACGTCACAATATTTTTTTTGAAAAGTCATAAGATAAGACATATGAAATAAGATAAGACATTTTCATTAACAAAAAAATAAAAAATTGATAGGAATTATTTAAATACTGATAAAATTAATTGGAAATATGACACTAATCATTGAAATATGACAAAAATAACCCAACACATTAATTGATTAAAATCTTAATAAAAACAATTAATATTAGTACAATAAATTTAACATAAATGACATAATTAATTACTTGACAGAAAGTTAAACTATGACAGAATATTTGAAAAATATTTAAAATCTTGACAAAAGCATTGACACAAATCATTGAATTATGACAGAATAATAATTTTTTAACTAAAATAATTAAGAAATGGACGGTGGTAAAGATGAAAATTTTAATCTTGAATGGCTTGAATAATTACAATTTTAGAACAAATAATTAAAATTTTGACAAAAATCGTTAACAATTTGATAATCATTAAAATTTCGATAAGAATAATTACAAGTTTGAAACAAATAATTGAACTTTTGACAGATATCATTATAATTGATATTTTGATATTTTTTATTTTTAATTTTGACTATAATCATAAAGATATGAGAGAATAATTGAAATATTGACAACAACAAAATAAAAATTTGACAGAACTCTTTCAAATATGACAAAAATATTGAATATTTGACAGTAATCAATGATTGACATCTTAATAAAAATAACTGAAATTTTATAATATATATAGTTGAAATTTTGACTATGGCCATAACGAGCCATAAAGAGAATTATAGCCGTAATAAATGAAATATTGACAAAAATATTCGAAAATTTTTCAGTAATCATTTTAATATGAGAAAAAATAATTATATATTTGATAGTAATTATTGAAATTTGACAAAATAAATTAAACATCCATCGTATAAATTGATTGATCTTAATAATAGTAATATTTGAAATTTTATTATCAAAAAAGTTAAAATCTTGATAAAATAATTGAAATTTTATTATAGTAAAAATGTGAAAATTTGACTATAATCATTGAGATATGGAAAAATAATTGTAAATTAAACAGTAATCATTGAAATATGACAAAAATAATTGACAGTTTGACAGTAATTATTGTCATATGACAAATATAATTAAAAATCCCAATGTATTAATTGACATCTAAAAAAAAAGCACTACACTTTTATTACAATTAATTGACATTTTGACAGACATAATCGAATACTTGACAGAAATAGTTAAAATTATTATGAAAAATTTGAAAAATAATTAAACTATTGATAAAAGTAATGAAAATTGACATATTGAGATATTATAGAACAGTTAAATTTAAAGTATTAAAACAGAATTGTATAGTAATGACTAAAATTGATCTTGAATATCTTGAATAAGAACAATTTTAAAACAAATAAATGAAATGTTGACAGATAAGCTTGGCAATTTGATAGTAATCATTGAAAGACTACAAATTTACATTTTTATAAAAGTAATGAACATTTGACAGTAAAGAATGAGAAATATTATAGGACACTTGAAAATTCTGAAACTATTTTATAGCTATTTTAAACATCTGAAAATGTAAATTTTCTGCCAATTTTCGAAGTTTGCAACATTGTTTGATACAATGTTTGAAATGTAAGATTGAGAAATAATTAAATTATGAACTCTAAACGAAAGCATGTCTATTAAAATACTATATTAAAAATTATTAATTACCATATTAAATATTAATATCTATTTATAACGAAATAATTCACTCAAAAGAGATTAATACATATATTAAAAAATATATAATTTGACAGTAAACAATGAGAAATATGACAGAACAATTAAAAATTCTGAAACTAGTTTTAGCTATTTTAAACATTCGAAAATGTAAATTTTCTGTCAATTTTCGAAATTCGCAACATTAGTTGATATAATTTTTGCATTTTCTGAACGTTTTGATAGGTAAGTTAACATCCTGGACGTTTTCACTGTCTTGATATATGGTTTGCAAATAGGTATTTTGGAAATTTTCAATGTGAACAAAATCTATCTACGAATATCTAAAAACCTCTAAAACTAAATCTTCTAAAATCTAAAATCCATCAAGTTACATAACACTTCATAAACTGTTATGTGTAACTTGATGGAACAAAAATTTGTATCAAAATATATAAATAAATGTAATATATTTTGTTAATTAATAATTTTTGATAATTAACATAAAAATAAACCAGCTGGTTTTTCATTCTAATAGCCTTGGTTTTCAATTTTGTGCTTTGGTTTATTACAATATTAAAAATGTTTGTACCTTCTGATACTTTTGTTAATTTGAAAGAAATTGTGGACTTTTTTGATTCACTGCACATCCTAAAAGTTTCAATAAAGCGTTGTAGTAATTTTTAAAAGAGATGTTTTAATACGTTTTTCCATAGTTATTGGCATGTTTTAGAATTTTCAAAAACAACTACACTGAAACTTGTAGTATTTCTATTTATAGGGTTGCGTTCTGATGTTTATATTAAATATTATGCAGTTTGCTTACGTTTCCTGCGATTTTTGTATATTTACAAGATTTTTTTATATTTTCAGCAACTTTTTATGTACTCCGCAATTTTTACATATTTCTGCAATATTTTCAATTTCATTACATGTTTTAGATGTAGTAGCCAAGTACACCGCTCGTATCGTAGCCAAGGCCTTAGAAAATTAATTAATATAATTTTCAGAAAATTCCACTTGCAACATTTGATATTATCAATAAATTTTCCAAAATTCGAATAAATGCTATTATTCTTAAGAGCTCGATTATAAATCAAACGCTTTAATAAGTAAGTTACTAATCATTCCGTGCTTTAAATCAAATTAAGAATGATGAATTACATGAATTCGAATAAATGCTATTATTATTCTTAAGAGCTCGATTTGAAATCAATTGCTTTAATAAGTAAGTTACTAATCATTCCGTGTTTTAAATCAAATTAAGGATGATGAATTACATGAACTAGGGTGCATGCTTACACGCTTTGAATTCAGATCCTTAATTCAAAAAGTTAATTAACAAGTACATTGCTTGAAATCAATTGCTTGAAAATTAATCAATGGAAAAGCTCGGAGCGAATTTTTCAAAACACAAATTGCTTGAAGTTATACGTTCCGCGAAAAAACAATTACTCGAATGTACATTGTTCGAAATATTTAACCTGATCTTACCTAAGCTATGCAACCTAACCAAAGCTTTCCGAGTGATTTGTATTACGAGCAAATTTACATCTTTTATGAAGGTATTTTCAGTTATTCTATTCAAGTTTTATCGGCGAATCAGATTTTTGAGCAATTGTGTTCAAATTTACCGGATAGAGTAATGTATTATGCGAGACAAAAAAAAGGTGATAATTCTTAATAGAAATTTTAGCATTATTGTATTACATTGAAGGAGGATTTAAACAATCTTGACAGATAAATAAGAAGTTTTAATCCGTAGATCGAAATCCATAGTAATATCAAACATAAATATTAAAGTCAGAGCAGTTAGTGTTAACTGTTCCAGTTTTTTTTTTTGCGCATAGGAAATCCTATGATTCATCCAGAATAATTTAATTACGAAAGTTTATGGTTTACCTCAAGGAACTGAAGTGCTTCTCCAAAGCCTCTCTCGAGTCTACAGTCGCTACATTTGCCAGTGCGAAATTCCGCAGTTCTGGGAATTTGGCGAAAGCAGCTTTCTTTAACAAAAAAAAAAACCCAATTGGACCCTTAATTACGTGAAACCCCACAAACGTATTTACCTGCAGAGACGTAATTCTGGAATAATGGATTTCGGTCATGTCGTGGTCGGTTAATGGATCACCAGTCTCATCGCTGATCTCAAAACGAGCGTAGAACTTCAGCATGTCAAGTAACTGAAACAGAAGATGATTATGCAGAATTTTTTACTCCCCCGCATTTGCATTGCGCGCTTTCTTCATTAATTAACCGTCGGTAAGTAATTAATCATCGAACATGCGATCCATACAGTAAACTTTTTAATCAGGGGAGAGTATCTGAAAAAAACTGCGGTTTTGCAATTCAGATGTAATTCATTTGCCTGATGAAGCGACATTGAGGCGACACAATTGTTTGCGAAACCCGCATAATTTCTGTTTTAATATTAAATGTAATACGATTCAAAATTAATTGGCACATCATGGCGAGACAAATTAGGAATATACGATAATGCTAATGTATGACAGCATATATAAAATTATCAATGACGCTGGAGAAGAGGGAATATTAAAATAAACTTCGCAATAGCAATAAATCTTCACTATTATGTCGCTCGTGGTAATTATTTTGCAACTTAATCGCAACAGCAGATGAAAACATTCCCCAAACTGTAGCACAAAAATGTAAGTATTGCGCAGCACTCGAGGACACTCAATGCCATTGGCAAGTGGTCATGGTTACACGGGTGTAAATGAGACCATTGGTGCAACCTGTGCATTTATGGATATGTATTTGTATCTATTAATACCATTGAATTCCATTAAATAGATATGTCCAATGCATCCAAAAATGGGCACTAATTACTTGATTAGACGTAGCAAACGTTTCAATTAAAGCTTAATTAATGTGGTTTTTAATTGTATGTTTTGAATATTTAATTTATCATAGTACAAGCAGAAAACATAGTTATCGTCTAAAATAGTTATTTATGATACAAGTTCGTGAAGCACTACTTTACGAAAATGCACCATACTAAGTTTTTTCTACGACAGCATTATGATGATAAATTAGGAAAAACAGCTAAAATTTGACCCAAAGTACTATCTTTTTTTAATTGATGAGTGAATAAATTATGTGTAAAACTTATTTTACGCACAAGTAATTTTTGCGAACTTATGCTAAAAAGTATCACTTTACAGTACTGTGAACAGTTCGTAAAAACTTAGTTTATGCACTGTCGGAGACAAAAGTGTTTTCGCACAACTGTGCTTTTTGTTGTATTTTACGCACAAGTATTATTTTTTTACGCATTTATGCTAAAAAGTATCACTTTACAGTACTGTGAACAGTTCGTAAAAACTTTACGCACTGTCGGAGAAAAAGTGTTTTCGCACGATCGTGCTTTTTGTCACTTTAACCGACATTGCATGATCCTGTGTAAGTTGATATTACAATATTTCGTTAGTTTTCATAGAACCAGACTGCTGTTATAAATATTTAAGGTTTTGACGAAATTACACATTTTGATTAAATTCTTATATTTATTTTAACAAAAAAATTGAATAAAACCAATACATTGATTGCAATGTGCACATAAAAAAATAATTTTCTAGAAAATTGATGTATTTTCTAGGTAATTGAAAAAAAAATTTTGATGTACAAAATGTAATAAAAACTAAAATATATCCTATGGCTATAAGTATCATAGATAACAAATTCCGGAGATAAATTATTAGCATATAAGTCAAAATAGTTTCATAAATACCAAACACTTTAACAACATATCATGAATATTTAAATTTCGATAACATTTCAGAAATATATAAAACTTCGATAGTAATCTAAAACTATAAAGGAAATTTAATAAAATATGCCGAAAAATTAATCATATGAGAAATATAATATACATTTAATATAAATACAGGGTGTCCAAGATAAGGATCAACAGCATATTGATCTCGGAAACTGCAAAAGTTACAAGGCCGTTAAATTACAAAAAAAGTTGCCCAATTTAGTGGTCACTAATATTTTTTTGGGAAAACCAGAAATTTCCGCGTACTTCTGGAGATATTCGACAAAATCCAAAATTTTGCTATATCGTTTTTATGTTTTGCTGAAGTTATTTGAAAAGGTATAAGACAACAAAAGCCATTTTCTCACTGCCACTTACTTCGCTCTACAAGACAGCTTTTATAAATTTTCAGTACAACGTTTCGTTTTGAAGAAATCATCATCAAACGAGATCTTGCGATTTCGTTTTATTTTTTTTCGATTTTTTTCTCAAGTTATTTAAAAAGGTATAAGAAAACCAAAGGCACTTTCTCATTGCCACATTTCTAGCTTTAGAGTACAACAAATTACAGTACAACGTTTCGCTTCAAAGAAACCATTATCAACTTTATATTTTTATATGGCCTGCAAAAAATGTACACTCTGCATTAGATAGCATTTTCTATTACTAATTCAACTATTTATATCACAGTATGATTTCAAATATTTTTATTCAGATTTCCAGGTTATTCAATACATTTTCCAGGATATTCAATAAATTCACCACCGAATGAACCAACATTTAATAAAACATCATTTTCTTCGTACCTACTTCAGAAAATTTATTTCAGAGATCAGTTTATAAGTCAAAATCAGTTTTAAAAACTTACAAAATTTTGGTAAATATTCAAGTATCACTCCGAATGAACCAACATTTAATAAAACATAATTTTCATCGTACCCACTCAAGAAAATTAATTTCAGAGACCAGTTTATAAGTCAAAATCAGTTTCAAAAACATAAAAAAATTTGGTAAATTTTTAAGTATCAATCCAATTTCAGCAAAATATAGAAGGCTTGCAACAAATTACAATTGAAAATTCAATAAAACATGCTGAACATTTATTAAAATTAGGCGAAAATATGATATCAATGCCAAAAGATTCTGAAAATTCTGAAACTATTTTTTGCTGTCAATTTTCAAAATTTGCAACATTGGTTGATGCAATGTTTGCAATGTAAGATTGAGAAATAATTAAATTATGAACTCTAAACGAAAGCAATACTATATTAAAAATTATTAATAACAAAATCAAAGTCAGTTTCAAAAATATACAAAATTTTCATAAATATTTAAGTATCAATCCAATTTCAGCAAAATACAGAAGGCTTGCATCAAATTACAATTGAAAATTCAATAAAACATGCTGAACATTTATTAAAATTAGGCGAAAATATTATATCAATGCCAAAAGATTCTGAAAATTCTGAAACTATTCTTTGCTGTCAATTTTCGAAATTTGCAACATTGGTTGATACAATGTTTGCAATTTAAGATTGAGAAACGAAAGCAATACTATATTAAAAATTATTAAATATTAAATTGAGTTAGGATTTTGATATTTCGCAGACTTTACTTGCATTCTAGGGTGTATTTCATGAAAATATTTTTGATTATACAGGGTGTTCCAAAAAAGTATTTGACAGTAAACAATGCGAAATATGACGAAGAATTGAAAATTCTGAAACTAATTTTACCTATTTTAAATATTGAAAAACGTGAATTTTCTACTAATTTTCGAAATTTGCAACATTGGTTGATACAATATTTGCATTTTATAAACGTTTTGATAATTCACTTAACAACATTTAATAAAACATCATTTTCTGATTATGACCATTATTTTCTGAGACCAGTTTATAAGTCAAAATCAGTTGCAAAAATATACAAAATTTTGTAAATAACAATGGAATTTCAGAAAATCAATAAAACATGCTGAACATTTATTAAAATTAGGTGAAACTATTATATCAATGCCAAAAGATACATATTTAAAAAATAAAAACTCCAGAAGAAAACTCAATACTATATAAAAACCATAAACTCATAATATTTTCCGAAAAAATTAATCAATTTTTCAGTTCATAAATTAGAGTAAATTAGTCAATAAAATAGATACAAAATTCAATGATCTGATATTCAATTTAAATTCTAAAATGCCAGGCGGTACAGAAAATAAATTCCAGTTAAAATAACTTTCAAATGTATTTACACAAAACTTTACCAGAATATTGGCCCATTTTTCAATTTAAGTTCGATTTCAGCAACATGTATAAAACTTGATCAATTTACAATGTAAATTCAAGAAAATATGAAGAAAATTGAATCAAATTTGGTGAAAATATAATAAAGATCTAAGAAATATTTCGAAGCATTTCCACAAAGATCAAAAACCATACAGATAAAAAAATATATAACAAGCTAATTTTCACATATTTACAATACACCATACAGGGTGTTTAAGAAGTAGTTACCCAGATTTCCATTTACTACTTATAGATGGCTTACTTATAGATTTCAGTCAATAAATTATAGATAATTAGCCAATAAATTATTCACAAAATTCAATGATCTGATATTAAATGTAAATTCTAAAATTCCAGGCAGAATAGAAAATAAATAGCGGCTAAAATAATTTTCAAATGTACTCACACAAAACTTTTCTAAAATACTGGGTCATTTTTCAATTTCAATTCGATTTTAGCAAAATGTATAAAACTTGATCAATTTACAATGTAAATTCAAGAAAATATGAAGAAAACTGAATCAAATTAGGTGAAAATATAATAAAGGTTTAAGAAATATTTCGAAGTATTTCCACAAAGATCTAAAACCATTCAGATAAAAAAAAAAAATAACACCAATTCTCGTACATTTACAATAAGCTATACAGGGTGTTTCAGAAATTGCTATCCAGTTTTCTTTCTACTGCTTATAGATGGCAATTACTCCGAGAATTATATAAATTGGAAAAGAGGAAACATACTATGCTATGAGAATGTAATTTTAATGATATTAATATATCTGCCAATGTCACATTCTTATTTATCTGATTACACTGTTTATTAATCCGTCTTCGTCTCCGTCTTCCTTATTAATCTCGCCAAAGTTTATACCGTAATTCGCCTTTCACTAAATATAATGGTTTAACTATATTCACTCATTTCAAAGTACTTAAGTGTGGCATTTGGCTTGGAATAAATGTCACTGTCAGTCAAAATACAGTGTTGTATTTTGAGAGTCAAATAGTTTTTTTTTTCTTGAAATTATGATGTTTTGCGCTCTCTAGTGAGTTTAGTGGGAAAATAAGGTATTTTTTTAGTCACCATGTATTTATTAAAATAAACGCCTCATTGATATAAATATCTTTAAGAGTGGTCAATATCCAGCAGTGGACGAACAAAATTGCTGACAAATAAATGATGATGATAAAAGCCTCATACAAGTTATTCTTATGTTAATTACAATATTCTGCTTAATATCATCTGCATACATGCATTATGCTTATAGCATTTACATGGGAAATACTATAAGCATTGAGAATTCGCAGATGTATCCTGACAGGATATGGAACAATCTATTTTATTTCTGTCTTAATATATATTTGGCTTGTAGTGGTAAAGAGATGCAAAAATAGCCGTAGTTATTCATGGTCACTGGAACATTCAACTACTTTGATGTTGTTTCAAGAGCAGTAAAAATGAATTACAGGGATCTGGTTGTTGAGATGTTAAGTTAAAAATAACGACAATAAAATAGGAAATCGCATAAAAATAATAAAATGTGGTTAGGGGAAGTTGTAAAATTAAGAAATAATTGAATTAAGAGCTCAAAATGAAAACATGTCTATTAAAATATTATTATCTTGTTGCGAAATAATTATTCACCCAAAACAGATAAAAATATTTAAAAAAAAACGAACGAAAATGAAGTTATTAATAAATCCATTATGGTTTGGTAATAATTTGATGTAGATGGCAATTCCTGGATATATGAATGATGGTATACATAAAATAATTTTTTCTATAAAACATCGTGGGTACATGATTTTCTCCATTATAATATAAATTCGATTATAAAAATTAAATTTCAACGTGAATCAAAACTGCTTTTGAAACTTTGATTCCTACAAAAGATATGCAGATTATAGTCTGTGTTTTTTTCTGTCTGTTTTTAATCAAAAATAGCTCAAGATAATTGAATACAATTTTGAATGTAGGGTTTTTAGAACAAAATCGTTATTCATTTTGAATCATGTATGCATTTAGAATACATGATTCTAAATGAACAACGATTATATTCTAAAAACCCTACATTCAAAATTGTAATAAATTATCTTGAGCAGTTTTGGATTAAAAATAGAATTGAGCACTAATGCACATAGATGGCTATGTAGTCACCCCAACAAAAAACACATTTATTGTTTACTTTATTTAATTTTGTATTCATATATTCACACATATGTATTCACTTTTTTTTTAAAACCTTCCTAAATAAGTCAACAGGAATGATTATTATAAAATATTATCTTGTGTTACAAAAAATTGTCACCATTAGTATTTGAATCAACTGTATTTTGTTTATTTCATTTCATTCATATTGAAACTGCAGAAAGTCATGTGCATATTTTTTTATGAAAAGTTGGCGAAATGATGACGATCATTTCGACGATGATATATTCGATGTATATACGATTCATCGATGAATGACTATGATATCTTTGGTTACAAAAATTCGGCATCATAGGGTATATGTTTATACGTGTTTTGAGAAACTGGTTCCATTCGTCGTTGGGATCTCATAGGATTGGGTGTACATATTTACATATTTAAAGTAAGTAGCCTCAACTCAGTTGCTTATACCATCTTATACAGCCAGGAGGAGATAATTCTACAAATAAGCGAAATTGTTGCTCTAACAATAAAACGAAAATGTATTTGAACATTATACGAAAAAAAAAAACACGAAAACTATAATTGGTGTAATTCTTGTAGAATAAATCTTAAAAGAACATTTTTTTGTATCTCATCACTAGAGTTAAACTCTAATAAGATTTTGCACATAAATTATTACTTATTATTACATACTTTAATACAGTTCAATTGCAATGTGATAATATGCAGTCTTCACATTAACTTTCACAAGCTCTTATCAGCTTATCATCATTTAGAGCTTTTGGTGAAACTTTTGCGTTTATTTAGATTCTTATATATTACAACTCCAACACCGTAAGGTAAAATGGCATTTGATTAACTAAAAAAATGTATTACAAAACTCTGAAAGTTAATTTTTGTATTCTTATCATTGTTTCGTCCATTGATACCAGTTTTTTTTTAAATTCAATCATTTTTTTATCTGCAGATGACTATTTAAAAAAGTCGAAATTAGTAAAACAAAAAATAAACTGAACAACATATAACAAAGTAATATATTTTTTAAATAAAAATAACAGCTTACTTATTGGTACTCCCAAAATAAACGAAATTAGAGAAGAATGCAATTTTTGCATTAATATGTATATTTTTGTATCTTTGCATTAAAGCAGTTTGTGTAATTATGACCGTTAAACCTCTACAGGGTGGTAACTTTTCGACGCCCACCATTAGGATCTATTAAACGGAAATATATACAGAGTTGGTCAAATGGGACAAAAGTTTCTTATTTTTGTACCTTTCGAGCATAAAACAGAGGTTACCAATCACAAATCTGTTCTCAATTTTCCGTGAAGTTAGTATCTTGAAATTACAAATTTATTCAATATTTTCGCGAATTGTTTAAATGTTAGGTACCAAAACAAGGCCAATCAAAACAAGATTATTGATTCGATTCAACTGCTGCAGTACTAGAAATTTTAGTGGTTACTGCATGATTTTTTTTAAAATATATTTATGTAAAGTAAACATCTATTCAATATTTTCTAGAATTAATTCAAATTTAAGTACCAAAACAAAACGTAAATCTCAAAAATGAAATTAAGTAGGAATTTCTAAAAAAAAAATTACTTGGCGTATATTTTACCTCGCGAATGGGAAACAAAATTAGGAATGAGAACAAAGTTATTATTACATCCATTAAGGTTTACCTCTCAGAAATTACAGAAATTTCGGTAGGAATTTCTGAACAAGTAATTTGACATAGAGTCATCTTTCTGGATGTATGAACGCTGGTATAAATAAAATACATTTTGGGGGAACGCACATGATTTTCTCCAATATGAATAAAATGATAAAACAAAGCAATAGTTCTATAAAATTTTGTTTCCTACAAATGATATGCATATTAAGATTGTCATTAACTTTTTTTTAAAGTCAAAAATGTCTCAAGATAGTACAATTTTGAAATTATTATTTTTAGAACAAACTCTTTGTTCACTTTAAATCGTTAAACTGTTTGTTTATTAAATTACATATTTTCATTTAATTCATTTTAATATGGAGAAAGTCATGTGCTGCCCACATCAGTTTTTTATAATGAAAACTTGGCAAAATAAGACGAATGATTTTATAAAATAATATCTTGTTACATAAACTCGGCATAAATGGGTACTCTTAAAAAAAGTCGTATATCAACTTTTACGTTGGTTACTAATAGATGACACTGGTCAAGAGATACCAATCAAATATGTTTTGCAACGTTATTAAAATTATTCCAAGGATACAACCAAATAATTGTTTTCACATTTTTTTTTTTAAATGTCACTATTTGTTACAATTATGTTGGGACTAATTGGAATTGATAAAACCATTTTCTTGAACGCTCTGTATTATGTATAAGAAAACTGGCACCTTTGTAGCCATTTTTTTTTTAAATAGCTATGAAAAGTACAAATTTATTTAATCATTTTTAGTATTATGTCAAATTTAAATTATTTTAATAATTTGTACTTTTTATTGATATTTAAAAAAAAAATAACCAAAAAGGTCATTCTTAAGTAAGAAAACAAGAGGCTAATCTCAAAAATAAAATTATTTGATTTGATACTCTTGCTGCAGGATGTGAAATTTAAGTTTTTAAATATATATTGTGATGATATTTGTAGTATTTATTTAGATTAATTAGAATAGATTTATTGTTATTATTATATAAGTTTTAGATAGAATTATAATCTTCAGGGCACAAGCCAACAAAAATTATTGTAAATATTGTAAATGTGAATATGACCAAATATGCACAAATATACAAAGCAATCCGCGGATGAAGGTTGTTGATTGGTTACCACGGGAGACAGGTGACTTCGTGCATAGACGCTTGGGGAATTAAATAATGGAAAGTCGAAAATAATCAACAAAGAGTTTGACGAGAGGGAGAGACGCGTGTGGATCGCGGGTGGAGATGTTGCGATTCTAATACAAATACATTACAAAATATTAACGGGGTTTCAACGATTGGGCATATTGCTGTGAGAAGACAGTCAAACAGGAGAGGAATTCAACGAGATAGGAGCCGTGACGGAGATATTCAAAATCAGGACTTCAAGCCGCTCAACTTCGCAGACAAAAGTAGATGTTTACTTTTGTGGGAATCAACAACGGATCAGACGGGAAAGCAGGGACAACAGGACGACGTAATCAAGGAACCACAAGAAGATAACTGCAAGTAGAAAGTTTGCGTAAAGTGCAAGAGTCATATTATCACATAAGTTGGCTTGTGTACATAGGATTTAATTTGTTAATGTTGGTCATAGTTTATTATGTATTTAATAATTTTGTTTTCTATTGTTTTTGATTTGTTTGTTTAGTTTAGTTTATATTAGACGTTTTAATATTTGGTTATTTTCAATTCATTAAAGTATTTGACCAAAACTCTATTTAGTTATGATTGAACTTACTATTGAACCTGAGATAAGAGTAAATAAATAAAAACGTAACATTTTGTAGTGCCGAAAGTAGGGCAATGCGAAAAACGTTACAATATATATTATTTTTAATATATTGTGGGTACAGTTTGATACTGTTTTGGCTATCTTGGAAAATAATTTCATGGCGACATTTTATGGCAGAGCAATGGGGAATATACGAAAGATAAATACGGAATAGGGGCTCAAGATTATGTCAATCTAAAGCTACGAACGAGTAAACTTATGAAATAACGCAAAATGCATTTTTCCTAAAACTATAGAATTTGAGTTATTAAGTTGTTATTAAGGCGGCGATAAAAAATTAAATTTCAAGAAAATGTCGCAAAAATTAAAGTTCCAACTACAGGTCGCAAAATATTTCCATATTCGACAATAAACTAAAATTATCTTGTTTGAGTTGATGGTTTCGATAAATTTCTCATACAAGTTTCCCAACTTCCCCAGAAATGCACACCTAACAATTACAAAAAATAATTAATCCTTACATCCTTTTATGTAGAAATACTGTGAATCATCCGAGAGTACCAATGATTGAACTTATCAACATATTGATATAGAACAATCTGTTACATACCGACCGAAACTTCTTCGAAAAAATTTACAAATACTGTGAACCATTTCGAACGTACCAATGAGTGAACTTATCAAAATAATGATATAGAACTATCTGTTTAGATACCGAAACATGGGAATTCCAAAGCCGCAAGATAAATTCGCCATTGAAGGAAATCAAATTTAAATTGGGAAGAGTAATGGGTGAATGAACGCCTACGAAGCTAACAGAATGGAGTATTTTTAAGTCAAATAAGCATTGGAAAATACTTGTTGGCACCTATGTGTACACATTGAAATGGAAATAAATAACCAGTCAGTCTGAGAAAGCGACGAAAACGTTGAACTGCACTTCCTGCGACTCCACAAACAATGAATGGTAATAATGTTAATTCAACGTTTCCACAAATTAACACAAAAATTGTAAAGGAAAGCGTAGAAAATTGTGTTATTTATGGTGGAGGAGTTATTAGCAAATGAAAACGTATGGGCTTCTATGCATTTTCACATAAGAATTACTATACAGAGTGTTCATAAAAGAAGTTGTAATTAGGAAAAATGTGTGCCTTTTAATACCACATGGAATGGCATAAAAATATATAGGGGCTACAATTTAAAATAAGAAAAATAAAGTGCTTTAAAGTTTGAAAAGTTTGACACTAAATTTTGGACACTCTGTATAATGCATATCAATAAAATTTGGTTAACGCACTGTCAGACCTTATTTAATGAGTACCTTGTATGGTTTTATCAACAAGGCATAACATTTCAAAACAAGGCAAAATAGATTTTTTTCAGTTTTTATTTTTTTGTGCTAAAATCACTGAACCGATTTTAATAAAATTTTATGGGTGTGTAGGCATCCATAAAGGGCACCCAAATAAGCAAAAAATATACTATGCAATTTAAAAATATAAATCATCTCATTACACTTTTTTGGGACACCCTGTTTAGTCAAAAATATTTTCCTGAAATACGCCTCAGAATGCAAGTACAGTCTGTAAAATATCAAAATCCTAACTCAATTAGTAACTGAGCTATAGAAGACGGCAGGTGAAATTACGGACCCTTTATAATTTTTTTTCATTTTCGAAATTTTAAAACATCCAAACGTTTATCACTATTTACATTCAATAATTTCTAGACATTTTTTAATATCTAGCAAGATTTTTTTAGAACTTTCTGAATAATTTACATAATTTCTTATAATTTTTCGAGATTATTACACATTTCTCAGTAATTAGGACGAGAGGTTTTTCAATAATTCTTACGATTTCTCAATAATTTTCGAGATTTCTGGAGATGTTTCAATAATACTTAAGATTTAGAGAGATTTCTCAATAATTTTGGGATTATTGATATCAGAAAATGCAAAATGGCTGACATGAATATTATACAGATTTCTTCATTTTTGAAATTTCTTGATAATTTTAAAACATCAAAACGTTTATCACCATTAACACTCAATAATTTTAAAACATTTTTTAATATCCATCAAGGTTTTTTAGAACTTTCTGAATAATTTACATAATTTCTCATAATTTTTCGAAATTTTCACACATATCTGTGATTATAACGTGAGCTTTTTCAATAATTTTTACAATTTCTCAATCAGTTTTGTGATTTCTACAGATCTTTCAATAATTCTTAAGATTTTGAGAGATTTTTCAATAATTTTGGGATTTTTCGGTTATTCTCATGATTTCCCAATAATTATCAAGAATTCTGAAAGATTTTCATTTATTTCCAATTTTAATGAAAATACAATCGAATAAAATAATATCGCATTACATTTTCCCAGAATTCTCAATAATTTTTGCGATTTTCATGATTGTTTCTATGATTATTGAGATTTCTGGATGATGCCTTAATAATGTTCAACGTTTCGAGGGATATCTTAAAAATATCTACGTCATTAAATAGAAAATGCAAAATTGCTTACGTCATTATGACATAATACAGTTTGGCATTTTTCACATTTCACATTTTTCAACATCTATCAAGATTTCAAGAAATTTTTAAATAATTTCTACGATTTCTCATAATTGTGACATAGATCTTGACATATTTCTTAGAGATTATGAAGATTTCAGATTTTTCAGCAATTCTTACGAATTCTCAATAATTTTCGTGATTTCTGGAGATTTTGCAATAATTCGTAAGATTTAAAGAGATTCTTAATAACTTTGGGATTATTAATATCAGAAAATGCAAAATGGTTGACATGACTATTATACACATATTTTCATTTTCGAAATTTTGGATAATTTTTAAAACATGCACACGTTTATCACTATTTACATTCTATAATTTCTGGATTTTTTTTATATCCATAAAGATTTTTTAGAACTTTCTGAATAATTTACATAATTTCTCATAATACTTCGAGATTATCACACATATCTCAGTGATTATGACGAGAGATTTTTCAATAATTATTACGATTTCTCAATAACTTTCGTGATTTCTGGAGATGTTTAAATAATTCTTAAGATTTAGAGAGATTTCTCAATAATTTCGGGATTACTGATTCAGAAAGTGCTAAATGGTTGACATGACTATTATATAATTTTTTTCATTTACGAAATTTCTTGATAATTTTAAAACATCCAAACGTTTATCACTATTTACATTCAATAATTTCTAGACATTTTTTAATATCTATCAAGTTTTTTAGAACTTTTTGAATAATTTACATAATTTCTCATAATATTTCGAGTTTATCACATATCACACATTTCTCAGTGATTATGACGAGAGATGTTTCAATAATTCTTACGATTTCTCAATAATTTCAAGATTTCTCAATAATTTGCGAGATTTCTGAAGATGTTTCAATAATACTTACGATTTAGAGAGATTTCTCAATAATTTTGGGATTATTGATATCAGAAAATGCAAAATGGTTGACATGACTATTAATACATTTTATTCATTTTCGAAATTTCTTGATAATTTATAAAACATCCAAACGTTTATCACTATTTACATTCAATAATTTTAAAACATTTTTTAATATCTATCAAGGTTTTTTAGAACTTTCTGAACAATTTACATTACATTTTCCCAGATTTCACAATATTTTTTGCGATTTTCATGATTGTTTCTATGATTATTAAGATTTCAGGAGATTTTTCATTAATTTACAAGATGTCTTAATAATTTTCAACGTTTCGTGTGATTTCATAAAAAAATCTAGGTCATTAAAAAGAAAATGCAAAATTGGTGACGTCATTTTGACATAATACAGTTTGGCATTTTTCACATTTCACATTTTTTAACATCTATCACGATTTCTAGAAATTATAAATAATTTCTACGATTTCTCATAATTGTCACATAGATTTTGACATATTTCTTAGAGATTATGAAGATTTCAGATTTTTCAGTAATTTTTACGATTTCTCAATAATTTTCGTGATTTCTGGGGAATTTTCAGTAATTCTTAAGATTTAAAGAGATTTCTTAATAATTTCGGAATTATTAATATCAGAAAATGCAAAATGGTTGACATAACATTTTTTCATTTTCTAAATTTCTTGATAATTTTTAAAACATGCAAACGTTTATCACTATTTATATTAAATAATTTTAAAACATTATTTACGTGATTTCTGGAGATGTTTCAATAATTCTTAAGATTTAGAGAGATTTCTCAATAATTTTGGGATTATTGATATCAGAAAATGCAAAATATGACAATACATGACTATTACACACATTTTTTCAGTTTCGAAAATTCTTGATAATTTTTAAAACATCCAAACGTTTATCACTATTTACATTCAATAATTTTAAAACATTTTTTAATATCTATCAAGGTTTTCAATAATTTTTGCGATTTTCACGATTGTTTTTATGATTATTGAGAATACTGGAGATTTTTCATTAACTTACAAGATGTCTTAATAATTTTCAACATTTCGAGGGATTTCTTAAAAATTTCCAGGTCATTAAAAAGTAAATGCAAAATTGCTGACGTCATTATGACATAATACAGTTTGGCATTTTTCACATTTCACATTTTTTAACATCTATCAAGATTTCTAGAAATTTTTGAATAATTTCTACGATTTCTCATAATTGTGACATAGATCTTGACATATTTCTTAGAGATTATGAAGATATCAGATTTTTCATTAATTCTTACGATTTTTCAATATTGTTCGTGATTTCTGGAGATTTTTCAATAATTCTTAAGATTTAAAGTGATATCATAATAACGATTTTTCAATAATTTTCGTGATTTCTGGAGATGTTTCAATAATAAATCTTGAGATTTCTTAATAACTTTGGGAATATTAATATCAGAAATTGTAAAATGGTTAACATGACTATTATATTATTTTTTTTCATTTTTGAAATTTCTTGATAATTTTAAAACATCCAAACGTTTATCACTATTTACATTCAATAATTTCTAGACAATTTTCAATATATATCAAGATTTTTAGAACTTTCTGAATAATTTACATAATTTCTCATAATTTTTCGAGATTATCACACATTTCTCAGTGATTATGACGAGAGATCTTTCAATAATTCTTACGATTTCTCAATAATTTTTGTGATTTTTGGAGAAGTTTCAATAATTCTTAAGATTCAGAGAGGTTTCTCAATAATTTCGGGATTACTGATATCAGAAAGTGCAATATGGTTGACATGACCATTATACACATTTTTTCATATTCGAAATTTCATGATAATTTTTAAAACATCCAGACGTTTATCACAATTTACATTTAATAATTTTAAAACATTTTTTAATATTTATCAAGGTTTTTTTTAGTACTTTCTGAAACATTTACATTACATTTTCCCAGATTTCTCAATAATTTCTGCGATTTTCATGATTGTTTCTATGATTATTGAGATATCTGGAGATTTTTCATTAATTTACAAGATATCTTAATAATCTTCAACGTTACGTGTGATGCTATAAAAATTTCTAGGTCATTAAAAAGAAAATGCAAAATTGCCGACGTCATTTTGACATAATACAGTTTGGCATTTTTCACATTTCACATTTTTTAACATCTATCAAGATTTCTAGAAATTTTTAAATAATTTCTACGATTTCTCATAATTGACACATAGATCTTGACATATTTCTTAGAGATTATGAAGATTTCAGATTTTTCAGTAATTCTTACGATTTCTCAATAATTTTCGAGATTTCTGGAGATGTTTCAATAATACTTACGATTTAGACAGATTTATTAATAACGTTGGGATTATTAATATCAGAAAATGCAAAATGGTTCACATGACTATTATATTATTTTTTTTTATTTTCGAAATTTCTTCATCATTTTTAAAACATCCAAACGTTTATCACTATTTACATTCAATAATTTCTAGATTTTTTTTAATATCTATCAAGATTATTTAGAACTTTCTGAACGATTTACACAATTTCTCATAATATTTCGAGATTATCACACATTTCTCAGTGATTATGAAGAGAGATTTTTCAATAATTCTTACGATTTCTCAATAATTTCGGGATTACTGATATCAGAAAGTGCAAAATGGTTGACATGACTATTATATACATGTTTTAATATCTATCAAGATGTTTTAGAACTTTCTGAATATTCTTAAGATTTAGAGATATTTCTCAATAATTTCGGGATTACTGGTATCAGAAAGTGAAAAATAGTTGACATGGCTATTATATAATTTTTTTTTTCAATTTCGAAATTTCTTGATAATTTTAAAACATCCAAACGTTTATCAGTATTTACATTCAATAATTTCTAGACATTTTTTAATATCTATCAAGATTTTTTAGAGCTTTCTGAATAATTTACATAATTTCTCATAATATTTCGAGATTATCACACATTTCTCAGTGATTATGACGAGAGATTTTTCAATAATTCTTACGATTTCTCAATCATTTTCGTAATTTTCAGAGATATTTTTATAACTCTTAAGATTTATAGAGATTTCTCAATAATTTTAGTATATTTCGGTTATTTTTATGATTTCCCAATAATTATCAAGAATTCTGAGAGATTTTCATTTAATTTCCAATTTTAATGAAAATACAATAGTATAAAATAATATCGCATTACATTTTCCCAGATTTCTCAATAATTTGTGCGATTTTCATGATAGTTTCTATGATTATTGAGATTTCTGGATGATGTCTTAATAATTTTCAACGTTTCGAGGGATTTCTTAAAAATTTTTAGGTCATTAAAAAGAAAATGCAAAATTGCTGACGTCATTATGACATAATACAGTTTGGCATTTTTCATATTTTACTTTTTGTAACATCTATCAAGATTTCTAGAAATTTTTAAATAATTTGTACGATATATCATAATTGTTACATAGTTCTTGACATGTTTCTTAGAGATTACGAAGATTTCAGATTTTTCAGTAATTCTTACGATTTCTCAATAATTTTCGTGATTTCTGGGGAATTTTCAGTAATTCTTAAGATTTAAAGAGATTTCTTAATAATTTCGGAATTATTAATATCAGAAAATGCAAAATGGTTGACATAACATTTTTTCATTTTCTAAATTTCTTGATAATTTTTAAAACATGCAAACGTTTATCACTATTTATATTAAATAATTTCTAGACATGTTTTAATATCAATCAAGATCTTTTCGAACTTTCTGAATAATTTGCATAATTTCTCTTAATTTTTCGAAATTTTCACACATTTCTGTGATTAAAACGTGAATTTTTCAATAATTCCTACGATTTCTTAATAATTTTCGTGATTTCTGAAAATGTATCAATAATTCTTAAGATTTAGAGAGATTTCTCAATAATTTTGGGATGATGATCAAATGATGATTATTGAAAATGCAAAATGGTTGACAAGACTATTATATACATTTTATTATTTTCGAAATTTCTTGATAATTTTAAAACATCCAAACGTTTATCACTATTTACATTCAATAATTTCTAGACATTTTATAATATCTATCAAGATTTTTTAGAACTTTCTGAATAATTGACATATTTCTCATATTTATTGCAAGAGCATCGTCGCAGAACAGGACTTGCTGAGAACGTCGAAGAAGAATTACTGAGGACATCTTCGTGGAGAGGAAGAGGCAGAGAGCAATTCGGCAATTATAATAATTATTACTCAAACATGGCAAAAATTTTCGTAGCTATAAATAATTTCACAAAATATATTACCATATTAAAACCCAATATAAAACGGAATGTAATGGACGCGCGCATCCGTAAAACCCAAAGGACTCATCCATACATTCCGGCATTAAAATAATTTTCACCGTGTTTCCAAGTACGGTAAAGACCTACTTTCTCCGGCATTGTTACTTATTAACACGTACAAGTAATCACCCGGAATTGATGTTGAAGAACAATTATCGTCATCCCAATGCGGAGGAAACAATTTGTTGCTCCAGTAGATAGTCTAACCATCAGCACATTATCCACAGGCGTAAGTTCCCAACCAAAGAGATAGCTCTAAACCGCACCAATTAAATCGTACAACGCGCGCATAATTACTTTCCGATCGTTATTAATTAATATCGCACAGTAACGTGCGCGTAATTACTGATTAACATTAATTAATTTGTTGCCTGTACGTGTTAAGACGTTTTCTCCAGCGTGCCGAAGTAAATGTGTGAATGCATCATTAATCTCCGGTGGTTTCCCTTTGTTTCCTCATTTGCAATGCGAATATCTTTGAAAAGAATGTAAAGTCCATACGTTATGGCTCTGGTAAATCAGAAACGATCTGGGGAAGTTTTCAAAAAGTTGTCGTCAGACGTTCGCATGTACTTTGAAAAACACTGGTCTAGAATAACATTCGGCTTGCAATTAGCTATTGGAAATAATAAAGTTGTATTTTTTAGGGAAACCTGTATGCCGATCGATAAATCTTCCACAATCTCTAAATCGGGGATTAACCAGTATATTCTGGAGTTAAAATTGCTGTCATTACAGGTGTTCAGCTTATGCAAGCAGTAATTTATGTAAGCAATAAATAATTTGTACAACATCCAGCTTAATAATCTAGTAAAGATCCAACCGATACCTTAGAAAACGTTGGCACATTTTGCTGGTCCGGTCTAGTTTAACAATGTACTTTTGAAACACGTGTAAATCCAGTCATACATTTCCTGCATAGTTGCATGCAGATTATCATATATCTATAGTGCAGAGCAGACCGTATACTTTAACCACTTAATTATGTAAATTACATTATCATCTCATTTAACGTAATTATTGAACTACGCAAGTGCTTGGTTTTTCCACATTTTCTATCCGGTACTTGTATAGAATTATTACTCACAACCAGTTATCTGTTGCAATAAAAATTAGGACTTTAATAAAATCTTAAGATCCAATCAAACAGTGTTTTCGAACTGTTTTTTAATGTTGTATTTGATCATTTTCATACTCTAATTGGAATTCATTTAATATTTATAACACGTTTCAGATTTTTTGTGTTATTATTAAAAAATCATGAATGGACTTTACTAAAAACTTGGGTACTATCCAATCAAACAGTATTTTCGTACTGTTTTTAATGTCGTATTTGATAATTTTCATACTCCGTAATTGGAATTTATTAAATATTTATAACACGTTTCAGATTTTTAGTGTTATTTATTAAAATGTCATGAATGGCCATGGTTTCATAAATTTTCGTAATGTTCGCAAAAATGGTTTGGAAATGAATGCCCATTTTCAAAAGTTTGTGATGTGAATTTGAAAATTACATGAAATTTAATTTTTCTGAAGATCTATATTAAGCCAAAAATGGCTTGAAAATTAATGCAGATTTTAGAAAGTTTATGATGTGAATTAGAAAATTACATGAAATTTAATTTTTCCAAAAATCTATATTAAGCCAGAAATGGTTTGAAAATTAATGCAGATTTTCAAAACTGTGTGATGTGAATTTGAAAATTACATGAAATTTAATGCAGATTTTAAAAAGTTTGTGATGCGAATTTGAAGATTACATGAAATTTAAATTTTCCGAAGATCTATATAAGCCGACAATGTCTTGAAAATTAATGCAGATTTTAGAAATTTTGTGATGTGAATGTGAAAATTACATGAAATTTAATATCTTCGGAAGATCTTCGGAACTGTGTGATACCTGTAAGTTTATGAAATGAAAGTTCATTGATTTTGTGAAGAAGTCTTAAATTTGTGCCGAAAATTTTGTGATTGTTAGGAAAATATCTTCAAATTTACAGCAGATATTGGAATTGCTGTAATTACAAAAATGTGTTGAGTGATCCCGTAATTTCCGTAAATTAACGTAATTTTATTGAAAATTAATGAATGATAGATTTATGTCTTTTTGTCATATTTGTAAATATAACTTGTAATTTATAACAAATTTTACTATATTTGTGAAATTTTCGGAACTGTGTAATACCTGTGCGCTTATGAAATAAAAGAGCATTATTTTTGTGAAGAAGTCTGAAATATGTAATAGACCATCGAAAATTTTGTGATTGTTCGGAAAATATCTTCAAATTTACAGAATTTCGAAATTTTGTGATTTGAATGTGAAAATTACATGAAATTTAATATAGATCTTCGGTACTGTGTAGTACCTGTACGTTTATGAAATGAAAGGTAATTGTTTTTGTGAAGTAGTCTTAAATTTGAGCCGAAAATTGTGTGATTGTCAGGAAAATATCTTCAAATTTACAGCAGATATTGGAATTGCTGTAATATTTACAAACATGTGATGACTGATCTTATAATTTCCGTTAATTAACGTAATTTTACTGAAAATAAATGAATGATAGATTTCTGTCTTTTTGTGATAATTATAAATATTACTTGTAATTTATAACAAATTTTGCTATTTTTGTGAGATATTCGAAACTGTGTAATACCTGTACGCTTATGAAATGAAAGGTCATTGTTTTTGGGAAGTAGTCTTAAATTTGTGCCGAAAATTTTGTGATTGTTAGGAAAATATCTCCGTAAATAAACCCAATTTTACTGAAACTTTTAATGAATGATAGATTTATGTCTTTTTGTGATATTTGTAAATATAACTTAATATTTATAACAAATTATGTTATTTTTGTGAGATGCAGATTTTTGATAATTTGCGATACTTGTAAATTAATCCCCTTGGTGATTTTTGAAATTACATTGTTAAATATCACTATTAAAATTTCCGCAATGTTCATGAAAATTATTGGAGATTTTCGAAATTTTGCGATTCTTGCGAAAATGGGAATAAATTTAATAAAGACCTTTTGTAAGATTTCGAAATGAATTCCATTTCGTGATATATGAAATTACGTTGTTAAATATCACGACTAAAATTTCCGTAATATCCATGAAAATTATTGCAGATTTTCGAAATTTTGTGTTTCTTGCGAATACGGGAATAAATGTAATGAAGAATTTTTGAAAGATTTTTGAAATTACACCATCACACACTCACTTGCTCACTCACTCGCTCACACACTCACTCCATCACACTTCATCTGAGAGCATATCTAGTTTATTGTAATAACACTATTCGACAAATTTTAACGAATTTGTTGTCCCTTCAACATAAATGCATTTTTCCGAAAATATTTACGACGCATATGAACGAAATGCAAAAAAAATGTTGGTATTTTTTTTTTAAATTTACATAGTTTTTCCACTATTTACTTACATAAAAACGTTCTCAGTTGAAGATAGGTTAGAAAAGTGATACCAGTTAATGTCAAACTGAAATTTGAATCCAGTATTGCCATAAAAAGTAATCAAAATCGGTCTTGTATCGCGAAAATGAAATAAGTTACACATTTTGCAAATATTAAAATATCTCAAAAAAATGACGGCCTAGAAATTTTTTTATGACGTTTCTGAAATTATATCGTCAAAAAAATCTAGCAAAATAATTCTATCGGAATCAGCTTCAACCATTATCAATTTTATTATACGTTTTGATGCTCGGAATAAAAGTCTTAAATTATTACATTACATTTTTTTAAACAAAATATCGCAAAAACAGCCACTTTGTTATATAATTTTTATTATAATATTTTCGAATTAAAAACGATGTAAAATATATTTATGTCTAAGGGACAACAATTGTATTGACCAGTGTAATTAATCATAATGTACACAATGGAACTATATACCGAGTGATCATTTTAATTTTAGCTCAGTTATCCATGAAAATTTTCGCAGCCAATAAGAAAGGCGAGATTGGTGATCTCGCCTTTACTATTGGGTGCAAAAATTTCGGTATCACTTGGTACAAACCAGTTGGAAAGACCCCATAAGGGATCGACAGAAACAATAAATACTGTTTCTCTCTCTCTCTCTCTCTCTCTCAATCACCTGTTAAAAGTAATTAGCTTGTGTTAATTAACTGTTAGAAGTGTTAAGAGTGTTAAAAATCACTCTTTATATTGTAATGTTCACAAAATGGCTTGAAATTTATTGTAGATTTTCGAAATCTGGTGATCTTGTGAAAATGAAATGAAATTTAAACAATGCAATAAAATGTAGAAGATTCCTGCATTAAATTTCATGCCATTTTCACAACAATTGCAAAAACTTCAAAAATATGCATTCACTTTGAAGAAGTTTTTATAAACAATGAAAATTAAAAAAAAACTACAAGGCTACATGTAACATTTGCGTAAGTAACACAAACATTCTAAAGTCCATTTTGATTTTATAAAAAACGTATAATCATTCTTGTAAGGTTTTGAAATCACTTTGTTTTTATGATTAAAAAAAAAAAAAATTATCACTGAAATTCGGATTTGTGAAAAGACGTGCAATTTCAGATTTCAGATTTTTTGTGAGATTTAGGAGAAATGCTTTCGCAGATTTTTTAATTTATATTGTTTGTGTGCAAATATATTGATACTTATGACACATTTATTAATTACTGAGATATTAAAACAAATTTGTGAGTGACCTAAACATTTATAACATTAAATATATAACTAACTACATAACTAATATATAGTATGCTATACTAATATATAATATATAACTAGACAACAATAAATGAAAATGTCTCGAAATTTAGAAAAGATTTAGTACAAATCAGTTGCCATATCAACACAAAAAGTGAAATATTGCAGCTTTTAGAAATTTTGTGTAACTTACGCAAAAGTTATATGTAGCCTTGTAGTTTTATTTCTTTTAAATCCATTATTCATAAAAACTTCTTCAAAATGAATGCATATTTTCGAGTTTTTGCAATTATTGTGCAAATGGCTTGAAATATGACCTTCTACGTTTTATAAATGCATTGTTTATATAAAAAAGGCATATAATGTATAATAGATTTTTATTTTAGTGTAATAATGACAATGTAATACTCGAGTGAGAGTCGACATACAATTAAATTATTATTATTATTGTTATTATATTAATGTGATATTTGTAAATAAAACATGACATTTATAACACATTTCGCAATTTATGTTAAATGTGCGGTCATGTCTCAATATGCAAATTTTTATAATTTTATAATATTTACCAAAACCTCATAAATCCCCTTGTCGACTCTTGAAATGACATTATTTTTATAAAAATGTCTTAAGATTTGTCATATATTGTCGATTTTTACTGATTATTATATTTTTGTAATAAATGTAATAAAAAAACTTGAAATTTACAGCAGTTTTTAAAATTTTCAATAATTTAAAATAGTAACTTGCTATTAGTAGTAAAATACAAACTTTCAAGTCCTCAAAACTCAAAAACTCCTTAATTACAGAAATACCAGCATTTTTAATTTAAATTAAGTTTAGGTGTTAATTGTTTATTTCAAGTTAATAAAATCGATCCATAACTTTGAATTTATAGTATTTTGTCAATGTCATTTTTAATTTAAATTAAGTTTAGGTGTTAATTGTTTATTTCAAGTAAATAAAATCGATCCATAATTTTGAATTTATAGTATTTTGTCAATGTCATTTAGTAAATTTCCTAAATTACAGAAATACTAGCATTTTTAAGTTAAAGTAAGTTTAGGTGTTGATTGTTTATTTCAAGTTAATAAAATCGATCCATAACTTTGAATTTATAGTATTTTGTCAATGTCATTTAGTAAATTTCATAAATTTAGTGTTATAATTACTTGATTAATGGTCAAGTTCTGACTGAGTTCTGAATATTGTAAATCAATATGTTTACATTTTCGAATGAGTATGAAAACATAAGTGTACATTTTATGTACAAATAATGCAATGGAAACGCAAGAGGAAAAGTTGAGGAGTGCCAAATTTTAAATTTTAATAAAATCATAGTTACCTAGATTCTGTTAACCGGTAACAAATAAAATTACATAAAAATACAACTGCTTGTATTTCTGTAATTAAGGAGTTTTTGATATTGGTTCATACGACATTTGTGTCTTAAAATGACTTCACCCTTAACTTATGGCAGGTATGTTACGGGACGCCCTTCAGATTCATTGGACCCAAAAAGTATTCAGTATCATGAGTAACGTCATAAATAATAATAGGTGGTATAATATACATTTCATAAAAACACAAATGAAATTCTAATTTTGACAAACAAAAAAAAAATGCAACCATCTGATGTGAATAGTAAAGGAAGAACAATAATTAATTGCTTTCAGATTATAATTACGAAATTCAGATATTCTGCAATGACTTCGTGCTATAAAAATGTTTTAATTTTAATTTCTTTTTTTTTCATAGGAATATTTTTCAATTCGTCTGAAAGTAAGTCGTACTATTGTTACTATTAATGTTAAATGCTAAAATGTAATACTATTAATGAACGGATCTGTATCAGCTACAAATCCTGTAATAGTGAAATATCTCTTCATAAAAAGCGTTAGGATGCTTAGATAACAATAGTAGGTAATCTTATCTTTAACACCTATATTATGCAACTAGAAGTCCCAAAATCTCGTGGGAACAGTTGCAATACGGTTACATTCACTATGTCGTTATATTGTAAATAATGCGATAAATATAGTCCGTTTTGAATCACACTTATTTACGAGTAACTTAAGTTTATGCAATATTTTATTTTTACGCTTGAAGAGAATCGTTAAACGCAACTGATTAAAAACATGACACGAACAAATTTCAACAAACTGCAATAAATGATTGCATTTCAACCACTGTTAATATTAATCTTATGACACACACTAGTTATTTTCTAATGTATTATGAGTATGTGTATGAGTATGGGTATATGAGTCTATGTATGGCTTAAAAAATGACTATAGAATGTAGCAGATGCAATATGATCAAACCAACACGTAATCAAAAGCGAATGTAAGAGATGAGCGGAGAAATATTTTTAAGTGATTGCAGTATTTGTCACTATCAATTCTAAAATATTGATGATATTTAAAGACTTGTCCAAGTTATCTGTTAATCAAACGTAAAAATGTTATTCCTCGGCAAGAACTCTCTTGTTTTGAATTCGAAGTTTTGGTAAAATGGTGAGTTATCAGAGTTATCTAATATATCTCCTGTAACACAAATAAGCATATCTTAACGGTGAATGACACTTTTTAACGGTGACTTTTCTGTGCAGTACCTCAAAAACACATGTCATCAGCATGTTATGTTATCTCATAGGGTGTGAGTATGTAGTTTATCATAGCTACAGTGAAATATGGATGTATTTTCACGTAGATTTGTCCGAGTTATTTATAACACAAAACCACTGTTATAAATTGCTCATTAAATGACCGCCAATAATGTTTGTCACAGTTACTGTGAAATATTGATATATTTTGTTTTGATTGTTTTCTATGACTGGTACAAATTCTTTAACATTTGAACTATTATTTTTTTTTTGTAATACCTCTGTGTTATTGACATTTATCAGTACTGTCTGCTTGATCGACATGACAGGCGTAAAGGCCTTGGCCGTTATAATAACGGCCGTGGACGTTATTTAAATGACAACGCAAATTTATGAGCAATAAAGTCTTCACATTCTTTCTCATACCTGCTGCTGCTTTTTTGGGGAAGTAAATCGATTGTGGCAGCATTTGCTTCATTTAGTACATCTTCGGGGATACCACAAAACGAAGAACTTTGCACATATGATATTATTTTTCTAATTTCAATTTGATTTGTTTGTTTGTATTTGAACCGTTGATGTTGCTATGGTATCAAATTGCGCCTGGATAACTAGTTTATTAATTTTGAAATTTAATATTGATAAATTGACCAGTTTTTGTAATTTAGGTATTACAAAAAGTATCGAACAACATATGGCCGATATGCAAATAACAGGCTTGGTTGAATATAAACCTCGGCTGCGCTCCGCTCCGCTTCGCTTCCCTCGGTTTACAAACTTCAACCCGCGCCTGTTATTTGCTACATATCGGCCTAATGGCGTTAGATACTATAAAAATCCTCGGACAGGATTTTAATTTACTAAAAGACACAAATTATTATCAATGTAACGTAGATTTTGATAGTTCCCTTATTTCTCAAAATGGCACAATAAATATTTTGACATCTTACAACACAAATTTTCGAGCAAAATACAACGGAAGTTTAAAAACCTTATGTAAGGTATTAACAAACAAAAAATCGGTGTACTGTCAAATTTTGAGTGCATGGTTACAAAACCAACACGGACAAAGTGAAATCAGGAAACGCATTTTTGGATCGCAAAATCATGGCGAATAATGTTCCAACGTTTCAAAGATAATTTGAAGAAAAAATGAACAAATTTAGAGAACAAAATAGTTTTCTTCCTTCAAGGTAATGTCACAGCAAAAATTTATGAACTCGGCTTCCAAAAGCTTCCATATCCAACATATTCTCCAAACGTAGCACCATCCGACTATATCCTGTTTCCGAACATGGAGAAATTCTTCGGAGGATGTAAATTCAGCTCTAATAAGACAATCGATGCAACAAACGTATATTTTTAAGGGTTAAAGAAATCTTAGTACTGAGACTGTATCGAGCTAAAAGGTGACTAGTTAAATACTTATGCACCCATAAAAATTCATAAAAAAATTATGTTTTTGGTCAAAAGAATTATTAGTTGTTTCATTTTCAGCATACTAATAACTCCACTTGTATTTTTGAAGAAAGCCGCTTACCAGATGTGCGAGCTCGGATAATAAATCTGGAAAAAAATATCATCGACAGCTAATGTATTATAAAAACCGTTAGATTAGACGAACAGCATGTATGTCATGGAGATGATTTTATGCAACAATAGTTCGAATATATTACATTATTACGGAATTTTTTGAATTATTCGGGACAAGGTTGAATTAAATTTTATAACTGATTTTGCATCAAACTTACATATATCGCATTACAAAATTTCATTATAAAACGTTATGACAAATAGTTCTTTTAATCATTTTCAGTAAGACATAAATTTAGTTAGACATATAAATGTTTTTTTTTCAGGACCTGAACCAGAAATAGATATCTGCTTAGTCAAAATTGTCACAGAAATACTAAATTATTCCCGAGGTAAATATGTTTTTAAAGCTCTAGAGAGTTTTCATTATAAAGTTTTCTACGTGGTTTTCTGTGGACCATTAAAAAAAATGATATGCCGCTTGATATAACTTTCACAAAAGCATTTAGTGGTAAAATATGACGAATGGTTAATTACGCGAAAATGTAAAGAGGAAATTATGGATGAAGTGAAATCTACAAATGTGGCACTTTGCTATTTTTAACTACGGCTGCTAGCCATAGCTACCTAAAAAAGTTATAAGCTGAAGAGTTATTAAATATAAGTAACCAATTACAGAGGAGAACAGCGATTTAGATAATTATTATTAATTAATAAACAATTGCCAGTTAGGCATTTTCATGAAGTTGTTACTTATAAATATAACATTATTATAAAGTAACAAAAATATTATGAAATAACATAAATTTGTTGTTCATACGTCAATGTGTGAAATAACGTCTCATGTTTTTGATAAAACAAAAATTCTAAGAAATTCTTAAAAAGTACAAACATGTAACAATATGTGTAAGCAAACATATGACTTACAAGTGCGTCAGTACATTCTTCTAGATGTTGACATTATTTTAGGAACGATATACACATTAAAAACCAATAGTACTCAATAATGATTGATAATATTAGGCGAAATCCATTCACATCAGAATCTCTTAAAAAATACTAAATTTTGCATTTCAGATCAGATAATTATGAAAAAAAAAAAATGGTGCACATGATAATTAAGAGAAATTATCAAATGTACATTAATAACCAATAATACACAACAATGATTGATATTAGGCGAAATCCATTCACATCAGAATCTCTTAAAAAATACAACATTTTCTATTTCAGATCAGATAATTATGAAAAAAATGGTGCACATGATAATTAAGAGAAATTATCAAATGTACATTAATAACCAATAATACACAACAATGATTGATAATAGGCGAAATTCATTCGCAACAGAATGTTTAATTATTATTATAATTACTAATTCCAAAACTACTTAGAATTTTAGTTTTAGTTTTTTAGTTTGATTATATCTGTTAAGTTTTATATATTTGTAGTAAGTATTTTTTTTTAAATAGCCTACATATTCTAAAACTTTTTTCAGGATTAAACTGAAAATTAAAAAAGAAAATTGAAAAACACTTTAAAATATACAAAATTTACCATTTCAGATCAGATAAATATGAAAAAAAAGTGGACATGACAGTGTGGAGAAATTGTCTAATGTGCAGTAATTAGGGGTAAAATGCAATAGCCAATTGAAGATTGAGTTATCTCTTATCTTGGTAGCTACATCATAAATTTTACAATTTTCTTCAAATTCTAATAACTCTTTCAAATAAATTCGAGTCGTTATTTTATTGTATATGTCTATATATCAATAAACATTTTGTGGTAAAAACATTTGTTTCTCTGTTTTTTAATATAGACTACCATGTAGTAAACGGAGAAACCATCCTGATGATATTTTAACAATGATTTATTTGAGATAAAAACTTCTGTGTTCTGTGTATAAGGTAGTATATGTTTAACGGGCGTAACCTGCATTTATGCCCCTATAGCATTTTCTTTGAAATAAAACTTCCCGCCATAAAAGCCTCTTTATGCCCTTGAGACATACAAAAGTGAAATACAATTTCCTGTTTCTCTGTTTGTTTCTTTTATACCTAACTATAAATTATAACTTTATTACTTATTTATTAAAACTGATGATGATATTAAAACAAAATCTCAAAATGAAGCTTTTTGTTTTTCAATATGTTAAATCATGTATAACTAGCGCGCTTACATTATTTATTGCTTCTAATTAGACTATATAATTTATTTATCATTGAAATTATAAAAAAATACATTTCTTTATATTTTTTTCTATATTGTCATTTCCCCAATAACGATTTGTTTCGGAATTTTTATGGGTGCATACGTATTTCAAAGTAAATAAGATATAATATAATGAGAAGTATATTGATAATAGAATTTGAGATAAGGAGATCGATTTCTTTACAATAACACAATTTGTGTCATCATCTAAAATAAGGGCATGATAATATTATATGATTAATATAATTTATCTCATAACATTCACAGAGTGACCGTCAGTTGATTCAATACGATGACAGTGCCAAATAATGACAGTAACCAATTACGCCATAGGTAGAGAAGCAGTAGGGATTATTATTATTATTAATGCTTTCATGAAATTCTAATAGTTATTATTGAAATTTAGACAGAAATAATGGAACAATTGATAAAAGATTTTGAAAATTTGACATAAACATGGAAGTTTTGATATTCGTTCAAAATTCGTGAATTTAGGATATTCGCATATTTAATCAAACATCGCCGAAATCTTGAATGAAAAATGAAATTTTGAAAAATCGCTAAATACTTCGCAGTTTTGATATCGATTAAGTATTAGTAGTAAAAATAAATCTTTAATACCCTATGGGTAGACTAAGGTTCTGATAATAATAATAATAATAATAAAAAGTAAAAATAAAGTAAAATTTTTAATACACAAAAACGAATTCATTGATCATTGAAATAATACCTGCTTGATAATTTAGCAAAAGCCATGGAAATTTTGATGGTTATCATTAAATTTTGGCAGAAATAATCGAAAATTTGTTAAAATTAATTGAAAAGTTGCTAAGAATCCTTCAAATTTTGAAATAAGTAGAGGAGCAGTAGGAATTATTATTATTATTATTATTATTATTAATGATTTCATGAAATTCTAATAGTTATTATTGAACTTTGCCCAGAAATAATGGAAACATTGATAAAAGCTTTTGAAAATTTGACAGATACATGGAAGTTTTGATATTAATTGAATATACGTGTTAAAATTAAAGCTGAATTTTCGATATTTGCACAATTAATCAAACATCGTCGAAATTTTTTTAATGAAAAATGATTTTTTTAAGAATTGCTAAGTACTACACAGTTTTGAAATGGATTAAGTATTAGTAGTAAAAATAAAGTAAACTTTTTAATATACAAAATACAATAATATATAAATAGAATACAAAAACATATAATACAATACAAAAATATACAAAATATATACATAGAATACAAAAACGTATTCATTGATCATTGAAATATTACCACACCTACTTGATAATTTGGTAAAAGTCATGGAAATTTTGATTGTTATCATTGAAATTTTGACAGAAATAATCGAAAATTTGTTAAAAATAATTGAAAAGTTGCTAAGAACACTTCAAATGTTGAAATAGGTAGAGGAGCAGTAGGGATTATTATTATTATTATTATCAATGATTTCATGGAATTCTAATAGTTATTATTGAAATTTACACAGAAATAATGGAACAATCGATAACAGATTTTAAAAATTTGACAGAAAGATGGAAGTTTTGATATTAATTGATTATACGTGATCAAATTAAAGCTGAATTTTAGATATCCACACATTTAATCAAACATCGTCGAAATCTTGAATCAAAAATGAAATTTTGAAAACTTGCTAAATACTTCACAGTTTTGATATTGATTTAGTATTAGTAGTAAAAATAAAGTAAAATTATTAATATCCAAAAACGTATTCATTGATCATAGAAATTTTGATAGCCATCATTGAAATTTTGGCAGAAATAATCGAAAATTTGTTAAAAATAGATAAACAGTTGCTAAGAACACTTCAAAATTTGAAATAGGTAGAGGGGCAGTAGGGATTATTATTATTATTAATGATTTCATGAAATTATAATAGTTATTATTGAAATTTACACAGAAATAATGGAAACACTGATAAAACCTTTTGAAAATTTGTAAGAAACATTGAATTTTGATATTCATTGAATATACGTGATAAAATTAAAGCTGAATTTAAGATATCCTCACATTTAATCAAACATCGCCGAAATCTTGAATGAGAAATGAAATTTTGAAAAATTGCTAAATACTTCACAGTTTTGATATGGATTAAATATTAGTAGTAAAATTAAAGTAAAATTTGTAATATGCAAAAACGAACTCATTGATCATTGAATACCTACTAATATTAATACTAGTAATAATACCTACTTGATAATTTGGAAAATGTCTTCGAAATTTTGATGGTCATCATTGAAATTTTGGCAGAAATAATAGAAAATTGTTAAAAATATTTGAAAAGTTGCTAAGAAGCCTTCAAATTTTGAAATAGGTACAGCAGCAGTAGGGATTATTATTATTATTACTAATGATTTCACGAAATTGTAATAGTTAGTATTGAAATTTACTCAGAAGTAATGAAAAAATTGATAAAACCATTTGAAAATTTGATAGAAACATGGAATTTTGATATTCATTGAATATACATGATACAATTAAAGCTGAATTTAGGATATCCACACATTTAATCAAACATCGTCGAAATCTTGAATAAAAAATGAAATTTTGAAAAATTGCTAAATACTTCACAGTTTTGATATGGATTAAGTATTAGTAGTAAAAATAAAGTAAAACTTGTAATATCAAAAAACGTATTCATTGATCATTGAAATTTTGGTGGTTATCATTGAAATTTTGACAGAAATAATCGAAAATTTGTTAAAAATAATTGAAAAGTTGCTAAGAACCTTTCAAATTTTAAAATAGGTAGAGGAGCAGTAGGGATTATTATTATTATTATTAATGATATCATGAAATTGTAATAGTTAGTATTGAAATTTAGTCAGAAATAATGGAAAAATTGGTTAAAGCTTTTGAATATTTGACAGAAACACGGAATTTTGATATTCATTAAATATACGTGATAAAATTAAAGCTGAATTTTAGATATTTGCACATTCAATCAAACATTGTCGAAATCTTAAATGAAAAATTGCTAAATACTACACAGTTTTGGTATGGATTAAGTATTAGTAGTAAAAATAAAGTAAAATTTTGAATATACAAAAACGTATTCATTTATAATTGAAATAATACCTACTTGATAATTTGGCAAAAGCCATGGAAATTTTGATGGTAATCATTGAAATTATGGCAGAAATAATAGAAAATTTGTTAAAAATAATTAAAATGTTGCTAAGAACCCTTCAAAATTTAAAATAGGTAGAGGAGCAGTAAGGATTAATGCTAGTATTAATGATTTCATAAAATTCTGTGAAATTTACACAGAAATAATGGGAAAATTGATAAAAGCCTTTGAAAATTTCACAGAAACATGGAAGTTTTGATACTCATTGAATATACGTAATAAAAATAAAGCTGAGATATCCGCGCATTTAATCAAACATCGTCGAAATCTTGAATGAAAAATGACATTTTGAAGAATTGCTAATTACTTAAAAGTTGTGATATGGATTAAATATTAGTAGTAAAATTTTAAGTAAAATTTTTAATATGCAAAAACGTACTCATTGATTATTGAAATAATACCTACTTGGTAATTTGGCAAAAGTCATCGAAATTTTGATGGTTAATATTGAAATTTTCGAATTTAGAAAATTTGTTTAAAATATTAGGAAAATTGCCAAGAACCATTCAAATATTCAAATAAATAATGAATTTTTGATATTCATTGAATGTCTGTGATAAAATTAAAATTGAATTTTAGATATTTACACATTTAATCAATAATCATTGAAATATCTAGTGATAATTAAAAAAAAATGACACAAAATTAAAGAACCATTTAAATTTTAACATAAATAATGAAGTTTTGATATTCATTGTATGTCTGTGATAAAATTAAAACTGAATTTTAGATATTTACACACATAATCAATCATGATCAAAATATCCAATGAAAATTTAAAAAAATAAAATGACACATTGGTTTTTTGGCAAAAGCCCACACCTTTAATTTTGAGGCACTCGTATAGTCATTTTCAAAGTGAAATTGAATAGCAAAAGCTTTAACTGACAGAATTTACCAGATAAGTTTACTTCCGGCCTTTAATATAATTTTAGATCAAAATTTTGTTCCCATCAACTTAATATAAAAATTTTGAGCGGAGCACCGTTTACGCGATAATTGCGTAAAATTACACAACTTCGTCGTTTGGGGGGTGTTTTTTCAAAATTAAGGGACGAAGGGAGCGGAAACTCGACGGATATTCGAATCTAGAGTACTTAAGAGTATGTATACCAAATTTCAAAACAACATAAGTTATTTCCGCATAAAAATCAAATTTGACTGGACTACTTTATAATCATATCAAATGAGAATGAAACCCATGAAAAATAATAATAAGTTGCAGCCTTAACTCACTAGTATTGGTCTCTACATTAGTATTGTTATTATTATTACTAATAATTACAACTGCTCTCCCATATAATCTCACGCTCGTATATACAGCCGCGAGTTGTAAATCTGGTTAGTAATCCACTGGCATCGATGGTGTGTACACGAGCGCAGTTAGTTTCTTAGTGAGATACACGTGCAACGAAGTGTGTGACAAACTTTGAATGGTTTTGCTTTAGCAACAGTAAGTGATCGAACAGTTTGTCACTATGGCAACTGACTTATCTATTTAAATAAACAACAAATTAATTTGAGTTTCTCTATTGTTTGTATTCTTATGTTGTGTTAATTAAGGATGAATTACGCGATGACGAGTAATTTTTTTGCTGTGTTTACGCGAAACTGAGGTGTTAATTTGAATGAAACATGTAAAAACAGACTATAATTTACATGAAACGATAATTTTTAGTTAATGGTTTTTATTCACCATTAACCATGACCGTGAAATATAAATAATACAATTGAGTGAAAACAACTAATTGTATAAATAATAATAAATATGTATAGTTAACAATTATACATTACAAATACATGATAAACGCAAGATGTTTGCAATGTATTTCCAACCAATTGTTAAAGTAATAAAGAGACAGAAGTTTTTATACATCATGAACTATAACAATAAAATATAACCAATACAATTAATTGAAAGCAAGTAATTGTATAAATAATAATAAATATGTATAAATAACAATGACTATTACAAATAAATGATAAACACAAGATGTTTGCAATGCATTTTCAACCAATTGTTAAAGTAATAAAGAGCCAGAAGTCTAATATAACTGAATAGTATTATTATTATTATTTTATAATGAATAATAACAAAAAAAATCATAATGTTTGCAATGAACTCTTCAATATTAAAGTCAATTAATACAATTAAATCTATGTGTAATATCGCAAGAGCATTGGCCAATAAAGTAACATGAATTCATTAATATTTTTAAATTTCCAATGAAGTAATATGAATTCATTAATATTTTTAAATTTCCAATAAAGTGATGTAAATTTATTATGGTTATCAAATTTCAAATAAAGTAATATAAATTTATTATTATCATTAAGTTTCCAACAAAGGTTTATGGTTTATGTTATTTTTAATATTTTTATTATTTCTTCTTCACCTGACTAGTTTCGGCTATTGTGAGCCATCTTCAGAGGTGTTATTTAAGTATATATATATGGTTAAGTACAGTATGTACGATATTAGATTAAATTTTTTTGAAATGCTTTGACTTAAAAAAAAATTGATAGAAATGTATTACCATTATTAAATTTCCAATAAAGTAATATAATTTTATTATACATATTATTAAAGATCCAATAAAATGATATAAATTTATTACTATTATTTAATTTCTAATAAAGTAATATCAATTTATTATTCTTATTAAATTTGAATCATAAACATGAAAGCTTGTGAAAATTATTTAAGCAAATACAAGTTCTATTAAATCCACCTAAAACTATAACTGTTCACTAATTATATTGACAGGCCAGTCAAGAATAACATACATCATTTCATTGAGCTACAATTTAATGCACATTTTATGATTGTTTAAAATATTAAGGGTTGATTTACAAGGACAAAATATTTAAAATTATAAAAACATTTTAACGTTTTATTGTTTTACAAAATGTTAAGAAGTTTGTGCAGTAACATTCCAAACTTATTAGCCATAGCAGCAGATTTACGCAAATTTTAATGAATAAATAAAATTCCACGCAAAATCGGAAAATTCCGAAATCCGTTCAGTTTCCCAAGTAGTTGTTCCTGATAGAAAAACCCACCAGAAAATCCCATCAATATTTCTAATGTTTATTTAAAATTTTGTTTACTAACTGAAAAAAGATCATAATTCACAAAAAAATTATACAATAAACAAAAAAAACAATAAATTAAAAAACAAAATCAAAATTCACAAAATTATATACAATTGTTGATGGCTTCAACTAAATCTTGTATTGGCTATACAAGTTTTACTCGTTGTATGAACGAAACATAACTCTAACATTAATTTATTAGGATCAAATATTATTATTTGCCTTAAATAATATAATTATACAACAAATATTAATACTATTGAACTATTGATATTATCAGTGGCTATTTTTAGTATGTTTACTTTTACTTCTATCATTATCAGTTCTGATAGGAACATTATATAAACTCAAAAAAGTTCAAAATTTACAAAATTATATACAATTGTTGATGGCTTCAACTAAATCTTGTACTGGCTATAGAAGTTTTACTCATTGTATGAACGAAACATAACTACAATTATTTTAGTAGGATGAAATATTAATATTTGCCTATACATTAAATGATTATTCAACAAATATTGATACTATTGAACTACTGATAATTATCTATTACTATCTCTACCTCTGTCTATTATCTATTACTAAATTTAGTATTTTTACTATTACTTCTATCTTTAGCAGTTTTAGTAGGAACATTATCCTATTTTGGAAGTATTCTGATTGCAGGAGCAATCACAAAATATCAATATGTATGTAATAGGTCTTGGATTCAATTATACTAGTATGTAAGACCTAAACACCACTGGTCAATTGTCCAAAATAGGTCATTATTATTATTATTAATACTGATAATAAATAAAATAGCTGCAAGATCGTTTACACGCAATTAATCAAACATTTTCAAGATTTAATTATTTTGCATGTCAGAATACATACTTGTCTCTAATGTAAATATTTACGGGAGGCAAACAAATGACAATCTTTGTCTACATTAAAATTCCACGTTGACGCCAAATTATGCGATAAAAATATGTGTACAAGTTAAAAGCAGATTCCAACAGAAAATGCATTTTTGTGCTCAACAAAAGTGCTGTTATAATGGTATATATGCTTCTGCGAACCTTCGGTTAACTTTGATTGTCGGTTGTTTCTATGGATACCATTGTGTCAACAATTGTATCCTAGGCAACTGAACCACGATCAAAGGTAATCCACGATTGTACAACTGGGCCTAAGATGCAATTGTACAATCTTAGCTTATATCTTTACCAGGGTTCAGTTGCCTCTAATAGGCACAATTCTATCCATAGAAACTGAACAACAATCAAAGATAAACAAAGATTGTGATCCACAATCGTGGGTTATCTTTGACCATGGTTCAGTTACTTAGGATACAATTGTTAATATGATGGTATCCTTAGGCCCAGTTGTACGATCGTGGATCATCGTTGACCATGGTACAGTTACCTAGGATACAATTGTTAATACAATGGTATCCTTAGAAACTGAACCACGATCAAGGATGATTCACGATCATACAACTGGGCCTAAGAAACTGAATCACGATCACTGATAATCCAAGATTGTACACTGTACAATGTCAAACTGTAAAAATGTCATCAAACGGTAATTAGACATGGCAATAGAAATAGGATGTTGTTAAAGAGACAACTTTATAAATGTTAACAAACGGTAATTAAACATAGCAATGGAAATAGGATGTTGTTAAAGAGGCAACTTTCAAAATGTCATCAAACAGTAATTAGACATAGCAATAGAAATAGGATGTTGTGAAAGAGAAAACTTTACAAATGTCATGAAACAGTAATTAGACATAGCAATGAGCCCAAGTCTGGTACATCATTTCTTGGCGATGGTAATTAGCTAAAGGAGCATACATATCAATAAGTAAACCGATAAAATTCAAATTATAAGTTTGTTTCTTCTGCAGCCGAAATACCCTATGGATCGATAACCTAATAAAGATTGTACTACTAACCTACTAAGGTTGTTTCGACCTTGAAGAAAACTATCAACGATCTCGCTTTTTAATGACGGTAATTAGACATAGCAATAGAAATACGATGTTGTTAAAGAGACAACTTTAAAAATGTCGTGTAATTAGACATAGCAATAGAAATATGATGTTGTTAAAGAGACAACTTTACAGATGTCATCAAACAGTAAATAGACATAGCAATAGAAATAGGATAACGTTCAAGAGATATCTGTAAAACTGTCATCAAACTATAATTAGACATATCAATAGAAATAGGATGTTGTTTAAGAGGAAATTTTCTAAATGTTATCAGACGTTAATTAGACATAGCAATAAGATGTTGTTAAAGAGACAACTTTACAACTGTCATCAAACAGTAATTAGACATAGCAATATAAATAGGATGTTATTAAAGAGACAACTTTACAAATGTCATCAAACAGTAATACAATTACACATAGCAATAGAAATAGGATGTTGTTAAAGAGACAACTTTATAAATGTTATCAAACCTTAATTAGACATAGCAATACAAATAAGATGTTGTTAAAGAGACAACTTCAAACGTTAATTAGACATAGCAATAGAAATAGGATGTTGTTAAAGAGAAACATTTCTAAATGTTATCAAGCGTTAATTAAATATAGCAATAAGATGTTGTTAAAGAGACCACTTTACAACTGTCATCAAACAGTAATTAGACATAACAATAGAAATAGGATGTTATTAAAAAGACAACTTTACAAATGTCATCAAACAGTAATACAATTAGACATAGCAATAGAAATAGGATGTTGTGAAAGAGACAACTTTAAAAATGTCATCAAACGGTAATTAGACATAACAATAAAAACAGGATGTTGTTAAAGAGGCAACTATAAAAATGTCATCAAAATCGCTTATAAAATTCTGATATTTTTCAATGATCACGCTTAATGACAAAGATAATTAGCTATAGCAGTAGAAATAGGATGTTGCTTTCTAATAACTAAGAACTAAAAAAATGTCATCAAAATCGCTTATAAAATTTTGACAGTTTTCAACGATTCAAACATTTTGCTTGTTGACAACGATAATTAGTTATAGCAGTAGAAATAAAATGTTGCTAACTAATAGCAATAGAAATAGGATGTTGTTAAAGAGACAACTTTATAAATGTTATCAAACGTTAATTAGATATAGCAACAGAAATAGGATGTTGTTAAAGAGAAAAATTTCTAAATGTTATCAAACGTTAATTAGACATAGCAATAAGATGTTGTTGAAGAGACAACTTTACAACTGTCATCAAACAGTAATTAGACATAGCAATAGAAATAGGATGTTATTAAAGAGACAACTTTACAAATGTCATCAAACAGTAATACAATTAGACATAGCAATAGAAGTAGGATGTTGTTAAAGAGACAACTTTAAAAATTTCATCAAACGGTAATTAGACATAACAATAGAAACAGGATGTTGTTAAAGCGGTCAACTTTAATAATATCATCTAAATAACTTGTAACATTGTGAAAGCTTTCAACAATCTCGTTTCTTGATGGAGGTTATTAGCTATAGCGGTAGAAATAAGACGTTGCTACGTAATTACTAACAACTATAGAAATGTCATCAAAATCGCTTATAAAATTCTGATATTTTTCAATGATCTCGTTTGTTGTCAACGATAATTAGCTATAGCAGGAGAAATAAGATGTTGCTATCTAATAACTAAGAACTAAAAAAATGTCGTCAAAATCGCTTATAAAATTCTGACATTTTTCAACGATTCAAACATTCGCTTGTTGATAACGATAATTAGTTATAGCAGTAGAAATAAGATGTTGCTAACTAATAGCTAACAACTAAAAAACTGTCATCCAAATCGCTTATAAAAGTCTGTAATTTAACAGCCTTACTTATAGCAGTAGAAATAAGATGTTGCAACTAATAAGTAACAACGATAAAAATGTCATCAAAATCGCATATAAAATTCTGATATTTTTCTATGATCACGCTTGATGACAACGATAATTAGCTATAGCAGTAGAAATAAGATGTTGCTACCTAATAACTAACAACTATAAAAATGTCATCAATATGGCTTATAAAAGTCTGTAATTTTTCAATGATCACGCTTAATGACAACGATGATTAGCTATAGCAGTAGAAATAAGATGTTGCTAACTAATAACTAAAAATGATAAAAATGTCATCAAAATCAAAATTATAAGCTATAATTTTTGAATGATCACGCTTAATGATAACGATAATTAGCTTAAGCACTAGAAATAAGATGTTGCTAACTAATAACTAACAACGATAAAAATGTCATCAAAATCAAAATTATAAAACCTATAATTTTTCAATGATGAAGCTTGATGACAACGATAATTAGCTATAGAACTAGAAATAAGATGTTGCTAACTAATAACTAACAACTATAAAAATGTCATCAAAATCGCTTGTAAAATTCTGATATATTTCAATGATCACGTTTGATGACAACAATAATTAGTTATAGCAGTAGAAATAAGATGTTGCTAACTAATAACAGTCAACTATAAAAATGTCATTAACATCGCTTATTAAAGTCTGTAATATTTCAACGGCCTCGCTTATTGACAACGATAATTAGCTATAGCAGTACAAAAATATGGTAAAGAAACATCTATAAAAATCTCTTCAAGATGGCTTATCAAATTCCGTTATCTATGTATTAAATATGTTCTTCTATGGCAAACGCACAACATTCTAAGCCATGTAGACCATTTCTTAGTGATGGTCATTAGACAAAGCACAAATTGAACAAACTTCAATAAACAGACTAATCAAATTCCATAGAAAACTGTACACTAAAATGCTAAAGTTGTTTGCAGGTCGGTCATAAAAAACTTTTAACGATCTCATTTCTTGGGACGGTAAAAAGCCATAGCAGCAGAAATAGCGTTCTGAAGTAAACAACTTTAGTAAAAATCGGATATAAAATTCTATAATAAAATCAGGAATCTGTACCTTAAAATACCAGTGCCAGTGGTAAGCTTAGATCCGACGTGTGGTAGATCTATTCTTGGCAATGATAATTAGCCATAGCAGTAAAACTTAGATATTGTTGGATAGACTAACAAGAAACAAAAATCCAAAATTCAGTAATCCAAGTAATCCAACATTCCAGTAAATATCAAACAATTCTGATCACTTTTCAAGTGGTACAAAATTTCACTCTAACAGAAAATTCCATCCAAATAATTGAAGTTTTCAAATAATCACTAACGACGAGTTTATTTACTAAACTAAATGAAAAAAGAACGGCGAAAAGACCAGTTAGATTGATAGCCTACTAAAGATTGTGCTACGACTATTGATCTTGTGGATATTGTGGCAGATCTCATTTTGGCGATGATAATTAGCCATAGCAGTAAAATTCAGCCGTACCTAGTTGGATAGACATTTTTTTTTTCAAAATCGTATATAATATTCCAGCAAATATGAAACAATTCTGAACAATTTTCAAGTGGCATAAAATCTCACTCTAACAGAAAATTCCATCGAAATACTTGAACTTTTCAAATAATCACTAACGACAAGTTTATTTAGTTCACTAAATGACAAAAGAACGGAGAAAATACCAGTTAGGTCATAGCTTACTAAAGATTGTGCTACGACTATTGATCAAAGATTTAAATCATAAAAAGACTTTGTGGCAGATCTCTTCTTGGCGATGATAATTAGCCATAGCAGTAAAATTTAGCCGTTGTTGGATAGATTTCCATTTTTTTCTCTCCAAAATTGCATTTAATATTCCAGCAAATATCGAAGAATTTTGAACACTTTTCAAGTGGTAGAAAACTTTCACTCAACCAGAAAATTCCATCCAAATAATTGAACTTTTCAAATAATCACTACTAAGAAGTTTATTTACTTCAGCAAATGACAAAAGAACGACGGAATGACCAGTTCGGTCGATAGCCTAATATAGATTGTACTACGACTGTTGACCAAAGATTCAAATCATAAAAAGACTTACAGAATTTCTTACAAATTTTTTTTAGAAGCAAGAAGTTTGTGCAGTAATGTTCCAAATTTATAGCTATAGCCGCAGATGTAGGCCATCGTTAAATAGACAAATAAAATTCCACACAAAATGGGAAAATTCCTAAATCTGTATAGTTATTTGCTCCTGGTAGAAAATTCCATGGAACCTTAGATTCTAAGTGTGGTAGATTTATTCCGAAATCTGAACATTTATTTGCTCCTGGTAGAAAATTGCATGTAAGGTTAGATTCTATTCCTGGTAGAAAATTCCAAGTAAGCTTTGATTCTAAGTGAGGTAGATTTATTCCAAAATCTGTATAGTTATTTGCTTATGGTAGAAAATCCATGGAAGCTTAGATTCTCAGTGTGGTAGGTCTATTCTTGGCGATAATAAATACTGACACCAGTGACTAATATTATTACTAATATAATTAATTCCAAACATTTTTCTTTTTTTTTCAATAATGATCAAAAATCATAATTCTTTACAAAATTATACAAAACATTAAAAAACTTACAAAATACCGTTATTATTGCATACAACAAACAAATTTTAAGAAGCCTTCATCAAACTGACGTCTGTCAAACTGTCGTGTGTCAATTTGACATCTGTCAAACTGACGTATGTGAAATTGACGTTTGTCATATAAAACGGACGTCTGTCAAACTGACGTGTGTTAATCTGACACCTGTCAAACTGACTTCTGTGAAATTGACGTTTGTCATATCAAACTGACGTGTGCCAATCTGACATCTGTCAAAGTGACGTCTGTAAAATTGACGTTTGTCATATCAAACTGACGTGTGTCAACCTGACATCTGTCAAACTGACGTCTGTGAAATTGACGTCGGTCATATCAAATTGACGTTTGTCATATCAAATTGACGTCTGTCAAACTGACGTGTGTCAATCTGACATCTGTCAAACTGACGTCTGTGAAGTTGACGTAAGCAATTTTCCACATTTGACTTGTCGTTTTAATGACTTTTTTCAAATTCTCACATAATATTAAAATAAAGCGTAAATTAAAGAAGTCTGCATAATAGTATTCTAAAGTTGATTGCTTCTTGTAGCAAACTTAGACTTCATCGAAAGTCTCATGCAATATTTTAAAAATATTCAGATAATTCAATAAATTTAAAGGATATAGTCGTTCCATTTTTTTTTTTGTTGAGGTAAGCACAGCGTCATCTATGGGAAATAGTCGTTTTGAGAAATATGGGAAATAGTCGATTATAGTCGTTCTAGAATAGTTCATACTATGAAATATCGTATCTAATAAAACTATTAAGTTTTCAGGAGAGTGAAAACTCTCATAAAAGTAAAAAATCATCATAATATATCTGAGGCGGAAATAAGTCGATAGCCAATAAAATATTAGTCGTTACTACTATTATATCTGATTCTTGAAATTATTATAGCCAAAAACTTGAAACATAATATATCAATATATTTTTCGGAAAATTATTATTATGTTAGCAGAACGGGATAAAAAATGTCGAAAAAATCGATATTTTTATCTATCAATTTTTGCAGAGTACAGATTGGAGAAAGAAAAATTAAGAGAAATGAAAAAAAATATGTTCTCGAAAAAGAGCGCGCAGTATTCGGAAAATTTCGATTTATAGTGTATCACATAAATGGTATCACATTTGGATCGACGATATACAGGGTATTTTTGAACTGGTTTATATACTTTGTCATATGAAAGTGTAAATGTTTAATACGTAAGATGTAATCTAGAAATAACTTTTCCTATTTTTGTGTAATTGTATTAGAAATAGAAAGAAAAATTAAAAACCTGTAAAATAATGTACAACATGGCAATACTTAATGCAGTTTTGTCGTAACTGGAGACGTAACTGCCAAATATTCATATGCATGAGGAGATGCATGAGGAAAAAGTATCAGTGCAATGTCTTTGCCATTTGCCTTGTGGGTACATACCGTCAGATAACTATTCGCAACTTTATCTGTAGATAAGAAAACGCTAGAAAGTATCAGCGCAATGTCTTTCTATTCTCTTTGTAGGTACTTAAAACCGTCAGATAACAATTCGCAACTTTATCAGTGGATAAAAAGACCGCCAAAAAGTAACAGCGCAATGTCCTTATATTCTAGTTGTGGGTACTTAAAACCGCCAGATAACTATTCGCAAGTTTATCAGTGGATAAAAAGACTCCCAAAAAGTATCAGCGCAATGTTCTTCTATTCTAGTTGTGGGTACTTAAAACCGTCAGATAACTATTCGCAACTTTATCAGTGGATAAAAAGACCGCCAGAAAGTATCAGCGCAATGTCTTTCTATTCTCTTTGAAGGTACTTAAAACCGTCAGATAACTATTCGCAACCTTATCAGTGGATAAAAAGACAGCCTAAAAGTAACAGCGCAATCTCCTTCTATTCCAGTTGTGTGTACTTAAAACCGTCAGATAACTATTCGCAACTTTATCTGTACATAAAAACACCGTCAGAAAATATCAGCGCAATGTCCTTCTATTCTCATTGGGGAAACATTAAAGCGTCAGATAACTATTCGCAACTTTATCTGTACATAAAAACACCTTCAGAAAGTATCAGCGCAATGTCCTTCTATTCTCCTTGGGGAAACATTAAACCGTCAGATAACTATTCGCAATTTAATCTATACCTAAAAACACCGTCAGAAAGTATCAGCGGACTGTCCTTCTATTCTCCTTGGGGGTACTTTAAACCGTGAGACAACTATTCGCAACTTTATCAGTGGATAAAAAGACCGCCAAAAAGTATCTGCGCAATGTTTTTCAATTCTTCTTGTCGGAACAATAAACCGTCAGATAACTATTCGCAACTATATCAGTGGATTAAAAGACAAACTCGTAGACGGTGAATTACTCACCTTTGCATACGCGAACGTATATTTAAAAATAGAAGTTCAAACGGTCAAACAAACTGCGCAAATCATTGAGCGGTTTGATTACCACTTGATTATAAATTTAATTGAATCTTTGTGAATACAATTTAAATAATGTTTGCCGTGTTTATCGTACGAAGTGGTAAATATTTGAAGCATGATATAATAACCAATCAAATTAAAATATAATTCTGAATGCCCACGCGAATTTCAAGGATTTATAACGACATTCGATTGAGATTGATTGGAATCTTGCAAAAAATACATGTGCCCAAAATCTACCACACTGGTAATTAAATATCGATACAAATTTTTTTATAAAAATTAAATGCTTGGTTTTGAGTTAGAGCAGGGATCCCCAAACTTTTTAGCAGGAGGTTATAATTGCTTGCCACACCGCGGGCCATAAACGCTTTATTTGGCCCTTGATACATACAAATCTGATAAAATACCAAAAACATTAATGTCTAAATACCGCCTTCACTGAGTTTTCATTGTCATCTACATTCACATGAAAATTTCACATCTTTACATAGTAGAGAGGTTTCATCTACAGATCAAAATTTCACATCTTTATATAGTAGAGAGGTTTTATAATTCGAACTTTTAAATTTGTCTTGTTCTTTTAAAAATTGCATATTTCTGGTGCTATGACTTTATTATGCTAGTGCCAAACACTATCTAAAATAGTTCAATAGTTTTGCCTGCAGGTAGAGTCGTGTCCAACCAAAAGTAAACGTTTTTATCGAAAAAAAAAAAAAAAAAAAAAAAAAACGAACGCCAATGAATAAAGCCTAATTTAATCTTATGAAAAAAGTTAAAATTTTCAAAAAGTATCGTTCACTTTTGGGGACCCCTGATTTAGAGAATTCCGTTCTGCACATAAAATTGTGTTGCACCACGAGATTAAGTACCGTTTGAGGCTCTTAGCGAAATTACTATTACTTGACACAACGCGGGTCATAAACGCTTTATTTTGCCCTTGATACATACAAATTTGATAAAATATCAAAAATATGAATGCCTAAATACCGTCTTCACTGAGCCATCTATAACAGATAAAAATTTCACGTCTTTGTTCAAGAAAATTTGAGGTTTATAATTCGGTTTTTATAATTTGTTTTGTTTATTTAAAAATTGCATATTTCTACTGCTATGACTTTATTATAGTGCCAAACAGTATCTAAAATAGTTCAAAATTTTGCCTGCTGGTACAATCGTGTCCAACCAAAAGTGAACGTTATTTTATAAAAAAATAAAAATAAAAAACGAACGCCAATGAATCAAGCCAAATTTAATCTAATGAAAAATTCGAAAATTTTCACAAAATATCGTTCACTTTTGGATGACCGCGATGATTGTAATTGCTTCATCCATTTGGGTTTTTAAACATTAGTTTAAACAATTCCAACATTGGTTTAAACATTATAATATGGGAAAAATATTGGTAACAATATAAATAAATAAATATATAATATGGGTTTTCGAAAGTACTACAACTTGTTTTAGATGTTTTCAGTAGGTTTTAATTGTTTTCAATGAATATAGAAATTATTAAAACATTTATGAAGTTTGTGTGGTTCTTTGTCAACCAAATAACCAAAAGAGTTGTTAGATGTTTTCTGTATTGTTTTCAGCTGTTTTCGGTCATTTTCGTCTGTTTTTGTTGCTTCCATATGTATTCCGCTGTTTTTCAGTTGTTTTCAGTTATTTCCCTTCGATTTTCAATTGGTTTTAGTTTCTTCAAAAATTTTAGAGTCGATTTTAGATGTTTTCAGTAGGTTTTAATTGGTTTCAATGAATATAGAGTACCTCTACTGAAAATAATTAAAATATTCATGAAGTTTGTGTGCTTCTTTGTCAACCAAATAACCAAAAGAGTTATTAGCTGTTTTCGGTCATTTTCATCTGTGTTTGTTGCTTCCATATGTATTCCGCTGGTTTTAAGTTGTTTTCAGTTATTTCCCCTCGATTTTCAATTGGTTATAGTTTCTTCAAAAGTTTTAGAGTCGTTTATAGATGTTTTCAGTAGGTTTTTAATTGTTTTCAATGAATATAGAGTACCTCTACTAAATATGATTAAAATAGTCATGAAGTGTGTGTGGTTCCTTGTCAACCAAATAACCAAAAGAGTTTTTACATGTTTTCTGTATTGTTTCAGCTGTTTTCGGTCGTTTTCGTCTGTTTTTGTTGCTTCCATATGTATTCCGCTGTTTTTCAGTTGTTTTCAGTTATTTCCCTTCGATTTTCAATTGGTTATAGTTTCTTCAAAAGTTTTAGAGTCGTTTATAGATGTTTTCAGTAGGTTTTTAATTGTTTTCAATGAATATGGGGTACCTCTACTAAATATGATTAAAATAGTCATGAAGTTTGTGTGGTTCCTTGTCAACCAAATAACCAAAAGAGTTGTTAGATGTTTTCTGTATTGTTTTCAGCTGTTTTCGGTCATTTTCGTCTGTTTTTGTTGCTTCCATATGTATTCCGCTGTTTTTCAGTTGTTTTCAGTTATTTCCGTTCGATTTTCAATTGGTTTTAGTTTCTTCAAAAATTTTAGAGTCATTTTTAGATGTTTTCAGTAGGTTTTACTTGGTTTCAATGAATATAGAGTACCTCTACTGAAAATAATTAAAATATTCATGAAGTTTGTGGGGTTCTTTGTCAACCAAATAACCAAAACAGTTGTTAGATGTTTTCTGTATTGTTTTCAGCTGGTTTCGGTCATTTTCATCTGTTTTTGTTGCTTCCATATGTATTCCGCTGTTTTTCAGTTGTTTTCAGTTATTTCCCTTCGATTTTCAATTGGTTTTAGTTTCATCAAAAGTTTTGGAGTCGTTTTTAGATGTTTCAGTAGGTTTTAATTAATTTCAATGAATATAGAGTACGTCTACTGAACATTATTAAAATAGTCATGAAGTTTGTGTGGTTCTTTGTCAACCAAATAACCAAAATAGTTGTTAGATGTTTTCTGTATTGTTTTCGGTCATTTTCGTCTGTTTTTGTTGCTTCCATATGTATTCCGCTGTTTTTCAGTGGTTTTCAGTTCCCTTTCCCTTCCAGTTTCCCTTCGATTTTCAATTGGTTTTAGTTTCTTCAAAAGTTTTAGAGTCGTTTTTAGATATTTCCAGTTGGTTTTAGTTGTTTTCAATACAAATAAAGACCAATTATATGACACAAATAACAGAGTTTAAATATTAGTTCAAACATGTATTGACAAAATTACATCTAAATCTTAATCTTAGATTTTTAGTGTCTTCAGACGTCATTTCATTCATATATTGATAATTTGTAATCTCATTGCGTGGAAAAAATACAAACGTATTTTTATCTGGAACAATCCAGTCATCTCAATTTTGTCAATTATTAAAAGCGTCACCTTAATAAGAAATGTTGTTTTTAGTACTCTCAAGCAGGTGATTAATATTTATGATATCATCAGTTACAATTATCTGTTTCATCGCACATGACGTACTCTAGAAAAATAGAATTGATTTATATGTAGAATAATGGATGGGTGCATATGTCGACTTTTCACTTTGCACCTAACATACGTGACAATATGAGACACATAATCATGCCAAATTACAGAGTCTAATTAATCACGTCATACATTATACTCATAATAGTTCCAAAGCTAATCTCATTTCCACAATAACATATGAACTATTCATTGTGCTCCTGATATGCCATAATGATACGCGTAATTTCAAATTCGATAGTCCAATTAAGGCTATATTTATCATAATTACATCATATCTAGTACTATTTTTTTCAACCTTTAGTTAATAACTATATTATCAATATCATTGCTGAACAGCGACATTATTAAACATAACAATAATTATAAAATTGCAAACGCAAAAAAATACATGTCACTCAGTTTAAGAGCAGGATGCCTAAATTTGCTATTCGGAAATTAGCATCGCAATATAAATGCACAAACACGAAATTTTCGCTCATATCGCATAACGGGAAGCTGATATGACTTTAATTAGCACGACGGGTGTGAATTGGCGTTTCAAAAACAGCAGGCCTTAATTCGATTTGTTAACGAAGTATGCGTACTAGAAACAGAGAAAATATTCATGAAAATATGGCAAAAATACTGTCAAAACCACAAATAAGTGCAAAATATTTTGCCTTGCAATATCTGCAAATTCAATGAAATATCTGCAAATTGGCGAACACCATAATGTACCAGCGTGTTTTCTCCACATAATCCAACGTTCAAACAAAAATCGAAAACTATGACGTCCACGCCGAGTGATAAATTTTCATTGCCATCCGTTACATTTGCATAACAGTTAATAAATCAATTGCAATTACTGACACTCGACCCATGCATTTATCTTAAACGGGTAATTCTATAATGCCCGCAGCTGCTTCATTAGTTTAACGGCTTTCGTTTTGCGCGTTTTGTAATTGAGTCCTAACTTCTGAAATATTGCATCTTCGTCTACATACTTGTCCGAAGTGATGAATGCGGTGTAGTTAATAATATTAGCAGTAATAAAACGCAGAGTACGATTTGCATAAATGTACAAGGTCTCAAAACAAAAATTCTTGCACGTCGCACCAATCACTAGTTTAATTGTTAAGTTTAGAGATTCACAAATTTAATTGCGTATAAAAATGTAAAGTTTAGAAGAATTTAAATAAATTTAGTTAAAAAAATATGTACTAGGTAACGCGTAAATCATAATCTCTAATTGATGCAGTCACCGTCACTAAATATCAGCAGCACAGAAAAGCTGTCAGGTTATTTTTTATGTATTCGGTAGTAACCTTCTAGATTCTAGAACATATTAAATAATTCAATGGCATTCCATCAATATTAGAAACTAAATACAAAGATAACAATAATAAATTTGCGTTAGAAATCATGAAATTCTTATTTCGTTTAATTGAAACTGGAAAGTTTTGGAAAAAAATTTTACCAATGAGTAAACTATTTCTGTAAGAATTATTATTGTTCTGTCAAACTTTACAAAAATGCGGTCAGATATTAAATGATTACTTATATATTTTCAATTATTTTACAGTTTTTGGTATCCAATCTTTACTCTATTCTCTTTCGTCCTCTATTCTCTTGCAATACTTCTAATCTCACTCTGTATTTTTCTTTCTGTAGCTGTAAGGTCGTGGTCAATGTATATTTTGGTCTTGCTCAGCTTATTGCTCTTTGCTTTCATGATCTCCTCTTTGTTTTCCCATGTTGTGATCTCCTCTAGCACCATATCTGCTGTCGTGCCCTTGTTTATCACCCTTTGGGCACTACGTAGCATTTTGCTTATAAAATCTTCTACTTCTGCTTTTTCTTCATTTTCTTTCACTTTTAGTCTGTTTATCACTATATATTTTTTTCTCTTTTTCCATTCTCTACATTCTTCCCTCCATCTTCTCCATTCTTTCTTTCACTTGTGCCCGCTCTATGCCCCACTCTTCCTTTTTTTTCTGTAAAAAAGAGTTGTTTTCTGTTTTTCTGTATTTCCCTTCTTACTTCATTTATCTCCTCTTTTAGTTCTTTTGTGTTCTTTTTCATTTCTTGCAACATCTCTTTCATCATGTCTTTTATCTCTTCCATTTCCCCCTCTTTTTCTTTTTCACTGCTTTCTTCTCTTCTTACACCTCTAGCACCTGTGGTTATTCTCCTTGGTTATGTTTTAAAACATTGCGATTAAATGGCTCACAATAAATTAATTAAATACACAAAACCATTATATAACAATATAATCATTATTTATTGAATTCGACGACATGTTATTATTTATATTATGTCTCGAAGTATTAATATCACACTTTACGCATTTTGTAACAGAAGCTTTAATTAATTTCTCGATTAGATTAGCCTTCATATGCCGCAATGTTTCCAGTCTTCCAATTATCATATATGGTGTAAATTAATTAATTAATTACAGAATTGTACGCTTATCGCTCTTTCAATTGTGTAATATGCTTCTGAACGCAAACTATTACATACTTTCGCAAACTTATCATAGAATTTCGTATTCACATAAATGCTAATCAAGTCTGTCATAATTGCTTAAAGCTGTGGAAAAGTTACTAGAGTAGTATTGAACGCATTTGTTAGGGATAATTATAAAGTTTAAGCCAACGTTTCAAAGTTAATGAAAGTTTACTACAATTTATAAACAAATAATAAATGGGTAATGAAAGTTTACTACAATTTGTAGACAAATAATAATTTTGGTTTACACATAAATATTAATCAATTTTGTTATTATTGTTAACAAGTTGAGGAAGAGCTCAGATAATTAGTCGTGTGATAGTGGACGCATTTGTTAGGTATATTTATAAAATGTAACCCAATAGTAAATGAAAATTTGCAATGAACATTTAATGAAAGTGTAAACATCAAATAATCACAGAAAATGTATGCAAATTGCAGAAAATGTAATAAAAACTTGAGAAGGTACAAATGAAAATACTTGAACCGAAATGAAATTTTTCGAAATTTACTGATACATCTGGAAAAACTCGATGAAACTACAGTGAAACTGAAGAAAGTAATAAACGAAAAAATACAGAAACTTTGGAATTAAACTAATTAATATATTCTGTTTTAATTGTTAACAAGTTGAGGAAGAGCTCAACTTAGCAGAGGTAGAGGTAATTAGTTGAGTAATAGTGGACGTATCTGTTAGGTATATTTATAAAATTTAACCCAATAGTTAATGAAAGTTTACTACACTAGACTAATTATAGTATCGATTTTTGATTTTCTTTGGAATTTTCATGAATTTTGATTGCGTTTTAAAGTCGGCTAGACGTTTCTAGCCGAAATTAGTAAGGGGTAATTTAGTAGGGTTGGTTACCAACCCTACTAATTGAAGGAGCAGTGGTATTATTATTATCATAAAATTATTATAGTGGGACTAATTGAAGGGGCAATGACATTATTATTAGAATAATAAAAAAATCTATTTTAATTGTATTTAAAAATATTATGTTTCATTACGAGCCTGGACAATTTTCGGTACGCGCGTGACAAATTTTCGTGTGAGGCGAAACTATCATGGGAAGTAATGGAAGCACGAAAAAATCCATTTCTGAACGAGTAATTTTTTTTATTTAGCGCTCTAAATGCCACAAAATGCCCTTAGTGGACAGAAAAAAAATTAGAGATCGGGAAAAGTTTTCCGTGCGCTGTTCTGAAAATCCCACCTTTACGTCATTGTAAAAACGGATGAAAACAAGGTGTTTTCATATAAGTATAATAAAAAAAAATATTTCAGAGGTATCATTATTATAATAACATTATTACACTGGGATTGCTATTATATATATATATATATTCCTTTCTATACCCTTCTACCAATTATGGTGTAAGTTTTTTTTTTATTTTGCTTTGTCTTGTTATTCCTGGCTTGGTCCCATGATGTATTTCTTCCATTCTTTTCTGTTCTTCGCCATTTTTATCGCCTCTGCTATTGTTTTCCCTTTCTTTTCCTATTGGTTTAGCTAATAAAAAAATAGGGATTGCTACTATAATTATTATTATGAATTTTATCTCCACAGTCTTATTATTATCACAATTATTAAATTGAAAACTAATTGCTATGCCAAACTATATTTTTTAATCTTAATTTTTGTTGTGTACTACATACACAATGATTATGAATTGCTATTTATTCAAATTTGTAACTGTCGCGTCGTGCTGATAAAAAGTAATTCTTTATCAAGCTGTGAAAGTAAACAATTAGAAGATTAAGTAACCGTGGGTCCATATCGCTTCATTGAGCTATTTTAGGCTGCATATGATCATTTGAGAGCTATAAATAGATCTACTTAACTGGATAAATAACCTTTTAGTAGATCATTACCATACTGATAATATATTTTATATGTTATATTTTTCGGCACAAATATTGTATATCTATTCCCCGTCCAATTTTTGCATGTGATTGACCTATATTCTATTTCTTCTTGCATGTTGTTTTTCGCAGCACTTTTAGATTTTCGCAGTGAAATTGTTGCTTTGCGTGGGCGTTTCTGGCTCAAAATCAAATATTTCTGTTTCCCAATGCAGTTAAAAAGTATCGGTTTTTTAAAATTAACTTTAATTCTTGCTTTCTTATTATATTTATGAATTTATAAACAAAATTCATCAAAAATTGGCAGAAGTATTGAGCGCTTCCACAGTTTTGTGGCGTTTGTCATGGGGTTAAATTCAGAATTAAAAATTCACCCCTTGCAATTTAATCTGGTAGCAAATACCAATAGAAAGTATAAGAATTGAAAATTTGCAGAATTTTATTATGCGTTTGTAGCACAAATTTAAATTATGGTAGGAATAATCAAATTTTAGATCATTCAGATAGAATATTTGATCAACGTAATAACAAACAAGAAATCTGGCAACATCATATCGAATTTGACCGTAGAATTAACAAATTGTATGTGATATTTAAGAATTAAACAAGTCAAGTTCGAATTTGGCCGTAGAATTGACAAAGTGTATGTGAAATTGGACAGTTGAACAAGTTTAGTTCCAGATTGACCGTAGAATTGACAAATTGTATGTTAAATTTAACAATTGAACAAATTTAGTTCGAATTTGATCGTAGAATTGAAAAATTGTATGTGAAATTGAACAATTTAACAAGTTTAGTTGGAATTGCACCATAGAATTAACCAATTGTATATGAAATTTAACAATTGAACAAGTATAGTTCGATTTTGGCCGTAGAATTGACAAATTGTATGTGAAATTGAACAATTGAACACGTTTAGTTCGAATTTTATGAAAGAATTGACAAATTGTATGTGAAATTGAACAAGTATACTTCGAGTTTGGCCGTAGAATTCACAAATTGTATGTGAAATTAAACAATTGAACAAATTTAGTTCGTATTTGATCGTAGAATTTAAAAATTGTATGTGAAATTGAGCAGTTGAACAAGTTTAGTACGAATTTTACCACAGAATTGACAAATTGTATATGAAATTGAACAATTGAACAAGTATAGTTCGAGTTTGGCCGTAGAATTGACAAATTGTATGTTAAATTGAACAATTGAACAAATTAAAGTTCCAATGTGACCATATAATTGACAATTGTATATAAAATTGAACAATTGATCAAGTCAAGTTCTAATTTTACAACAGAACTGATAAGTTGTAGGTGAAAGTGAACAAATTTAGTTCAAGTTTGATCATAGAATTGATAAATTGTATGTAAAATTGAACAAATGAACAAGTTCAGTTCGAATATTTCCGTAGAATTGACACATTGTATGTGAAATTGAACAATTCAACAAGTTTAGCTCGAATTTCTACATGTTTACAAAAATGATATTTATTTTTTTTTGTATATACATGTGATCATTGATAATTTTGACAATTATTCATGTAAAATTGTATTAAGTAGCAGTAATACAATTAATGTGAAGTCACGAACAGTGTTGGACTGTAATCAATGAAATGTCGACAGAAAAAATAAAATATTTAAAGAAATAACTGAAATTTACAATTACAATTGACAGTAGACACTACAATTCAAATTTTACAGTAATTGTTGAGTTTCAGCATTAAAGGTCATTAATAGTTTTTGGCACTAATTACAGGACATTCGACAGAATAATTACAATTCTGACAGAAATAAATTAAATTTTGATGAAAATATACTGATTTTTCGAGAAAATAATTTTAAAGCTAATGAAATTATTGAAAATATATCAGTAATCATTTAATATCTGAGCGTATTTTTGTAAAGTTTGACGGAACAATAATAATTCAGGCAGAAATAGTTTACTCATTGGTAAAAATGTTCACCAAAAATTTGACCGTATTTTTGTAAAGTTTGACTGAACAATAATAATTCTGGCAGAAATAGTTTACTCATTGGTATAAATTTTCGCCAAAAATTTGACCGTATTTTTGTAAAGTTTGACAGAACAATAATAATTCTGGCAGAAAAAGTTTACTCATTGGTAAAAATTTTGGATAGACAGATAATAGTAGCAGGGGATTTTAATAGTAGGGTGGGTAATAAAACGGAAGGGTGTGAGGGGATAATAGGAAAGCACGGAGAAAAAGCAAAAAAACAGCAATGGGAAAATAATTCTAGACTTCTGTCAAACTTGTCATATTTTTAATTGTGACTGTCAATATTTCGCATATTTTCAACAGTAATTGTCAAAATCTATAGAGATTTTATCATCAGTCGTGAAAAACTCTAAAATTTTAAACGGTAATTGTCGAATTCTACCAAATATGCCACTTGCACTTGTTAAATGTCTTAAATTTTATATGAAACATAACCATGTTTGTTCTCTTCGAATTTTTGTTTATTTTTTGCTTCGTTTCGACATATTTGACTAGTTGCATTTAAAAAGTACATATTTTGACAGTTTGTGTAGGAAGTTTGAGATGTTTTCACATATTCGCACGCACCAGGATCTAAAAGAATACAGATTTTGACAGTAGCCCTTGAAAATTTTCAAGTTTTCACACCCGGAGCTTTGAATTTGAATGAATATGGTAGTCGCTGTTGTAAATGTAAATAATTTGGTAGATTTTGATATTTAACTGTACATTGTACGGAGTTTCATAGCTGATGGAAAAAACGTCCCTGATTTTGGCAGTTACAGTCAAAAATATGACAATTTTGACATAAGCAATTGAAAAATAGTCAGATTATAACGGTGTTAATTGATAATTTGAGTTATATGTATAGTAGCAATTAAACATTTGATAGATTTGGACTATTTACAATTGAACGTATGGCAGTTTATATAGCTGCAATTAAAATTTTGCGAATTTTGGGTAGTTGTAATTAAATATTTGACAGATTTTGACAGTTACAATTGAACATTTCACAAAATATGACTGCAATAATTCAAAAAAATGATAGATTCGGATGTTTGTAAATGGAAATTTAATAGATTTAGACAGATTTTTACATTTACATTTCACAAAATAGGACGGCTGCCATTCAATAAAATAACAAATTTAGGTGTTTGCAAATGAAAATTTGATAGATTTAGACAGATTTACTAGAAAATTAAAGAGAAACAGCTCGTTGGAAATAAAAATTTGACAGATTTGGACTATTTCAGTTGCAAGTTGGACAGATTTAGATACTATTGTCATTCTTCAAAGATGATTCAAAAGTTTCTAAGTCTATGTCAAAGACTAGATGGGAAGCACATTCAATGGCCACAAGTGCAATACTTGATAGTTATGATGGAATAATTTCTGCATTGCATCAGCTGCATATTGATACTACAGTAGATAAAACAACACGGGTTCTACTTCACCCCCCGCGAAGATCTCGATTAATTTAATCCGCGGTTTGATTCGCGGTTTAATAAATTACCGCGGGCGATAACAATGGGTTGATTGTGGAAATTGCGAGTAATTTAGTCACAATTGCAGGATAACAATGGAATAATTTCAGATGCATTACATTAATTACAGGTGCATTACTGCAATTACAGGAACTCTAATTGCAGGTTAATTGAATATCCGCGAATTTAATTGGTAGTTTAATTACCAATGGTTTAATTACCCCTTTAATGCCAAGGCGCTAGAACGCAAAGAGACCAACTGAAAGTTAAAACTATCTGGAAGGCAGGAGTAGACACGAAAAGGAAAAGAGGAAGACCAAACAGGAACTGGAATGGAGATATAGCCAACGCGCTAGAACGCAAAGAGACCTACTGAAAGTGAAAACTATCTGGAAGGCAGGGGTAGAGACAAAAAGGAAAAGTGGAAGACCAAACAGGAACTGGAATGGTGATATAGCCAAGGCGCTGGAACGCACAGAGACCTATTGAAAGTGAAAACTATCTGGAAGGCAGGAGTAGAGACAAAAAGGAAAAGAGAAAGACCAAACAGGAACTGGAATGGAGTAATAGCTAAGGCGCTAGAACGCACAGAGACCAACTGGAGGCAAGCAGAAATACATGCAAAGAACCGTCAAGTATGGAGAAACCTATGCCTTGACTCCTCGACACCGTAAGGTACAAGAGGATCCGCTTATGTATGTATAAGGGCCAAAGTTGTGCAGTCCTCGACAATAACCTTGGGATTGTGGCCAAATAACTTCTGCTGAACTTTGGATACAAATTTATCGATGTCAACAGATGATTGGCCAAAATAATTTATCTGCGGAGTATGCAAATGCAACGACCTCTAGCGGCTGTCCTCTACCTGGCCGCAGCATTTCGAACACTGTCATACCTTAAATTATGCCTGGCATGTAGTAAGTTTACTACAAAATTCCCACAATAAAATAATTACAATAGCAATAAATACAGTAAATTTAAATTTGTTGTCCCAAACAACTTTCCGCAAAAATGTTGTATACTTCCACCATTGTAGCCACAGACGTTAAATAATGAATTGCGGTGGAGCGAGTTCAAGGCTTTCTTTATTACCTCCGCGCCTCTAATATGATCGCGATTCTGCGACTTCGAGACAGGAGCCCATTCAGGCCGGGAAAAAACCTATGAATCGGCTAATTTCATGAAAAACGGAATCACCAACAGCAATTACGCTGTATCGCGGAAGCCACATAACACAGTCCAGCCGCGTGCAGCCGCTGGAATCCGACGACGCAGAAAGAAGAAATTTGCATCGGAGGCTCGCACTTGTGCAAATGTCAAAGACAACTCCGCCGAGAGGAGAAGTCTAGGTCTACACTCTACGAGGCTACAAGGTCTACCGGTAAGCGGATTCGTACTTGACATAAAAAATACACACCAGCGCTCTTTACGAGCGTGGTTTGGGAATTAATTAGACGGTTATAGAAATCCGCGACTAAATGGCACGCTATGCGGAGGAGGTAAACAATAAGGTTCGCTAGTGCAGCGTCAGCAGGAGCTCCTGCAAGAAACTGCAACAACGCAAAGTTCGTATCAATGCAAATACTGCAGAATAATTCCGGTGCTGTGTCGTCAAAGTCACGAAGCGTGAATGCAAATTGTGAATGTTTTTTTGTGTAATAACCGGAATGTGGGAAGATTGATATTATTTAACTGTACATATACAGGCAATGGTGAAACCGCATTGTGTATTGTTTAATTTATTAACGTGTACTCTGTGAAAACTGTAAGTTTAAAGTTATTTACTTTATATCTATTCGGCATCTATATTGCAATTAAACCTTGTATATCTAATAAATTATTGCATGTAAGTCTATTTGTGTTAATGTTGGTTTTAATTGGAGGTTATGATCCATGGTATAAGGTGCTGCGGTTACCTGCCTTGATCTGACAAATTTGATTATGCCAATGAAGTATGGTCTATAAATAGATATCGTTTGTTTTGTCAATTATCTAAATTATCTATCATAATCTTATCAATTAATAACATACAGGGCAACAAATGTTAACCTTTTTTGCTGACTCAGATCTGATAGGTACTTGTTATTAACTAATTTTCGGATACTGCTTTCAAAACAGATAATTGTCTTTTCCTAACACGTCAAGTCAATAGGTACTTGTTATTAACTAATTTCGGGGTTCTGATTTCAAAACAGATAATTGTCTTTTCCGAACACGTCAAGTTTTTGTTCTAACGCATTTTGTTTTTTTTTCCACCTATTCGCATTTTAGTCTACATATATGTAAATTCCCATAATAATACTCCGTTCTTATTAGTCGATATAAATTAGAAAATTAGTCAACCATCCATAATTTTTAAGTTCCGTGAATGATACATGGAATTATTTCGTGGCAGTTATTAAATATTTCCTGGGAAATAAAAAAGCCGGAAAATTACGTAGAACTGGTTCAAATTTTAATCAAAAATTTCCATCGTCTAGGTAATATTATAAAAGTATAATATAAAAATATTATATATTCTTATATAATATTATATTATTATAAAATATTATATTTTATCAAATTTTGTCATCTTTTCACATTTTTTTCTGAAAAACCAAGAAAAGTTTTCACAAAAATTTACACTTGGACACCAGGAACTTGGGGCAGTACCAAGAAAGTCGATACTCATATCATGGATGACTGACTACTGTTAGAATATAAAAAGGCATTGTTCGGGAATGGCATACTCCAGAATATCCCATAAACGAAAATTAAATCCTTAAAAATTAAATTATTTGATTTTCTCTCTTAGAAAAAATAAAAAGTACTAACTTGACTGTTACGACACTATCAATAAAAGTTTCTCAAGATCTTCAAACTCTCAAATTAATTAATCTTATGGTTGTGGAAAATCTAAGAAATTAAATGTTAAAAGCATAATTTGAGCGAAATTGAAAACATCAATTGACAGAGAAAAAACCTGACAAGGCAAAAACTAATCACATTGAATTCAGCACCTCAAATTTACGAAAAGAAAAGTCGTGGATGTAAGGCATCAAAAACCTGACATGGCAAAAACTAATCACATTGTAGTCAGCATCCCAAATTTACTAAATGATAAGTCGTGGATGTAAGTCAACAAAAATCGTATTACTCAGTGTAATCAATATAAATATGACACTGCATTAATAAGGTATGCACATACATTGAATATATTCGATGGAGATATACAAATATATTCAAATGAAATGCCAAGTAAAATAATCTCATCGGAAAAGCAAAATTGCTACTTTAACTGTTACGATTTTCTTTATATGACACTATCAATAAAAGTTTCTCAAGTTTTTCAAATTCTCAAATTAATTAATCTTATGGTTGTCCAAAATTTAAGAAATTAAATGATAAAAGTATAATTTGACCGAAATTGAAGACATGATGCAGAGCAAAAGCCTGACATGGCAAATCACATTGAATTCAGCACCTCAAATTTACGAAAAGATAAGTCGTGAATATAAGTCAACAAAAATCGTGTTCCCAACTGTAATCAATCTAAATATGATAGTGCATTAATAAGGGAGGTTCATTCAATACATTCAATCAAAGGAAACATACAAATACAGGGTGTCCAAAATAAAGATCAACAGAATAGAGATCTCGGAGACCGTAAAAGTTACAAAGGCGGTAAAATTAGAAGCAAAGTTGCGCAATTTCGTGGCTAGTAATATTCTGCTGAAAAAAACAGAAATATCCGCTTACTTCCGGAGATATTCGACAAAATCCGAAATTTTGCATTATCGTTTTTATGTTTTCTGAAGTTATTTCAAAAGGTATAAAAAGTCAAAAGGTACTCTCTCAATTTAGTTTAGCTCTACAAGATATACATTTATTATATCTTTTATTTTTTTACCTTTTTTTATCTTTTTATTAGATTATAAATTTTCAGTACAACGTTTCGTTTCGAAGAAATCATCATCAGCTTTAAATTTTTATATGGCCCGTAAATGAAGTACACTCTGTATTACATAGCATTTCCTATTTCGAATTCAATGATTTATATCACAGTAAAAACATGAGAAATCATTTCTCATGTTTTTATTCAGAAAAAAAAACTTGTTAATATAATTCGAACATTTTGGTGTAGTAGGCGTTGAAATGAGCGACGATGAAATGAATCGCCTAATTTTATGATTTTAAGATAAGTAAATGAACAGAACAATTCTATACAATGTCTGTGATACAATAGTATCACAGTAAAAACATTTGTGAATGAAACTTGTCCAACAACAAGTGTGGTTCTGACAAAAAAAGACAAAAAAATACAAATACATTAAAAGGAAATGCAATGTAAAATTATTTTAAATATTCACATAAATAACCCATAGAACTGAATATACAGGGTGTCTCAAAAATGGTGTCCATCCTTCATACGTTACATACTACTGACCAATATGACCCTATATCCACAAACAGCATTTTCCTGTGATGGTTATTTTTGAAGTTATGAGCGTAACAAGTTGCGTATGCAGATTCTTTGTTTCTAATCTTTTCCAAAAATTTCGGTGTCAATTATTTAGAACGATCCTAAGTTGAACAAAAAAATTGTCAAAATCAATGTTTAACATAAATTTTGAGAAACAAATAGACTAATAAATAATTTAGCCTTATTTAGAACTGGTTCAAACTTTATTTAAAAAAAAAATTGATCGTCTAGGTAGTATTATAAAAGTATTTTTTTTACAGTCATATTGACACTTTTCCTGAAAAACCAAGAGACGTCCTTACAGAAAATAAAAATATAAGGAACTTGGGGCAGTACCAACGTGGATACTTGCATAACAAATGACTGACTACCGATGGAACATATAAAGGCATTGATTCGAAATGGCATACTCCCGAACATCCCACTAACGAGAATTGAATCCTTCAAAATTAAATTATTTGATTTTCTCTCGTCGGAAAATAAAAATTACTAAGCCTTATAAAGGATGGACACCATTTTTGAGACACCCTGTATATCTAAGTATATTTTTCCATGCTGAATGGGTAACTGGTTAGATCCGTTTCCGTTTCTATACTTGATATAATTATTCGCGTGTTAACCTACCTCTGCAGGACGCAGAAAAAGTAGGAGAGCAAAAACATTCCCGTAATTATTATTATTAGCATTATATTCGAGCTTTGCCACTTCAATTTGTGACTCATGCCCAGTTTGTTTTTAACACTTTTATAAACATTAACACATTAACACTCTTATTTAACTACTTGTGAATGTCAGTATTTCCGGTTTCTGAACACTTCGAGATTTTTTATGTTTTGCTGCATTTTTTATGAATTGTAAGTTTTTTTTTTCATGAAAAGTACGACTTGTGAATGTCAGTGTTTCCGGTTTCTGAAAACTTCTGAACTTCTTTCTGAAAGGTTTTTGTAGTTTTGCTACGTTTTTTATAAACTGTAATTTTTTTTAATGAAAAGTACACTTTGCACTAAAATTCCATAATTTAATAATTGTAGTGATACGTGACAATAACGTGGCACGTGACAATAACGTGACACGTGACAATAAAAGTGACACGAATATGGATTTTTTAATTTATTTTTGTATTCTATCGAAAAATGTAGAGAATTTTATTTCAACCGTAAATTATTTTTTTCTTATTATGTCTTATTGTATGTTATCTTATCGTATCTTATCGTTAATCCTTATGGGAAATTGCGGCAGAACTGCCCTATCTATTCTACTCAAAAAATCTGAGATTCCTAGCAGTTTCAAATATTGACAGGATAAAAATGTAAAACTTAGAAATTGAAACTGTTGCAGAAGAAAACGTCTAAAATGGTATGCAAAAATCCATGTTTTTATGGCTGAAATTGTTTCGAGGACGTTTTAAATCCTATTCCTTTGATAATGAGATTCTTATCTCGAAAAACATGTCAGGAAACTGATAATAATCTTTATTTATTAGCAAGTGGAATTAATTAAATAATGCTATTTTTTATGTTATGGATTTTATAAAACCTCATTTTTACAAATATAAAATTACCAATAAAGATACCAATAAAGATTGTTTATATATAAATATATATATATATAATTTTTTTGAAAAGTTATACCTAGACATCCATAAACATCCAAAATTACACATTTTATGTTACAATGTGTGTAAACATTTTCAGTCAGATAGTTGCGAAAATGCATCTTCAATATTCGTATGCAAAAATGCATTTCAGTGCAAGAAAGTATTTTAAAGGGTATTAAATTGCATTTTCAATTTCTAGATGTGAGGAAATGTCACTTTCAGGCATAAAAATGGTCATTAAAAATGCCTTTGATAATTTTTCTTTATTCTAGATTCTAGAGTACAAAAAATCGAAGAAATCTTAGTATCATATTTTATTTCAAATTTTAGTTTTAAATATTTTACCGCATGAAAATTTGAAACTTAGAAATTGAAACTTTTGCATAAGTGAATGTCTAAAATCGTATGCAAAAAATCATGTTTTCATGGCTTTTTCATGGCTCAAACTGTTTAGAGGACGTTTTAAAGTTCTAAAAACTTTAGAAAAACCAGTTTTCTAATGTTTAGAATTTTATAAAATTGCATTGTTTCGAATTTAAAATTTATTTGAAACCACACCTGAAATTACTTATTTTATGTTTGAATGTGTAAAATTGCATGTCTGAAAGTTCGAAAATGCTTTTTTTCCAATTCGCATTATCAAAATGCTCATTATGTATATTGAATCTCATCGTTAAAACTACACTTTAATCGAATGGGTGAAACAAATGTTTACATTTTCACTTTATTCACTATAACCATTGACAACGTGAATAAAGTAAAAAATAGATAAATTCGCACTATCCTTGAAATTTTCGTTGTCACCTGACAATGTGACACTTCACTTCACTCGAAAACATTATCGCACTTGGCTTCGCCTCTTGCGCTAAACTGTTTTTTTTTGTGGATAAAATTCTACTTTATTCACTTATACCATAAATAGCTATTTTATTATACTTATCTGAGAACACCTTGTTTCCATCCGTTTTGACACTGACAGAAAGGTGATATTTTCAGCACAGCACACGGAAAACTTTTTCCGTTCTCAGAGTTTTTTTCCGCAAAAGTACGCAAAATTTCAGAACGGCACACGGAAAGTTTTTCCCGATTCCCAATTTTGTTCCGTGCGCTAAATAAAATAATAAATCATGATAAAAATACAGTATAATAAAAAGTATCGTTCATTACACGTCCAGAAATGGATTTTTCCGTACCTGCATCACTTCCCGTGTTAGTTCGCCTCACACGGGAATTGTCACATTTCCAGACGCACAGTATATAAAGTATAATAAAAAGTAGGGTTCATTACACGTCCAGAAATTGATTTTTCCGTGTTTACATCACTTCCCGTGTTAACTTCGCCTCACACGGGAATTGTCACATTTCCAGACTCACAGTATATAAAGTATAATAAAAAGCATCGTTCATTACACATCCAGAAATGGATTTTCCGTGCTTGCATCACTTTCCGTGTACGCTTCGTCTTACATGGGAATTGTAACATTTCCACACTCATAGTAAAGAAATATACTACTTTAGTGCCCAAAAGTGTGTTTTATTTTAATCATCTGTTCAACTATTTGTAAGCAAATGTCTATTATTAATTCTAAAGGTCAATTTATTGCAGTCATGTCAACGCTATGACGAAGTGATTTTTATAATTGTTCACCTTTTTGTAAGTAGATACGAACACTACAAAAGCCGATGAATTAAAAATATATATATATATATATCTACCGAGATATTAAGGTACTTGGAACCTTAATATCCTTAAAGGATTTAGGGATTTCTTTAGGAACCTTTAAGGATTTCATCATAAATATTTCGCAATTTACTTCTGCTACTACTAATAAAACTGTTACTACTTACTATTTCAAACGACACCCAAATGCGAGAATCTACTGTTCTAAAGTTTAATCAATACTCAATACTCAATCAAGTCTATAATAAAATTGTTTTTTTTTTTTTAAATACTTAGGTACGAAGTTTGAAAACAAAATGATCGAATAAAAATGTCGTTCGAATTTCACAAATTTATTTATTAAATTTTTGCCTTAAGTATGTCTATTTAAAAAATCGTAACGATTTAATCGTAGTATTTTAATTTTTTGTGATGTTAATTCCAAAAAGATGGCAAATTTGCGAAAAGTGCACCAACCAGTTATAAAAAGGTTAAAATTCTGCCACAATTTAAGGATTTTTTATTTTTGAAGTATTTATCAGTGGAACAAAAATACACAACGCTTAAGTTGACAGCCAATTGAAAATAATGAGCGAAATTTTAAATAATTCGCAATCTACTACGTATAATTGAAGTAGGAGTTGTCAGGATTAGAAACAGACAAATTGTTTGTCAGAAAGTCTTTAGTTTTAGTTTTTAGAAGCTTTATTATCCATTTCTAATCCCACTTCAATTCCAAATCAAGAGGACACAACGGCTTAACGTCCTCAACTTTATAATACTTCTAATAAAATATATTGTTTGCTTTGGGACATCAATATGTTAAACTGTAAGAATCAGTAGGAAATTAAGGAGTTAAAGCGAATTTCCCAGCTATCGCAGAAGACACCTTGGCAAAGGTAATTTACATTGCTGCATAAACAAAATTTTCAAATGATTCGCAATCTGCTACCACTTTTAATAGAACTTATTGTTTTCTTAATGGACATCAAGATGTTAAACTGTAAGAATCAGTAGGAAATGAAGGAGTAGAAGCGAATTTCCCAGTTACCGCAGAAGGCACCTTGGCAATGGTAATTGGCATGGCTGCATAAGCAGGACGTCATTAGAGAAACATACAACACACGACTTTTCATAAACAAATAGTAATTACAAACGCAAATATTTTTAATATAATATTTTGCATCACATACGATGCAATTTCAATGAAGCCGGTTTTTCGAATTGTTTATCCATCCAGTGACTCATATTAGCAAGCACCGTAATCCCAAAATGGTAACAAGCTCAAGGCAAATTTGCGAATGTCACTGCACTGGTGTTATTTATATCAAAGAAGAGCGACTCCCACACTGCATCCTTCTACGGTTAGATTCCAAAAGGTGCTGTGAATGCTAGACTTATGGATGCTCAAGATTATGGCATTAAATAAGGCGACATCCTTGCATGGGAGTGGATAACCTCACGTCTGTTAGTCTGTGTGATCTAAGACCAAGTTTTTGTTGCGATATTTCCGTCTTGAAATGACCTCGGCCGTCCTGCACCTTCTCTGCACTGTGTTATCCAACGTCTTCCGAATGCAGAAAACATAAGTGCGGGCGGGATGATATACATTATGTATAGTAAATCAATAACAAAAATAATAATTTGGTTTATGGAAGTTAAAATTTCTGTATGAAGTCATGCCTTTGAAACAAAACAAAAGACTTATAACTTCTTCTCCTTGACATACATTATGTAAAGTAAATCAATAACAAAAATAATAATTTGGTTTATGGAAGTTAAAATTTCTGTATGAAGTCATGCCTTTGAAACAAAACAAAAGACTTATAACTGCTTCTCCTTCTCTAAGTGCATTGGCCGATTAGATCGTTGACAATGATGCTGGGTATTAAGTTGACAATCTTCACTTTATCAACTGTAGGTCCAAATAGTTGGGTCGTTGTTTTGCCATACCATGTTCTAAAGTTTTCTAACCATGAGGCTGTTCTTCTTCCTTCACTCCTCTTTCCCATTATCTTCCCAGTAACTTCTTAACTAAGACCAATCGGATCTATGTTCAGTTACCTTTTTTTTAGAATTACATCACCTTGCATCTGCTAAAGTTTGTTACCGACCTCACAGGTCACTCTCAATATCCACGGTATATTTCTAATACCTCGTAAACCACTTTTTACGATTTAGGGGTTATGATGGGTATTATGGTGTTATCTATTTCTATGATAAAAGGTGCTCTGAATCGATTACAAAATACCCCCTATAAAAATATCTCGTATCCAAAATTAGTACACTTGTTGGGTTATAAGATATTTCTTGATTTCTCCAAAGAAGTTGTGTTTTTTGGTTTACGAGGTATCATAATTACACCGACGATATCTTACTATTTAGCTAAAACCGCGAAAACAACAAACGATTCATATGACCGGCGATGACTTATGAACGACGCAGACGCGGTTAAAAATCACGCTCGCGTAAACTAAGTAATTGGATAGACCTCGTTTGCGGTCAACAATCAGAGTCGCAGATGCACAACCAATTGCTCCTTGAGAATTCCCATGTGAGGCGCCAAGTCCGCTATTAACACCTGAAGAATTCCGATCACCATACAATGCCTTCCGCGAATAATAATAATAATAAGAGGTCGAGCCACCTTTGCGCTCTCCCAGCGCAAATTCGCGTCGATGACGTACCCTGTCCACAAATTCCGATATGCAAATGTCGCACTAAATCGCCTGACCAGCAGTCGTAACAGAAGGATGGTCAAGTTTTTTCATCAACTCACAGAGCAGCCTTTTAACCAGGCCAAGGCGCCATCTCGGTTTTTAATTATAATTAATGGAAATGTACTAATTGCAAACGCCTGCTTCATATTCCAATGACGGCCACTTCATATCTGAGACTTTGCATTCGGTCTAATTAAGCTCAAATGACCACCAATGTACAATATTACAGACATTTGAAATATCTATAGCAGTGCAAGTTTGATATCAACATAGTTATATACATACATAGGATGGCATTCTTTATTTTACATACATAGGTTTCAAAAAATCTGGAATAAAATTTCTGAATTTTGAAGCGATTATTTTTTCTTTCGAGATTTTTGACATGAAACATTTATCATTATACCTACTTAGAGATCATCCTTTATAGATATGAATTGTCAAATTCAAGGTCTGCCAAAATGTCACATTGTGACAGTGTACTTGTAAGAAACAAGTAACAAATATGTCAATGATGTCAACATGTGGTTTGAGGTTATGAGATCTCAATGAATAATCATATTAATATTGCCGCCAAAATTAAATAGTTAAAATACCCATTGGCGTTCCTAGTAACTTTATCAATAATGCCAACCCAATGACACTTAGACAATTCATATCTATAATGGATGTCTGTACTAGTAACAAATATGTCATTGTTGTCAATATGTGTTTTGAGAAATAAGATATATATATATATATATATATAAGATATAAATAAGATATGAAAATGCATTCGCGTCGAATTTAGTCGTTAGAATACCTAGGATGACCGATTTTCGAAACTGATCTTAAAGTTGGTGATCTAAGGACCACTGGTTCCTGATAATTTATTGGGTTGCCAGAAAATTATTGGTACTGGTGTTACAAATCAATCGATTTGTTTTTACATTTGCGATTTGATCAAGGCTTTGCGACAAAGCCTTGATCCAAAAGTATAAAGATACTGCACAAAACAGTGTGACCATACTTTTTGATCAACGCTTTGTTCTTTGGGGGGTTCTTTGATTCTAGGGGGTCCAAGAAATCGCAAATATTAAAACAAAGAGAAAAGAACAGGAGAACAGGACATGGCAGAAAAAGACATCTGTCTATTTGCCTCTATTTGGTGGTATTTAAGGGTAAGGGGATGTGCTGGTTGAAGGGGGTATGATCACACTTCTCTGCTTTGAATTTCGTATCTTCATACTCTTCATTCAATGATCAAAGCCGCCTACACAAACCATAGAGGACTGCTACGGTCAACGCACCACAGGTCAAGGACTACTGGTTCAGAGGGGCAAAAATTGTTGATAACCACTGCATTAGTACAATCAGGTGTCCGCTAATTTCCGAAACACCTCATCCAAACCATTGTTTTCTACAATTGAGGTGCAAAAACCGAGACCTTCAACTGTTAATTACCAATTGGTGATAACAGCAATCAGTCCCAATATCCAGCTCAACAGATGGCCAAATTCGCTTACCTTCATCTGCACATGCATCAAAATAAATAATTAGCGCAGACGTTTCTATTTTGTGTGGTATTTATCGACATCAATAACAGTACGATGTTTATGTCGATTAGACGAACATACGCATGAAAACTATAGGATAACAGGCGCCCATATTCCGCAAAAAACACACCATTATCGGTAAGATAATAAAACAGGAATGAAATTTATATATTGACGCGAGAAATTATCATCATGTGGTGCGTTGAGGGAATTTAATACGTAATAAAAGTTATTGCCGGCAATTGCAAACAATACGTAATTGGGGCAGACTTAATGGCCTGCTATATGTAGGGCGTTAACAAAACGGTTGTATTTATCAGAGTATCAATGATATACAGGAAGTAATAGAACTTCAAACACAGGAGACAAGTGGAAGTAAGTTGCCAATTTTAATTATAAATATCTATACTAGGAAATCAAAGGTCAAACTTAAGGGTAAAGGATATCCCCTGAAAACTATTGCTCGAATAAAGCAGAATATTCAAAAATGGCCTAAGATTTGTCAACGAAATTTTGCACACATCGCTAAAATTGTTATATCAGCGCTAATACATATAGATGGAGATGCGCTCACTCTAACAAAAAAAAATCTCTAGTCCGATGATAGAAATATTGGAGAATTTTGTTACAAATAACAAATTTAAACAACATTTTTTGGGAAATTAAATAAAAACTCTGTAGTACTCATCTTCCTTAGTTATTTTAGGGTCATAGTCATTTAATCAGTATTAATCAATATTAACATTTTTTTCATTCTTCAAACTGCTAGCATCTAGTTCGCCAGAAGTTTCTTTAGGTTTAATAAAAAATGTGATTAAATTCTTATTCTTATTGTTTTTTTTTTGTTTAGGTAACAATATAGTTTGAAAAATCTTGCAATGACTAAACCAGAAATTGTATAGTGCAATCTAGATTTGAAGATTTGAAGGTCATCTGTGAGTTTTGACGTTTCTGACGTTTTGTGAACGCTATAAGTCAAAAACGTTTGAAGATAATTTGATCAAATTTTGAAATTACGACATTTGCAACAAAATCTAGATTTGGAAAGAGTTTGGTATAAATAAAAATCAGAAGTGGTTGTTTGCACGTATCATATTTGAAAAACATTTTAATGATAGAGTAAGAGTTACAGATAATCACAAACTACACATCTAAGGCTGAATTTATTTGAAAGAAGACATAAAAAACCACAACACCTTTTTCACAAATCACATTTATTCAATATAAATGTACATTTCAACCGCTAGGCGATCATCTTCAGTAGAAACAATACTACGGATAATCAGATACTACTTACTACTTTGGAGTTATTTATTTAGCCATAAGTGTTTAAACAGAACTTTTGAGGCTGTGATAGAACTCGCGCAATTAAATTAAAAATAAAATTACTAGAAGGTGTTTATACATTCTAAAGTGTTAAGACTTTATACAGGTCTAAAGATTGATTTATTTATCTATGTACTGCAGTGGTCATCAAACTATTTTAGTCACGTACCCGTATTTTACTTAACATCCATAAAAAAAATATAATGAACTATTAAATTAAAATAAACATATAATTTTAATTTTTGTCAAAGAAGGAAGAAACAAAAAAAATCATCATTTTGTTTGTTCCCAAAACCCATTGTTTTCATAATACATGATTGATGGTCTCTCATACTTTTTGATTTCACCGAGAGATGGCATTTGGTGCCTCTCTCTTTGATTAATACTAACACATAATGATAATGAAGCTTTTTGGTGATATTGGTGATGGTGGTATATTGGTTGTCTCATGTATCATGTATGAATATTGTACCATACCATGATGGCTAAGGCAATACTAGTGGAATGAAGCAGTCAGTAATACCTACATCACTGATTGCTTCTCTATCTTGCTACTTTTATTTCTTAGGTCAGCATTTAGGGTGAGATCAATTACAATCAATTGCGCATCGTTAATGAGGTGTTTAACAGCGAGCTAAATCACCACGAAAACAAACAACGTAACTCATAACCGCAATAAGTGGGGAATTCCATTCAAATGAAATATTACCATATGCTATATGAACTCAGGTTTTGTCATTTCCGACCTGAAATAAACTATTTTCAATATGTTTTGTTATTTTAGATAGTGGGATTTATAGATTTAAAAAATGATAATTTTATGGCTGTTTTCTACAAGTTTGTCAAAGTGACACATTTAAAATGATTTAACAATGCATAAAAATGATTCGCAAGTGTAAAAACTGATGGATATAAATGAGGTTTAATTTAATCCTTCAAATTATTTATTTACCTCGCTCGCGTTGCTCGCTCATAAAATAAAATTACCCGCAGGGATTACGGCCCGAATCTATAGTCTGTACTTGATATTGAGTTCGACTCAAGTCGTATATTTGGTTGCGTATTCTCTATATACGTGTATGCACCAAACGCAACCAAATATACGCAAATATTCGACTTGAGTCGAACTCATGCTCAAGAACGGACTATAGATACGGGCCTAAGTGATGTATCTAAGTGAAGTCCACGTGATTACTTCAAAAATCAATACTTCAACTACAATTACTTCCACTACATTACTTCAACTGCAATTACTTCAACAAGAAAATACTCCAACGCAGAGTTACTTCAACTAGAAAATACTTCAACTAGAGAACACTCCAACTGTTAATTACTTCAACTCGAAATTACTTCGAGTAGAAATTATTTCAACTTGTAATGACCTAACTTAACCTAACCTAACCTAACGGAAGGTAAAGTAATTTCGAGTTAAAGTATTTCCGAATTGAAGTATTTTCTTATAGAAGTAACTCTGTGTTGAAGTATTTTCTTGTTGAAGTAGTTGCAGTTGAAATAATCACTACATTGTTAGCACTGTTTGATGTTTTCAAATTTTGTTTGTAACTTTCATATCAATTTTGAAAAATAAAAATAAATCATAGAAATCTAAATATAATATAATTTTCATAGCAATTTACTGTGGAAATAATAAAAAAATACGCGGTTTGTTTTCATCTTCCCCTTTTCAAGTTTTTCCAGATTTACTTCTCGACGTCATACTTCTAGATTTTTTTATTTGCAAATTCTTTCTTTGTTTTTATTAACTTTAGTAAAATATTAGATCTTGTATTTTTCATACTTATGGTTTTTAATGATTGTTAAATTTTCTGCACTATCAATAACATTTTCTGGTTTTCATTCTCTTCGATATTACGAAACTTTCAGATACTTTTGATTTGATTTAAATTTTTGATTTTCCAACTCAATTGATATTTAGATTCTACATTATAGAAAATTCAATAACTTGTGGCAATTTATAAAATCTTGTTATGTAACTTGCTTATTTATTTGCATATGTTGCTATTATAGTTAAATTTACTGCAATTGTTGGGTTATTTTGTTCGCTAGTTTCATCATCCGTTTTTAAAGTTTTTCCAGATTTACTGCCTTTATTTAGAATTTTAATAAACATAACTTCCACTATTTTTGTAGTTGCAAATTATGGTTTTTAATGATTATTGAATTGTCTGCGCTATCAATAACATTTTCTGCTTTTCAATCTCTTCGACATTTCGAAACTTTCACATAATTGATTTGATTTAAATTTTGGATATTCCAACTCTTATAATATTTAGATTCTATATTATAGAAAATTCAATAACTTGTGGCAATTTCTAAAATCTTTTTATGTAACTTGCTTATTTATTTACTACAATTTTTGGGTTATTTTGTTCTTTAGTTTCATCATCTGTTTTTAAAGTTTTTCCAGATTTACTGCCTTTTTTTTAGAATTTAAATAAACATAACTTCAACTATCTTTTTAGTTGCAAAATCTGATGTTTTTATAAAATTTTCCGCAATTTGCATACGACAATGGTCTGCGATTTCAGTTTTTTAGATGTATTATGATTAATTAATTTGTAACATTTTCAGAAAATTTTACTTGCAGCATGTGATCATTTTAATTAGTTTATCCGCAATTGCATTCATTTTCTGCAATTTTAATAAACCTTATTATTCATTCTTGTTCAAGATTCTAGGTGTAGGAAATAATATCAAGTACAAATGCAGGTAAATTAGGCTTGGAAGTCTAAGAATTTACAAAATTCCTATGTGGCCCTTGTGCCAAAAAGTTTTGGGACCCCTGCTTTTCATAATAATCATGATTGAACTGTATTATTTTAATAGTGTTGGTATAACATCGATAAAAAATAATGTTCAATGTAATTTTCCAAACTATTCAAGAGTGATATGATTTTTTTATCTCCGAGAAGAATATCATATGTAGGCACATACAGTGTGATTCAAAACGTGTGGTCCAAACTTGAGGGTTGATGGATAATAATATCAAGTACAATATCAGATCAAATTAGGGCAGGCGCGCCAGAATTCACAAAATCTCTATGTGGCCCTTCTACCAAAGCGTTTTGAGACCCATGCTTTGCATAATAATCGTGATTGAATTATATTATTTCAAAATTTTCTTATAAAATCGATAAAAATTAAATTTCAATGTAATTTTCCAAATTATACAAGAATGATATGATTTTTTTATCTCCGACATCAATATCACCCGTAGGTATATACAGGGTCATACAACAGGTGTAGTCCAAGCTTAAGGGTGACATGTGGGATGCTATACGAAGCAAACAAAAGACTAATAAAGCATTTACCTAACCTAACCTAAACATTTAATAGTTAATAAACTTGTCTTATTTCCAACCGTTATCTAGTTACAGACGATTTCTTTGTTTTTATCATTATTCTGTTAAATCACCTTTTTTGTATAAAGTAACACAGACATCCGGTCAGTTATCTACTACCATAAAACCGACCTACCATAACCTACAAATCTAAACTTTCCTACTTTATAAAAATCCCATTTAAAAAAAAAAAGTTCTTGATTAGACTTTTAAGATATGTGTAGTTTAAGATTATCTGTAACTCTTACTCTTTCATTAAAATGTTTTTCAAATATGATATGAGCAAACAACCACTTCCGGTTGTTATTTTTCCCAAACTCTTTTAAAATCAAGAGTTTGTTGCAAACATCGTAATGCCAAAATTTGATCAAATTATCTTCAAAAGTTTTTGACTTATAGTGTTCACAAAACGTCAGAAACGTCAAAACTCGCAGATAAAATTAGTTCTTGATTAGACTTATAAAATATGTGTCTGTAAATACACCTTCTAGCAATTTTATTTTCTATTTAATTACGCGAGTTCTATCATAGGTGGAAAAGTTCTGTTTAAACGGTTATCGCTACATAAATACATATAATCTTGGACCTTTAAAAACTTTACAATATATACACACCCAGCAATATTATTTTCAATTTAATTACGCGAGTTCTATCAGAGTCAGAAAAGTTCTGTTTAAACGCCCATCGCTAAACAAATAAATCCAACCTTAGACCTTTATAAAGTCTGAAAACTTTTCAACGTATGTTGTAACATACATTACATACATTGTTATTATATTCATTGTATTTAGGTTGGAACACTTTACAGCCTTCCTTCTATTTTTTTTCAATTTTACTACGCGAGTTCTACCATAGCTGGAAAAGTTCTGTTTAAACGCCTATCGCTAAGCTTAAGTGTACCCCAATTATGTCGACTTATGATGTGCAATTATGTATGACATATTTTTCTCTATTCTTTCAGATTTCCCATGTTCTTTCAGCTGAAGTCATAAATCAGTGAACATGTTAAAGACATTAATCCCCATTTTACTGTGCGCGGCAGTTGCTTCGACGATGGACACCTCCCAAAAGTGCTGTTCTGGAGACAACATCCTTAACAAAAACAAGTGCTCCGATAAGCAGCCGGTGGCGTTGAACTGCACCTCCAGGTACCTCCTGGACAACGACATCGACGAGGAGATGGCCTTCAGCATTGACATCAACGGCAACCTCCTCTACGACACTTCGTTTATGACTTCGCCTGTGGTGGTGCCATCCTCAAAGTAAGTAGCCCAAATTGTTGTGGGGCTGATTAGCCTCGAGCCTTAAAGTTGCGTTCTCACGAATCAAAAGTTGCGTTCTCACGAATCAAAAGTTGCGTTCTCAGGAATGAAAAGTTGCGTTCTTACGAATGAAAAGTTGCGTTCTCACGAATCAAAAGTTGCGTTCTCGTGAATCAAAAGTTGCATTCTCACGAATCAAAACTTGCGTTCTCAAGAATCAAAAGTTGCCTTGTCACGAATTAAAACTTGCGTTCTCACGAATCAAAAATTGCGTACTCACGAATCAAAAGTTGCGTTCTCAAGAATCAAAAGTTGCGTTCGCACGAATCAAAACTTGCGTTCTCAAGAATCAAAAGTTGCCTTCTCACGAATCAAAAGTAGCGTTCTCACGAATCAAAAGTTGCGTTCTCAAGAATCAAAAGTTGCGTTCGCACGAATCAAAACTTGCGTTCTCAAGAATCAAAAGTTGCCTTCTCACGAATCAAAAGTAGCGTTCTCACGAATCAAAAGTTGCGTTCTCAAGAATCAAAAGTTGCGTTCGCACGAATCAAAACTTGCGTTCTCAAGAATCAAAAGTTGCCTTCTCACGAATCAAAACTTACGTTCTCACGAATCAAAAATTGCGTTCTCACGAATCAAAAGTTGCGTTCTCACGAATCAAGTTTAAGTGATCGATTGTAGTTGATCAACAAAAGTTGAATGAAAACTATAATTCAAAGTTGATCAACTCTATTGAAACAAAAATCACTATAGTTTTTGTTCAACTTTTGTTGATCAACTACAATCGATCAATTACACTTGATTCGTGAGAACGCACCTTCAACGAGGATTTCAATGAACAAAACTCTGTAAGGTTCTCATGCTTCTAGAATACGTAGAACCTAAATAAATCTTATAAGATCAATTATCATTTATCTAAATTAGATAAATCTTATTAGCGAGGATTTCAATGGACAAAACTCTGTAAGGTTCTCATGCTTCTTGAGTACGTTGAACCTAAATAAATCTTCCCATGTGTACACGTTCCTTTGCGAATCTTCGGTGGCAAAACCTAATGATATTTTGACTTTTGACGGGTTTTGCCTCAATACCACAGAACTTGACTCAATACCACAGAAGGACCTAACTCAGGTCCTTTCTACAGAAATCATGGTACAAATTCAATCATTACAGGTACTGCCTTGCAAAAATGTCATCGCTGGATGGTTCCACGGTGGCAATCGTGTGCTTCGATGACCACGACACAGAATCCGGAGACAAATGGTACGGGTTAAGGGCAGTGTGTGGATTTCTCTCGGTGGCGTTCCTCTTGGCCACACTGCTGGTGTACTATCTGGTGCCCAATTTGAGGGACCTTCAGGTAAGTGAGAGGAATCCGAAGGCAAAGATGATGTCTTAATGCAAGGTTTTTGCAGGGAAAATGTATAATGCACGCGCTGACCGCTTTGGCCATCTCGCTGCTAAATCTGGGAATCGTTCAGTTATCACATCTTACCAACGAGTTCTGCAGCTTCTACTCGTTCTTGAACTACTTCACGTTCATGCTGACGTTCTTTTGGCTGAACGTGACTTCATTCCATGTGTGGAAGACCGTAGTGTAAGTACGAAAATTAGGGTTTTTCTTCCAGCGTCCCGTAAACAGTAGTTTTCTAGCTACCTTCTAGCTAGATAGACATAATACGCCTATCAGGTGTATTATGTCATAATTACATTTGACATTTGAATGTGATGCTGTCAACTAACTTAACGCAAAATAAACCTTGCAAGGTGAAGGCAGAATTTAGGTCTTTCTCCCGCAAAATAACGCCGCAAAAATATATACCTGCCTTCTCCAACAGTGGCACGGTCAGAAATGTGACCGATGCCGACCGATTTCAGAAGGGACATACGTTATGAACAGTACTTGCCACCATTGTGAGCTGAGCATATTGGAAAAGAAAGATCCTTCTCGAACAGGCACTATCAAAACAAATTCGATTCAGTGTATACTTCGCGCAACGACAGTTTGTTTTTATGTCATTGACTTGCAATAAAAATTATAAGGGTGGGATTGTTACTAATCACAAAATATATCATTTTGATGTTTTGTGATTAGATTAGTGTCACTTCCTAAATATTAAACTTTCATATATCCATTTTCACTCCAAACAAATTAACCATGTGAGAAAAAATAGTACGTGCGGTATGTACAGCCATGGACTCTGGAAATGACGCGCTTCGTAAGACCGAGCAGTCTGCTATCCTTGTCTGGTCTCGCACGGTAGGGGCATGGTAGACAAGGATAGCAGACTGCTCGGTCTTATGGAGCGCGTCATTTTCAGAGTCCGTGGCTGTACATAAAGACTTATTTTCATAGAATGCCAAACTTCACGATCAAAATTGCATACGAAGTTACTAACTTTGAGTGAACGCAAAGATTGCCAAATATATGAACTAAATACTCAACTACACTACACTAAATGTCATTAAATCATTTATAGTCATCTTCTCAGATTGATACAACTTAGTAAGTTGGTCATACCAACATTACCAGCAAACTCAATTCTGAAAGAGACATTACTTTTTGTGAAGTATTTACTATTTTTTCTCCGAGTCCGTGGCTGTATGTGGAGTGCCCTTCCGACCTCTTCGGCTTGATGTCCTCGGCTGATGCCTCGGACATCAATTGCCGCATCGGCCGGGACTGAATGACTTCCTGAACAAACCACACAATATACTGTTTTGATGTTTTGTGATCTACTTCCTAAATATTAATCTTTCATAGGTACCCAGATATACTTGGCACAGATAAGCAGTGGTACATGTTGTACCTCGTCTACGGATATGGTATGCCTACGTTTATGCTCATAGTCCTGCTGATAACTCACCACGTGCCTGGAGACCATTTGAAGCCTGGAATGGGAACGTTATCATGCTGGTTTATAGGTAAGAACTGGTACTGTTTTGGTACTGAAGTCCAGTATAAATGAAATTCCAACTCAAAATAATATAAAAACCACATATAATAGCTATTTATGGTACTGTTTTGGTACTGAGGTCCAGTATAAATGAAATTCCAGCTCAAAATAATATAAAAACCACATATAATAGCTAATTATGGTATAAGTGAATAAAGTTGAATTTTATCCACGAAAAAATAGTTTAGCGCAAGAGGCGATGTCGAGTGCGATAATATTTTAGAGTGGATAAAATTGCTTTATTCACTTGTATCATACAAGATTTTTTCCAATTAGTTATCAGGATTGAAGAATTTGCACGAAATGTCACATCATCAGGTGACAACAAAATTTCAAGGATAGTGTCTACTTACGTATTTTTTACTTTATTCACGTAGTCAATGGTTATAGTGAATAAAGTGAAAATGTAAACACTTTATTAACCCATTCGATTAAAGTGTTGTTTTAATGATGACATTCAATATACATAATGAGCATTTTAATAATGCGAATTGGAAAAAGTATTTTATTCACTTGCAGTTAAGTGACAAAATATTTTCAACTGTAACTTAGCAGTTTTCAGTATTAGCTGTGAAAATCTCTAAAATTGTTAACTCCAACTGACGAAATCTGCGAAATTTGATAAATTTTCAATTAAAATCATACAAATCTAACCATTTAGCATTTAAAAAATTGCTAAATTTGATAACAATAGTCAATTGAAAATTTAATAAAAAATAAAATAAAAATAATCTAAAAACTTGGGGGTGCATTTAAAAATTTGATAAATTTGATAACAATAGTAAATTGTAAATTTAATAAAAAAGAAAATAAAAATAATCTAAAATCGCAATTAATATTGCGAATTGGAAAAATCTAGTTAGTTTTAAGTTGATAATTGTGAAGCTATGGCAGCCCCGTTGAGAGCTGACAATGATTCATCGCTCCATATATTGCCGGAATTCGACATACGTTTCATATTTCATTTCACTTTATGGTAGGTCCGTTGAGAGCTGACAATGACTCATCCCTCCATATTGCCGCAATTCGACATGCTTTCATATTTCATGTCACTTTATCACATTTAACGTAAGAATGTGAACAAGTATAGAAAACGCGATTGTTTGTTAAAAAAAGCACGATTCATTCGCAGCTCTCGGCGGTATGACCACGTTTCATATTTCATTTCATTTTATGGTAGTCTCGTTGAGAGCTGACAATGACTCATCGCTCCACATTGCCGCAATTCGACATGCCTTTAATATTTCATGTCACTTTGATCACATTTAATGTAAGAATGTGAACAAGTATAGAAAACGGGATTGTTTGTTAAAAAAGCATGAGTCATTCGCTGCTCTCGGCGGATGACCACGATTCATATTTCATTTCACTTTATGGTAGTCCTGTTAAGAGCTGACAATGATTCATCGCTCCACATTGCCGCAATTCGACATACGATTCATATTTCATTTAACTATATCACATTTTACGTAAGAATGAGAATGAACATAGAAAGCGCGATTATTTGTTCAAAAAAGCATGAGTCATTGGCAGCTCTAGGCGGACTGACTATAGGACAGTTAGTATACCTCTTTGATCTACCGCTTCTAACAAACGACAAACGATTCTAGCTGGTTTTTGGCCTATCAGACTGTTGTCGTCTGCATTGGCCGCAAAAACAATTCACGTATTATAAAATAAAAAAATATAAAAAAATTATAAAAAAATCCGGGAAAAATCCCGGATCAAACAAAATTAAATCTAACCTAACCTAACCAGCCTAGCCTATCTGTTTTTGGGGACCGATTCAGAAATTCTTGCAAGACGGGCTTATTGGCGTATTGAACTGACCAATATTTAGTGGTGGACGGTTGTTTCTTTGTCGGTACGTCTGAAGTCCGCCCGACAAAGGGCTTGAAAGTCCCGGAAAATTGTGCCCTCCTTCACATATCAATTCCATTCGGAAATTTTTGCATAATGGGCTCATTGGCGTATTGGGCTGACCGATATTTAGTGGTGGACGCCTGTATCTTTGTCGGTACATCTGAAGTCCGCCCGACAAAGGGCTGGAAATCCCGGAAAATTGTGCCTTCCTTCACATATCAATTCCATTCAGAATTTTTTGCATAATTTGCTCATTGGCGAATTGGGCTGACCGACATTTAGTGGTGAACGCCTGTATCTTTGTCGGTACGTCTGAAGTCGACCCGACAAATTGCTAGAAAGTCCCGGAAAATTGTGCCTTCCATCACATATCCATTCCAGTTAGAAATTTTTGCAAAATGGGCTTAGTGGCGTATTGGGCTGACCGATATTTAGTGGCGGACGGCTGTGTCTTTGTCGGTACGTCTGAAGTCGGCCCGACAAAGGGCTGGAAAGTCCCTGAAAATTGTGCCTTCCTTCACACATCCATTCCATTCAGAAATTTTTGCAAATTGGGCTTATTGGCGTATTTGGCTGACCGAAATTTAGTGGCTGACGGCTGTATCTTTGTCGGTACGTCTGAAGTCGGCCCGACAAAGGACTGGAAAGTCCCGGAAAATTGTGCCTTCCATCACATATTCATTCCTTTCCGAAATTTTTGCAAAATGAGCTTATTGGTGTAATGGGCTGACCGATATTTAGTAGTGGACGCGTGTAACTTTGTCGGTACGTCTGAAGTCCGCCCGACAAAGGGCTGGAAAGTCCCGGAAAATTGTGCCTTCCTTCACATATCCATTCCATTTAGAAATTTTTGCAAAATGGACTCATTGGCGTATTGGGCTGACAAACATTTAGTGTTGGACGGCAGTATCTTTGTCGGTACGTCTGAAGTCAGCCCGACTAAAGGCTGGAAAGTCCCGGAAAATTGTGCCTTCCTTCACACATCCATTCCATTCAGAAATTTTGGCAAAATGAGCTAATTGGCGTATTGGGCTGACCGACATTTAGTGGTGAATGCCTGTATTTTTGTCGGTACGTCTGAAGTCGGCCCGACAAAGAGGTATAGGTTCCAGAAAGTAGTAAGTTATTAATATTTTGATTAAAAAAATCAAAACTTTTAAGGCAAATTACAAAATTTAGATTACAAATTATAAATTTAAATAGAAAATAGAATTCTAAAGTTTTAGAAATATGAAATTTACGTTGCAAATGACAAATTTTTCATGCAAAACTTCCACATTCATCAAACAAAGTACGAAATTTTCTTACGAATTGCAAAAAATTCGTCAAACCACAAAATTCTAATCGATTATTCTATCATTTCGATTGTAAATTACGATGAATGTTGCATATCTATAGGAAATTACAAAATTTTCATTAGACTTTTTGTAATATAAATACCAACATTTTCATACATTATAAAGACTAATAAAACCTGTGAGTTTTCAGTTGGAATTATAACGGCTTTCCCCGGAAAGCATATTCCTAGCAACGTCATTAAAGAAATCAGCTATCATTGTTATCAAATCAGAAATTGCAAACAATATAATGGAAGGTGTGAAATTTTTTATATTTTTTTAAATTAAATAGAAATTATGAAGTTTTCGTAATTTTCATTACAAGTTACAAAATTTCTTCGAAAACCCCATAATTTGTGATACTATTACGAAGAATGTTGCAAAATTAAGTTTCACTTTCATTTTGATCCTGAATGCAGTGATTATGTCTGTACATACAAAAAAATCAATATTTATCAAGTTTTCTAGTATAAAAAGTAAGCTTTACGTTAATTAATGATACTGAATGCATCTCAAAATTTCAATGATTTCTCAAAAATTACCATAATTTGTGATATTATTACGATGAATATAGCAAAATTAAGTTTCACTTTCATTTTGATCCTGAATGCAGTGATTATGTCTGTACATACAAAAAATCAATATTTATCTAGTTTTCTAGTATTAAAAGTAAGCTTTACTGTAATTAATGATACTGAATGCATGTCAAAATTACAATGACTTCTCAAAATAAGAACGATTTTTACCAATATGTAAACCATTTCTGTGAGAATTATAACTATTCTGCCAAACTTACCGTAATTACTGTCAAAAACTATTAATACTAAAATTCAATGATTACTGTAAAATTTCCTATTGTTATATCCAAACTTTAATGATTTCTCTCAAAATTTTAATTATTTTTACCTATAATTAAACTATTTCTGCCAGAATTATTATTGTTATGTCAAACTTTTCAAAAATTCGATCAGATATTAAATGATTACTGATATATTTTCAATTATTTCGTCAACTTTAAAATGATTTCCTCTAAAAATCAATGAAATTTATTAAATTTTTATTTATTTCTGCCAGAATTATAATAATTCTGTCAAAGTTACTGCAATTAGTGCCATAAACTATTAATAACTTGTAATACTAAAATTCAATAATTACTGTTAAATTTCAATAAATTTTTAATTAATTAAAAGATATATTTTTAATTATTTACATACAAAAAATCAATATGTATCAAGTTTTCTAGTATTAAAAGTAAGCTTCACTTTAATTAATGATACTGAATGCATGTCAAAGTATCAATGATTTCTCAAAATAACAATTATTTTTACCAGTATGTAAACCATTTCTGTGAGAATTATAACTATTCTGCCAAACTTACTGTAATTACTGTCAAAAACTATTAATGACTTAATACTAGAATTCAATGATTACTGTCAAATTTCCTATTGTTATATCGAAACTTTAATGATTTCTCTCAAAATTTCAATTATTTTTATTTATAACTAAACTATTTCTGTCAGAATTATAATTGTTTTGTCAAACTTTCCAAAAATACTATCAGATATTAAATGATTACTGATATAGTTTCAATTATTTCATCAACTTTAAAACGATTTCCTCTAAAAATCAATGAAATTTATTAAATTTTTATTTATTTCTGCCAGAATTATAATAATTCTGTCAAACTTACTGCAATTAGTGTCATAAACTATTAATAACTTGTAATACTATAATTCAATAATTACTGTTAAATTTCTTATTTTACTGTCCAAATTTTAATAAATTCTCTCACATTTTTAATTATTTTTACCAATTAATTTAATACCAATTTTTTATTAATGAGTTGTAATACTAAAATCCAAAGCTTACTCTCAAATTTCCTATTGTTATATTCAAACTTTAATGATTTCTCTCAACATTTCAATTATTTTTACCTATAACTCAACTATTTCTGCCAGAATTTTCATTGTTCTGTCAAAAATTACAAAAATACTGTCAGATATTAAATGATTACTGATATATTTTCAATTATTTCATCAGCTTTAAAATTATTTTGTGTAAAAGTTAGTTTATTTTTATCAAAATTTAATTTATTTCTGTCAAACTTCCTGTCATTAGTGTAAAAAAAAAAAACTATTAATGTGTTTTAATGCCAAAACTCAACAATTACTGATAAATTTGAATTGTACTGCCTACTGTCAATTGTAATTGTAAATTTCAGTTATTTCTCTAAATATTTTAATTCTTCTGTCGACATTTCAATGATTACAATCCAACACTGTATGTGACTTCACAGTAATTGTATTACTGCTACTTAATACGATTTTACATGAATAATTTGTGTCAGAATTATCAATGATCACATGTATATACAAAAAATCAATATAATTTTTGTAATCATGTAGAGTTTTGAACTAAACTTGTTGAATTGTTCAATTTCACATACGATTTGTCAATTCTACGGCCTTATTCGAACTGAACTTGTTCATACGTTCAATTTCACATACAAATGATCAATTATATGATCAAATTCGAAATAAATTTGTTCACTTGTGCAATTTCACATGCAACTGATCGGTTCTGTTGTAAAATTCGAACTAGAATTGTTCAGTTTTAAATGCAATAGTCAATTACATGATCAAATTATAACTAAAATTGTTCAATTGTTCAATTTAACATACAATTTGTCAGTTGTACGATGAAATTCGAGCTGAACTTGTTCATTTGTTCAATTTCACATACAATTTTTCAATTGTACAATCAAAGTCGAATTAAATTTGTTCAATTATTCAATTTCACACACAATTTGACAATTCTACGGCCAAATTCGAACTAATTTTTTTCATTTGTCGGTACGTCTGAAGACGGCCCGACCAAGAAGTATAGGTTCTAGAAAGTCCCGGAAAATTGTGCCGTCCTTTACACTGTAATCGGGACCATTTAAACTAGTTTCGTTTGAAGTTGTAGACTTCATAGTTGTTGTGTAGAAGTTGTAGAACATTGCATGTTCCCTTCGTGCACGACAACGTAATACTGACGACGTATTTTTATATGTGGTCCTGACTACACACCGTACACATTTCAGGTTTACAAGAGACTTTCGCGTACTTCTACGGGCCCATTTCCGTCCTGCTGTTCATGAACTTGGTCCTCTTCATTTGGTGTACGACTGTGCTCTGTCGCACCAATAAGCACGCCAACGAGAGCAAGATCAAGTCTCTGCGGTACAAGTAAGAACGAAGAAATATTGTACGACGTTTCGGCTTTACTAAAGTGTGATCATTTTCAGGGTTTGGTTGTACGTGAGGTTGTTCATGATCATGGGACTTATGTGGATGTTTGAAGTAATTTCCGCAGGTTTGGAGAACGTCCACTTCATACTCAATTATTTGTGGTAAGCGACTTTATTCGGTATAGTAATTAGTGTAAAATGTAAGCTGGGGTTCGAGTCAGCCTCAATTTAGTCTATTATCGGCGCTCAAATTTATATAGTCTGTTTTTTTTAAGATCCACTAAGGTCGCAATTTCTCGAATTAGTCTTGAGTGTTAGTGGCAGCTCTGTTAGTGTCATTAGTATTTCTCGAAAACAAGGTTGAACCATAACCTCGTTTTCGAGAAATGCTAATGACACTAACAGAGCTGCCAATGTGTGGTGATATTTGTAGTCATTTTTGTTTTGACCAACATAACACAACAGTTGGCGGATCTTCAAAAAACGACCACATAAGTGGAAATAATTAATAATTAATACAAATATATGAATGAAAAATAAATATAAATATTTTTCAAGTTTCTTTTGTGTGAGCCTCTCCTCAAATACAATGAATTAAAAGTGATTTGTGCAATGCACTTAATCCAGTTATCTGCTAAAGTTACGCTATAGGCCATGTAGATTGTATGCCGTATCAAAAATCACCTGAGAATAGTATCAACAAAATCAACAGCATTATCACTTCCCTTGAAGGTCACGTAGCTAAAGCAGTCATTTCCGGAAAATTAGCAAACCAGTTGCTCAATACATTATAGATAAAACTTAACGAATCAGCAATATTAACGTTTCCTAATCATATCGATTTCAGGTAATTGAATTAATGACAGAAAAAATGATTCCAACAAATTCAAGTCAGCTGCCTATTTTCTTCATTAATTTAATTTTACATTAATACATTTTAACATGACTGTTAAAATAAAAAAAAATAATAGGCGAAAAGACCCCATATGGGGTCGATAGCCCAATAAAGATCGATTATATATATATATATATATAAAAAAAAAATAGATCAAATTTCGTGTCCAGGATTAGTGGTACACTCTGTTTATTCTTTAATTTTTAGAATCTGCTTCATGTGGGCTTAACAAAGAAATTTTAGGGATTAGATGCAACGTTGCCAAGTTATTCACATTTTAATCAAATTTAACGAAAAATCAAGGATGTGGAAAAAAATTCAACAAAACCTTATTATAAGAGATCAATGAAAGAATCTGGATATGCAAGTACCTAAGCTATGTGCCAAAACATACACAATATTTGGAGTCACGTTGAATACATAAGGTGTTCTGAAACAACGATCGAATTTTGCTATTATCAAATGGCTAAAACTTATTGAAATTGATCGTTATTTACCTATTAAAAAGTATTATTAGATTGCAGTCCATATGCTAACATTGAATAGCTCATTAGATGAACACTCAGAATATGATGCTATATACAGGGTGTTCCAAAAAAAATAGTTTTAGCCATTTGAAAATAGCAAAATTGTATCGTTGTTTCAGAACACCCTGTGTATTCTACGTGACTCAAAATATTGTGTATGTTTTGGCACATTGCTTGGGTACTTGCATATGCACATTCATTCATTGATCTCTTATAATAACATTTTCTTGAATTTTTTTTCCAGGTGTATGATTTTTCGTTAAATTTGATTAAAAACTTGGCAACTTTGCATTTGACCTCAAAAAATAAGAATTATTTGTGAAGCCCACATACAGCAGATTCTAAAAATTAAATAATATACAGGGTGGTCCATTTAAAATAGAGACCAAATTTTGTGTCCCGGATTTATGGTACACTCTGTATACTCGAAAATCATTTAAAAAAGTAGCACATCATGTGTCCAATCACTTCCAATCAGATGTTTTATTAAATTTTCATTACTCTAGCAGCAATGGTCCGAGCGAGGATAGGTCCACCCTGTATATTAGTATTTCTATTAAAACATTTTGGAAGCTAATTTGAGTGAAGCACAATAGTAGTTATACCAGGACAGTTCCACTCCACCCCCCACGAAGTTTTCGATTAATTTAATGCTCTAATTACTCCCAAATTGCTCTACTTACGCGAATCAAAAGTTCGATTAAACCGCGGATTAAATTAATCGAAAACTTCGCGGGGGGTGGATTGGAACTGTCCTAGTATAACTACTCATAATTTTTCTTTTTCGCAAAAAAAAAAAAAAAACATTAATTTTACTTAATAATTCCAGAATTTAGAAGGTTTTGGGCATTTTCATTACGACTTTCAACATTTCGTTAGGAATTGTTATCAAATTATTAAAATCCTATGCCTATATTAGATAATTGGATTTTTTTGTTTTAATGTAGGTACCTGATGAAATTTAAACCTAAGGCCTAGAATATAAAATATTTTCAAGTATTTTTGTATAATATACAAACGTATAGATTATATAATATTTTACATCAATTATTGTGAAATTTTCGCAAAATTTAGAAAGTTTAGAGTAAAAATGAACTGATCGTAAACAAATTATAATTGTATTTTGAATTACAATTTTAAGAAAATGTTGGCATTTCCATTAGTATTTCGTTTCATTTATGACAATTCAATAGAAACTCGGTATTTATATTAAATCAGAGGAAATTGTACTGATATTGTAAAAACTCTGCAATGTATGCCATTTTATAGAATATAATAGTTTTTTTTGCGTATTCACATATAATTGTATTTAGGCCTAGAATATAAAATATTTTAAGTATTTTTGTATAATATACAAACGTATAGATTATATAATATTTTACATTAATTATTGTGAAATTTTCGCAAAATTTAGAAAGTTTAGAGTAAAAATGTTCATAAACAAATTATAATTGTATTTTGAATTACAATTTTAAGAAAATGTTGGCATTTCCATTAGTATTTCGTTCCATTTATGACAATTAAATAGAAACTCGGTATTTATATTAAATCAGAGTAATTTGTACTAATATTGTAAAAAGTCTGCAATCTATGCCATTTTATAGAATATAATAGTTTTTTTTTGCGTATTCACATATAATTGTATTTAGGCCTAGAATATAAAATATTTTAAGTATTTTTGTATAATATACAAACGTATAGATTATATAATATTTTACATCAATTATTGTGAAAATTTCGCAAAATTTAGAAAGTTTAGAGTAAAAATGAACTGATCATAAACAAATTATCATTGTATTTTGAATTACAATTTTAAGAAAATGTTGGCATTTCCATAAGTATTTCGTTTCATTTATGACAATTCAATAGAAACTCGATATTTATATTAAATCAGAGGAATTTGTACTCATATTGTAAAAACTCTGCAATGTATGCCATTTTATAGAATATAATAGTTTTTTTTTTGTGTATTCGCATATAATTGTATTTAGGCCTAGAATATAAAATATTTTAAGTATTTTTGTATAATATACAAACGTATAAATTATATAATATTTTACATCAATTATTGTGAAATTTTCGCAAAATTTAGAAAGTTTAGAGTAAAAATGAACTGATCATAAACAAATTATAATTGTATTTTGAATTACAATTTTAAGAAAATGTTGGCATTTCCATTAGTATTTCGTGGCATTTCTATGACAATTCAATAGAAACTCGGCATTTATATTAAATCAGAGGAATTTGTACTGATATTGTAAAAACTCTGTAATGTATGCCATTTTATAGAATATAATAGTTTTTTTTGCGTATTCACATATAATTGTATTTAGGCCTAGAATATAAAATATTTTAAGTATTTTTGTATAATATACAAACGTATAGATTATATAATATTTTACATTAATTATTGTGAAATTTTCGCAAAATTTAGAAAGTTCAGAGTAAAAATGAACAGATCGTAAACAAATTATAATTGTATTTTGAATTACAATTTTAAGAAAATGTTGGCATTTCCATTGGTATTTCGTTTCATTTATGACAATTCAATAGAAACTCGGTATTTATATTAAATCAGAGGAATTTGTACTGATATTGTAAAAACTCTGCAATGTATGCCATTTTATAGAATATAATATTTTTTTTTTGCGTATTCACATATAATTGTATTTAGGCCTAGAATATAAAATACTTTAAGTATTTTTGTATAATATACAAACGTATGGATTATATAATATTTTACATTAATTATTGTGAAATTTTCGCAAAATTTAGAAAGTTTAGAGTAAAAATGAGCACTTAATATTTCCGAAACAGTTGAAGATAGGTATAGGACATTGTACATGAAATATGTCTAGAATTTTCTGAAGAATCCAAAAATTGAATAATATACCAGGTGTTGCATTTAAAATAAGAAAGATGGTATTGGCCACGGTCACATGACACACCCTGTATAACAAGTGTTTGTTGAAAAAAATGCGCAACTAAAAATAACAATCGACGTGTCCGAGCGTTTTTTCGAACACGCCCCCATTTATTTATTATTGAATTTATTCCATTTGGCTGATACACCCTGTATAATATTTTATATCAATTATTGCGAAAATTTCGCAAAATTTAGAAAGTTTAGAGTAAAAATTAACTGAAAACAAATTATAATTTTGTTTGTATTTTCAATTACCATTTTGTGAAATTCTTGGCATTTCCCTTAGTATTTCGTAGCATCGGAATTGTATTATTTTTCAGTTTTATACAAAACAATATTAAGTTTTGTTGATTTGTTGAAAATATCAATGGTACAATTTTATGTGATGTGATTCTCTAGTGGTGTAATTTTTTGTTTTATTTAATGACGGCTTATTTCTGCTGCTGTGGTTAAGTCCACAAACAGCGGTCTATCATTCTTGGAAATTTTGCCTCCAAGGATTTTGCTGCATTAATATTGGGTCCTTTGACCTTCACGCACAATTTAACACACGCGATGGCTAGCTTCAGTTATCCCTGAAGAAACGGCCTTGATCTAACAGAATTTGACTGGCTCAAGTATTATTGGGTGCGAACTTGCGACTCTTAGGCCAAAAAAGTACGCTAAAATTTATAAGACCGTTTTTGCCCAGTTTGTCATTATCAGAGAAAAACTACTATTATTAGGCTAATCATTATTATTGTAACTAATTCATTTAAAAAAAAATTAAATAGTATATTACGACATTAGATCGTAAAGCATCTCTTAACAGACCGATAAAAGATATGGCTTGCAGTTTGCAACTTTACGTAACTTAACAGTAACTCAATATTATAATTGCAGGATTCTAACAGATTACGTGAACGTTCTGCAAGGCGTCCTAATATTCTTCCTGCTGGTGGTTTTGCGAAAAAGGGCATTGCGTGGATTGGCCAACAGAGGTCTGTTTTGCATCAAGTTCCCAAGCGCCTGGAAGACGCTGGAAGACCAAGAATCCGTCGACGAGGAAGGCGAAACCCACCTTTCCAACGGACAATTCGCTTAACTTGCAAGATCTGAATGATTATATTATGTGCCATAATTTAGTAATGCAGATTAAAGCTCCGAGCATTAAGTCTTACAGTTACAGGCTGATTACCGAAAACGTGACACTACTAGGTTTTAATTGGAGTGGAGCCGCTGAGGAGTTTTGAGAAGATTTACGTCTCCTTATAGTAATCTCAAGATCGTTTCTCTACTGCACTGGTTTTTACTTAAAACGTATAAGTGTATATATGTAAGTAATCAATGTCATCTTTGTATATATCACCGTAGGCTAAGTTTATGTACTGTACTGTTTGTAGGAATTTTATAAGCACGGAACTGTTAGTGTGGCGGTTTAAAAATAGCAACTTTCTTAAACTTCTCAAACTGCCAGATTGACACTCCTTGCTGTTTGGTAACATGTCATTGAATAACCCAAATCTCGAACAAAATTCCACAAATTTATTTTTTTAATAAAAATAATATTACATTAAACTAGTTCTTATTAATTTATAATTATTTTTTTGTAAAATATAAAATTATTGGAAACAAACTTTGCGTTTCGTTAAATTTAAAGCCATGAAAATAAAGCTCGAAAAATTGTTTGTTTTTTCTTATACAGAGATTTTTCTGTATATTTCTTTGTGCACGAAGAAATTATTGCCCTACCCTAAATTGTGTTACCCTATTTACCATATTTTTATTGCATTACCCTATCAAAAAGGTAGGCCAAATGTAAGATTACACCTAAATGGTTCAGGCAAATACGTATTACTAAGAAGAATTGTAAGAACCTAATAATATTAAAATCCATAATTTTACGAGTCGGAACAAAACTGCGTAAATATCATAGCAGGCCGCGGCCGACGACGCGTTTCCCAAGCGAGTACATTCATTTTGCTGACTTCGTAGTTTTGGGCAAATGTAAATAAGCACACGATCAAAATGATGACACAGAGAAATAGGTCGTGGGAATACGACGGGAACTCGAAACGGCGATTGCGTAATTCGGTGACACGTATGGGAAGGCGTCAATTTGCAGCGGTAAGCAAAATTATCATAGGACGGGGGAAGAAGAGTAAAAAGTGGGGGACCAGTATACCAGTATAAATAGAAGTGCGGAACTTAAACGGAGCCAGTTAGATGTACCGATCGAGACAGAACGTCACGCTGTCCGACGACGACTCATATACTTTAAACATTAATTCCTCAGGTGAATATATAACACAAGTTTATCAAATGTAATTCACACTAACAATTCTAAAGTAATTTATCCATAATAATGTAACCTATCTAGTGATATTACCGCGCCTTGCCGCTGGTAATGAACGAAGTTTAATAAGGGTATGAAATGTAGGGAGCCTCACGCCTCTGCGGAGTTGAACCTAACTGCATTTTTATACCTTGTCCTGACAATATTTTCGTACTGACAGGAGAATATTGTAACATGCCTTCCTTTCCGCCGTCGCAAAACATTTGATCAAACATCTTTTCACACTAACAATTCCAAAGTCAATTCCAACTAATAATCTAACCTATCTAGTGATATTACCGCGCCTTGTCGCTGGTAATGAACGAAGTTTAATAAGGGTATGAAATGTAGGGAGCCTCACGCCACTGCGGAGTTGAACCTAACTGCATTTTATACCTTGTCCTGACAATATTTTCGTACTGACAGGAGAATATTGTAACATGCCTTCCTTTCCGCTGTCGCAAAACATTTGATCAAACATCTTTTCACACTAACAATTCTAAAGTAATTTATCCATAATAATGTAACCTATCTAGTGATATTACCGCGCCTTGCCGCTGGTAATGAACGAAGTTTAATAAGGGTATGAAATGTAGGGAGCCTCACGCCACTGCGGAGTTGAACCTAACTGCATTTTATACCTTGTCCTGACAATATTTTCGTACTGACAGGAGAATATTGTAATATGCCTTCCTTTCCTCGTCGCAAACATTTGATAAACAGTGTGGCCTCATTAATCAATCGGTAGTTAAATAAAAAGTTGCGTCAGGGAAACATAACTTAATAATTTCGTATAAACAATTCAATGATATTTGTAATTAAATCTTATAATTAAACTTGCTCAGCCCTCCGATATTCAAGAAATCTCAGAATTATGAATGAATGAAACGAATGTTTGTATGTGCTTAAGTAGATAGAAAAGTAGAAGTAGAATAGAGCTTTATCATACTAATCTATAATCAATTTTGAATAACAATACCTATTAAAGTTTTTACGATCACATGGCTGATAGTGTTGGTAAACGCGAATACTAGCAATATCTCCGAATGAGGACACATAGGGTGCTTGCAGCACTGGAATCGCTTGAAGAGCTTTAATGTGAAGTTATGTGATTCGTTCCTATCCACAAGGTGGCGTTGAAATACATTGGTAGGCACCGTGCTAATGAATTTCTATGCAGTGATGACATGTATCAGATATCCTTCTCGGCACAATTTGAAGATTGTGGTGCATGAAGTCGCTAAGTAACACTTTGTAATTCCAACCGTAGTGTTAATAAGTTACTCTGTTTTCAAAATAAAATAAATCATTCAAATTCAAAGAATATAATAAATTTTCAATAATTATTAAACAAATCTATTCCAAAATTTAAATAAATATAACTAAATAAATAACGTCCAATAGAGTAACAAAATTGTCTTTTATTTACCTGTCGCTTGCATAACCTTTTAAAATGAATAAATAATATGAAATCCATGTATCTGTGTTTTACTTGCTAACAAAAATTACTAACAGACACATTACCCATAAAACGAACCAAACTGAGTTATCACGATTTTGATTTAAAAATCAAACACAACGTAGAGTACTACCACTAAATCACGAGCCAAATCAATATTACAAATTACGAGAATTTGTAAATCACGAGCCAAATCAATTACTTGAATTATAAGAATTCATGTAATATGCAGTTAAAGAAATTAAATGCATCCAATTGCATTTAAGGATGAATTACAGTTAAATAAATGCAATGAATAATAACTATTACAAATTATGAGAATTTGTACAACACCTGGGTTCGAACCGTTACACTTATTCATCTAAATCTGCTGCAGACGTCAGTGTTATCAACAAAATTCTGAAGGTTGTTGCTGTTTCGAAACAACCAATAATAATATGAGGCTTTTGGTATCTGGTTTTCGAATTTCCAGGAATAGTAAGTGTACATTTGATATTTATTTGAATACATATTTAGTCTGTTCAAATCATATATATGTCACAGTAAGACACAAAGTGGTAACTAAATTGTATTACCAACATAAAAAAAGCTCAGCCTAAATGGATCAACTAGTACAATGTGATACTAATAAGTGCATCCACGTGCATGTATAAAATACAACAAAGTAAATAAACTTTGTCGCAATCAACAATATTTTGTTTGATGATAAAATTAGAAACGATTGGTATCTATTAACGATATTGATAGAATACTATGTAAACAAAAGTTGCACTTAACTGAACACAATCAAAGATAAGTTCAAGGATTCGTGAAAATGTAATAATAGATAATATTGAGGGTTCGTGGATTATCGTGTATTAATGTGCAAATCTTTTTTAATTAATTAGAGACACATAAGTACTTGTTCTAAATAGATAAGTATTACTTATACTGATGAGATTGGCTGAATTAATTAACGATCTGGTACGTGGAAATATTAAAAAAATCTAATAGTAAAAATGGTTCATCATAATAATCATTTGTGTCCTTTTGTATCAAAATATCAATCTGGAGGTGACACGGTCTGAGGGATGATTCTTAGGGGGGTGAGCCAGAACTCTCATTGTTTTACCTACTGTTACCAATATTCTCTATAACCCCTAGAAATTTTGCGATCCCCATTCAGGAGAGGGCCTTATAGTTTTAAAACTATTCTAGTAGACCAATGGACTAGTAGAGATCTAGTGATCCAGACAGCAATCTAGTAGATCAGAAAACGTTTTCCCGCGGGCCGAAATAGGCTCATGAAATAAGTTCGCCCAGTGCACGAATATTATACTGTTAAAATTAGCTTAAACTTTTTCTGAAGTAGTTCCAAAAATACACAATAAGTATTTTTATACAAAGAACAGAATAATACTTATAATTACTACTAATTTTATAACCAATTATATTTGCAACTATTTAGATTTTTAAAATTCAATTTTTTTAGAAAAAAAAAACGTTTAAACGGCTATTGGGGCCTGTTGTAAAAATAAAGTAATTGGGTCTATTTGTAAAATTTGCAATTGAAAATATTATAGCTTGAAATGCTTCTGAAGTAGTTCCAAAAATAAACAATAAGTATTTTTATACAACAACCAGAGTAATACTTATAATTACCACTAGTTTTAAAACCAATTATATTTGCAGTTATTTAGATTTTTAAAACTCAAATTTTTTCTAAAAAAAGCTGTTTAAACGGCTATCGGGGCCTGTGGTAAAAATAAAGTAATTGGGCCTATTTATAAAACTTGCAATTGAAAATATTATAGCTTGAAATGCTTCTGAAGTAGTTCAAAAAGTAAACAATAAGTATTTTTATACAACAACCAGAGTAATACTTATAATTACTACTAATTTTATAACCTATTATATTTGCAGCTATTTAGATTTTTTAAACTCAATTTTTTTCGAAAAAATGCTGTTTAAACGGCTATTGGAGCCTGTTGTAAAAATAAAGTAATTGGGCCTATTTGCAAAATTTGCAATTGAAAATATAATGTTAAAAGGTTGACATAATGACAGTACAGGTTATGTATTTATTTTTGTGCTAAGTTTCACGTTTAAAGTCAATCGGAGAAAAAAATATTTAGAAAGTAAAACTTACATGACTAGCCAATTAAATCTGAAGACAGTATGGAAAACAAAAGTGCAAATCCCACAAAAAGTCTTAAATGGTCTCTTCACAAATGTGTTTATTGCGAAATTTAAACAGTAAATTTGTAACAGTAATAAGCAAATTGCAAAACTATGTTTCAATTTTGATGTCCAACTGAATGATGAAGTTCGCTTTATGGTTAGTTTTGCGGCCATAAAGTACCTCTTTATAGTACTAGTAAAATAAAGTAATGACACTTGATACATTTCAGACTAGTACATAATGAAAAAGTAAAACGGACGGCTGTCAATATCAGAAATAGCAGCTTTAAAATTTAACCAAGTAAATATCAAATAAGTACAATAGAAATTGATTTAGTTGATATTAGTGATTCTCTTGCATCTAATACTTATTACTAAAATTATTATTCAAGTTGTATAATATCAAAATAATAGACAAACACAATTAATTAATTATAATAATAAATAATGCAACCAAACGATTTTTGGTGTGCATCTAATAATGTTTAGTTTAAAACATGACTAAAGTAACATAATAAACGATAAAAACAATTGAGGATATAAAAACTCAACCATTATCCTCACCAACAGAAAGCTCGCATAAAGCAAATGCAAGGTAATAATAATTTTTTAAATATACATATTATTCCGTCAAAATTTCATTCATTACTTTCAAAACTTCAACTAGTTTTGTCAAAATTTCAATTATTCTATCTACATTTTAAATATCACTGTCAAATTTTTATATAGTCTACCAATATTGTCAAAATGTCAATGAAATTTCAAAAATTTCATTCAATTTCAATTTCAATTTTCAATATTTCAATCAATACTGTCTAAATTTCAATGCAAACTATAAATATTTAAAATATTCTGTCAAACTTGCAATTGTTAGTAATAATCGTAACTTCGACTAGTTTTGTCAAAATTTCAATTATTCTATCTACATTTTAAATATCACTGTCAAATTTTTATATAGTCTACCAATATTGTCAAAATGTCAATGAAATTTCAAAAATTTCATTCAATTTCAATTTCAAAAATTTCATTCAATTTCAATTTCAATTTTGAATATTTCAATCAATACTGTCTAAATTTCAATGCAAACTATAAATATTTCAAATATTCTGTCAAACTTGCAATTGTTAGTAATAACCGTAACTTCAACTAGTTTCGTCAAAATTTCAATTATTCTATCTACATTTTAAATATTACTGTCAAATTTTTATATAGCCTACCAATACTGTCAAAATTTCAATGAAATTTCAAAAATTTCATTCAATTTCAATTTCAATTTTCAATATTTCAATCAATACTGTCAAAATTTCAATGAAAACTATCAATATTTAAAATATTCTGTCAAACTTGCAATTGTTAGTGATCAAAATCTATATTTCAACGATTATTGTTAAATTTTCATTAAATACTCTCAAAATTTCAATAGGTTTTGCTATCACTATTTAAAATATTCTGTCAAAATTGTAATTGTTAGTGATCAAAGTCTATATTTCAACTATTATTGTTAATTTTTTATTAAATACTTTCAAAATTTCAATAGGTTTTCTCAAATTATCAATTGTTACTTTAAATTCTTAAATGATTACTGTGCAAATTTTATTTATTCTGTCAATATTTCAGAGATTATTATTTTATTTCACTCAAAATTGCGGTTTTTACAGCAAAAATTTCAATTGTTATTCTCAAATTATCAATTACTCTTTTCAATATTTCAGTGATTACTTACAAAGTTTTAATTATTTTGTCAATGTTTCAATAAATACTCAAAATTTAAATTGATACTGTCAAACTTTGAATTATTGATGCTAAATTTTAATTGTTATTCTCAAATAATTAAGTATTCTTCAATGTTTTAATTATTATTTTATTTTTATTTTTCAAATTTGAATTATTCCCTCATTTTTTTTAATGACAACTCTCAAAATATCAATTATTATTTTATTCCTGTCAAAATTATTCCAATTGTTATTCTCAAATTGTTAATAATTTATTTTAATATTTCAATGATTGAATGACTGTGAAATTTTATTTATTCTGTCAATATTTGAAAGAAAACTATCAAAATATCAATTATTATTTAATTACTGTCAAAATTGCAATTGGTATTTTTAAAGTATCAATTATTATTTTCAATATTTCAATGAATGCCGATCAAATTTTAATTATTCTGTCAATGTTTCAATGAGTACGAATACTCTCAAAGTTGTGATATCTTGTTATTCTCAAATTGCTAATAATTTATTTGAATATTTCAATGATTGAATGACCGAAATTTTATTTATTCTGCGAATATTTGAAAGAACACTGTCAAAACATTAATTATTATTTTATTATTGTCAAAATTGCAATTATTACTGTAAAAATTGCAACTGGTATTTTTAAGGTATCAATTATTCTTTTCAATATTTCAATGATTGCTGATCAAATTTTAATTATTCTATCAATGTTTCCATGAGTACGACGACTCTCAAAATATCAATGTTTATTTTTTACATTCAAAATTTTACATTTAATTATTAACGTCAAAATTTCAATTGTTATTCTCAAATTGTTAACTATTTATTTTAATATTTCAATGACCTTACTGTGAAATTTAATTTATTCTGTCATTATTTGAACGAAGACAGTCAAAATGTCAATAATTATTTTATTACTGTCAAAAGTGCAATTATTACTCCCAAAATTTCATATGGGTTCTCAAATTGTTAATAATATATTTTAATATTTCAATGGCTTACTGTGAAATTTGATTCATTATGTCAATATTTGAATGAATACTGTTAAAATATCAATTATTATTTTATAACTGTCAAAATTGCAATTAGTATCGTCAAAAAAACTACAATTATTATTCTGAAATTATTACATTATGCTTGCAATATTTCAATGATTCTGTCCAAATTTTATTCATTCTGTTATTATTTCATTAAATATTTTCAAATCATCAATTTTTAATGCTGCATTTGATTTACTCTGACAATATTTGAAAGAATACTGTTAAAATATCAATAATTATTTTATTATTGCCAAAATTTTAAATTTTCACATAGGTTCTCAAATTGTTAATAATATATTTTAATATTTCAATGGCTTACTGTGAAATTTGATTCATTGTGTCTACATTTTAATGAATACTGGCAAAATATCAATAATTATTTTATTACTGTCAAAATTGCAATAATAATGTCAAAACTACAATTATTATTCTGAAATTATAAAACTTTGCTTGCAATATTTCAATGATTCTGTCCAAATTTTATTTATTCTGGTAATATGTCATTAAATATTTTCAAACCATCAATGTTTAATGCTAAATTTCAATTGTTATTCTCCAATAATCAATTATTCATTTCAATATTATAAAGATTACTTTTAAAACGGTAATTATTCTTTTATTTTTTTAATTAAAATTCACAAAATATCAATTATTATTTTATTACTGTCAAAATTTAAATTATTATGCTCAAATTATTAATGATTTGTTTTCATAGTTCAATGACTTACTGTGAATTTTATTTATTCTGTTAATTTTTGGACGATACTGGAATACTGTCAAAATATCAATTAGTATTTTATTAGTGTCAAAATTGCAATTATTATTGTCAACATTACAATTGTTATTCTCAAATGATCAATTATTCCTTTCAATATTTCAATGATCCTGTTCTGTTAATTATTCATGCTGTTAATATTTCATAAAATATTTTTATACCATCAATTTTTAATGCTAAATTTCATTTGTTTGCTCCGATAATCAATTATTCATTTCAATGTTATGATCATTTTTAAAACGGTAATAATTATTTTAATTTTTTTAATGAACATTTTTAAAATACCAATTATTATTTTATTACAGTCAAAATTTAAATTGTTAATCTCAAATTTATAAGAATTTAATTTAATATTTCAATGACTTACTGTGAAATTTTATTCTGTCAATATTTGAATGAATACCGTGTAAATATGAATTATTTATTTCTATAAATAAATAATAAAATTATATATTTTATTTCTGCCAAAATTGTTACTGTCAAAACTTCAATTGTTATACTAAACTCATTATTTTAATTTTTGTGTAATATTTCAATGATTACTGACCTAATTTGAATTGTTCTCTCAATGTTTTAATGAATAGTTTAAAAAAATCATTTTTTAGTTAATAAATTAATTAACTATTTCAAAATTTGAATTGTTAATGCTAAATTTCAATTATTATTCTCAAATAATCAATTATACATTTAATTTTTTTAACGATTACTTACTTTAAAAATTTCAATAATTCTCAATAGTTCAATTGAGATCATTTCTTTAATTTTCACCTTACAAAATTTCAATTATTAATGTCAAAATCTGAATACTTGATGCTAAATTTCAATTATTATTCTCAAATTATCAATTATACATTTCAAAATGTTAATGATTACTTTCCAAATTTCAATAATTCTCTCATGTTTTAATGACAACTCTCAAAATATCAATTATTATTCTATGTCTGTCAAAATTGTTACTGTCATGAAGGGCAATCAGCGCGTTAGGCCGTGGAGCGAGTGGAGGGTCCCTTCGAAGCAGTGACGAGGGCCAGGCTCTCGGTGTCAGAGAGTGGGGGGGTTAAAAAGGCTCCACGTAATTTTAACCTCGTCGCTACTTCGTCGCAAAGGGTGGCTCCACCCTACCTGCGTGGGTGGACGGCAGACACAATTGATATTCTAAACTTATTCTTTTCATTTTTGTGCAATATTTCAATGATTGCTGACCAAATTTTAATTGTTCAGTCAATGTTTCAATGAATAGTTTAAAAAATATTTTTTTTATTATTACCTTACAAAATTTCAATTATAATTGTCAAAATTTAAATTGTTAAATGTCAATTATTATTCTCAAATAATCAATTTTACATTTAAAGTTTTTAATAATTACTTACTTTCAAAATTTCAATAATTCTCAATAGTTATTAATAATAGTTTCAAAAGATCATTTCTTTAATTTTCACCTTACAGAATTTCAATTATTACTGTCAAAGTTTCAATAGTTGATGCTAAATTTCAATTATTATTCTCAAATTATCAATTACTCATTTCAAAATGTTTATGATTACTTTCCAAATTTCAATAATTCTCTCAATTTTTTAATGACAACTCTCAAAATATCAATTATGATTCTACGACTGTCAAAATTGTTACTGTCAAGACTTCAATTGTTATTCTAAACTTATTATTTTCATTTTTGTGCAATATTTCAATGATTACTGACTAAATTTTAATTATTCTATCAATGTTTCAATGAATAGTTTTAAAAAATCCATTTTATTAATTACCTTACAAATTTTCAATTATTACTGTCAAAATTTGAATTGTTAATGCTAAATTTCAACTATTATTCTCAAATAATCAATTATACATTTCAAAATTTTAATGATTACGTTCCAAATTTCAACAATTCTCTCATTTTTTAATGACAACTCTCAAAATTTCAATAGTTATTTTATGACTGTCAAAATTTCAATTGTTATTCTCAAATTGTTCATAATTTATTTAAATATTTCAATGACTTATGGTCATATTTTATTTATTCAGTCAATATTTGAATGAATACTGTGTAAATATGAATTATTATTTTATTTCTGTCAAAATTGTAATTATTACTGTCAAAATTTCAACTGAATTTCAATTGTTATTCTCATAGCAATTATTCGTATCTATAAGTGCGAAAAGTTCACCAGAAAGTCAATGGGTGTCTGTGTTATGATAAGGTAGTAACTATGTGGATGATTAATTTAGATTTGGAACGAAATCTAAATGTGCAAATGTAAAAGAAAAAGTGCAAAAGTTTGCATATCAGGGAAGAGTTAGGAAAATGCGAATGAGAACGTAATGTGCATGTTGAAAGATAATATTTGAAATGGTTTGCGCATATGCATAAATACCATGCGAAATTTATCATTGCACTGGGAAAATTTGATGCGTGGAAATTGAAAAATTCATATCTGGAAACTTTGTAGCAAATTTCAGAATCTGAAGTAAGTTAAGTAACGAGTAACGACTTTATCTTTAAATTGTTAGTCAAAAAATTTCAAAATATTTTACCAAATGCACAAATTATTGATTACGATGGTGCACACGAAAAAAATAAATGAATATATTGTTTGCGAATAGTTTCTAGTACCAATAATATGAATTTACGATAACAAACGATAAATGCGGAAGTTGTTTAAAGATACTCGGTTCTATACGCCTATGGTCGTAATAAATTTAAGCCTTGTTTTTTTTTAAATTTAATATAACATAATTAATTTTAGGGCAGAGTTTTATATAATGAATAGTTGTGGGTTCAATTTTAATATTGCCTAGGACAATATATAACTTCTCATTTCTCCGCGCAGAGGGTGGAATACCGCCGGACGTTATAGGCAACCAAATGTACATATGAAAATATAAAGGCTTTATTTGCGTTTTTATTTATCTATTTACCTCATTTCCATATATATATATATATATATATATATATATATATATATATATATATATATATATATATTATATATTTTTACGGTATATAAGGTGCTTTTCTTTCCCAATAGTACCAAGTTTGAGGCGAGTGAGTGAAATTCAAATTTGCATTGCATTTTATGACAAAATTAGACACATTTTAACTACTAAATCACTTTAGAACGTAACTTTTTGAGCATACGTAACATTTTTGTTAAGTTAAGTTAAGTTTGTTGTTTGTTGTTTTTGTTAACGACGGCCTATTTCTGCTGCTAGGAATAATTACCTAACCCAACCTAACCTAATCAATACCTCCCAAACATCAAATAGGGAGGGGATAAATCTCAAAATGAGCTGAGATTCTGTGCGAAAGGAAATCTCCATTATATCTAATGATCACAGAATCGACGCCTTACGTGTATTTACAATACAATAATTTGTAATTTGAAAAATAATAGTTAAATTATGAAAATATAATTATTAGTTTACAATTATTACTAATAAATAACAATAAGTAACGAAATTTATAATAATAAAACTATATTGTATTGAAAGATATAATGTAATAAATAGCATTAGAACAATTAATAGAAACAACAATGTTGCGAACAAAACAAAATACGTTGAAGAACACCTGGAAACTTTTAACGGTTGCTGATTCATACCGTTTGAGAACCGCTGACACAAAAGAATCCCCCTAAAGGTAAACGAATGACGGTTGCAACCAGGAAGACGACAGCTCACGTAATTAACAGGAAACACGTAATTACTCATTACAAATACGTTTGCTTGCACGCAATTAACAGAAGATTCCACAAGAAAATCCAAACAACCTAACATCTGTGATACAAAAGTAAAAAATAAAACCGACTTGTAAACAACGACAATCTGCAGACCGGTTCAGTTTACAAACGTGCGAGTTTGGAGTATCATCTGTACCTACGCCCACGCGCTAATTAGGTAAACAAATGAAGGCCAACACGCTGGAGGGCGAAACAAAAGAACAGCGCACATAACCTCAAAAAGCATGGCGCTGGCGTTCAGCTGTTTCCTAGTTTTCCTAGGGCTGATGGGCCGTGGAGGCGCGGGGACGGTGCAAAGGGGCGAAGGCACCGTCAAGGTGAACAAGTGCTGCGAGCTCGGAGAGATGTTCGTGGAGAGCAGCTGCACGAACATCAACAAGACACAGGAGACCGAGTGGAAGCCGATGTTCACCAACGAAAAGTGGCAGACCAACATCCTCGCTAGACCAGAGTAAGTTGGCATGCGGTATTAAGGCGTACGGTTACACTATTGCACCGTTGTAAATGATGGCCGATAGTAATTACAGATTTGTGTAAAGTAGCCAACCTCGAGGTGTTCGTATACATTTCTTCAGTACTATTGATTAAAATCTAGGGATATTTATTGCTATACTGATGTTAGTCTTTAGTTACTATTGATTGAAATCTAGGGATATTTATTGCTATGCTAACGTAAGTCTTCAGTTACTATTGATTGAAGTCTAGGGATATTTATTGCTATGCTAACGTAAGTCTCCAGTTACTATTGATTGAAATCTAGGGATATTTATTGCTTTGCCAACATAAATCGACAGGGCATTTGAAATGTGAACGGCATATAGTTTACTATGGCTTTGATTTATAAATTCTAAATGCACGTTCTTACCGATTTTAATGGGTAAACTCTCGATGCAAGTCTTAAATGATTGTACAAGTTATGAATGCTTTTTTTGCCAGATATGTGACCGGATCTCCAGATTGCGGCTCACATCAGCAATGGCCCATATACCATTATGAAAACTCCCCGGACGTGCTCCGTGTGCTTCCCAATGGGAAGCTGAGGCATTCCATTTACCGAGCACCGGCCGGAGAGGAAATGGAGTTGACTTATAAAACCGCCAAGAACAGCAAACAAATTGATTACGATTACGCACAAGGGCAGTACTGCATGGACAAAGTGAGTACGAACGATGAAATTCACCTAGATTTTTGATACCCCAACAAACATTTAAATTGTACATGTCAATTTATCAGATTTAAAATATATTATTAATTATTTTCAGCGTATCGAAGGGGGTAAAGTGATGGAATACGCACTGGTATGCCATCCCGAGCACGAAACCGACTGGACGTCGACAGAATTTCTGATGCGCAACATTATAAACCCTATAACCCACATGATATCGCTGGGATGCTTGCTTACAGTGGCAATTGTTTATTTCGTGATGCCCACATTGAAGGATCTAGTCGGGAATATTATCACGACAATTTCCGTTTGTTTGATAGTCAGTCAGACAGCGGATTTGATCAGGCTGCTGACCATATTTACAAATCACATCAGTCTACTGATAACAGGTAATTTACGTTTAAGTAACATTATGTTGAAGTATGGTTGAAAGTAGTGTCCCCAATATTAATACATTTGTACTAGATTGATACATTTTGACCTAATTTAGTATGTTGTTTGCTTAGGTTAGGCTAGGTTGATATGGTATGATATGTAGACATGTAAAAATGATTGATATGGTATCATATGTTGATGTATAAAAACATATTGATATAGTATGATATGTTGTCATATAACAATGTATTGATATGGTTTGATATGTTGACAAGTAACTACATATTGATATGATATGTTGACATGTGAAAATATAATAACCATATTTGCTTATAGAAACTGTTTGGTACATAAGTTTGCTAAGGTTAGGTTATGTTGATATGGTATGATATGTTGACATGTAACAATGTATTGATATGGTATGATATGTAGCCACATAAAAATGATTGATATGGTATCATATGTTGATATTTAAAAACTTATTGATATGGTATGATATGTTGACATGTAACAACGTATTGATATGGTATGATGTGTTGACATGTAACAACATATTGATATGATATGTTGACATGTAAAAACATACTGATATGGCATGATATGTTGACATGTGAACATAATAACCATTTTTGCTTATAAAAACTGTTTGCTACATAAGTTTGCTAAGGTTGGGCTATGTTGGTATGGTATGATATGTTGACATATAACAACATATTGTAATGTTAAGTTATGTTTACATTAAAAATTATTGATATGGTATGATATTATGGCATTTAAATACGTATTGATACGGTATGATATGTTGACATGTAACAACATATTGATATGATATGCTGACATGTACTGACATGGTATGATATGTTGGCATGTAAAAATATAATAACCATTTTTGCTTACAGAAACTGTTTGCTACATAAGTTTGCTAAGGTTAGGCTATGTTGATATGGTATGATATGTTGACATATAACAACATATTGAAATGTTATGTTATGTTTACATTAAAAATTATTGATATGGTATGATATGATGACATTTAAATACGTATTGATACAGAATGATATGTTGACATGTAACAACATATTGATACGATATGTTGACATGTACTGACATGGTATGATATGTTGGCATGTAAAAATGTAATAACCATTTTTGCTTACAGAAACTGTTTGCTACATAAGTTTGCTCGGTGCATTTTTCTGGCTGAATAGTTTGGCTTATTACATTTGGAAGACGTTCAAGTAAGAAATATTTTAAAATTGAGTAAATGGCAAAACTAATTGTAATGTTTCAGATCACGAAATGTTTATTTGCGCATCACCGACAGTAAAAAGTATTGCTACTATTCAGCATACGCATGGAGCTGCACACTGGTAATGGGATTTCTGGCCGTCTTTGCACATTACACGATGGACTACGATACCGAGAAGCCCATCATTAAATTGGACGATCAGGAACAAATCGGTAAACTAATTAATTGTTTTCGCAAGTTTGTATCTACGAATGATCACTTGTACAATGAATTCGTATCTCATGCATCAAATAATAAGTATTTATGAATGAAATTTACAGGCTCACTAGGAATGATAATCTTTTTCGTACCAGTGGCGTTCACAATACTAATCAATGTGTTCTTCCTGTCGACGACGCTAAAAATCCTGGGCCGCATGAACACCTACGGCAGGATCCACCACAAGCTCAAGCACAGGTAAGGCTGACGCCGCTTGCGCTTGCCCCCTCTCCCGCTTGCTTATACGGCGCATTTTGCAGCTTCCGCATGTTCCTGCTGCTGTTCCTCGTGATGTCGCTGACATGGATATTTTTCCTCATGTCGTTCTCAAAGTTCGAGGGCCTGGTCTATTGCTACATCTTCGTGAACGCCTTCCAAGCCCCGATCGTGCTGTACATCTGTCTCTTCAACCAGAAGCACGTCTCGTACCTCGTACGCAAGGTGTGCTGCTACACCAACTGCGTGTGCCCGTGCTGCCGCCCCGAGCCCGAGATCGAGTGGGGAGACGAGATGGCGGCGATGAACAACGGCATTTACTAGGGCCGAGCGCCAGATGCGAGCGCAATCAAAAGAGATAATAGTCATGTTGCCTTAAGACAATCCGAATTTGTATATTTTTATATCTATCACTGCTTTTGGCAGGTTTTATGTAAGGACGGTTTATTCTACGGGACTGCTAGGTTTTTATTGAACCTATTTCAAACGGCTGAGGTGTAAATTCTCAAATCGCTTGCACAAAAGTGACAGTGTGACGCAGCCCATAGACTTTACAGTCCGTACCGTTTTATGGACCCTTTGTGTTTTTATAATTTGATTTACATTCCCGGTGCAAGTAACCCTCGTGTTATATATTTCGACGTAATCCGTGCAAAGCAAATTTCTGTATTAAACGGAGGATAACTTTTATCCTAGTCTTTCGGCTTGTTTTGTATTAATTAATCGTGTTTTCCTTTTTTCACATACAAAATAACTCAAAAAGTACCGAGTGATCCTTTTAGGGTAAGACTACAAGTAATGTTGGTAACATGCAGCAATTGGCAGCTTAGAGTGTCAGAAATACGTATTGTCAAAAATGAATTAGAGGGGTTAGTGTTAATTATAGTTTCTCTTCTTCAGTTACACTGAAATTATGGAATATATATATATATAACCATAATTATTTGAATATAAAAAAACAGTTATAAGTTAAAACAGAGTTATAAACACAAAGTGGCAACAAAATTTTAGTGCCAACATAAAAAAGTATCACCCTAAATGGATTACTCAGTAATATCTTGGTAGCGGAAATTACGTTTAAACATGAATCTCCAGTAATTGAGGGTTACTTGTCAAGCACAGATTCGTATTAAGTACTGTCTACAACCTTCGAAGATCTGACAATGAAAAATTGGTGAAAGATTGCTGCCAGTAAACAGTAACATAAAACGTGAATTGGGCGATAAAATAATCCGTCCAACAGTTAATTAAATTGGTACAATTTACCAAGAACGTACTCTTAACCAACATCAACTTCCATAACAGACTTTACTTAGTACGATGCTGCCAAATCTTTGTGTACTTAATTTTATGTTTGTTGTAACGTAATTTATTAATAAACTGTTTTCTACTATTATATAAGCAATGTGTTTCACTCACCTGCCTGAACAAGTGCCCTTCCGGGCGTTTCACCAAATTGGAGAGCTGGCACCTCACGACGAGGTGGCAGTCGTCTAAAACCGTATTGAAGAATCTCCGTGTCGGAAGCAGAGCCTCCAAATCGGTGACCAGCTCCAGGAATCGTTCGCAGTATTGAACCTGGAAACACGTTCACAATATAACAAGAAATTTATGTGAATCGAGGATGTGCACAACTGTACAATATGTGAGCAACAATAATCATGTCAAATTTGCCACCCAAAATTTTGGGGGATTTCTTCACTCCAAGTTTGTCCATGTAAGACTGTACAGACATTTAGTTACTAAAATGTCAACAAAAATAATTGGGTTATCATATGACCATTGTCATGGTTGTTTGGGAATGATTGAGGCAAAAGTCTTTCAAATATTTTTAATAAGTAACTACTGCCACCTTCTCTCTACTATTTATGAGGATTCTTGTTCATTTTCCTTGCTAATATCTGTTTTCGGTTATGAAAATATTTGACAAATTCAAAATCTGTTTGCATGAGGTACCAATAGGTAAAAATTAAAACCATTTAGTGAAAAGTAACAGTGGTGCCAATACACTGTCAGTTTGACAGTGCGGATGTAAATGAAGTTGGGGATATTCTTTTCATATTTTCAGTTATACCAACATACGTATTTGGTTGCTTACGTATCAAACCACAATTATTGTTGCTTACGCACTATAAATAGTTAAAACCTACTGTATCTTTTATAACAGGCCCACTCGCCGGAATACTGTCGAGAACATCCATAAACTTGAGCATCAGCTTGTGTAAAAACTGCCTCTCCCAGTTGACCTTCTCCATCTGCTCGGGCTTGTCTTTCTTCTGGATGGCCCGCCAGTACTTCTTCCACTTGGGGTATCGCTTGAACTCATACTCGCGCCTGGCCGACTGCAGCGAGGTCCACATGGAAAGCGAGACGAGCCGCTTCACCTGGTCCCTGCACAGGGCCTCCTCCATGCTGTTGAAGCACCGGTTGACGAAAACAAGCAGCGCGGTCTGTTCTTTGATGGTGATAACCAACGGGTCGTTCTCAAGGCACAGCTGCAGCACCTGCTGGAAGAAGTCCGGGAAGTACTCGTTGTTTTTCCGAAACGCCTATGAAGATAATTATTGTTATTAAATCGTTTGGTTGAATTTGAGCGCTACAGACCTGCCAGACTTGGACTCGCTCTCTAAACTTTTCGTTCAGCATGATGACGATGGAGAGGATGTGCGATTGTGAGGCTTCAGGCCGGTAGTTTGGCCACAGGTAGTTCTCTAAGTACTGGCTGAATTCAAGAACCATTATTCTTCGGATCGCAAAACTGGAAATTAAACAATTAGGTTGTGCAATTCCGCAAAGCTGTAATACCTTACTTGCTGCCTCGTATGTCCTCCAAATAAATATCATCGATGACATCAGGCTTGAAAGGTAGATGATCCTCTTTGGAATGGGGCGCCCAGTACTTTTCTGAGAGCTATAACATAGAAATTACACCGATCACGAACTAAATTTGATTACGGATGACATGTTTTATGAACATGAAATAGTACATTTTCATTTAAATGTAGTTACTCACTTTGTAACTTCCATACTAAAGATATACACAAATACATCGACTTAGGAAATATTGGCGAGTAACCGTAAATCTTCGATATTCAAGAGCAAAATTATGCTGAAATAGCACGTTTTACTGTTTTTAACCACAGCACGTGATAAACTACTACCAAACAGTTTTGTGTATCATTTAAATACCGTTGTGAGGTGTAATATCATAGAAATTAGATGTAATAACATGATATTTTTAGGTTATATAGAGGTACCTGGGTAATGTGGTCGGCGTTGATTTGATCCACTGTGGGGGCCACTACCTTCAAGGGGGCTCCAATCACTTTACCTGTAGACATGGTTCAGCAGCTGTACTATGTTAAAACCAAGCTATAAAGTAGTGAAATAACTAAAATAACTTGTACGATTCAAAACGTAAACATGTCTTTTAATATAATTACCAACAGAGGGCAGCACAGCACAGGCAGTTGAAGATGTATAACTGGTTACGTATATAAGTGAAAAAGAGTTATTTATAAAAATGAATTGCTTATTAAATAAGTAATGAATTTTAATATTACCATATAAAACTGGTTAATATATGTTGTCAAATTATATACATTGCATTCAGTTATAGATGATATTACTTTTCATAATTAAACAGTACGTAAATGTAAAAATGAAATGTGATGTAAATTGGGTTGCAAAGGTCATATCATTATACAGGGTGTTCCTGAAATAGTTCCTTAGGTTGCTGTAAACGTTTATTTATAACTACTATATCAGGTGTATTGAGTATAAAAACACGTTTACAGTACGTATAAGTTTCTTAATAGCTTCACATTCGAATATTACATGCATTTATGCCTCAGTAATTGGAATGTGAAACGTTTTTTAATATCCAAATCACCTGTATATCTGTGGTACCAGGGCAGAACCCTATAAGTCAAATGAAATCGATTGTATTCGATTATAGTTTCTTGAAGATTTCAATGGACAAAACCTTATATGATTCTCATGCAATAATGTAAAGTCTATGCTAAAATCTCTATTACCCATTAGATGTCGAGAATTTCTTCTCCTGCCTTCTTCTGATTGATCTCCTTTATGATTTTTTTCCATTCCTCTCTGTCCTTTCCCACTTCTCTTGCTGTATGCAGTTTATATAATATACAATCCATTTGAATCTCTATTACCCTTTCGAATGTCAGGATATTCTACTTTTGTCTTCTTCTATTTGATCTTCTTAGTTTTCTTCAATTTCTTTCTATCCTTAGACCCTTTTCTTGCTCTATACAGTTCAATATTGTTCCTCAGTATATCAAACACAGCATTTTCCCAGTTCTTATTCGCATTTTTCTCTTGGCTCTTGTATTTCATACTAACTTTGTTTGTCTGTCCTCTGGCATACTCATTAGATGACCATATCACTAAAGTGTTTCTACACTTATTTCTACACTCGAATGTCGAGATATTATTCTTTTGTCTTCTTCCATTTGATCTTCTTGGTTTTCTTCAATTTCTTCTTGTCTTTGGCCCCTTCTCTTGCTTTATACAGTTCAATATTGTTCCTTAGTATATCAAACACTGTATTCTCCCAGATCCTCTTCTCATGTTTTCTCTTGGTTCTTGTATTTCATACTAACTTTATTTGCCTTTCTTCTGGCATACTGATTAGATGTCTATATCATCTAAGAGTTTCTACACTTATTTCTACACTCGAATATGAAGATATTATTCTTTTGTCTTCTTTCATTGGATCTTCTTAGTTTTCTTCAATTTCTTCTTATCCTTGGCCCCTTCTCTTGCTTAAAACAGTTCGATATTGTTCCTCGGTATATCAAACACTGTATTATCCCAGTTCCTCTTCTCATTTTTCTCTTGGTTCTTCTATTTCATACTAACTTTGTTTGCCTTTCCTCTTTCATACTGATTAGATGTTCATATCACCTAAGCGTTTCCTCTATATATCGCAGGAATACCTTCTGTTATCTAGTCTCCTCATATAACGTCATTTCTTATTTTTGTTGTTACATACATAGATTTGATGTTCTTTGTACAACTCTTTACTCCTCTAAGGTAAATCGGATTGTTTTTAGTCACAATCTTCCACACTTTGTTCGTTGGTATTCTATCAAAGTAATTTTCCATATCTATTTGTATTCGGTTTTCCTATATTCCAGATACAACTTCACAATTCCAACAGCATTATTTCTTCTTCTTGTCCCATGCATTTTAGTTGTTCTTGTCAAATTTTGTCTTGTCCTGGGGGTTAGCTATTTTTTTGTTTTTGTTTCTATTACTTTGTTTACATCTTAATCCATTAATCCATCATTTCGTGTAATCGTAATCCCCTCAATATTTTCATTAATCCCATCACGATGAAATTATCTATGAGTTAAAATCATTATAATTCTTCATAATGAATTTGAAATCCTTTCTGCATACGTGCTTTCAACGATTTCTTCTCGTTTTGATTCACTTTCAATATTTATTTCTTCCTCTTACAACTCTTTTGCTCTTTCTACTATTTCTGTTTATAAACTTATTATAATTTTTGTTCATTTTGTATTGCCTTAATAATGAGGGATTTTGATTCTTGCATTTACTTACTATGTTCAAGCAGCTTTCTTTTACCTTGAAATTTTCTTAGACTTTTTCATCATATTGTTCTCAACTTTATATTCTTACTTTCTTTAATACTTCTATAACACTTTTATTCTGCTTTCTATATTCCTCTTTATTTCGGATGAATGCTCTCTATTGCCTAGTCTCCTCATATATCGTTATTTCTTATTTTTGCTGTTAAATACATTGTTTGATGTTATTTGTATAACTTTTTACTTCTCCAAGGTAAATCGGATTTTTTTTAGTCAATATCTTCCGCACTTTGTTCGTTAATATTCTATCAAAGTAATTTTCCATACCTATTTGTATTTGGTTTTTCCATTTTCCTGATACATCTTAATAATTCCAACAGCACTGTTTCTTCTTCTTGTCCCAAGCAATTTAGTTATTCTTGTCAAATTTTGGCATGTCCTGGGGGTTAGCAAATATATTTTTTTTGTTTCTATTACTTCGTTTACATCTTATTCCATTAATTTATCATTTCGTGTTTGTGAATTTACTTCTGTTTCTGCATACGTGCTTTCAACGATTTCCTCTTGCTTTGCTTCACTTTCTATATTCATTTCTTCCTCTAACAACTATTTTGCTCTTTCTACTATTTCTGTTTATAAACTTGTTATAGTTTTTCGTTCATTTTGTGCTGCCTTAATGATGGAGGGTTTTTGATTCTTGCATTAAAAGTCAAAATCTTCTACATTTTGAACGTTGGTATTCTATAAAGTAATTTTCCATATCTATTTGTATTTGTTTTTCGTATTTTCCAGATACATCTTAACATATCTAAGAACATTTTACTTCTTCTTGTCCCATGCATTTTAGTTGTTCTTGTTAAATTGTATCATGTCCTGCGAGTTTAACACATATTTTTTGTTTCTACTATTTCATTTACATCTTATTCCATTAATCCATCATTTCCAGTTTGCGTATTTACATCTATTTCTGCATAGGTGCTTTCAACGATTTCATCTTGCTTTGCTTCACTTTCTATATTTACTTCTAACTCTAACAATTATGTATGTTGCTCTTTCTACTATTTCTATTTATAAACTTATTATAACATTTCGTTCATTTTGTGCTGCCTTAATGACGAGGGTTTTTGAATCTTGCATTTCTTTATTATTCTTTAAAGCAGCTTTCTTTTACTTGGAAATTTTCTTAGGCCCTTTCATCAAATTGTTCTCAACTTTATATTCTTACTTTCTTTAATACTTCTATAACACTTTTCTTCCTCTAATATATTGTTTTGTTCTTTCTACTATTACTATTTCTCTTTATAAACAAATTATAATTTTGCATTTCGTAACTATGGTTTTAATCAGTTTTCTTTTACCTTGAAATTTTCTAAGACCTTTGCATGAAATTGTTTTCAAGTTAATATTCTTAGTTTATTTAATACTTCTATAACAATTTTATTTTGCTTTCTGTATTCTATGTAGTCTTATTCTTTAGTTGCGGTCAAATACATTTCCATTTTTGTTTCTTATTCCGTACTACTCATATGACTTTGTTCCATCAATGTGCAAATTATTGTTTATTTTGAACTGCCTTAATGAAAATATTTCTTCCTATTAACATCTCTATTGCTCTTTCGGCTATTAGGTACTATTTCTGTTTATAAACTTATTATAATTTTGCATTTGGTTACTATACTCTTAAGCAGATTTCATTTACCTTGAAATTTTCTTAGACCTTTTCATCAAATTGTTCTCAACTTTATATTCTTACTTTCTTTAATACTTCTATAATACTTTTATTCTGCTTTCTATATTCTTTGTAGACTTATTCTTTCGTTGCGGTCAAATACGTTTCCATTTTTGTTTCTTATTCCATAGTACTTATATGACCTTGTTACAGCAATGTGTAAATTTTTGTTTCTTTTGAACTGCTTAAATGAAAATATTTCTTCCTCTAACATCTATTTTGCTCTTTCTAATATTACTATTTCTGTTCATAAACTTATTATAATTTTACATTTCGTTACTGTGCTTTTAAGCAGCTTCTTTTACTGTGAAATTTTCTTATACCTGTTCATCAAATTGTTCTCAACTTTATATTGTTATTTTCTTTAATACTACTCTAACACTTTAATTCTGATTTCTATACTCTTTGTAGTCTTATTGTTTCGTTTCGGTCCAATACATTTCCATTTTTGTTTCTTATTCCATTCAACCCATATGAGTTCCTTGTTCCATCAATGTGTAAATTTCTGGTTATTTTGAACTGCCTTTATGACGAGGGTGTTTGATTCTAACATTGATTTACGAAGCTGTCGGATTCCTTGAAATCTTCAATGCTTTTTTTCAAATAAAAATCAAATTCTTTTCAAGATTTTATGTTTGCTATCTTTATTACTTTTTTAATAATTTTATTCTGCTTTGTAAATTCTTTGTAGTCTTATTCCTTCGTTGTGTCAAATACATTTCTTCAATTTTTGTTTCTTATACCTTATGACCTTATTCCATCAATGTATACTTTCTGTTACGTTTGCTTCTGTGTATTCCACAGATTCATACAATTGTTTCTATTATTCCTTGCTTAAATCTGTTACAATTTTCCATCCAGGCTTGAAACTCCATTCTTAATGTAACTACGCAGTTTGATATTATTCTCTTTTACATATGTCCTTTAGTTTGTCTCTAAAAGTTTTGTAGCTTCTGCCATTGTTTTTTGAATTTATTATTTCGTTTTGTTTCTTTTTCGTTCCTGATTTCAGTTAGCAGTCTTCACTTCCTCTCTTCACTGTTACATTGTTTCTTTCTTGATTTCATTAAATAGTCACTTCCTTTCTTCATTCTTACATTGTTGATTTATTCCTCCCATCCTTTGTTAAGTAGTATACAGTCATTTATCAATGTTTCGTTTTTTATTTTTTCCCCTCGTATTTATGAATATCGTTCTTTCCATTATTTATTGTACACATGTTTGCGAACTTCTCCATCTAGCTTGATATTCCATCCTAAGCTATGCCGTTTTGATATTCTTCTCTCTAATCTATGTCCTTTAGTTTGCCCCTAAATTTTTTGTAGTTCCTGCCAATGTTTTGATTTTATTAATTTGTTTTGTTCATTTTTCTTTCTTGAAATCAGTCACCAGTTTTCTCTTCCTCTCTTACATTGTTTTTTTCTTGATTTCAGTAAATAGTCACTTCCTCTCTTCATTTCTACATAGCTGATTCCTTCCTCCCGTCCTATGTTAAGTAGGATATAGTCATTTATACATTTTTTTGTTTTTGTATTTTCAATTTATTTTGTATTTATGATAATCATTCTTTCCTTATTTCTTGTTCACAAGTTTGCAAACTTTTCCATCCAGTCTTGAAATTCCATTGTAAGCTAAACCGTTTTGATATTCTTCTCTCTTATCTATGTGCTTTATTTTGTCCCTAAATTGTTTGTAGTTTCTGCCAATGCTTTGATTTTATTATTTCGTTTTGTATATTTTTCTTGCTTGTTTCTAGTTACCAGTCTTCACTATTTCATATTTTCTCTTTTATCTATGTCCTATAGTTTGTCCCTAAAAGTTTTGTAGTTTATGCTATAGGTTTGAATGTGTTATTTCGTTTTGTTTTGTTTTATTTCTTTATTACAGTTACCAGTCACTTTGTTCTCTTCACTCTTATATTGTTTCTTTCTAGATTTCAGTAACTAGTCACTTCCTATTTTCACTCTTACATTGTTGAATATTCTCCTACATATAGCAATATAAGAGTCCTCTGTTAAGTAGGATACAGTCATTTATAGATTTTTCGTTTTTTTCTTTTTACTACACTTGTATTTAGAAATAACTTTACTTCCAGTAATAGTAACAATATTTTACTGGGTATCGACCTGCGGTCTTATTATTATTACTTATTTAAATAAAGTTGATGGAAGAAGACGTTACTACGTGATAATTAATCATGATTATACAAAAATGAAACACGTTTCTACGTTTTTTACCACTTTTTATCAATAAAGTGTTTATTTTTTGTATCACCACTTATTTAAATGTTTTTGAACTTTTTCGCCCAGTCTTCAAATTTCATCTTTAGTTTAGCTATGCCGTTTTTATATAATTCTCTCTTATCTGTGTCCTTCAGTTCGTACCTTCAAATTTTGTAGTTTCTTCACTTGCTTTGAATTTATTATTTTCTGTTGTTTTTTGTTATTCTCTGATTTCAGCTACATGTCACTTTCTTATTGTACTTCCTCTCGTCACTCTGACATTGTTGCCCTCTTCCTCTCGTCCTCCATTAATTTGTATATAGTTATTTATAGATTTTTGGGTTTTTTTGGTTTTAACGTCAGTAAATTCCTAATTTTTTTATAGTTTCTGCCAATGCTTTGAATTTATTATTTCGTTATGTTTTTTGTTCTTTCTTGATTCCAGTTACCAGTCTTCACTTTCTCTCTTCACTGTTACATTGTTTCTTTCTTGATTCCAGTTACCAGTCTTCACTTTCTCTCTTCACTGTTACATTGTTTCTTTCTTGATTCCAGTTACCAGTCTTCACTTTCTCTCTTCACTGTTACATTGTTTCTTTCTTGATTCCAGTTACCAGTCTTCACTTCCTCTCTTCACTGTTACATTGTTTCTTTCTTTTGTATAGACTACATTTATCTTGCTTACGTTATTGTATTTTGTCCATGCTGTAATTCTAATATTTGACCAAGCGACTGGACAGTTGGAGTGGACTGGAGTGGAGCCTTGTGTATTTATGAAAATCTTATCTGCAAATCTTAAGGCTTCTCATTATCTTGGACTTCAATGTAGCTAAATATATTATTATTAGAGATTCTCTTGATTTATTTCCCCCATTTCTACATTTATATAATTGCCAAAATGTGAAATTCTCGCACAGACTGACTTGGCCATTTTGACAATTATGGAAATGAAAAAATGGGGTCGTCCACCATTCCCTTTCGTTTTTATTTCAAGCCCTTTATGTTCCATCTTACCATTTGGACTGCCATAATTCTTTGAGTTGTCGCTTTTTTTATTTCTTTCTTTAGTGACTTTCTTTAGTGACTTTAGTGACTTAATGGCCATTTTTGGCAATTATGGAAATGAAAAAGTGGGGGAAAGTCTTCCACTATTTCCCTTTTGTTTTTATATCAAGCCTTTTATATTCCATCTTCCCATTTGGACTGCCATAATTCTTTGAGTCGTCGCTTTTTTTATTTCTTTATTTAGTGACTTTCTTTAGTGACTTTAGTGACTTAATGGCTTTTTTTGGCAATTATGGAAATGGAAAATGGGGAAATGTCTTCCACCATTTCTCTTTTGTTTATATTTCAAGCCTTTTATGTCCCATCTTCCCATTTGGACTGCCATAATTCTTTGAGTCGTCGCTTTTTTTGTTTCTTTCTTAAGTGACTTAACTGTTGCGAGTTTTTTTGGCTTTTTGGCTTCTCCTTCTCCCCTATATTCTTCTGTTTACATAGTTATTCCATACATATACCTTGCCATTGGTTATTATCTATTGATGGGCAATCATTCTTTCATAGTTACACTACTGATTTTTTGTTGTTGTTGCTCTTCATGTTATCTCATTTTCTGTGTGAGAAAATATACTGGGTGTATATTAATATTCCTTATACAACTTTTTGATTTTATATATTTATTTAGTCTTTGTTCCCATAAAGCTATTTCCACTATTATGGTTTCATTTTCTTTTCCTCTCTTCAGTGTATAACTGAAACTTTCTTTGTATCTATTTCGGTTTTTAATATATCTTCAAATGACTTTTTAACATCCACTTCCTGTTATTAATTAATGTACCTCATATTATTGAAAAAAATAATAAAAATTGATAAAATTTAATAATGAAAAAGAAAAGGATTATAACCTTTATAAATGACGTATGAACCCTTAGTGATTAGTGAACTCTGTTTATATCATACTGAGAAAATGATTGCATGGAGAAAGTATCGATTTCTTCAGATAAATATCATTGTATAACATATAGAAAATAAATATCGTAGTTCTTTTTATATGGAATATTATATAAGGATTTATATATATATATATATATATATATATATATATATATATATATATATATATATATATATATATATATATGCTTTATATATAATCTTTTTATATAACGATATGTATCCCTTGATAAAATAATTAACGCTTTAATTTAGTATTTTACAATTATATGTGATTGCGGGACTCTTTGTAAAAATAACCTTACCTTAATGACTAATTAATTACTGCTTTACTATTTGATTTATAATTATTATTTTCATTTACTATATTTCTACAAGTTACTAATTAATATAGATATTATTGATTTACAATTTGACAAATATTTCAACAGTTCATAATAATAATATCTTAGATTGTAGCAGTAATACGCCCTTAAGAAAGCTTCTCAGGTTCACAGAAACCTGCTTGAGATAGACTTAGAGACCTAGGGATAGTTTTATTTAAATAATAATAATAATATTGATTAAAAAAAAATTAAAAGTATTTTAATTTTTAAAATACTTTTAAAGAAATTATTCTAATATCATACACACAAGATTTAAAATTTTGTAGAATAAACACCTTTGAAGATGGCCTAAATAAGCCGAAACCAGTTAGGTTATAAAGATACAAAAAAAAATTATATAAACCAAAAATCTGTTTTTAATAAAGAATAAAGAATAAAGAGAAGAAAAAGTCTAGATAATATAATAATATTAATAATGGTTTGCCTAAACTCAAGACATTTCTATTTTTAATAACAATAACACTACTTCTGCACAATGAATTATGGGCCATTTTATATTGCAAACATGTTTAACACTGCAATACTAAATTGAAATTTAACACTGCAATTCTCAAATGCAATTTGTAATTCTAAAATGGAATTTGTGTGAAAGCCTGAAGAGTTTACAACGAATCGTATTTAACATCTGAGAACCGTTGCAGATATGACCTTTCCTATTAGTAGAAATGTATAATAATTATCTAATTTTTTTTTGTTCCAATTATATTGACACCTATTTTTTAAGAACAATTTATAAAATTGAGGCATTTATTAATTCATGGATTGGAATTACGCCCACATCAATTAGTAATGCGCCATTAAACGTTTGGTCTGCATAAAATATTTCATGCATGATGGCGCCTGAGAAAAAATGTAGCTGTAAAAATAACAGAGCCCTCAATAATTAATGGCTGGGGATGTTATATAAATGGGAGGTGTAATTATTTAATGCTGATATGAGAGTGGGGAGAAAGGGATGCAGGGACATATAACGTCGTAAGTATAACTAGTATTTGTTAGACTTAAATTGTTTAAAATTTGTTAAATGTATATGTAATTGCAATTCTTTCATTTACATCAAACATGAATTATTTGTTAAATAAATACGCGGCATTTTGGGTCAGTAGCCTTTTAAATATTGTACTTACTACCACTACTACTAGTACTGCTACTATTACTACAACTACTAGTAGTACTAGTACTCTTCTTTCATTAGCATTAAACGTGAATTATTTATTGAATAAATAGGCGGCATTTAGGTCAGTAGCCTTTTAAATATTGTACTTACTACCACTACTACTAGTACTGCTACTATTACTACTACTTCTAGTAGTACTAGTACTCTTCTTTCATTATCATTAAACATGAATTATTTGTTAAATAAATAGGCGGCATTTAGGTCAGTAGCCTTTTAAATATTGTACTTACTACCACTACTACTAGTACTGCTACTATTACTACTACTACCAGTAGTACTAGTACTCTATTACTACTACTACTACTACTAGTACTAGTACTAATACTAAATAGTGTTATGAAAGTGCGCGATTACAAGAACAAATGCAGACATAAAAATATCAGAAGTATCAATGAGTACAAATGAGCAAATGATGCAATTTACAATAGATTTCAATAATAATTATTGAAACATTTAATATTTTAATATAAAAAAAATGTCATCACATGTCTTTCTCATACCATTGATGGTGCAATCATCATAAAATTATTAAGTCATTACAAAAACAAGGCATTTATTGAAAATGGAAAACGCCAGTTTGGCTGATAGGTTGAAACGTTTGTTTATCATTCACGAATACCTGGGCCAGTACAGGTAACATATTTAGACTGAGAAATTTCTACCATTCGTCATTAGCATCTTATTAACGGCGCTTTAGAGATCAGAGGCAAATTTCGAGAGTAACAAGGCCTAACTCAATCATATCTCTTACATATCTCTTACTAGATGTTAATAGCTACTCAGAGATGTCAGGGATATTGCTAACAAATTATAATAAATATGTGTATTACTACAGGAAAACTTTAATCATAAAACTACATATTAATTAATAAATCCAATGTAATATCAATTTTTCTGTAAATCAAGACATCTATCATTACTTTTTCCAACAAAAAGTATGCAGTTAGAAATTATTTTGAATTTTTGAATTTTTAACTTATTATAATTTTGACTGCAATGTAAACTTCTTTTCTTAACATTCTGAAATACTTATTACTATATTCCATATTTTAGAAAATAATGGGATAAACTAAAAAGTTGTAGCATCCAGACTTTATGATGTTGCTCTAAAATCAATTTTCTATTATCAGTTTTCCATAGTTTCGAAAATAATCGAAAATACTATCAGTGTAAAATTCTTTTCTTAACTGTTTTGAAAAATGAAATGATTGTAGTATCCAGACTTCTTTCGTTGATCCAAAATCACATTTCATTGCCATAATTAGCTTACCACTAATACAAATTTAAAAAAAAAAAAAACTATTTTCAGTTTTCCATAGTTTCAATTTTCTGTTTTCAGTTTTCCATGGTTTTCCATATTTTCGAAAGTAATGGGATAAACTAAAAAGTTGTAGCATCCAGACTTTGTTTTGTTGCTCCAAAACACATTTCATAGCCATAATTAGCTTATCACTAATACATATTTTTCAATTTCTCAATTTTCTATTTTCAGTTTACCATAGTTTCGAAAATAATGGGAAATAACAACATTGTAAATTTCTTTTCTTTACTTTTTTGAAATACTTATTACTATATTCCATATTTTCGAAAATAATGGGATAAACTGAAAAGTTGTAGCATCCAGACTTTGTTTTGTTGGTAATAAATCACATTTCGTTGCCATAATTAGCTTATCACTAATAAATATTTGAAAATTTTTCAAATTTTCAATTTTCAGTTTTCGATAGTCTCGAAAATAATGAGAAATACTAACAGTGTAAAATTCATTTCTTAACTTTTTTTGAAATACTTATAACTATATTCCATATTTCTGAAAATAATGGGATTAACTAAAAAGTTGTAGTATCTAGACTTGGTTTTGTTGCTCCAAAATCACATTTCATAGCCATAATTAGCTTATCACTAATATAAATTTTTCAAATTTTCAATTTTCAATTTTCAGTTTTCATAGTCTCGAAAATAATGGGGACACTAACAGTGTAAAATTCTTTTCTTAACTTGTTTTAAATACTTATTACTATATTCCATATTTTCGAAAATAATGGGATACATTAAAAAGTTGTAGCATTCAGACTTTGTTTTGTTGCTCCAAAATCACATTTCATAGCCATAATTAGCTTACCACTAATACATATTTTTCAATTTTTCAGTTTCTAATTTTCAATTTTCCATAGTTTCGAAAATAAGGGGAAACACAAGCAGTTTAAAATTCTTTTCTTAACTTTTTTGAAATACTTATTACTATATTCCTTATTTTCGAAAATAATGGGACAAACTAAAAAGTTGTAGCATCTAGGCTTTGTTTTGTTGCTCTCAATACACATTTCATTGCCATAATTAGTAGTAGTCAGTATTCAAGCCAGGAGAAAAATAAAAATATGAAGGAAACTATAAGTCTGAGCTCAACGAAAAGACAAGAAAGTTAATTAGAAAGAAAAAAAGTATATCAAAGGTGACAGAAATACACCTGCAAAATTACAAAAAAATAGAAAATCCGTAAAACGGTTGGTCTCAAAGCAAAACAATAAGAGATGGACAAGAAAATTGTAGACAAATAGACACATATATAGAAGGGATAAGAAGTACGAAAACCTGAAAAGCAAACAAAGCATTACGAAGACATCATAAGGAAATAATACGTATATGTATATACCTTACATCACAGAAACTGTTGGAAGAACTGTTTTGTGGCTTTAAAATCACGTTTCATTGCCATAATTAGTAGTTGTTAGTATTCAAGGCTAGGAGAAAAATTAAAATATGAAGGAAACTATAAGTCTGGCCTCAACGAAAAGCAAGAAAGTTATCAAGAAAGAAAAAAATATATATTAAAGGTGAGAGAAATACACCTACAGAATTACAAAAAAAGCATAGACAGCTAGTATCAAAGCAAAACAATGAGAGATGGACAAGACTATTGTAGACAAATAGACAAATATATATGAGGGATAAGAAGTACGTGAACCATGGAAAGCAATCAAAGCATTACGAAGACATCATAAGGATATAATACATATATGTACTTTACATTACAGAAACTGTTGAAAGAACTATTTTGTTGCTCTAAAATCACGTTTCATTGCCATAATTAGTAGTAGTCAGTATTCAAAGCTAGGAAAAAAATAAAAATATGAAGGAAACTATAAGTCTGATCTCAACGAAAAGACAAGAACGTTAATAAGAAAGAAAAAAATATATCAAAGGTGACAGAAATACACCTAAAAAATTACAAAAAAAGCATAGACGTAAAACAGCAAGTATCAAATCTAAATAATGAGAGATGGACAGGACCACTGTGGACAAATATATAGAAGGGATAAGAAGTACGAGAACCTGGAAAGCCATAAAAGTATTACGAAGGCATCATCAGGAAATAATACATATATGTTCCTTACAATCTCAGAAACTGTTGGAAGAGCTATTATAAGAACTTTCTATCTTTATATAAATTGAAGAATATCTAGGAGAGATAGCGGAAGAACTAACAATATCAATACAAGATGTAAAAGACGTTGTAATAATGTTAAACAAATAATAAAGCATCAGGACCACGAGGAATCAATACTACAGTATGAATGAGAGAAGCATGTAAATGCCACCTCGTGGTGAAATGAAAATGCTACAGAGACAACGACTCACACTTCGTGCACTTACTGTACAGCGTTATAATAGTAGCTACATTCGGATGCACTGGACTGATGGGACCCACTAGGTCGAAAATGGTCTACAGTTGTCCCCGAAGGTAGTATCAAAAATGCAAACCATAATTTTATGAAATTAGTTAAATACATATTGTACAAACTTCTCGGTATGAGGAAAAATATATATCAAAATTGCGAGCACTGCAGAGGATTAAGTATAATTGCATCAACAGGACGAATCTATGGCATTGTTCTAACAGATATAAAAGAAACGCAGGTTGAGGGAAAAATAGGAGAGGAACAAGAAGAGTTCACAGAAAAAGTCGTGTATATATAATATTCACAGCATACAACAATTATCAGAACGGAAAAAAACAAAAAAACAAAGAAGTCCAATGCGCTTTCTATAGCCTGAAGAATGCCTGTGATTCTATACTACGGGAAAAACTGTGGAAAGCGATGAGTATACCATAAAACTTATAAATGCAGTAAAGAACTGGTACAAAAATAACAAAGAAGGTATAAATTAAGGAACAAAGAAGTCCATTGAGCTTTCTATGGCCCGAAGAATGACTGTTATTCTACTAAGGGAGCAACTAAGGAAAGCGATGGAAGATCTGAGTATATCATCAAACTTATAAATGTAGTAAAGAACTGGTACAAAAATAACAAAGAAGGTATAAATTAAGGAACAAAGAAGTCCATTGAGCTTTCTATGGCCCGAAGAATGGCTGCGATTCTACTAATGGAGCAACTGTGAAAAGCGATAGAAGACCTTGATATACCATTAAACTTATAAATGTAGTAAAGAACCGGTACAAAAATAACAAAATACAAAGTGGGTACAAATTATAGCCGAAAATTGTAATCATCTTTAAGCTCCCTAACAACAAAGTAACTAATGCACGGATGATCCACCTCAACTAGGCTTTTAAAGATTAACTTAGCAAAGACTCTTGGAGTATGGAAGAGAAAATGTGAAGGAATGGGAACGCAGATACAGGATTGACATCTGGACACTAAAATTTTCACATGATCAGCACAAGATTGTGCACAGTTTGTATAGAATTGCACAAGATGCACAAGCACAAGATTGTGCATAGTTTGTAGAAGATTCTAGAGAGTACTTGTACAAGATTTTTCACAAGATTGTGCACAGTTTGTATAGAATTGCACTAGATGCACAAGCACAAGATTGTGCAGAGTTTGTACAAGATTCAAGAGAGTACTTGTACAAGATTTTGCACAAGATTGTGCACAGTTTGTACAGAATTGCACAAGACGTGGATGATCTGGGGTGTATAATACCGAAATTCACCGTAGAGTATGAGAAAACTAACTGAAAATAAATTTGATAAAAATAGAGTACCAATCGACATAGGGATTAAATAAGAATCTAAATATTGAAGATGGCCCAAAAATAAAGAAGACGGATAAGTTGAAATATGTGGAATACATTTGGACTGAAACTACCACCACAGAAGAAGAGCAGGTTCTGATAAACATGGTCATGTATAAAACAACTAAATACAATTATATGATACAGATACAATGCATATAACTCGAAGACGTTCATATACAAATCGAATGTGCAAAGTATAATGATTAACGTAACCTGTCAGGAAGAACAATGGGAAACACTTCCAGAAGATCGTGGAGGAATGAAATTGATGAAGCCTTAGAAAGCCTTAAACAAGTCGATGGAGGAATGAAGTAGATAACGCCTTGGAAAGAAGAGGATAGATGAAGAGTTTCCAAGGGTACTGTACAATTTTCTAAAATTATGTAAATTTGATACTACAAAGTATCGTATCTGACTAAGGTAGTGAATAGATAGTGGAAGAGTGGGTTAAAGGCAGAAAACCTAAATAGGCCAATTTTCCACATAGTGATTCATCAATTTTCTTATTTGATAATCACCAGCATAGAAAAAGGAAAATTATAATGCACATAATGATACAATGCATATAACTCGAAGACGTTCATATACAAATCGAACGTGCAAAGTACAATGATTACCGTAATCTATCAGGAAGAACAAGGGAAGAAACTTCCAGAAAATTGTGGAGGAATGATGTTGATGAAGCCTTGGAAAGAAGAGGATTGATGAAGAGTTTCCAAGGGTACTGTGCAATTTTCTAAAATTATGTAATTTGGCTACTACAAAGTATCGTATCTGACTGAGGTAGCGAATGGATAGTGGAAGAGTGGACGAAAAGCAGGAAACCTAATTTGGCCAATTTTCTACATAGTGATTAAACAATTTTCTTATTTGATAATCGCCAGCATAGAAACGGGAAAATTATAATGCACATAATGATACAATGCATACAACTCGAAGACGTTCATATACAAATCGATCGTGCAAAGTACAATGATTAACGTAACCTATCAGGAAGAACAAGGGAAGAAATTTCCAGAAGATTTTGGAGGAATTATGTATATGAAGCCTTGGAAAGAAGAGGATTGATGAAGAGTTTTCAAGGGTACAGTGCAATTTTCTAATTTTCTAAAATTATGTAATTTGGCTACTACAAAGTATCGTATCTGACTAAGGTAGTTAATGGATAGTGGAAGAGTAGGCGAAAGGCACAACACCTAAATAGGCCACTTTTCCACATAGTGATTCATCAATTTTCTTATTTGATAATCGCCAGCATAGAAGAGGAAAAATAATAATGCATATAATGAAATAATGCATATAACTCGAAGACGTTCATATACAAATCGTTCGTGAAAAGTACAATGATTAACGTAACCTATCAGGAAGAACAAGGGAAGAAACTTCAAGAAAATTGTTGAGGAATAAAGTAGATGAAGCCTTGGGAAGAAGAGGAATGACGAAATGTTTCCAAGGAAAGTGTGCAATTTTCTAAAATTATATAATTTGGCTACTTCAAAGTTGTAAAAGAATTGTAGTAAGAGATTTTATCGAAAATTCAAGATGCTTCTGCACGGTTTAGATACAACCATCTACACAAAACTACCCTATGTTTGCATAAAGCACACTTTCATCTCTCTAATCTCAGGGGATCTTGCGATGAACGACTTCAAAATTTGTATACTAACACACAAAAAAAGTCCCTAAATAGAATCTTTACACATACATGGAAAAAACTTAGAGGAGGATTATGTCCAGCAGTGGACAAGAGAAAGCTGAATCATGATTCATTTTGAGACCTGCTAGTTTAACAAAACTATTATTACTACTCTCTTACTTGTACTATCTTACTATCTTACTACTATCTACTACTATCTTACTATCTTACTATCTTACCTGATAGTCAACCTGAACTATTGCCAATCATTGCAATAACCTGATCTGAGAAATATGGCGTTATGGGCAAATCCAATAAGTCTTCAACTTCAACTTCCATTTTTGTTTGGTTTTGTTCATTCTCAAAATAATGTACCCTACAATTGTAACATTTTGATGATTTTTTTATTGCAGATGGAAAAGAAACCTGAAAAAACCGACATTTTCGATGCCATATCGATCCAACGTGGCATGCTCGAGCTGTCCGCAGCATGGCCGAAACGAACCAAGTCCACCTACTACAGGTTCAGAGAATTGGTCATCTGGTTCACCAACTTCTCCTTCTCAATAACACTTTTCCTTGAGCTATACCTGAACATCGTGGAGCAGGACTACACCCACATGACCGAGCTGATCTCCTTCATGGCATCAGAGATATCTTACATCATGAAGCACATCATCTTCGCGTTCGCCGCGAGCCGCTTCATGGACGCCATGGACCACCTGCAGAACCCCCTCTTCAGGAACTACCCCCAGCAGAGCGACCACCACGTCCGCAGCAGCAACTCCTACGTGAAGAAGATCACCAGGAGCTACCAGTTCCTCGTCATCAACTTGGTCATCATCTACCTGGCGAAGCCGTGGTTCACGAAGGATAACTTGGCCATTCGCTTTGCGTACTTTGATCTTGGACACTGGAGGATTTTGTTCCACCTGTATCAAGTATGGTCTATTGGTTGGGCTTGTTGGAATAACTCCACCATGGATGTGCTTGCCTTGGGGTTGATATCGATGGCATCGGCTCAGTTCGAGATTTTGAGTGACAAGCTGATGAACATCAGGAGATGGGCTGGGCTCAGTTACGAGCAAGTCGATGAAGGGAAGTTCAATGATATTTCGGATATTAACGATGATATTGATGCAAAAGTGCACGAGAGGATTGCGGAATGCGTTCAACATCATATGGCGATAATAGAGTTAGTAATTTTTTATTTTGAATATACAGGGTGAGTCGGGAGGAATTGACCTAATGTTGTTATCCGATTTTCATTTATTTTCAAGTTATAGTTTCAAATCTTGAATATGCAAATATGGTGTTTGTCTGGTTTATGTAATGGGAGTGCTACAGCTGCTGTTAAGATACCGCTGCTGTATCCTAGGATACAGCAGCCATATCCTACAGAAGCTATATCCTACATATAGATTCCTGTGGTTATCTGATTTTCATTTGTTTTCAAGTTTTAGTTGCAAATCTTGAATTATGCAAGTGTTTGTTATGGTTTTTGTAATGGGAGTGCTACAGCTGCTGTTAAGATACCGCTGCTGTATCCTAAGATACAACAGGTATATCCTACAGAAGCTATATCCTACACATAGGATCCTGTTGTTATCCGATTTTCATTTGTTTTTAAGTTATAGTTTCAAATCTTGAATTATGCAAGTGTTTGTTATAGTTTTTGTAATGGGAATGCTACAGCTGCTGTTAGAATAAAGCTGCTGTATCCTAGGATACAGCAGCCATATCCTACAGAAGCTATATCCTACATATAGGATCCTGTGGTTATCCGATTTTCATTTGTTTTCAAGTTATAGTTTCAAATCTTGAATAATGCAAGTGTTTGTAATGGTTATTGTAATGGAAGTGCTACAGCTGCTGTTAGGATACCGCTGCAGTATCCTAGGATACAGCAGCTATATCCTACAGAAGCTATATCCTACAGGATATAGCTGCTGAAGGATATCGTCAACGGGTTCCGCATCAGAAGTCTCCGGATAAAAACTTATTTATCCGACTTTTCAATAAACTGTTCGAAATTGTAACTTGAAAACAAATGAAAAATCAGATAACAACATTTCAGTTTATTTGAATTATTTTCACGTGTACAATACACTTCTGGAGTTTGGTCCATTCCTCCAGACTCACCCTGTATTCATTTTATCGATTAATCACTTTCTATGGTTTAAGGTTAACAAATATTCATTAATTTTGTATATCTTTAAATTATTTCATGGAAAAAAACTAATTATTGAGATACATGTTTTATCACATTTCAGATTATTTTTTATCGATTAATCACTTTCTATGGTATACGGTTTACAAATAACCATTAATTTTGTATATCTTTAAATGATTTCATGGAAAATGGCCAATTATTGAGATACGTGTTTTATTATACTTCAGATTTGCAGTACAACTGGAATCTGTCTACAGCGTCTACTTCTTGATACAGTTTATTGATAGTGTCGTAGCCATCTGTAATACTTGGTTCCAATTCAGGGTGAGATATCTCCAGAAAATTATTAATTTTGCTCTACAAAATTACTGCTTTTAGATGACTAGCAACATCCTGAATATATTATTTCTCATATTTTATTCAGCAACGCTAATGACACAATTGGGGATTTATTGTTTTTATGGAAATAATATGATGTTAAAGGTAAGTAAATCAATTCATTGTAAATTATAAATTAGCCGGAACAACGCTATTTGTTCCAATTTCTAATATGGTGTCAAATTATCAGTAATTTAAGTAATTATCATGAAATGATAACTCCAATAGAAGAGGTTGAGCTGTTGTTTTCTGAATTATGGTCCACACTCTAGCAGAAAGTTCCATTGCATACGTATCACATGCTAGTCTTACTACTACTTAAGTAGTCTATCTATACTAATTTTCTTTTACTGACTGATTTCATTATTTCTATTCAAGCAATTTTCCATTCGTGCAATTGTTATTCGGGTAACTCGGCTTTCGAGCAATTTTCCATTCTAGGAACTATCTTTTGAGTAGTTGTTTTCGAGCAATAATCTTTCGACCAATATTCTTTCGAGCAATTGTTTTCGAGCAATTCTCCGCAGTAGATAAGCTGCACCGGTTCGGGACCATTTTCCCATAAAGATTAACATAGGGGGTCTAAATTCACTTTTCAGCCATTTTGTTTTTTGAAGTCATTGAGATGGAAGAGCCTTATTTGTAAAATTGTTATTAATATTTTCAATTATTACTTATCAGCCATTAATTTAATTACTAGGTATTATATATATTTTATTTATATATTTGTTATTATTATTTATCAATTATTAATTTAATTACTAGGTATTATAATTATTGTTTTTTTACTATTTTAGAGTATGGATATAAGAGATTCCTGCTACATGTCGGAATGGTACTACTGTGGATTGCGTGTGAGGAAGTCATTGATGATAATCATGGAAAGAGCCAAAAGGCCCACAGTACTAACCGCTGGAAAGTTCTCAATTCTGAGTTTGGTTTCTTATGGTTCTGTGCGTAATTTCATACCAACTTCTGATGATGCTAAACTTATAAATGTATTTGTTCCAGCTAATGCAATCTTCGTACTCTTACTTCGCCTTGATGAACCGTCTTTATGGAAACTGAATGATTCTTTACTGTGCAATGAGTATATAGGAATTGCAATTCTGAAGAGAAAATAGAATAGATTGATTTGTATCAGTGTTTTGAATTTGTTTTTGCTTTTAGATTAAGATATGAGAAATAAATTACTAACATTGCAAGCTTTAGTACTAAGTGCAAATGAATTTGTAGTAGATTTTAAAAATTACGCAACGAGGAGGTGTCCAACGATTCTATTCCAATGTGGTGTTATTAGTTGCAGAAAATATACCTAGATAATTGCGAACATATCCTTTATTTAACTTTTCTCCTTTACTTTATTCTTAGTCAAATTCTGATGTAGTTATGTTGCGATTTCAGAAAGTAAGCAGATAGGTGCGTATGAGTAACCGTTTTTACATACTTCATAATTTCATTCCACATTCCACTCATTTGGAATGAAATATTAAAATATGTAAAAACGGTTACTCAATTGTAAGTTTTTCGCCTGTGATGTAACACAATATACATTCCGCACGCGAAAAACTTGTAAAATGGTAAAAAATTACATGATTGAATTAACTTAAATAATGGTTAACTTCTCGATTCAATAATTGCTGACTAGAAGGAAGACTATAACTTTTCAACTTCAATTTAGAAATAAGGAAAAATAGAAATAAGGAATAGTCAATTTCAGAAAAAGTTGAATCAATTTCGGAGAATGTAACATCAAATTCAGAAAAAGTTAAATAAATAAATGAAAAAGTGGAGTTTATTTCGGGGAAAGTAGAATCAGTTTCAGTAAAGTAAAATCACTTTTAAACAAAGTACATTAATAAAAATAGCATACACTTCACAAAAAGTAATTTCTCTTATAAAATTGTGTTTGATATTATTGCTGGCATGATCAACTTATTAAGTTGTTTAAATCTAGGAAGATAACTAAATATGGTTGACATTTAGTTTAGAATTTAGTACACATATTTGGCTTGGAGTTGAATATGTTAAAAAGCAAATCTTGAAGTTAAGCATTCAAGCTATGAAAATTAGTCTTTGTGTGCGTATATTTTTATATAACACAAAATTCGTAGACAATTTTATTCATTTCTGATTCAAGTGTCGTATGACTAAAAACTAAAAAAAAACGTATAATTTTTTTGAGTTTAGTCTGTTGAAAAGTAGATCATGAAGTGTGGCATTATATTTTTGAAAATTTGTCTCTATGTACCTACTTATATTTTTGACATAAAAATTTGTACGATGTTTAATTAAAATTTTTAGATTTTGTGTTTAAAGTCTCGTATGACTAAAAAATCGTACGCAAAGTACCTATATTATTGAATCATTTCATTAAAGAAAAGTATGATTTAAATGTTAGTTGAAGTATAGGGTTCAGTTTCTTGAAAAAAAAAAAAATGACGGCTCATGTTTCTTTTACGACCCCAAATACGTTAAGTTAGTTGTTCCAGGGCCAAAAATATGTTTCAAAGTTATTATTTAACGATCATATAATGTAGGCTATTCACTACGATAAAGTTCACATCCAAAGACATCTAATGTTATAATGAGTCAAGGATTAGAAAAAAACCGTAAAAATGAAATCATTGAATTAAGCCAAATATAGTAATTATGGCTTTAAGGGTCCCAAGTAAAAGTCTATTATGGTGGTCTTACGGGTTTTTTTATTAGCACATAATGCAGGCTATTATTCACTACGATAAATTGGAATTGAAATGAATTGGAACTAGGAAGAAAATGATATTTTGTTTCATGGCTTTCAAGGACTGAAAGGAATAGATCAACACACGAACACATCTAAGGTGATAATGAAACAGGAATGCAAAAAAAAACCCTGAATATTGTAGTGGTCATTAGGGTTTTTTTCCCGAGCACATAATATAGGTTATTATTCACTGTGATGAAGTTTGTATACGAACAAATCTAAATCAAAGCATTAAATCAGATAATTAAGCCCAATATACTAATTATGGTTCTAAGGGCCTCAAACAGATGACATGATCTATTGTAGTGGACTTTCGAGTTTTATCCCGAGTGCATAATATAGGCAGTTATTCACTACGTTGAAGTTCACACCCGAACACATCTATGGTGATAATAAAACAGGTATGCGAAAAAACCCTAAAGATTGTGGTGGTCTTTATTGTTTTTTCCCAAGTACATAATATAGGTTATTATTCACTGTGATGAAGTTTGCACATGAACAAATCTAAGGTGATAATGAAACATAGATAGGAAAAACCCTAAAAATTAAATCAGATAATTAAGCCGAATATAGTAATTAAGGCTCTAAGGGCCCCAAGTAAAGATCTTGGTCTATTGCTGTGGTCTTTAGGGTTTTATCCCGAGTACATAATATAGGGTATTATTAACTACGAAACCGTATCGTAACACACAAATACTTCTGGTGATAATGAATCAGGGTTGCGAAAAAACCCTGAAGATTATTGTGGCCTTTAGGGGTTTCTTCCGGGCACATAATATAGATTATTATTCACTGTGATAAAGTTTGCACACGAACAAATCTATGCGAAAAACCCCATAGATAGTGGTGGTCTTTTGGGTTTTTTCCTAAGCATATAATATAAGTTATTATTCGCTGTGATGAAGTTTGCACACGAACCAATCTAAGGTGATAACGAAACATTGATAGGAAACACCTTAAAAATTAATTCAGATAATTAAGCCGAATATAGTAATTATAATTCTAAGGGCTCTAAGTAAAAGTCATAGTCAGTTGCTGTGGTCTTCAGGGTTTTATCCCGAGTACATAATATAGGCTATTATTCACTACGATGAAGTTTACACACAAATACATCTGGTGATAATGAAACATAGAGGCGAAAAAAACCCTGAAGATTGTGGTAGTCTTTAGGGTTTCTTCCCGAGTACATAATAGAGGTTATTATTCACTGTGATGAAGTTTGCACACGAACAAATCTAAGGTAATAATGAAACATTTATAGGAAAAACGCAAAAAATTAAATCAGATAATAATGCCGAATGTAGTAATTATGGCTTAAGGGCCCAAGCACAGGTCGTGGTCTATTGTACTGGTCTTTAGGGTCTTATACCGAGTACATAATACAGGCTATTATTCTCTACGATGAAGTTTACACACGAACACATATAAAGTGATAATGAAACAGGTATGCGAAAAAACCCTGAAGATTGTGGTATTTATTAATGTTTATCCCGAGCATATAATACAGGTTATTATTCACTGTGATGAAGTTTGCACACGAAAAAATCTAAGGTAATAATGAAATATTGATAGGAAAAACCCTAAAAATTATATCAGATAATTATGCCGAATATAGTAATTATGGCTTGAAGGGATCCATGTACAGGTGATGGTCTATTTGCTGGTCTTTAGGGTTTTATCCCAAGCACATAATATAGGCTGTTATTCACTACGATGAAGTTTACACACGAATACATCTAAGGTGATAATAAAACAAGGATGCGAAAAAAACCCTAAAGGTGTGGTGGTTTTTAGAGTTTCTTTCCCGAGCACATAATATAGGTTATTATTCACTGTGATGAAGGTTGGACAGTAACAAATCTAAGGTGATAATGAAATTGGATTGGAAACCATAAAAATTAAATCAGATTATTAAGCCTAATATAGTAATTATGGTTCGAAGGGCTCTAAGTAAAGGTCAAGGTCTATTAAGGCAGTCTTCAGAGATTTATCCCGAGTACATAATATAGGCTATTATTCACTACGATGAAGTTTACACACAAATACATCTGGTGGTAATGAATCACGGATGCGAAAAATCCCGGAAGATTGTAGTGGCCTTTAATGTCTATTGAGGAAGTCTTTAGGGTTTTATCCGGAATACATAATATAGGAAATTATTTACTACAATAAAGTTTACACACGAACTCATCTAAGATAATAATGACACAGGTATGCGAAAAAACCTTAAAGATTGTGGTGGTCTTTTGGTTTTTTTCCGAGCACATAATATAGGTTATTATTCACTGTGATGAAGTTTGCTCACGAACAAATCAAAAGTGATAAATGAAACATGGATAGGAAAAACCCTCAAAATAAAATCAGATAATTAAGTCAAGTAATTATATAGGTTATTATTCACTGTGATGAAGTTTTCTCACAAACAAATCTAAATTGATAATGAAACAGGGATGAAAAAAACCATCACAAACAAAACATAATCTGTAATTATGATGTGTAGAAATATACCAACACAACTCAGAATAATGCATTGTCATTTAACGAACACATAATGTAGGCTATTATTCACTATAATGAAGTAAATAGTAGCCATTATGTGTGAGTTAAATACGACGTTTTATTTGAATTGCACCATGAATTATAATTTCTACAATAAAATTGTAAAATGTAAAAATTTAGAACCCTTAAAGTTAAGATAAAAGTTAAATAAGACGTTTTATCTGAATTGCATTATGAATTATAATTATTACAATAAAAACGTCCTCAACACGCAAAAAGTGTAAAATGGGGAAAGATTAAGAAAGAAGAAGACAATAAAAATGTAAAACGTCAAAACTTAAAACACATTAAGTTGTTATATAACAATATAGCTAGGCAACTAACTTCGCTCATTAAAGATGCGCGTTTCATAACTCATAAAACACTCGTGTTTTATGCAGTGAATTATATATCCTTATTTGCCAAAATAGCACATCGTCAGCGAAAACAGTGAAACTTCAGTTTTTCTGAAATGATAAATGAGATTACCGCCATATATTAGCTAGTAATTGTTTTTTTCTGCTGATAAAATTTAATCGTACAATTATTTGAGAATCATGTAATAACATTCTGAGAAATTGTGTGTTTTCGTATGATTTATGTGCAAAATTTGGAGGTTACAATGCTCTACTGTAACATTTACATTTTTTGAATTGCACAATTTTTCTGGATTCACATTAAATATGCGCATTTTAAAACTCATAAAACACTCGTGTTTCATGCAGCGAATTATATATCCTTAGTTGCGAAAATAACACATCGTCAGCGAAACCAGAAAACAGTGAAACTTCAGTTTTTCTGAAATTATAAATGAGATTACCGCCATATATTAGCTAGTAATTATATTTTCTGCCAATAAAATTTAATTGCACAATTATTTGAGATTCATGTAATAACATTCTGAGAAATTGTGTATTTTCTTATGACTTATGTGTAAAATTTGGAGGTTACAATGCTCTACTGTAAAATTTACATTTTTGGAATTGCACTATTTTTCTGCTTTCACCGACGATATTTATTATTAAACACACGTGGATAATAGTATATTATACAACGAGCATATAATGATGACTATTAATAACGAAACGACGTTTACGGATCGAGCCGGTGAACGAGTGGAGTAAATCGTTGACGGTTGACAATTGCTACCATACTAGTGTTACGATGGCGTAGCAGTCTAAATGCCGCCGCACTGTATGCGATACATTGTTCGAGTACCTGGTTTAAATAACGTAAGGCGACATTTCTTTGTTTTAAGTTTGTCTAAGTTCTTTGAGTTGAAGTTACTTGAAGTCCAAATGACATTTTGGTAGTGTGTAATAATATTATATACGGTTGGAAGTGTATAATGGATCTGGTAGTGATAAATGGAATAATTATAATTGAGGGAATATAAGTACAATACATGTATAATGAGATAGTCGTGCACAAAATAAGTTAATATAATAAGTTTCATTCATTATTATATATGAACATGGATACAAAATTGGCAACGTAAAAATATTACTATTGTATTTAGATGTGGACTCTATGAAGACTATCGGGAAGCTGTTTATAAGACACAAACAAAAGTTGGATAAACGGGTATTATTTTACAAGTTGTTCATCGAACTACAACCTAACCTAACCTAACCTAACCTAAACTAACCTATTTACCATTGAAGTTATACTTTATATCAAACGCTGATAAATACAACAAGTTATATTGATGAATTGATGTAAAACGATAGATACATCAAGTCAAATTGACTCAGGATAGGATCCATTTAATTATTATATTGATGAAGTTACCACCGATTGCCAATAATTACACACAGCAGTTCGACAATATGTTCTTAAACCAAGCAAAACATCTAGGAATAACGAATTGATCAAATTTCCTGGATGAATTCTATCAAACGATGAACAAAATAATAACTGGGAACAAACGCTAAAATCTAATTATTTGATATATAGATTTAGATCTACATGACTAGTTCCAGTTAACTTATCAAATTTCACAAAAATGCTTGTGATATCCAAAACTTTAAATATAGTTACAAATAAAATAATGGAGAATGATCAAATGGTTCCTAATGATTTAAAAGATTCCTGATTAGGTCTAAGAAGAGAACCAATGGCATTTGAGGAATTCATTGGCACTTTACAAACCGAAAACTTGAGCAGAAAGGTACCACCCAATCTGATAAATATGAAGACAACCTCTCTAAATATGCATTTTTCATCTTCGGATTCCGTCTGCTACTGGACGTCAGCTTATCAGGCTTAGTTTTACTTTATTAACTACTGCCTTAAAAAGTTCATAGAAGGTATACCATTTTTTAAAATTACTCAATCTGGAGATTCTTCATCTCGCTGTACTCGAAATTTATATTTAGTATATTACATATTTATATTTTTTATATGCATATTTTTTATTTATTATTTAACGTTTTGTATATTCATTTTATATTTTTCAACTATTTGTAGCTGAAAATATGAAAATATAGGATTCTAGCAACGAGTTGCCTTTGCAATTATGAACGAAACATGTAATTTTGCTATCCTATTATTTAGAGGTAATATTTTCCCTAACAAGAAAATTTTTATCAAGTGGCTAGTGCGAAATAATATATATTTAACCGCCCTTATAAATTATGTCCATTATAACCTCCGTATTTCCTACATTTATAAATGTATATAGATCCAACTTGTATGGGACTAATGGAGGTAGATAGTCATTCTCTGAAATATCGGTAAATATTATATCTTTTGGTGACCAATGAATAAATTATTGCAATAAATTACACCTAAAACAATTTGAATGTTCTGATTTAGTTCCATTCAAGCATTTCAGTTGGATTAGTAATACGTTTTAATGTGTTTAATATAAAGGCAAAAATTCATTACTCAATAATATTAATAAAGTGCATTAATGATGCAGACGGGGGTATGTATTACATATAGCACAAGTGCAAATTCTCGATGCAATTAATAATTCATGTAATTAAATCGATTCACTTATTTCATAATTTCTTATTTATATGACACAAATGATGAACTAATATGTGAGTGTTAGGAATATAATTTGAATACATATGAGGATGCAATGAATATAATTTTAACTACTTCGTGAGAGTTATTGCAATAAATTGCAGGCTGCGTTTAAATATGTTTTGCACATTTCGCATATTCACACATTCTACACATATTGCCACAAGATTTTGCCACGTAGTTATTTGTTTAGCAAATTATTGTCCATTCCAGCAGATAAGGTATTTGTCTACTATTTATATCACCATATAAATTATAATAATAATATAAATAAATAATATGAATTTAAAAATTCCATTGATTTAAAAATATTAATTAATATTAAGCTAGACAGTTTAGTAATAAAATTCATTAATTACGCTTTTGGTGAAACTATAAGAGGAATAATGTCCATTGCATGGGCACTAATTCTATACACGTACGTTTTTGCACAAATGTGTGATTTTTGAAAGAGAAATAGCCAAAAAATTGCCAGCACTAAGAAAGCTTATTAACAATATCTCAAATAATCATATATTTATATTAATACAATTTGATATTCATTAATACGATTTAATTTTAATAATGCGTAGAAACTTGTAGTTTTAAAATTTTCATAAATATTCGGGAATTCCACAAATATTTCAGAAAATTCCACTAAATTAATTTCCAATTTTTATTATGCCAAACATTGTAGAAAATACAACAAAATCGAAAGCAAATATTTATAAATTTTGTAGAATAAAAACATATATGACCAACTAGAAAGAAAATATCTTAAAAATTCTAGAAAACTTCTTGGCAATTTATCATATTTATAATTCCCGCAAATTTTTGACGAATTTTCTTTAATAATATTGGAAAAACATACCTGTTCCAGTATATAAATGGCAAATTCACCAGAATCCTTAAATAAAATTAGAAAAAATTGGTAAATATTATCATGATTTTGGAAATATTCGTATTTGATCCGATATATTAAAATAAAATTCATCAAATTTCCCGAAAATATGCTGAATTTTTTAGAAATTTTCAACAATTTAAAGCATATTCTCGCGAAATTTGAGAATTTTATTAAAAAAATTGGGTCTTTTTATAAAATTCTCAAATTTCCGAAAATATGCTTTAAATTGTTGAAAATTCCTAGAAAATTCAATTGTAGAGTACACATTTCCATAGTACATGTTTGTATTGTTCATACATATCCATATTCTGAAGAAGTCTTCAGGATTGCTAGGAAATTACATAAATATTCCCAAATATTCGCAAATATGTAGGAAATTGTAGAAAATTTAAAAAAAAACGAAAATTTCGTTCATTTAATTTTCGTAAATACATGAGAAAAGTGGCTCAATGTAACAAACAAGTGCTAAAATATTCTGAATACATTAAAGAGTAGAAACGTTCAAAGTTTTTGAAAATTTCATAAATATTCGGAAATTCAACATATGGACATATTTAAAAAATATACTTTTTCTAGAATATAAAAGGCAAATTTACCTGAATCTTTTACTAAAGTATAGAAAAAATTGGTAAATATTATCATGATTTTTGAAATATTCGAATTTTACCCGATTTTATAAAATTCTCAAAATTCGCGAAAATATGCTTTAAATTGTTGAAAATTCCTAGAAAATTCAATTGTAGAGTACACATTTCCATAGTACATATTTTAATTGTTCATAGATATCCATATTCTGAAAAAGTCTTTAGGATTGCTAGAAAATTTCATAAATATTCCCAAATATTACGCAAATATATAGAAAATTGTAGAAAATTTAAAAAAAAACCAAAATTTCGTTCATTGAATTTTCGCAAATATTTGGAAAAAGTGGCTCAATGTAACAAACAAGTGAAAAAACCATCTGAAAACATTGAAGAGTAGAAACATTCGAAGCTTTTGAAATTTTCATAAATATTCGGATATTCAACATATGAGCCGTTGAAAACCAAGTCTATTTTTTTTAAATTGAGAAAATTACGGAAACATGCAAACGGCAACATTCCTTGCGTATTTCTGGAAATAAATTTCTGGACACTGAATTAAAAAAATGACTTATCCTACTTTGATTTTCAACTGCTCAAGTATTTAAAAAAAATTCTAAAAATAATTCCTACTTTTAATATGTCGAATATTGTAGGAAATACAACAAAATTATAAGCAAATTTTTATAAATTGTGAAGGGAAAAATAACATATGGGTTGTTCGATGTCAAGTGATATATTGAAAATTCTAGAAAACTTCTTGGTAATTTCTATTATCTTCTTATCTCCGTACTTTTTTGAGGAAATTCGTTCAATAGTATTATAAATTACTTGCATGTTCCAAAATTTAAGGAAAAAACACCAGAATATCTATAATAAAATTCTCAAAAACTCTTTGAAATCGAAAACCTGTGAAACTTTTGCCTTAAGAAGCAAAACACAATAAATTTTCAACTGGATTTGTAGAATTCTATTAGAATTCTATCAATCAGCAATATTGATTGATTTTCAATAAAAAAATTAAACTATAACACATCAAATATATCATATTTTCGATTGTATCTATTATCTAAATTGTCTAAATCTATTATTTTCAACTGAAACTGGCATAAATTAAACTACAACTGTAAACTAGAACACATAAGAAATGTCATATTTTAGACTAAATCTGTCATAATCTGTAAAATTTTAAACTGCTATTGTCAAAAGCATTTTAGTTTTTATGTAAATCTATCAAAATATTCAACTGTTACCGTCAAAATATTTCTGTTACTGTCCAAATATTTTTACGTTGATCTGTCTAAATGTGTCATTTTCAACGGCAACTGTCAAAATTTACTAAAGAATTACCTTATGAAGTAAAACACAATATATTTTCACCTGAATCTGCAGAATTCTATTATTTTTTTCTAGAAACAATTATCAAGAATATTGATTGATTTTCAACAATATTTTTAAACCATAACACATCAAATATGTCATATTTTTGAATCAATCTATTGTCTAAATTGTCTAAATCTATAATTTTCAACTGAAACTGGTATAAATGAAACTATAACAGTCAACATCAGACTAGTTTTCTAGTTTTCAACTGCAGTGTGACAAAATCGTCATAATCTAACTGAAACTGAACTGTAACTGACAAAATCTAGAAAATATTTAACGTTAACTGTCGATATCTACAACATTTTTTTACTAACATTTACTAACATTTACAACTAAATTCTACAAATGAGTAAAATTTTCAATGAAACTGACAAAACTTGTCAAATTTTCAAATGCAACTATCCAAAGCTATTCATTTTTATAATTCCTGCATTGCAATTGAAGGAGTAAGTCGATAAAAGGACATATTCTAAAAAAATTTAAAATAAACGTCATCACTTTTTTGTTATCTTAACTGTAACTGAAAAGATGAAAAGTGTATATCTTATCAGTGAGTATGTATTAACTATGGTTACAAATTATCAATTGGAACTTTACTTGTAATTTTTTCAGTAACTGAAATTGTCAAAATTTACATTTTTCCAACTGAAACTGCCAATTTTTTTTTTCAACTATAATTATCAAAATCAGGAAATATTTTCGACGTATACTGTCGAAAACTACTACATTTTCTAACTTAACCCTACAAATGTGTTGAATTGTGAATTGTATGTGTGGAATGTGGTTTGTCAAAGTTTTGAATGCTACTGTCCAAATCTATAAATTTTTATATTCCTGCATTAAAATTGTGACAAAACTCGGTAAAATTTTCAACTACAACTGTAAAAATCAGTTAAGTTTTCATTTGAACCTGTCAAAATGTGCAACTGTTACTGTCAAAATATTTCTGAGTAGAACTGTCTAAATATATCATTTTCAACTGATACTGGCATATATTGAACTACAATAGGACCAAATAGGGCCAGTCAAAATATTTCTAAGTGGAACTGTCTAAATATATCATCTTCAACTGAAACTGGCATTTATTAAACCACAATAGTCCGAATTCGACCAGGCTTCAACTACAGTGTGATAAGCTTATCAAAATGTAACTGTGCAGTAAATATAATAATGTCAAAATTTAAAAAAATCCAACTGAAACTGTCAAATTTACAATTTTCAGCTGCACTGTCATAATTTGGAAAATTCTCAACGTCAACTGTCGAAAACTGCTAGATTTTAAAATTAAACCTTAGAAATGTGTTAACTTTTGAATTGACAGTGTCCAGGTTTGTCAAAGTTTTAATGCAACTATCCAAATATATAATTTTGTGTGAATTCCGCATTGAAATTGTGACATTGTGACTGCTACATTTTCTAACAAAAGCGTAGAAATGTGTTAAATTTTGAATTGAACGTGTCCAGATTTGTTAAATTTTTTAATACATCTGTACATTTTTTTTGTTACAAATCAAAACCTTCATGATCTTTCATGAAAAAAAAAATTCATAATTACCGGAAAATTATGAAACTTTTTGACCGTTAAAAAAAAGTCATGGAAAGATTTATAAAAATTCTCAAATATTGCGAAAATGCAGGAAAACTGTGCAAAAACTTCTCGAAAATTTAATTCAAGTGTACAAATTGCATAGTTTCCAAAATTTTCATAAATGGTTTGGTTGTGGTTTCATCCATCATAAATACAAGTTATTATTACATCATATTAATTTTTTCTTCATTTTATTCTTCTTTTGGATTACATACTGGTAGATATTTTTAATATATAAAGTTTTTTGGGTTATATACATTTTTTGTTATTTTTTTAAATCTGACAAACAATTTTAAAGTCCAAATACTCTTAAAAAAGAAATTATTTCAATATCATATATACTATACATAAAAAAATAAACATCTCTAAAGATGACCTAAATAAACCGAAACTAGTTATAGTAATAAAAGTATATTAGTAATAAAAAACTAATAAAATTTATATATACCAACAATCTTTTATACAATAAAATATTTACCAGTAAGTACTCCAAAAGAATAACTAACATAAGATAAAATCAATATAATATTACAATAAATGTTATCTGTTTTCCACAGTAACTTCAAATCTTCAAAGAGCCTTATTAGAAATTAGACAGTATCGAAATATACAGTATATAGACAGTATCGACAGTATCGATAGTATCGACAATATCGACATATCAACATGATCCACAGTATACACAGTAACGATAGTATCGATAGTATTAAAATTTGACAATATTGTCGATACTGTCGATATTTTGACAGGTTAATATGAAAATTTAACTGATTTCGATACTTGCAGTTGAAAACTTTACTGATTTTGATAGATTCAGTTGAAAATATAAGATGTTTTATGTGTTACAGTTGTAAATTTGTTAAAATTTCAATGCAGAAATTCAAAAACTGATAGATTTGGACAGGAGCATTAAAAACATTGACAAACGTGGATACTTTCAATTCACAATTTAAGACATATGAACGGTTTATTTAGAAAATGTAGTAGTTGTCGACAGTATACGTTGAAAATTTTCCAGATTTTGATAATTACAGTTGAAAAAATGTAAATTTGACAGCTGCACTTGGAAAAATGTAAATTTTGACAGTTACATTTACATTACATACACTTTACAGTTACATTTAATTTAGAGTTACATTATAGCGATTTTGCCAGACAGCAGTTAAAAACTGGTCCAATTTGGACTGTAGTAGTTTAATATATGCTAGTTTCAGTTGAAAATAATAGATGTATTATTCACTTAGAAATATTATGACAGAAATAATTGAATATTTTGACAAATTAACATGAAAACTAAACTGATTTCGACAGTTGCAGTTCAAAATTTGATAGATTTTGATAGATGCAATCGAAAATATGACATATTTGATTGTTACAGATTATAAATTTTGTTGAAAAATAGTCAATATTCCTTCAAGAAAAAATGAATAGAATTCTACAGATTCAGATCAAAATATATCCTGTTTTACTTCTTAAAGTAAAAATTTGGCACATTTTGACATTTGCAGTTGAAACTGATAGATTTAGATAATATTTTGACAGTAGAGAGGTATAAATAAAAACTTGACTGATTACGACTGTTGCAGTTGAAAATTTTACAGGTTTTGATAGATGTAGTCGAAAGTTTTTGATATGTCATATTTGTAAATATGTCATAATTGAATGTATCAATTGAAAAAAGGACAGATTCTGCCAGAGTAAGATTTTGGAAAACAGAAAGAAAACGTATTATTTTTAGGGGATAATATCATATAACAAGAAAAGTTCCAATTGATAATTTGTAGTTATAGTTGATACATAATCATAGACGAAATATACATTTTTTAATATAACTAACAATTAAGATTATAAAAAAAGTTATAAAGTTTATTTTTAATATTTATGTATCATGTCCTTTTTTCCACTCACCCATTCAATTTCAATGCAGGAATTATAAATATTAATAGCTTTAGACAGTTGCATTAAAAATTTGACAAATTGGGACATTTTCAAATTAAAATTTAATACGTTTGTAGAATTTAGTTGAAATATGTTGCAGATTTCGACAGTTAACGTTGAAAATTTTCCAGATTTTGTCAGTTACAGTTAGATTATGACAATTTTATCACCCTGCAGTTAAAAACAGGTCTGATTTTGACTGTTGCAGTTTAATATATGTCAGTTTCAGTTGAAAATAATAGATTTAGACAAATTATACGATTAAATCGAAAATATGATACATTTGATGAGGTATAGTTTGAAAATATTGTTGAAAATCAATCAATATTCCTGATAATAGTTTCTAGAAATGAATAATCGAATTATAGAATCAGGTGAAAATGATATTGTGTTTTACTTCATAGAGAGTTCTTTATGAAACTTTTTCACCGTTGAAAAAAAGTCATGGAAACATTTATATAAATTCTCAAATATTTCGAAAATGCAGAAAAACTGGGTGAAAAACTTCTGGAAAATAAAATTAAAGTGTACAAATTCCAAAGTTTCAAAAATTTTCATAAATATTCTGGAGAAATCAATTGATTTGCTAGGAAATCGAAAATTAAAGAAATTATAAATATCATGATATAAGTACAAATATTGCAATATATTTGTTGTGGTTTCATCCATTATAAATACCAGTTATTATTATATTATATTGATTATTTCTTCATTTTACTTTTCTTTTGGAATACTTACTGGTAGATATTTATATTATATAAAGTTTTTTTGGGTTATATACATTTTTTGTTTTTTTTTAAATCTGACAAACAATTTAAAAGTCAAAATACTCTTAAATTTTTTTTTCAATGTCATATACTATTCATAAAAAATAAACATATCTGATGATGGCCTAAATAAGCCGAAACTAGTTATAGTAATAAAAGTATATAAGTAATATAAAACTAATAAAATTTATATAAACCAAAAATCTGCTATATAATAAAATATCTACCAGTAAGTACTCCAAAAAAAGAAAGAACAGAAGAAAATATCAATATAATATTACGATAAATATTATCTATTTTCCAAAATTACTTCAAATCTTGAAGGAGCCATATCAGAAATTAGACAGTATCGAAATATACAGTTCAGAGACAGTATCGACAGTGTCGATAGTATCGACAGTATCGATATATCGACAGTATCGACAGTATCGATAGTACCGACAGTATAAACAGTATCGATAGTATCGACAGTATCGACAGTATCGACAGTATCGACAGCATCGACAGTTGACAATTTCGAAATATTAGAAATTAGAGAAAAATATTATTTCAAGGAAATGTGCTAAAATACATTCTTTTCTGCATATTTACAGTAATTGACTGCAAGTTGGAAGTTACAGAATTATAAAAATTCAATTGCAAATATCTACAAAATATGTCAAAATATGTAGAAAATGTCTCAAACATTTAATTGAACTGTACAAATTCTACGGCTTTCCAAATTTTCATAAACATTCTGCAAAGTTCCATAGATTTACTAGGAAATCTAAAAATTATAGAGATTATAAAAAACATGTACAACAATCTTGAGAATATAATCTTCAATAAATTTTAACACGATATAACATTGATTTTTTATATAATATATTAAAATATATATTATAAATTATCAAAACATTTTATTTGTTTGAGAATATTTACAGGAATATTTCCAACTTTGCATGATGATGCAAATTTTTCATATTTTTAGAGATAAATCAGTTTTAGTAATAATTCATGTATTCTTCGAAGTTATCCATACTAAAATATATTATTTGTTAGTACTAAAATTGCATGTTTTTGGGACGCAGAAGCAAATGCGTTATTGTTTTTGTAAAGTTTTCATTATCATTTCCTGTGAACCATGATACAACAATGAAACTCTTTCTTGCTAAATTAAGTATGTGCCAGAATAAACAGTACTGAAGTGTAGACAACCAAGCATATAAGTATTGAATACTGCGCAGTGAATGTGGTTGGTTGCATAGACTTCAATACAAAACACTTTTAGCATACTTGTCATTTCAACTTATTTGTGTCAAATTGGAAATGCCCGCGATATAATATTGTTATTAAATTTGCATCTAGTCAGATATAATCTAGTAATTCTAGAATTATTATGTTTAAGATGAAGACATGGGATATATTTGATCCCATCAAAATCCCCAAGAAAATGCTGGAGATGTCGGCTGTGTGGCCTCAGAGGAACCCATCAAAATTCTACAGGCTACGCCACATGACGGTCTGGGTTCTCGACCTCAGTTTCTGCGTGACACTCTTCATGGAGATGAATCTTAACTTCGCCGAATCAGACTATGAGCATCTCACCGAACTCATTTCTTTTATGGCATCCGAAGTTCCATTCCAGTTTAAACACCTGGTCTTCTCTCTGCGTGGCATGAAGCTCCTCGATGCGCTTGACGATTTAAAATCAGATGTTTTCACTAATCACCCAAAAGTCTGCGACAAATTTCCCGAAAGGAACATAAAGCGCGTGAGGATCATCAGTGTAATGTTCTTAGGAATCGTAGCCGCTCTCGTCAGTCTGTTCGCCTTGAAGCCAGTATTCTGCGAGGACAAATCTGCTATTCGTTTCGAAGTGTATGACCTAGGCATGTGGATAGTGCCATGGCACTGTTTTGAGGTTTACGAGATAGCCATTGGGTGCTGGAACAGCTGCTGCATGGACGTTCTGGTCTTGGGACTGATATCCATCGCCGTTTCACAATTCCAGATCTTGCATCATAAACTGTTAAACGTACGAAGATGGGCCGCATTGAGCTACGACCAAGTTGATGCTGGAGAGACCAATGTTTCCGAAGAAATTAACGATGACATCGACCAGAACGTGCACGATAGACTAAAGGAGTGTGTTGAACAGCACCTTGCCATTATTAAGTAAAGTTGAATTTAGTTACTTCTATAAGGTACTCAGCTAAAACTGTTCGGCAAAATTCGGCAAACATGCATATTAACTACAGACTTTCCAGAACTGCTCGGTTTAATTTAAACTCAAATATTAAAAAAAATGCCAATACTAACTTGCAAGATACCAGAAGATGATCAAGATGATGTATCACCTCCTCGATACCTCCCAGCTAGTATGACCTATTTACTTTATACCTGCCTACTTACCATTCCACTAAATTACTTATCTACTACCTACCTTCTAGATAACCAAGTAAAAAGCAAGTCTTCTGTTGAAGATCATTTGGTGATACAAAGTTTAGAGCATTGATAATCATACACAGTTTGTTCTTGTTGCAGCAAGAGATGCACTCCTAATTTAAAAACCTCAATTTTACTTCAAGCAGTAGCAATGTTGAGAAGTATGTAGTGTGAAAATTTCATGGTAAACGTGGCCCAAAACATGAGTGTCTTTACAATTCAGGTTTTGATCAGGTTCAGTTTATTCATCAGCCTGAATTTCGAAATATATAATTTAACATAAAAGTAAACGAAAATCGAAAATTCAACTATTATTATAATCGATAATCTAAACTGCATTATAAATCAATTATTAGTTTTCGACGTTAAAATATTTATAAATTTATTTATTCAGCATGAAGCCTATCTTTTACCGTGTGAGCCGCGTTTCTGTTTTCTTTCTGTAAGTTTTTCTCCGCTTCTTCCTATGTTGCTTCAAAAGTTTGGCTTCATCCCATGTACTCCCTCGTCTCTTAATTTCTTGTCTAATACCGTCATTCCATTCTTTCCTGGGCCTGTTTTTGATTTTATCTTTTTGTTCTGGTCTCATAAATTCTCTTGACATTTATTTCTTCTCCAAATCTTCTCCCATCCATTCTTTGCCCTTCATTTATTCTATCTTCTACAGGTTGTATTTATAAGTTGTTTCTTATTATATAGTTTCTTATCTGATCTCGTCTTGTTATGTTATGTTTATAGTCTTCTCTTCTTCTCTCATTTTTTTTGCCTTTCTTTTATTTAACTTCTACTGGTTCTATTTCTATGTTGTTTCTTACTATATCGTTTCGTATCTGATCCAGTCTTGTTATGTTATGTTATGTCTATATTATTCTCTTCTTCTCCCATTCTTTCTTTTGCCCTTCTTTTATTTTATCTTTTACAGGTTCTATTTCTAAGTTGTTTCTTATTATAATGTTTCTTATCTGATCTTCTCTTGTTATGTTATGTTATGTCTACAGTCTTCTCTTCTTCTCCCATTCTTTCATTTGGCCTTCTTTTATGTTATCTTCTACTGATTCTATTTCTACGTAGTTTCTTATTATACTGTTTCTTATCTGATCATGTCTTGTTATGTTATGTTATGTCTATAGTTACTATAAAATGACGGTAGATACCGATGCAAAGAAAAAGTCAAAAAGGAAGGCTCAAGAAATAATGGAATGACGGTAGGACGGTAGATACCGTCATTCCAATATTTCTTGGGCCTTCCTTTTTCATTCTTTCTTTGTGTTCTGGTCTTATAAATTCTGCTGAATTTTTTTTCTTCTCCAAATCTTCTTACATTCTTTTATTTGCCCTTCGTTTATTTTATCTTCTACTGGTTCAATTTCTAAATTGTTTCTTATTATATCGTTTGTTATCTGATCCTGTCTTGTTATGTTATGTTATGTCTATATTTAGTCTTCCCTTCTTCTTCCATTCTTTCTTTTGCCCTTTTTCTATTCTATCTTCTACTGGTTCCATTTCTAAGTTGTTTGTTATTTGATCTTGTCTTGTTATGTTATGTTATGTATATAGTCTTCTCTTCTTCTCCCATTCTTTCTTTTGCCCTTCTATTATTTTATTTTCTACTGGTTCAATTTCTTAGTTGTTTCTTATTAAATCGTTTCTTATTTGATCTTGCCTTGTTATGTTACGTTTATTGTCTTCTCTTCTTCTCTCATATTTTCTTTTGCTCTTCTTTCATTTTATCTTCTACTGGTTCTATTTGTGAGTTGTTTCTTATTATATCGTTTCTTATTTGATCCTGTGTTTTTATGTTATCTTATGTCTATATTCTTCTCTTCTTCTCCCATTCTTTTTTTTATCTTCTTTCTTCTACTGGTTCTATTTCTAAGTTGTTTCTTATTATATCATTTCTTATCTGATCTTGTTATGTTATGTTATGGCTCTAGTCTTCTCTTTTTCTCCCATTCTTTCTTTTGCCCTCCTTTTATTCTATCTTCTTCTGTTTCTATTTCTAAATTCTTTCTTATTATATTTTTTCTCATTTGATCTTGTCTTGTTATGTTATGTTTATAGTCTTCTCTTCTTCTCCCATTCTTTCTTTTGCTCTTCTTTTATTTTATCTTCTACTGGGTCTATTTCTAAGTTGTTTCTTATTATATCGTTTCTTATCTGATCCTGTCTTGTTATGTTATGTTATGTCTATATATAGTTTTCCCTTCTTCTCCCATTCTTTCTTTTGCCCTTCTTTTATTCTATCTTCTACTGGTTCTATTTCTAAGTTGTTTCTTATTATATCGTTTCTATTTGATTTTACATTATTATGTTATGTTTATAGTATTCTCTTCATCTCCCATTATATGTTTTGCCCTTCTTTTATTTCATCTTCTACTGGTTCTCCTTCTAAGTTGTTTCTTATTATATCGTATCTTATCTGATCCTGTCTTGTTATGTTATCTTATGTCTATATTGTTCTTTTCTTCTCCCATTCTTTTTTTTGCTCTTCTTTCTTCTACTCGTTCTATTTCTTAGTTGTTTCTTATTATATCGTTTCTTATCTGATCTTGTCTTCTTACGTTATGTCTATGGTTTTCGCTTCTTCTCCCATTCTTTATTTTGCCCTTCTTTTATTTTATCTTCTACTGGTTCTATTTCTAAGTTCTTTCTTATTATAATTTTTCTTATCTGACCCAGTCTTGTTATGTTATGTTATGTCTATAGTTACTATAGAATGACGGTAGATTCCGATCCAAAGAAAAAGAAAGAATAAAATGACGGTAAATACCGCCATTCCATTCTTTCTTGGGCCTTCCCTTTTTACTTTTTCTTTGTGTTCTGGTCTTATAAATTCTCCTGACATTTCTTTCTTCTCCAAATCTTCTCACATTCTTTCATTCATTTTTACCATTCGTTTATTTTATCTTCTACTGGTTCTATTTATAAATTCTTTCGTATTATGTCGTTTCTTATCTGATCCTGTCTTGCTATGTTATGTTATGCTATAGTCTTCTCTTCTTCTCCCATCCTTTCTTTTGCCCTTCTTTTATTCTGTCTTCTACTGGTTCTATTTATAAGTTGTTTCTTATTGTATCGTTTCGTATCTGATCCTGTATTGTTATGTTATATTATGTCTATAGGCTTCTCTTCTTTTCCTATTCTTTCTTTTGCCCTTCTTTTATTTTATCTTCTACTGGTTTTATTTCTAAGTTGTTTCTTATTATATCGTTATGTTATGATATGTCTATAGTTACTGCATTGTCTTTTATCTCCTGATTTATATATTGGCAGTACAATCTCTATATTCTATTCTTTTTGTGTTTTTTCTTCCTAGGTATGTAGTTTTTTTATTTCATTTCAGTTCTGTCAGTTTCTTCATTCCTTCTTCTCCTAGTGTTTTATCCACGTCAGTTGTTATCTCATCTATTCCCGCTGCCTTTCCATTTTTAATGATTCTTATTGTTTCTACTATCTCATTGTTTTGTATATCGTCATCTTCTTCTATTCCTGGTTATCCTTTTCTTCTTTTTGTTCTTCTACTATTTCATTTGACTTTGGTTTTGGTAATTATTCACAGTATTTTTTCTTTTCCATATTTACATTATTTATGTTTCGTCTCTGATTATGTTTCCTTTTTTATCTCTTATGTTCATCATGATATGTTTCTTTCTTCTGTCTGGGCTATGTTATTGTTCTATAGAATTGTTTTTGGTTATCCCTGAAGTTGTTATTCATCTTTTTCCGAAATTTATCCAGTATTTTTCAATGACTTTCTTTACCTCATACTTTACTCCCTTCCTTGCCTCTTGATATTCTTCATATTCTTCTTTTTATTTTATGTTAAGATATTTTTGCGAATTTACTTCTTTACTTCTAAATTGGCTTTTTTATCTCCTCGTTCCCACATACTGTCCTTTTTCCCGTTTTATTTATTATTTTTTAGTTCTACAGCTTATTTTTGTTGCTTCCTATATGTTGTTTTTTTAATGTAATGTACATATTCTTTACTCCTTTCTGCATCCTATCTTTTCCTATTTTTACTCTCATTTCTTCTTAGTACGATCCTGTCTTCTTATGTTACGTTATGTCTATGGTCTTCTCTTCTTCTCCCATTCTTTCTTTTGCCCTTCTTTTATTCTATCTTCTACTGGTTCTATTTCTAAGTTTCTTATTATATCGTTTCTTATTTGATCCTGTCTTGTTATGTTATGTTATGTCTACACTTACTGCATTGTCTTTTATTTCCTGATTTGTATAATGGCAGTACAATCCCTATATTGTTGTTTTTTTTCTTCCTTAATGGTTTCATTTTAGTTTGTTTAGTTAATTTCAGTTATGTCAGTTTCTCCAATCCTTCTTCTCCTAAGTTCTTATGCATGTATGTTGTTATCTCATCTATTCCCGCTGGCTTTCATTTTTTGTATTGTTTTTATCTCATATTTTTGTATTTCGTTATCTTCGTCTATACTTGGTTAATCCTTTTCCTCTTTTCGTTCTTTTTCTATTCCATATGTATCGGTTTTTGTTAATTCTTCACAGTATATTTTCCATATTTATATTATTTTTGTTTCGTCTCTGATTATGTTTCTGCTGCTTTTCCATTTGTCATATTTCTTATTGTTTCTACTACGTTATCCATTTGAATTCTGTTATCCTGGTCTATTCTTGATTATTCATTTTCCTCTTCTTGTTCCATTCAATTTGGCTCTATTTTTGTTAATTCTTCAAAGTATTCTTTCCATTTTCGCATTACCTTTGTTTCGTCTCTGATTGTGTTTCCTTTTTTGCCTCTGATGTTCATCATGGTATATTTCTTCTTCTCTCTGAGCTATTTTAGTGTCCCACAGAATTAATTTTTGGTTTTCTTTGAATTTCTCATTCATATTTTCTCCGAAATTTACCAAGGATTTTTCTTTGATTTTCTTTACCTCTTGCTTTACTCCATTCTTTGACTCTTACTATTCTTCATAGTCTTCTTTCTATTTTGCTTAGATATTTTTGAGAAAAAATATTTAAGATCCCAAGAAAGAATGGAATGACGGTAGATACCGTCATTCAATTTTTTCTTGGGATATTTTCTTACTCTTTCTGTGAGTTCTGGTCTTATAAATTCTCCTGAAATTTCTTTCTTCTGCAAATCTTCTCACATTATTTCATTTGCCATTCGTTTATTTTATCTTCTACTGGTTCTATTTATAAGTGGTTTCGTATTATGTGGTTTCTTATCCGATCCTGTCTTGCTATGTTATGTTATGACTATGGTCTTCTTTTCTTCTCCCATCCTTTCCCCAGGAACTTTCTTTGGCATCCTTTTAATGAATTTTCGCAATCCAGAGTATTGGTTTAAATTCCGTCAGAAAATTGAAATGTTTTTCTATAATAAATGAAATATTGAAATCGTTAATTTTTTTATAAAATCAGTTCTTAAAATTTAGGTAGAAATTATTGTAATGCTGACAGAAATAATAGCAAATCTGAAAGTAATCATTACAGTTATGAGTCATCTTTGAAATTTTGACAGAATAATCGAGATTTTGGTAGAAATAACATGAATTTTCCAAAAAATAATTGAAAATTGTACATTAATAATAAAAATTTACGTTTTACGATTTCGGAGAAATTTAATTTTTCGGGTAAGGTATTACAAAGTTAATAATAATCATTGAAAATTTTACTTCAATCATCCGAAATGTGTCAGCCATCATGAAAATGTTGACAAAACAAATGAAATTTAACCGAATAATTAATAAGAAAAATTAAAGCTTGGTAGACATAATATATCAAAAATAATTAAAAGTTTTACAGAAATCATTGATAATTAGTGTAATGAATGAAATTACGTCAGAAAATTGAAATGTTTTACAATAATATATGAAACTTTCACAGTAATCATTCAAATTTTGACTTCTTTCTTTGCTTCTTGATATTCTTCATAGTGATAAGTGTTTAGATCCATTCTGATTGTACGTGAAATCAACAGGCAATAAAAAAAAAAATGGGGAAAAGGACAGAATGGTAGAACGAGAAGATAAAAAGCAAAATTAGAAGTGGCAAACATATCTAAGTACAAAAAAAGACGGAATACTTTAAAAAATTCAACAGGTGAGATCAGCACTATCAGGTAATTTAAAGTCGGTCTTTAGTTTACATCCTCTTGCCATGTAAACTAAAGGCCGACTTTATATTACCTGATAGTGCTGACCTCACCTGTTGAATTCTTCGTAGTAGTCCTTCTTTTTTCTACTTAGATATTTTTGCCACATTTAATTTTGCTTTTTATCTTCTCGTTCCACCATTCTGACTTTTTCCCCATTTTTTAAATAATATTTTCGTTCCACAGCTTATATTTGCTGATTCCTGTATGTTGTTTTTAATTGAAACAACATATTCTATACTCCCTTCTGTGGTCCTATCTTACGATTCTGTGTCCTATCTTCTCATATTTTTACTCTCACTTCTTCTTAGTACGTCTGTCTAATTGTGCTTTCTTATCTTTTTTCTATCTTCTCCTATTTTTACTCTTATTTCTTCTTAGTACGTCTGTCTAATTGTGCATTCTTACCATCTTATTTTTTCCTTCATCTTTACTCTTCTTCTGTCGAGTTTTCTTCACTTTCCTTATTTATTTTCATGTCCATCTTTAGTAGGTAATAGTTAGATAATTTTTACTTTCCACATTTTTGACTCGTTTCAATTTTGTCTTGTTTATCAGAAAGTAATCTACTATGGACTTTTTGTTGCGTGTTGCTTGTACCTTTGTGTATTTATGTATATCCTTGTGTCTGAATTTTGTGTTTGTTATTATCAGATCATTTTCTACACACAATTTCATTATTCTTTCTCCGTTGTTATTCTTTGTTTCTTCTCCTTCTTTCCCCATCAGATCTTCTATCCCTTTGTTCTCTCTTTCCACTCTTCCATTTGGGTCTCCCATGGTTATCATGTTTTCTGTTCCTTAGTCTATTTCTCTTTGTATCTTTAACCTAAATTTGTATTTGTCTTCTATCTTTGTGTCTTTGTTTACTCCTTATGCTATTAAAATCGTCCATACTTCTTCATTTATTTCCATTTGAATTGCCATTATTCTTTCCTTTACGTATTGCTGCTTTACTACATTTTTATGGTGAGATTATTATACCGACTCCTCCTGAACATAAGATCCAACACCCTTTATGTATTCTTCTAGTTCTTGTTCCTTTCTTTTTTGTTTGTGTTATTCCCATTATCTATTTGTTGTTTGATCATTTCTTTCCTCCTTTCGCTCTTTATTTCTCTACTACTCCTGACCATAAGATCCAATACCATTTATGAATTCTACTAATTCTTGTTCCTTTATGTTTTGTTTGTGTCATTCCTATTATCTATTTGTTGTTTGGTCATTTCTTCTACTATCTCCACCTCTTTGGTCTTGTAGCTCCTTACGTTCCATGTTCATATCCTTATGTCTTTTTTCTTTATGATTTCTCTATCTATATTTTATCTTACTTATTATTCTTTCTTCTCCAGTTTAATTGCCAGTTCCCATGCCATTGTCTTTTTTTGTGTTCTGTTCTTTTTCTCTCTTGTGTTAGTTTTTTTGGGATTTTGGTCTGTCCTTTGAACCCACTAGCATTTTTTCTCGTCTATTATCATTTACTTTGTTTTTACTATTACTATATTTCTTTCCTTTTTTCATTGTGTCAATAATAATCATCATCATTTTAACATTGGTAAGAATAACTTATTATATAGTTATGTGAAAATATCGTAGAATTATTAAATTAATGCTATAATATTAACATTTCAGGTACTGCGCTGACCTCGAGATCATTTACAATATATATGTTATGATACAATTCGGCGCCAGTGTTATGGCCTTATGTAACAATTATTTTCAATTCTTGGTAATTATAATAATTTTATTTTATTTGTAACGAACGAATGAATCATCGTGATGAACCTAAGAAACACAGTTTGATTCAACACTTCGGACTTCAAATTAACACATTCTTCATTTTTAGTTTACTGACAACAAAGTGAAAATTATATTCTTGGTATTTCACGTCACTGGCTTAATCATACAGCTTGGAATGTACTGTTTCTATGGAAACAATTTAACGCTAAGTGTAGGTATTTTCAACTACTTTGCTGCAGATTGCAAATTATTTTTATTTTGTAGAGTGAAACTATTAGAGATGCCTGTTATCATTCCGAGTGGTATCATTGTGGACCTCGGTCCAAGAAGGCTCTGATACTGATAATGGAACGTGCGAAACGTCGGACGGTCCTCACCGCTGGAAAAATATCTGAAATAAGCTTGGCTTCATTTGGCAGTGTAATATTGTGGTGAAATTTGAGCTGCGCAAAAGATAACAGATATTCTTGCAGATGATGCGGTCTACTTATTCTTACTTTGCGGTGATGAATTGCCTTTATGGGAAATAAATATATGAACAGGCGCTTTGCAATCTTGGTTTTATGATGCTTATCAAAAATTATATAATTAATGCTTTAGTATTTAAATTTATTTGCAAAACTTCTGTTCTTTGGATGTGTCTATGATATGATAAGTTATATCATATTTTTGCTCAATATTACCATATTTTTGAATTTGGCACGTGATTAAAATATTCTCAGTTAAACAAATGATTTCAGTTGAATTGAATTAATATAAAAACAGTCTGATATATACTTTATTACTATTAATTGTGATGATATTTCATGTAGTAGTAGTTAGAACTTAATTCGGCTATCAACCTAACTTGTCTTTTCGACGTTATTTCATATATTTATCGAAGATATATTTATCATTTAAAACAACTATTCATATTATTTTAATACTGGTTTCTCCGCTGAAAATTTTTATTATTTATCTAGGAATGTTTTTTTCGATAAAGAATTAAGAAGAATCAAGAATTAATTTTAAAAAAACGGATACACCCATAGTTGCTTCTTTTTTTAAATATTGTTGTTGCTGTAGTAAGTGTTAAAATAAAATACACATTATCTGCAACTACCTACTTTCTTATTCTGATGAACACTTGCATTTGAAATATGAGATTCCATAAGCAGACAACGGTAATCATTGATATTATGAATTGATGGAACTTATCAAAACTTAATCCAAACTTATCAACGGATGTTACCATACAGTTTTAATTTGAGTCAATTAAGAATATTTGAATTAAAACTCAGAGTTCCTCGTTGACAAAACACATTTATTACATCTGTAATATTTCTCATGTTAAGGTTAATTATTTCAATCATGTAATCATGTAAAAAATTGTACGTCCTTAATTTTGATAATTTTGATAATCAACATTAAGGAGTACAATTTTTTACATAAATGATTGAGATATTTATTATAGTTCAAATGTACATTTTGTTCGCCATACGAACATCTTTTGTAAGAATATACGAAAATGGAAATCTGAGTTTTAATTAAAAAAATTACTTAGCTCCTATCACCTAAGATATTTGTTATTACTTTTTTTAAAATTTATTTATTATTATTATCAGCTTATTACGTACGACTCGATGGTTTAGTCTTTTTTAATTTAAATTCGATACTGTCATTGAGACTGTTAAATTAAACATATCAGTTTTCGAATATTTTGAAGAATAATCATGCAACAGAAAAGGGGTTGGACAAGTTACTAATTGAAAATTGTGAATACAAAAATAGAATATAAGAATATTCTTCGGCAAATTTCCAAAAATTTTTTTACTGCTGCATGCAACAGTACATGTTTTTTATTCAACATTCAAAGAACTGGCCTGATTTTCGATTTTTCTGTCGTATTTTACAAAATTTTCAAGAAATTACAAAAAACATTTTCTTCATTAGATAATTTGAAAAATAAATTAAAACAAAACAAAATACCACTCATTTTCCACTCAAAATTTTCAATATTCTTGATAAACCTCGAAGCGTTTAGAAATAACAAAACATAAATTCTGAAAACATTTATCTTACATTTAGAATTTTCTGATATCCTCTTGTAATTTTCTAAAATTTTAATGACTGACTTAGAAATAAAATTTTCTTTAGTAATTAGTAGTAAGTAAGACTTTTGATAAAAAATGTGTGCTTGTTTTCTTAGTTACTCGTTAACAAGTGACAATAGGAAAAATGTTCACTATTAACGATTTGTTTCGGCCTAATGAATCAGATTTAAAGAGCACGGGCATCACTTTTGAGACACCCTGTATAATAAAAATGAAAAATCGTAAAACATTGTCATATATCTGATATTTTTCGGCATTTTTGTGATATTTCTGAAATTGTGATGATATATTTCTAGACAAAGTAGCACACGAATATACGAAATAAATTCAGAATTTGATTTATACGAAAATTTGAAACAGTCTTAAATTGGGTTTTCTTATGATTTTTAAGATTTTTTTTTGTTAAGATGTTTTTTTAATAAATACATATCAAATATTCACTAAGTTAAAATGGAATAGGAAGTTACGAAATATAAGAAGTGTCTAATATTCTTCTGCAATTCTCTGAAATTTATTTTCTTAATATTCTCTTTTGTACATGTTTTTCAAAAACTTTCAAAAACTGGGCTGATTTTGGATATTTCTGCCGTATTTTCCAAATTCTTCAAGACATGCTAGAAAAAAGAAACATTTTCTTAATTAGATAATGTGACAAAAAAATTTAAAAAGAACAAAATACCACTCAATATTCACTCACATTTTTCAAAATTCTTGATGCACCACAAAGAGTTCAGAAATAACAAAATAGGAAATTCTGATTTAGGACAGAGATTTATCTTACATTTGGAATTTTCTGATATCCTACTGTATATTTCTAAAATTTTATTGGTCCATCTTAGAAATAAGATTTTCTCAAGTAAATCAGTATCAGTATCATTAAAAAGTATTTAGTAGTATGTAAGAAATTTGATTAAAAATAATCATTGGATTATATATATATTTAAAAAAATTGCTAGTCCAGAAATTATAAAATATAAAATTCTCATACATTAGAAATTTTAGCATTCTTGTTACATTTTTTGAAAGTCTGTTTTCGGATGAGTTGAGAGATAAAAGAGTTAGGAATAAAAACAATGGGCACTTAAAAAAAGTGTTAAATTTGGAATTTTCTATCGTATTTTGATATGATGACTTATCTTATAACAAACATTATATAATAGGAAGTCTGCAAAATTTGATCTTAGAAATAAGATCTTTTCTAGTACGCAAAATAATTTTACAAAAATTGTCATTGGATTTCATATATGTATATAAAAAATGTACTAGTCCAGAAATAAAAAATATAGAATTCTCATACATTAGTAATTCTAGTATTCTAGTTACATTTTCTGACATTCTATTTTCGGAAGAGTTCGGAGAGATAAGAGTCTGGAAAGAAAACAAAGGGAAATTCCAAAAAATGTGTTAAATATGGAATTTGGAATAGGAATTTTGAAATAATGGGAAGATATTTTGATAAAAAATGGACATTAACTTAAAAATATTAAAAAAAATCACAGTCCGCAAAATTTTATTTTAGAAATAAGACTTTTTTTAGTACGCAAAATAGTATTTTCGGAAGAGTTCGGGGAGAAAATAGTTTGGAATCTTATATATTTGGCTTTAATAACATCATTTTAGAATTGAAATTCTATAGTAGGATGATATTGTGATGAAAAATTGTCATTAAATTTCAAATATTTAAAAAAATTCGCAGTGTGCAATAGTTTCAAAATAATATTTACGATATTTACGAAAAAATAGCCTTACAAATGTACAGTGAGACGAAGGTCGATAGCCCATTCCATATATCATGTATCACATCATACATAACATCAATACATCACATCAATGTAGTTATGTATATTATATTATATGTATTAAATATGTTGTAAATGATATACATACATTATATTATGTTGAAGCTAAAAATATCGATTATTTACTTTTGCAATTTAACTTTTGAAGTTTTAAATTAGGATTTAAGTAAGCATTTCTTTCATTTTTCTCGAAAATTTCTTATGTAAAGTGAATGGTTGGTGTACTTGCATTAATTTTAATATACTTTACTTTGCATTATACAGTTTGAGTTTATACAGCTTATTTGGGAACGCTTATACCATGTGGTTTATCATCGTTCACTGCTAATTCTAGACTGTCCACACACACATACACACACATGATCACTCCCTATCAATCCCAATACATAGCTAGACATAAAGTATTGCAATGTTTACGCAGCCGAACTAATATGATGATTCAAAATAAAAAAATCAAAAAGTAGGGTTACAATTTAAATTTTTTAAGTCGGTTTTGAAATTACCTTGAAAGTCCACTTTACCTTGAAGTTCACCTTCAAGGTAATTTCAAGGCCGACTTAAAATTTTTAAATTGTAACCCTACTGTTTGATTTCTTTGATTTTAACATAACATACCACCACCCCCTGTAACCCCATGACAGACCATAACATGACCCCCTTGTAACATACAACTTTTGTTGTATGGGGTGATTTTCGTGGGTTGATTAAGATGACCTCCCCTGTATATAACACACGTGCAAATTCTCGATGTAATTAATAAGTTATGTAAATGAATTGCCTTATTTCATAATTTCTTTTTATATGAGAGAAAGGATGAACTTATATTTGTGTTATTAATATAACATGAGTGCATAATGCAAACAATATAATTTTATCTACTTCGTGAGAGTTTTATGAATATATCGCAGGTTGCGTTTAAATATAATTTGCTCATTTCATATATTCACAAATTATGCACATATCGAAACCAGATATCGCCACGTAGCCACGTATTTGTTGACTAACTTGTTGTCGTATATATCCAAGCCCATTCTAACATATAAGGTATTTGTCTATTGTTTATATAAGCTTATATTTTATAGCTTATGCAAGGTGTGCATTTGTTTCTTGAAAAAAAAACACAGTTTTTGAGTTATAATACAAACTTGAATTATTTTAAATGGCAGCTATAGTTTTGGCATTGTTTTTTTTAAAGGACATTTTGTTCTCTTCATTGCGATACAAGGTTTTATAAGAAAATATTAATTTTTCTCCGATCATAACCTGAGCCGTACTAAATCACATACGCATTGAATTGTGTGAACCATAATATCCATTCGCATAATGTATACTATAATATATGTTAAAACTAACCCTTATTTGTAACGAACCCTGTAGGTTCTCCCTATGTTAGTACTTTAATGTAAGTCTACTAACACCCGCTTGCCTAGCAAACTCGCTAGGCACAATGTAACTAACATTTGCTTATTGCCTTCGGGCAGATTGCAAATTTCTTTGGAGAAAATTTAAAAAAAAAAAAAAAAAAAAAAAAAATGTTCTTAAAGTTTTTTCAAGTTTTTATTTATTTTTAATAAACTGAGTAATTAAAAACTATGTTTTTCATGGAAAACTCTATTTTCGCTTCTCACAGTAATACAAATAGTCCTGAACCGTGTTTATTTGTCGAAGTAAATAATAATTTTTATAAAGTTAATTTTCGAAGAAAGCCTTTATTTATTAAAGAAAGTATAGCAAACTTTATATCGTTATAAAGAGAAACATTTGCCCGTATTAATAATAACAAAACCAGCTATGACTGCATTGTATAAAAAATGTTTCTTTTATAACTCAAAAACTGTGTTTCTGTTTTCAAAAATCGAAAGCATATCTTGCACAAGCTTTTAAAATGACAACTCGTTCCTCATTTAACCGAATCTCTATGTCTTACGATTTTCGAGATCCCAATGCTTAAAATGAAATAAAAAACACGCCCTGTACATATATGTAGTTGTTTTTAATATTTTAATTGTATATTTACGAATTAAAGGCTTCACTCATAAAGCCACATAATTTAAACTCTTTTGATTATTCAACTTTGTTAATATCGGGGTGAATTATTTATACAGCTTTTTAATAATCGATCGTCGATAAAGGAAACAAAAGAGTGAGCGAGATGACATGTTCGCTGAATATAGTTGATATGCAATAAATTTACGAATAATTAATCTCTGCCGCATTCTCACGATTGTCGTAATAAGTAAATTTCTTAGATTCATTGGCTCTTTTGAGTCGGCCAGTTATTCATTTAATGTTCATCCTGTGTATGGTGGTAAGTACAACAATATCAGTGGTATACGAAAGTAGAGGTTGGTGAAGTGATCAATATAGCGGCCATACAGAATCGGATATAGCCACATTTTTGTATAACCGGACATGATGTGTCCATTTCGCATAGGCACAACAGTCATAACAGCCGTTACTCTTAGCAACGGCCGTTATAGTTAAGTAATTAAGGTCGTAAAGCAGATATGAAATAAATAACACACGCGGTAGAATATTGTGAAATCGAGGCGATAGCCGAGATTCTACAATCAACCGAGTCTGTTATTTGCTTATCAGCTATATGGCGTTTTGAACTTTTTATAATACTTTGAATATTTAATGTTTGTGGTTGATTCGTAAATTTTGCTTTTGTTTCCTTATAATAAAAAATTACGAGCGATTTGTGGCTTAATTGCGTAAAACCATAGCAACAGTTGTTTATAATATTGTTAACAAATAACAGCCGTGGATGATACATTTTAATGGCCATGGCTGTTTTAATACGCACATCGATTGAGCACAAAGTACTGTTAAAGCACATTTAACAGTACGGTATTATGAAAGATTAATAGTGGCTGTACCAGATACAAAAACTGCCCTAAAGCGAACTTGCGCTGTAGCAAAATTATGGTGTTTCTTCATTCCCACGGTGATGCCATATTTATTTTGGGCACCATAAAATAATAATCCATGAAAACTATTTAATCAAAAGCAGTAAGATTTTTATAAGTACAAATGTTTGGTTGCATAAAAAAATGTTTTGTATACCTTGCCAGCAAAATCGTTTAGGATCCTGGAGATGGTACTGCCTCGGCCATAAGGCAGCCTCGGCGTTAATTCTTCTGTCAGTACGTTAAAGAATGATTTCACAGCCTTGGTATACAAATAACTATTTATAATGGTTTGTATGGTTCCTTTGTTAAACCCATCCCATGACTTATCAATTTGAATGTGGATTTGACCCTAAAAGTTCAGCCTGCTGACCTTTCACAGGACAATTTTTTTGGCATGGCAAACTGGCATATCAAGTGATAATATGGTTATTCAATTTACACCTAGTCATATATTATTAATTTATCTCTATAATTATTATGTTTTAGATGAAGACATGGGATATATTGGAACCTGTAAACCTCCCCAGGAAAATGCTGGAGATGTCATCACTATGGCCTCGGAGGAACCCATCAGCATTCTACAGGTTCCGCCACATGATGGTCTGGATACTCGACGCGATTTTCTGCGTGACACTCTTTATGGAATTGAACCTCAACATCGCCGAATCCGACTATGAGCATCTCACCGAGCTCATTACATTCATGGCGTCTGAAGTTCCATTCCAGTTCAAACACCTTTTCTTCTCTTTAAATGGCATGACGCTCCTAAAAGCTCTTGACGATTTAAAATCAGATGTTTTCACTAACCACCCAAAACTCTGCGACAAATACCCTCAAAGAAACACGAAGCTCGTGGGCATCCTCAGTCGCATGTTCCTAGCCATCATATTTATTCTCGTTAGTTTATTCTTCGTGAAGCCAATATTCGTTGACGAAAGATCTGCTATACGTTTTGAAGTGTACGACCTTGGCTTGTGGATAGTGCCCTGGCACTTCTTTGAGGTTTACGAGATAGGCTTGGGCTGCTGGAATACTGCCAGCATGGACATTTTGTTTCTAGGACTAATATCCATCGCCATCTCCCAATTCGAGATCTTGCATGATAAACTAATGAACGTACGAAGATGGGCAGAGTTAAGCTATGAGCAGGTTGATGCTGGAGAGACCAAGGTTTCTGAAGTTATTAATGATTACATCGACCAGAAGGTGCACGACAGGTTGAAGGAGTGTGTTCAACAACACCTCGCCATTATTAAGTAAATTTGAATTTAACCCAACTAAAAAGCAATCCTTCTGATGAAGATCAGTAGTGGGGCAACAAGAGTTCGGCGGCATTTTCCCCATAAGAAATACATGGACCATGGACATGGATTTTTCGCTACTTACTTTCGGTCGAGTGAGCTTTTGCGTGTATGTTGGGCTGCCTAACATCTGTGCGGGACCCTCAGCCCCTCACGATATCCTCTTTTGTACCTCCGCCCCTCCTTCCCGCAGCCCCTGAACCCGTCATGATGTCGCCTTGTGCCCCTCCGCCCCTCCACCACTCCACCCCCCAGTCCCTCAGCCCCTTAACTCATTTTGCATCACCAACATCACCTTGCTATTTAAAGTTGTATAAAAGACAATATGTGCCCTTCGCCCCTCCACCTCTCAGCCCCTTGGCCCCTCAAGATCTCCTCTTGACGGGATATCTTGAGGGGCCTCAAGAAGACCCTTAATACAGCTTAAATTAGCAAGCGAGGAACGGCAAAGGGGCTTAGGGGCGGAGGGGCACAAGAAAATATCGTGAGGGGCTGAGGGTCCCGCTCAGATATTAGTAGTATGTAAGTAGCGAAAAATCGGCCCATGTATTTCTTATGGGGAAATTGCCGCCGAAGTCTTATTGCCTCACTACTAAGATCATCTGATGATGCAATGTCTAGACGATATATGTTCAATGAAATCTAATAATTGCATTAGTGAGAATATCTTACAAAATAGTAAAGTAAAGATACTCTAGAATTATATAATCAATGCGGTTGCATATGGTTGCAATGTAATATTTTCATTTTAGGTACTGCGATGACCTCGAGATAATTTACAATATATATGTTATGGTACAATTTTTCGCCAGTGTCGTTGCCTTATGCAACAATTATTTTCAGTTCTTGGTAATTATAATAATTATATTTAAATTGTGTTGTAACAAATTCAGCGAGTTTCAAAATTTCATGCACATGTTGTGCACATGCACTGTATATATTTGTAGCTTAGGTTACTAAAAACAGAGGCCCAAATAATTTGTAATACATGTTGTAATTATCAGACTATGGCAAGTATTAATACACACAAATAAGCAATTGAACCGTTAATTTTGAAAGTGAGACAAGTCCATTTTGTTTATAAATTGTGAAAAGGCCAGAAATACACAAGGGACAACATTCCTGGTGTATTTTTGGATATACCTGCATTAAAAAAAATGGACTTGCCACACTTTCAAAATCAACTGCTTAATAATTAATACATACAATGTGCGCAAATCGCCACATCAGTTTTTGTTTGTGGTTTAACAGCACAACCAATGTTTCGGCATGCAATAGTTTTCTTAAGGTCAACGAATATTTATTCATATGTGGCAAACTAATTGTGAAACATATCAGAGGTATTTCAATAATGCGACAGATAAGATTACACAACTTTGCTCCTCGATATATGTCCTGTGATATTTCAGGTACAGAAAATGGTTGCGTCAAAATTCGAGTGTATATAATAATGGTCCTAACAAAGTTTTAGGAGCGTACAGCCACTGACATGCATACACTCTTCACTGCATACCTTAATTTATAATATTGAATTAATCATCGATATTAAAACAAATTTACAACTTATTTTAACCTATGGCCTGTATCCATACTCCGTACTTGAGCATGAGTACGACTCAAGTCGTATATTTGGTTACGTTTTTTCTATAAACATTTAAGGACGAAACGCAACCAAATATAAGACTTGAGTCGAACTCAAGCTCAAGTACGGACTATAGATACAGGCCTAAGAAACTTTAAGAGTTTATAACAAATTCTATATTTTTAGTTAACTGCCAATAAAATGAAGGTTGTATTCTTGATATTTTACGTCGTTGCATTAGTCGTGCAGCTTGGAATCTACTGTTTTTATGGAAACAATTTAACGCTTAGTGTAGGTATTTTCAAGTACTTTGCTGCAGAATGCAAATAATTATTTTACAGAGTGAAACTATTCGAGATGCATGTTACCATTCCGAGTGGTATCATTGTGGACCAAGGTCCAAGAAGTCTCTGTTACTGATAATGGAACGTGCAAAACGCAATACTGCTCTCACTATTGGAAAGATATCGGAAATAAGCTTGGATTCATTTGTCAGTGTAATGTAATGGAGAAATATGAGATATTCAGAAAATAAGAGATGTTTTTGCAGATGATGCGCTCTACTTACTCCTATTTTGCGGTGATGACTTGCCTTTATGGGAAATAGATCTTCGAATATACACAAGCACTAGGACAATGTAGGTTTCATGCTTCGTATTAAAAAGTAGCTAATTAATAGTTTAGTATATAAATTTCTATGCAAAACATGTTAGCTTCAGATTTCTCTATGATGTGTTATTATATCACTATTCGCTTAGTTTTTGCTAGGATTGCTGCATTTTCTTGATATACACATTGATTAAAAATTTTCTAATTAGATAATATGAATTTTTATTATACCTCCATGCTAAGTTTATTTATCATACTAAGAATAGCGTGCGATACACGACGTGCTTTAAAGTTTTGAACGTAACAACAAGTTTAATTACTAACTAAGATCTACCATAATAAACATATAGGTATATTTTTTTTTTAAAGAACAAATCATCGCAATTTCTCTCGAAAGTAGGTATCGAAAGTAGGTGATGGCAACTCTGTTAATATCACTAATATTTTTGTAAAAAGATTACGATATTTGTAGTTTTTTACTAGATTTTTAATTTTTTATCAACATCTTTATGTTGGTAAACTACAGGTCGTGAATCTTAAAAAAAATGAACCATAGACATGCAGAAAAAGGCATACAGTTTTTAAAAGACTTGATCAGTGTATGGACCATATCAGGTTTTTTTCCAAGAAACATCAACTCTACACTTACTATTGTTGGAAATTCGATAACCAGAAACTTCAAACTCATTATTATTGGTTATTTAGAAACCAGCAGTTTCGACCTTCCGACTTTCGGAAGTTAGTTGACTTCTTCTGATTCTAATAGTAATTACCCAATACATATCACACCTCGGCAGATTTATCTAGTCAACAGAATATAGCAACTTTAAAGTAAATACAAAAACTTCAAAATACGAATTTTAAAATAATAGGTGTAGGACTGGGCCATAGAGGTTTGAAAATCAGTATACTCAGCATCAAATATGGAGGAAAACACTAACGTTTTGTATCCCAAAATTGGATGGGAATCAAACATGAAGACAAATTTTGTATGAAATATTTATTGAAATACTGAGATTATTATTATTTATGAGATAGGTTATAATTAAGTATGCAGAGTGATAGCTCAAACACACTATAGATACAGGCAAAAGTATCAGTACAAGAGCTTTTGCTTGATATAATACAGATGCTAACTAAGAAGTAAGTAATTTATCCATATCAAAACCATTGAACAATATCAGTTCCTAAGCTATCAGCTTCCTGCCCTTCCTAAGCAACAGTATCAGTTCGTAAGGTTTTATTGGATTCATCACAGATGATATAAGATGATATAGATGATATTAATAAGCTATCAGCTTCCTAAGCTTCGTAAGCAACAGTACTAGTTTTCAAGCTGTTATCTGATATATCATCTGTGCTATATCAAATAAAAGTGTATGAATTGATACTGTTGCTTAGGACTTCGGAAGCGTAGGAAGCTGAAAGCTTAGGAATTGATATTGCATAATGATGCTGATATAGTAGATAGATTACTTACTTCGAGGAGTTAGCATCTGTGCTATATCAAACAAAATCATGCACTGATACTGTTGATTAGGAACCGGATAACTTAGGAACTAATTTTGTTGAATGATTATGATAAGGATAAATTATTTACTTCTAGGAGTTCAAAAAAATATATTGCGATTGTGTTTACACTTGGTTATATATCAAATTGGTTATGATATGTTACATTCGATAATGTTAGCATCACTTATGTATTTATAAACCAACTATTGATAATAACATGTTAAATATAGGTCTATAAATGTATTGTTTATGTAGAATGGATGATCATGCTATCTCATGATATCATCTTTAATAATAATAATAATAATAATATTTATTTAACTCAAAATATTACAGTTGTCGTCAGTATAAAGGAATCACTACAAGATTGATCAAAAATGATAACATATTAAGAACATGATATCTCATCTTTACCTCAAGATAAAGATATATTATTATCATTATAATTATTAATACTAGTATTAGTTGACGTCTAGATAACCAGTGTGATAATAAAACTGATTATTATTATTGAAGAATATTTGTATTTGGACTTTTTTAATTAACTTTTTTAACGCACAAAACAAAAGAAATACTTTGGAATTGACTAGTTATTCAAGCTTTATGGCAATCTTGAAGATTCGTTACATGAATCAAAGTAAAATTTTATACCATAACTGTGCTGATCACAAAAGCTAAGTTTGCGGGTAATAATAGCCATTTTATATCTTTTCATCTAATTTTCCTCTACCACAAAAGCAAAGTTTGCGGTTAATAATAGCTATTTTATATCGTTTCATCTACGTTTCCTCTACTTTTACATCTACATTTTAATGTCATGAATTTTTCGGTATTTTTTTCGATAACCACATAATAACTTTAATTTTTTTATGTATGGTATATTTTGGTGTATTTAATAATGAGTTGTAGTGTGATCATTAAAAATTTTATTAATGATTTAATAATAATATTCAATGAGATTTTTAATATTAATTTTTAGAATAAACGAATATATGGAGAAAGTTATCTGGTCTCCATATTATATATTTTTTTGTTTTAACATTAAGCTATTCATTAAATTTAATTGTTTCAGCATGATTATAAACTGTATTATATGTTCATTGTTATATTAGGAATGAGGCTATGGACCTTTGTAATTAATATAATTGTTATGCTCATAAGATTAAGTTGACCATTTTACAGGTTTTGACAGAGAGATTTGAAAATGACAGGTTTTGAAAATGATAGTTGAAAATTATAAGGTTTCTGTAAAGTCTTGAAAATGATGTTAAGGTTTTTGACAGATTCAGTTAAAAATTTGTTTCTTTTTGGCTTGGGTTGGCAGTTGAAGTTTACATTTTTAAACTTTTTGGAAGTTTTTGTTGAAAATTTGACCGGTTTTAACTGTGGGAATTAAAAATGATTAGTTTTGAAAATAATAGTGGAATATTTTAAAATTTTTGGCAGATTAAATTAAAAAAATATCATTTTTTGACACTCTAGTTGTAAACTGACAGTGTTCGGTAGTAACAATTAAAAATTGGACAGTATTTGACAGTTGTAGATACAAATTTGATAGTTACAGTTGTTAATTTTACGTTTTCAACATCTGTACCTTCGTAAAATTTGAGTTTTATAGGTTTTGACAGTGAGAATTGAAAATGTCAGATTTCGAAAATGATAGTTGAAAATGTTTTCACAGGTTCAGTTGAAAATTTGTCCCTTTCTAGTTTAGATCAAAATTTGACAGTGTTAAGTAGTTGGAGATGTCATTTTTATAGTTTTTGGAAGTTTTAGTTGAAAATTTGACAGATTTTGACAGTGGCAATTGAAACTGATAGGTTTTGGAAATAATAGAAGACCTTTTTATGACAAATTCAGTTGAAAATTTGATAGTTATAGTTGTTAATTTGAAGTTTTCAACTGCTGTACCTGCTTAAAATTTGAGTCTAACAGGTTTCGGCTGTGGGAATTGAAAATGACAAGTTTCGAAAATGATAGTTGAAAATTGACTGGTTTCTGACAGGTTCACTTGAAAATTTGTCACTTTTTAGCTTGTGAAAATTTGACAGGTTTTGAGTGATAATTAAAAATTGGACAGTTGGGCATTGGACATTGGGCAGTTGGAGGTGAATTTTTTACAGTTTTTTTAAATTTTAGTTGAAAATTTAACAGGTTTTGACAGAGGTAAATGATAAGATTTTGACAAATGCAGTTGAAAATATGTCACAATTTCACACTGAAATTGAAAACTTTAACAGTTTTCGGCAGTCACAGTAAAAAATTGGACAGTTTTTGACAGTTGTAGATGTAAATTTGACAGTAACAGTTGATCATTTAAGGTTTCAACAGCTGAACTTAAAATTTGAGTTTCACAGGTTTTGACAGTGGGAATTGAAAATGACAATGTTTGAATATGATAGCTGAAACTTTTGAAGTTATTGACAGGTTCCAAGGTTCAAGTAAGAATTCGTCTCTTTTTGGCTTTGTTGAGAATGTGACAGGTTTTGACATGGGGAATTGAGAGTGATAGTTAAAAGCTTTTTGACAGATTCAGTTGAAAATGTGTCACTTTTTGATACTGTAGTTAAAAACTTTAACAGTTTTTGGCAGTTACAATTAAAAATTGGACAGTTTTTGACAGTTGTAGTTGAAAAGTTGTCAGTAGCAGTTAACAATTTGGCTATTTATGACTTATTTTGGCAGTTGTGGTTGAACTCTTGAGAGTGTTTGACAGTTGTAGTTGCAAATTTAACGGTTACAGTTGATAATTTGACGTTCTTAACCGGTGTATTTAAAATTGAAGTTGTTGACAGTTACAGCTAAAAATACGACTACCTTTGACTGTTCCAGTTGAAAATTTGACAGCTGTAGTTGAAAATTTGATAGTTGTAGTTAAAAATATAACAGTTGTAGGAAATTTTTTAACACTTATTGGAAGTTGTAAAATTGAACAGTTTTTCGAGTGGAAGTTAAAAATTTTACAGTTGCAGTTAAAAATCTAACACTTTTAGACTAGATTGAAAATTTGACAGTGTTGGGCAGTTGCAGTTGAAATTTTGTCAGTTTTTGGAAATTTGGTCGAAAGTCAGACAGGTTTTGACATTGGGAATTGAAAATGATAGTAAAATATGTTTAGCTTTTCGATACTACAGTTGAAAACTTTAACAGTTTTAGGCAGTTACAGTAAAAAATTGCACAGATTTTGACAGATGTAGTCGAAAATTTGTCAGTAGCATTTAAATATTTGACAGTTAATTTGACAGATTTTGGCAGTTGTGGTTGAAAGTTTCACAGTTTTTGACAGTTGTAGTTCAAAATATGACAGTTACAGTTGATAATTTGACGTTTAACAGTTATACTTTAAATTAAAGTTTTTGACAATTATAGCTAAAAATATGACTACCTTTGACAATTCCAGTTAAAAATTTGACAGCAGTAGTTGAAAATTTGATAGTTTTATAATGTTACATGTGTTAAAAATTTTAACACTCTTTGGCAGTTGTAAAATTGAACACTTATTCTAGTGGAAGTTAAAAATTTTATAATTGCAGTTAAAAATCTAACACTTTTAGGCTTAATTGAAAATTTGACAGCGTTGGGCAGTTTCAATTGAAATTTTTACAGTTTTTGGAAAATGGTCGAAAGTCTATAAGATATCGTTCAATATTCGGTATTCAGTATTGGGTTTATTTGTAGTATGACTCTTTACAGAGCATTACATCGTCATTAATCATAAATATCATAATAGTCATAATATCATAAGGTCAATTAAATACAATAACAATATATAATTAAAATGTATTACAGTTATTATAAACGGTACCTTACGATACATGCTTTTTGCAGTTGGGATGAATTCTTATGCAGTTTTTGACATTGTCCTACTTTGATTGTTATTTTTTTTTTTAATGTATTATCAATGGAAGCCAACGCATCTTGAGCTGTTTTATTGTGTCCATAATATGTTGTATATTCTTGTAATTATTGCTAGTTTGTCTGGCTTTCTTTATGTGTTTTTTGACTTGTGTAAAACTTTAATGTTATTTAACACCAATAAAATACTTTACTTTACTTTACTTTACTTTATGTAAGTTTTGAATATTAAAATTTTAAAATCTGTTCAAGTTTATTTAGATGCGAATAATTGAAGTTAATCGGTTTAAAAAAAATATCACAAACCATCTAACATGAAAAGAGCTGCCCTTTTCCGGAATCTAATCTTTTAATTGCTGCAGTGTCCTTGAAATTGGTTCACAAAAAAAGGCATGAAATAAACTGCCGGAATTCAGCACAAGTGCAAATTATTGATGTAATTTATAAGTTATAAAATATAATTGAACAACTTCTATTATTTCATGATTTCTTAATTATATTGCGGCAATTATCAAATTACGTATGAGCGCTGTGAATATAACTAGCGGATATTTTCGTGCACTTTTTGTGCATGCAATTGATGAAATTTTAAGTACACCGTGCGACTTATTACATTAATTACCGGTTGCATGTAATTATTACATTTCGAATATATGCAAAAAAGTGTGATTTGCGCAGGTGTTATAATTCGTTTGCAAAATTATTGCAGCATTTGTCTACATCCATTGAAGCAGTCCAGGTAAGTATCTAGGTTCACTATTAGAATATAGATCATATTATATTTAAGTAGATCTAATTAAATAATAATCAAATCAATACAAAGCAAGAATTAAAGTGAGTAAAAACAATGAGAGTTCTACGAAATTTTCCAGAAACTCGAAATTCGGAAACTTAAAGTGAGTCGAAACAATGAAAGTTTTTCGAAATTTTCCAGAAACTCGTAATTCGGAATCTTAATTCAAGCTTAGATAAAGTTAGTAAAGATGAAGCAAAGCTTAGATAAAGCAAAGCTGCATGCATATAAGTACAATATCCAGTAACTCAAAACTAAGAAATCCATCCATGACTACCGTTGACAGTACAAGTTAAAAATTTGACAGTAGTAGTTAAAAATTTGATAGTTGTTGATAAGTTAGTAGCAGTTCAAATTTTAACTCTTTTTGGCTGTTGTAAAATTGAACAGTTATTCCAGTTGTAGTTAAAAATTTTACAGTTGAAAATAAATATCTAACACTTTTTGGCTTAATTAAAAATTTGACAGTGGTGAGCAGCTGAATTTGAAATTTTGCCAGTTTTTGGAAAACTAGTCAAAAGCCTATAAAATATCGTTACTATGTACTACATAATAGACACGAAAAACGTGCATTCGAACAATGGTTTATCATCCAAAATTATGTAAAATACATAAAAAACTCCTCGTTTAAAATACCTCAAGTTTATTTACTATGTTCTTCGAAAAACGTTAGCGATATATGTCAGTACGACAATTCTCATTTGTTTTTGTTACATTAATTTGAGAAGATATTCAATTTCATTCAGGCTATCATAAACTACTAAAATTATGTTTGATGATATTCATAATGTAAATCAATGCAATGGTTCAAAAAACTTTTCAATCCTTAACCAATATTAAGTTTTTACTTCTTCTTCTTGTGGTGGCAGGAGTAGGCTATTTTCATGCATACTTGATGTATGCGTCATATACATCATATATGATGTATATGACGTAGTTACAGTGATGTGTAATTTTTTTACAGATGAAGAAGAAGTGTCGTACTGACATTGATGTATGATATTTTTCAGATGGAGAAGCAATACGAAAAAACTGACATTTTCGATGCCATCGCCATCCAACGTGGCATGCTCGAGTTATCTGGAGCCTGGCCGAAACGCCATAAGTCCACCTATTACAGATTCAGAGAGCTGGTCATCTGGTTCACCAATTTATCCTTTTCGGTAACGCTCTTTCTAGAGCTGTACATGAACTTTGTGGAGAAGGACTACAAGCATATGACCGAGCTGATCTCCTTCATGGCATCAGAGATATCTTACATCATGAAGCACATCATCTTTGCGTTCGGCGCTAGCCGCTTCATGGACACCATCGACAACCTACAGAGCCCCATCTTCACCAACTACCCCAAGCAGAGTGACCACTTTGTTCGCACCAGTAACTCCTACGTGAAGGTCATCACCAGGTGCTACCAGTTCCTGGTGATTAACTTGGTCATCATCTATTTTGCCAAGCCATGGTTCACGCAGGATAATTTGGCAATCCGCTTTGCCGTGTTTGATCTGGGGAAATGGAGGATTTTGTTCCATCTCTTTCAGGTGTGGGGTATTGGTTGGGCTTGCTGGAATAACTCCACTATGGATGTGCTTGCTTTGGGGTTGATATCCATGGCAGCTGCACAGTTCGAGATTTTGAGCGACAAGCTTACGAATATTAGGAGATGGGCTGGGTTCACTTACAAGCAAGTCGATGATGGGATGTTCAACGAATCTTCGGATATTAATGATGATATCGATGCGAAAGTGCAGGAGAGAATCAAAGAATGCGTGCAACATCATATGGCAATAATACAGTAAATACAATTTTGATATTCACTCTATGACTTTGAGGAGACTATGGAGCACTTGAGCCCGTTTTTCTCCCATAAAAATAACATGGGAGTTTCCCCCTCCACTTTCCTAACCACGTAACCAAGGACCCGCCCCTCGGTCATGTGGTTGGAAAAGTGGAGGGGGAAACTCCCATGTTATTCTTATGGGAGAAAAACGGGCTCAACTGCCCCATGGTCTACTACTTTGTATAGATTTCTTACGTATGAAGCATACGACAGATTTTGTTATGTAATGATATTAATGAAGCTTATTTTCTTAAGATTTGCAGAGCAACTGGAGTCTGTATACAGCGTTTACTTCTTAATACAGTTCATTGATAGCGTTCTAGCCATTTGCAATACCTGGTTTCAGTTCAGCGTAAGAAATTTGGTGAACATTGAAAGATTCCATCTAAACATGTTAATGTTTTAGATGGCAGGCGATATCCTTAGCGTCCTCTTCTTGGTATTCTATTCAGCAACACTTACAACTCAATTAGGGATTTATTGTTTCTATGGGAATAATATGATGCTAAAGGTAATTATGTTTACTCATTCATTCCAGTCAAATGTCTAGTTGACTTTACCTTTAGTTAATCTTACCTTAACCTTTACCTTTACCTTGACCATTACCAGTTACCTTTCACCATTTACTTTACCTTTACCCTTACCTTAACCTTTACTTTTAAAAGTTACCTTTAACAAAAATGTAATTCTGTTCACTCAATCATGCCAGTCAAATTTCTAGTTATATTTACATTTAATTAGTCTTAGCTTTACCTTAACCTTGACCATTACCATTACATCTACCTTACCTCTAGCTCTACCTCTACCGCTACTTATACCTCTACCGCTATCTTTACCTCTACCTTTACCTCTACCTCTACCTCTACCACTACCTCTTCCTGTACCTTTACCTCTACCTCTACCCCTACCACAACCTCTACCTCTACCTCTACTTCTATCTCTACCATTACATTTACCTTTACCTTTAGGTTTACCTTTACCTTTCAGCTTTTATCTTTACTTTTACGTTCATCATAATCTTGACCGTTAAAAGTTTTTTGAAATTAGTGTCATCATAAAGTTAATAATAAAAGTGGTTTGTACAATATATCAATATGTTAAAGTATGGATATATTTTCAATTAAAGACTTCATAAAGTTACATACCATTACCTTAACCTTTAACTTTACCTTACCTTTACCTGTACCTCTACCTCTACCTCCACCTACCTCCACCTCCACCTCTACCTTTACCTCCACCTCTAGCTCTACCTCTACCTCTACCTTTACCTATACCTTTAGGTTTACCTTTATCTTTCAGCTTTTACCGTTATTTTTACGTTAATCTTAATCTTTACCTTTGAAAGTTTTTTGAAATTAGTGTCGTCATAAAGTTAATAATAAAACTGGTTTGTACTATATTTCAATATGTTAAAGTATAGATATATTTTCATTTAAAGTCTTCATAAAATTACATACTTTAACCTCTACCTCTACCGCTACTTCTGACTCTACCGCTATCTCTATCCCTACCTTTACCTTTACCTCTACCTTTACCACTACCTCTACCTCAACGTCTACCTCTACTTCTACCTTTACCTTTACCATTACCTTTACCTTTTCCTTTAGGTTTACCTTTACCTTTCAGCTTTTATCTTTACTTTTACATTAACCCTAATCTTTACCTGTAAAAGTTTTTTGAAATTAGTGTCGTTATAAAGTTAATAATGAAACTGGTTTGTACTATATATCAATATGTTAAAGTATGGATATATTTTCATTTAGAGTCTTCATAAAGTTACATACCTTCACCTTAACCTTAACCTTTAACTTTACCTTTACCTTTACCTGTGCCTCTACCTCTACCTCTACCTCTACTTCCATCTCTACCTCCTCCTCTACCTGTACCTGTACCTGTACCTCTACCTCTACCTCTACCGCTATCTCTATCTCTACCTTTACCTCTACCTTTACCTCTACCACTACCTCTACCCCTACCTCTACCTCAAATTCTACCTCTACCTCTACCTCTACCTCTACCTCAACCTTTACCTTTACCTCTACCTCTAACTCTACCTCTACCTCTACCTTTAGCTTTACCTTTACCTTTACCTTTAGCTTTACTTTTACCTTTACTCTTTTCCTTTACCTTTACTTTTACCTTCACTTTTACGTTAATCTTAATGTTTACATTTAAAAGTTATCTGAATTTGTGTCGTCATGAAGTTAATAATAAAACCAGTTTGTTCTTTCTTATGCTATACCAATATGTTAAAGTATGGATATATTTTCATTTAAAGTCTTTATAAAGCAAATGAAGTCACTGGTTTTTACCAATATTTTAGAGTATGGACATCAAAGATTCATGCCACATGTCGGAGTGGTACAACTGTGGACCACCTGTGAGGAAGTCATTAATGTTAATCATGGAAAGAGCCAAACGTCCCGTGGTATTGACCGCTGGGAAGTTTTCGATTCTGAGTTTGGCTTCTTTCAGCAGCGTGCGTATTTCAATCCTATCTTCCGGTTATAATGAAATAATGAGTATGTTTGTTTCAGCTGATGCAATCCTCGTACTCTTACTTTGCTTTAATGAACCGTCTTTATGGAAATTAAATGATTCAGCAAATATCTTTTATGCACTGATCGCAATTATAAAAATATATTAGGCTGTCACTAGTATACCAAGCACAAGTGTTATAACTGCACAAGGCACAGAATAGTTATTTATGGTACAAGATTGTTATAAGGGAAATAAGTCGCGAGAAAAAACGGGTAATCAACGAGCACCAATATATTGGTAAAAGTTAAAAGTTAACATTGTATTCTACAATAGTGTCATCATCAACAATCTACAATCTTCTACAATCATCATCATTCGTACAAATTTCAACACAAACTGTCAAAATCTGACAAATTTGAGAAACTTAACTTTCGAAATTTGTTAAAAACTTAAAATGTGTAAAATTTTCAAATTTTCAAAAAGAACTAACCAATTCTGTCAAAATATCAACTTCAACTGTCCAAATTTTACAAATTGTCAGATACAACTCATCAAAACTGTTAATTTTTTAACTGTAGCTATGAAATAAAAAAAAAACCCACAAATTTATTGTGGTGTCAAATTGTGAAATGTAAATATCCAAAACTGTGAAATGTTGATCGAACCTGTCATAGTCAGTCCATTGTACATTTTGAATCTATTCTATAATAGTGAAAATCGGATCTGTTTTTAACTGCAAGTGTCAAAATCAGTATCTTTCATAAAAATGTCAACACTAACTGTCAAACTCTTACAAATTTGAGAAACTTGAGTTTAGAAATTTGTTAAAAACTTTAAATGTGTAAAATTTCCAAAAGGAATGACCAATTCGGTCAAATTTTAAACTTCAACTGTCCAAATTTGACAAATTGTTAGATACAACTCATTAAAACTGTTAATTTTTTAACTCTAGCTGTGAAATTAAAAAAAACACAAATTTGTTGTGGTGTCAAATGCAAATATCCAATACTGTCAAATGTTGGTTGAACCTGTTATAGTCAGCCATTGTTCATTTTGTAATTTAAATTCTATTCTTTAATAGTGAAAATCGGACTTGTTTTTAACTGCAAGTGTCAAAATCATCTTCTGTCGTCGAAATTTTAACACCAATTATCAATATCTGACAAATTTGAGAAACTTGAGTTTCGAAATTTGTTACAATCTTTAAATGTGTCAAATTTTCAAAGGAACTGACCAATTCCGTCAAATATTAAACTTCAACTGTCTAAATTAGTCAAATTGTCGGATACAGCTCATCAAAACTGTTAATTTTTTTAACTCTAGCTGTGAAATAAAAATATATAAATCCCACAAATTTGTTGTGTTGTCAAATTGTCAAATACAAATATCAAAAACTGTCAAATGTTGATTGAAGCTGTCAAAGTCAGCCATTGTACATTTTTCATTTTAGTAACAACCTGTCCAAATTCCAACTACTTGTACAAATCTGTCTAGTTTTCAACTACATGTGCAAATTTATCATATTTTCAACCCTTAGCCTGATGGCCTGATAGGCCTTAGCCTGATAGGCTAATTTTAAAATATTTGTTTATCGTTTAAAGTTTTAGAGTTTTTCAGTTCAAATTTTGCAAATTATCGAACTTGAGTTTAGTAATATGTTAAAAACTTAAAATTATCAAATTTGCGAGTACTACTATCCAAATTAAATGGTTCAGCAACTAAGTTTTATACACCGATCGCAATTATAAAAATAAATTAGACTGTCACTACTGTACAAAGCACAAGTGTTATAACTAAACAAGGCACGAAAAAGTTATTTAAGGTACAAGTGTGTTATAAAGGAAAAAAGGTCACGAGAAAAATAGGTATAGCACGAGCACCAATATATTGGTAAAAGTTAAAAGTTAAAAGATACATGTTACAAGTCTATTCTACAACAATGAAAATTGACCTGTTTTTAACTGCAACTGTCAAAATCATCATCTTTCATAAAAATTTCAACACCAACGGTCAAAATGTGACAATTATTTTAGCTTGACTTTCCAAATTTGTTAAAAACTTAAAATGTGTCAAATTTTCAAAAGGAACTGACTAATTTCGTCAAATGTTAAACTTCAACTGTCCAAATTTGTCAAATTGTCAGATACAACTCATCAAAACTGTTAATAGTTTTTACTGTAGCTGTGAAATGAAAATAAATAAATCCCACAAATTGGTTGTGTTGTCAAATTGTCAAAAGTAAGTATCCAAAACTGTCAAATGTTGATTGAACCTGTCATAGTCAGCCATTGTACATTTTTCATTTAGGTAACAACCTGTCCAATTTTCAACTACATGTTCAAATCTGTCAAGTTTTCAACTGCATGTACAAATTTATCAAATTTTCAACCCTTAGCCTGATAGCTCGATAGGCCTTAGCCTGATAGGCTAATTTGACAATATTTGTTTATCAGTTTAAAGTTTTTGAGTTCTTGTGAAGCACTGATTAGAAAGATTGATATGTCTTTGTAATACTGTAATAACCCATTGAGTTCGGATGCAAGCATTGTAGATCGTTATAGGGAGTTCTTTGTTAAGGCCAAATGGGAGTTCAGTTTGTGCCCAATTAAGAGTTCTCTATTGCATCTAAGCTCTGAGTACTAGTATTGAATTGTAGATTACAATTGAGAGTTGCTTTTTACACTGTTGAAGAAAATCAAGTATTCCTAAGTTCCGTGGAGTCTTTCAATTCCTATTGTAGGTTCTTTGGATCTTTTTCATTCTGATGGGCCAGTTATTGCGGAAATATGGGTTTTCATATCCAATATCTTCTACTTAACATATTGCAATTTCTTAAGTTGATTAAAGTTTCTGATGTGGTTCGTTGATTGACTGATTGAGTTCTTGTGAAGCAATGATTAAAAATATTGATATTTCATTGTAATTCTGTAATAACCCATTGAGTTTGGATGCAAGCATTGTAGATCGTTATTGGGAGTTCCTGGTTAAGGCCAAATGGGAGTTCCGTTTGTGCCCAATTAAGAGTTCTCTATTGCATCTAAGCTTTGAGTACTAGTATTGCACTGTAGATTATAACTGAGAGTTGCTTTTTACTCCGTTGAAATCAATCAAGTATTCCTAAGCTCCGTGGAGTATTTAAATTCCTATTGTAGGTTCTTTGGATCTTTTTCATTCTAATGGGCTAGTTAATGCGGAAATATGGGCTTTCATATCCAATACCTTTCACTTAACATATTGCAATTTCTTAAATTGACTAAAGTTTCTGATGTAGGTCGTTAAACCCGATTGAGTTCTTGTGAAGCAATGATTAGAAAGATTGATATTTCTTTGTAATACTGTAATAACCCATTGAGTTTGGATGCATGCATTATAGATCGTTATTGGGAGTTCCTTGTTAGGGCCAAATGGGAGTTACTTTTGTGCCCAATTAAGAGTTCTCTGTTGCATCTAAGCTCTGTGTACTGGTATTGCATTATAGATTACAATTGAGATATCATTTTTACACTGTTGGACTCAATCAAGTTTTCCTCAACTCTGCGGAGTCTTGTCCGTCCCCTTGTTCTTAGTTCTTTGGGTTATTTTCATTCTGATATGGCAGTCATTTTGGAAATATGGTTAGGTTTGGTTATATAGTTATTTGGTTTATATTGCTAGGAGAAAATATCGGTTTTCATATATCTTCAACCAACTCTCTGTTTCAACAACTGCCAATTTCTTCCATTAATTTAAGGTATCTGGTGGAGTTGGACCACCAGGATTTTTAAATAAAGGTCATATATCTAATCTTTTAAAGTTTAGACTTATGAAACTTTACAATATATTTCGTATGAGATATCTATAAATAGGTTATCGATTATAAATATATATATATATATATATATATATATATATATATATATATATATATATATATATATATATATATATCCATAATTACCACTTATATACATTATATGTAGTAGGGTTTTGGAGTACTTACTGGCATTTGTACAAAATATTAATTATGTCTTTGTTTTTGTCCTTTATTCATTAAAATAAGTTGTACCATAACCATAACTAGTTTCGGCTTTATTTGATATTTAAGCCATCTTCAGAGGTTTTAATTTCTAAAACTATTACAAGTGAGATGCGTGTTACAAGAAAAGTTGATTAAAACTATATAATGTGTGAATTCATTAGTGTGAGGTCACATATTTCGAGGTATACAGTCATCAAGTTGTTATTCAAGTTTTAAAATTTTAAAGAGAAATGTCGGAATTCCTGAGATATAGTAGATAATCCTTTGCTTCTACAGGATCCCGAAATCTCTCTCAACAATCTGGTGATTCAATAGAAGTTTCAAGTTTCCTCCAAAATCTCAATATACGTTTCCAGAATCTTAGAATTTTTCACAAATTCTTTGAGTTTCAAGAGATATCTTAAGACTATTCAAATGTCCGAAAGCATTTGCTGCAAATATAATGTTGTGTTTGTATTGTTTTGTTATTGCATCTGTCCACATCCATTCGAGTATATCAGATCTACCTTCCGGGGTGAAATATAAATTATAATTACATTATAAATATATTTTTTTAATATTTGTATACTTAAAATGTTTATTGTATAATGATAAGAATTGAATTATGACGTTAAATATACTCATACTAAGGGCAGATAATGTATTGATAATGTTCCATTATAGATGCATTTACTAAATCTATAAAATAATATAACTTAAAAAAACAATTAATTGACTTCCAATAATCTTTATAATTGTAATTTGTTAGGCAGGTATTTAGAATAAGTAAATTATAGTTCTATATAACCGTACGTTCGAGTGTATACAAGTTGTCCACGCGTGAAAGTAATTGCATTAAATTGCAGGTTGCGTGCAACTACCTTTTGTACATGCAGTACTTTCACACATTGCCCTTATGTCATGACGAGAAATTGTCACATGTGCAGCAATTTGGTGACAATATTATTGCATCTGTCCACATCCATTCGAGTATATCTGATCTACCTTCTATGGTGGGACATAAATTATAATTACGCTAACATATATTTTTTTAAATATTACTATCATTATATTTAAAATGTTAATCGAATAATAATAATACATTAGAACATTGATTTTTAAATATGCATTAACACCATGAAAGACTAATTTACAAAATAATTAATACATTTTTTTATTGTTTTCTTTTTTCTTTATTGGAGTACTTACTGGTAATATTACTGGTTGTATTTAACATAAAGATGTTTTGTTCATTACATTATTTTTATTATTTCTTCTTCGCCTTACTAGACAAGTTTCGGCTATTCTGGTGAGAGGTGGTATTCTACAATATATGTATTTGTCAAATTTTGAATGTGTATGTTATTACTTGATGTTTTAATTTAGAATCTGTAAGCATTATTTAAAAAAATATATAGTGATTTAAAATTTAGTTCTGTTTGAACATATTGTATTAGGTTCTGTATATATTAATTTATCGATTTCATATGCCTTTAATAAAATTTGTTTTAGTCCTTTGTTGGTATAATAATGTTGGGTTGGTGTTTATGTCGAAGGTGTGGTTGTTGAAGTCTAAATGTCTTCTAAACTTTGATAAAGTTTTGTCTCTGATATGTTCTGTAATTCTTGTTTTGACGGCTCTTCATGTTTCTCCAATGTATTTTGCACCGCAATCTTTGCAGCATAGTGCATAAACTCCATTTTTTTCTAAATTTTTAGTGTAGTCTTTTGCATTAAATAATTCTGTTTTTATTGTGTTTTTGGTTCTAAATTTAATCGCAAATGTGATGAAACTATAACAAAAATAATAAATATTTGTTACACCGCCAAATTGTATGATCATATTAGGAACGAAAACTAGATATACTGATAAATTTACTATACAGCTTCTATTTTAAAAGTTCAAGTTAACCACTTGAAGATTTCTATTATGTTATTCGCTAGCTTGTTAATAAATAAAATAATAATAATAAAAATGAATAAATAAATAAATAAAATGAATAAAATAAATGAAATAAATAAAATAAATGAAATAAATAAAATAAATAAAATAAATAAAATAAATGAAATTAATGAAATAAAATAAATAAATAAATAATATAAATAAATGTAAGATTGAATAAAATGCAGAGATTAGGTAGTTTGATTGCATGTCTTCAAACATATAGTTTTGTTATTCTCAAAAATAATAAATACTCGTAACTAACTTGAAAAGTTTTGACAGTTTTAATTTCGATTCTTACCTTTATGGCTTTTGAAACTTTGGCGTCAGCAACAATTGAAAATGGTCACAATATAATGAAAATTCAAGATATACTTAAGTACCTTTTCTTCACAGTTTTTATTATTGTTCAAATGTAGGTACATTTCAGTCACTATATTCATTAGAATGCTAATTTAAAATTATTTATTATACAATGAAACATATTTGATAATGCCGTTACAATTTTTATAATAATGCTTCTCAACGCCTGCAAACTATTGATTGTTACTCTCAAAATTATGATAGATGTTTAACCATGAAAGTAGACGATTGTTCCTAATATTTTTAATATGATTTTTATTAGTAATATTATGGTTAGTAGGTTATAAAAGTAGGTTATAAAAAATGGTTAGTAGGTTAGTATTATTAAAAAATATGATTATGCTAATAATAAAATAATTCACTCATGGTCTAATATCTTTCATAGATTTTATGTTGAAACATGTTTGGTGATGATGTTTGCTTCAAAATGCTTTTAAAAAATCCTATTTCTAGCGATTCAAGATTCATACATAAGTCTAAAACTTTTTCAAAGTTATATACTATGTTCTAGGTGTTATATAAAATAGTATATAACTTTGAAAAAGTTATAAGCTAAGGTCTAAATCTTGAATGGCTAAAAATAGTGATTTTAAAAAATCACTATATTTAGCTATGTAAGATTCAGACCTTAAGTTTAAAACTTTTTTAAAGTTATATACTATACTGTAGGTGTGGGGATCCATCCTGAATTGAATTGTTTTGAAAGTTTTGAAGTGTCACTGTCAGGTGGTTTTGGTGTGTAATCAAAAAAATTGTCTCATTGGACCGGTTTCAGTCTTTAGACCGTCTTCAGCTGTACCCAAATAGTCAGTATCTTAAGTGTTGTATTACATCCATTACATCCAGTATAATCAGATGAGGAAAATTAGTTTATATGTGGTATTGTCGTAAATTAAAATGTGTTGAATATATTAACAATATTAACTATTTTGCTATGATGTGGTCACCATAATATCGTTGATTAATAATCTATACTCATCGATGACATAAGATAACATCAGCTTCCTAATTTATACATAAATACAAACTAACATGTTTCGTGCATTTTGGACGTCCCATAACTAACCTCAAATACACCAAATGGCGTCAGTATTTCGACATTTTAAAACTTTACTTTAAGCATGATCTCAGTCAACGTATTACTAAATTTACTTAGCATTTTATAAGAATATTGCATAAAACTAGACTCACATCGACAAATTCCGATACTTAATAATCTACATATTATATCTGTTAAAAAAATACTTGAACTGAAATGAACAAATCACTGAACCAGGAATATCTGAAATTTGTAATTCTATTATTGCGATTTATATCTGAGATGTGTTCCAATAACAAATGATTACATCTCGTATTAGAATCCCAGTTAAAAACGTTGATGCTCTAATGTTCTAAATTTACATTCAGTAGAAACTTCAGCATATAATCAAATTGAAGAAATTTTGAAAGAACTAACTAATTTTATAGTTAGTTCCTAAGCCGACTAACTCTAACTCTCCTAGGTGAGAGTTCAGTACCCTAACTCGCAGGTCAACAGTCACAGGTTCGAATGCCGTTAGCACGAGCTCACAATTAAAATTGTGCAATAATGCATTACTCTTGTAGGATTTAATTGTGAGCTCAAGCGAACAATCAGATCAGTGCCCTTAGTTCCTAAACCGATTAACTCTAACTCTCTTAGATGAGAGTTCAGTACCCTAACTCTCAGGTCAACAGTCACAGGTTCGAATCCCGTTAGCACGAGCTCACAATTAAAATTCTGCAATAATGCATTACTCTTGTAGGATTTTATTTGTGAGCTCAAGCGAACAATCAGATCAGTGCCCTTAGTTCCTAAGCCGACTAACTCCAACTCTCTTAGATGAGAGTTCAGTACCCTAACTCTCAGTTCGACAGTAACATGTTCGAATCCCGTTAGCACGAGCTCACAATTAAAATTCTGCAATAATGCATTACTCTTGTAGAATTTTAATTGTGAGCTCAAGCGAACAATCAGATCAGTGCCCTTAGTTCCTAAGCCGACTAACTCTAACTCTCTTAGATGAGAGTTCAGTGCCCTAACTCTCAGTTCAACAGTAACATGTTCGAATCCCGTTAGCACGAGCTCACAATTAAAATTCTTCAATAATGCATTACTCTTGAAGGATTTTAATTGTGAGCTTAAGCGAACAATCAGATCAGTACCCTTAACTCTCACGGGAACAGACATATTTAGGTTCGAACCCTGTTAGGCATGAAATCTCCAGTAATTCTTATATTATCTATTATACGGGGTTCATGAAAAACAGTATATGTTGTTTCATTCAATCAGTAAGATAAAACTCTTACAACTCAGATTAAACACTTGATTGAGTATCTACGTTTACATTAATAAAGCAATTCTGCAAAACCGTACCGTAACTATTGTATGGTATTGCATTGGTCCTGAGTATTTGCCGAGTTTACTTTGCTCTAAAATAGGGGTATTCAGCTTATAATAGTGGTCAAATGGTATAACAGTAGATTGCTCCTGGTGAAGGTAGTAGAAAAACCAAAAAGTTAGCTAATATTGAAACGCATTAAATTTGACCATCTGCAGGAATAAAAGGAAATATTAATGGTCACGTAGTATTAGTTTTCGTTTCCTTCTTTTTGCGACGGTTCGAAGGCGTTTTTTTCAGACTCATCTTTAGATAACCGATAAATAACTAAACAATCAACCAAAGAGGTAATTTATCCACGTTACTTTTTGACCAATATGTTTGAAATACATAATCGAGATTAACGGTTTCGAAGGTGTTTTTATTAGACTCATCTTTATATAACCAATGAATAACCAAATAACTAACCAAAGGTGTAATTAATCCAGAGTTATTTTTTGACTAATATGTTTGAAATGGGTTTGGGTTAATATCCCGACATTAAAAATCCCGACAATTATAATGCCGACGATTGAAATCCCGACAAATCAGAACCAGGACAAATGGAAATTTGGACAACTCAGTATCCCGGAAATTAAAATACCGACAGAGTAAAACTATTTTCAGATTATTCAGAGATTCTGAGATTAATAATAATAATAATAATAATAATAATAATAATAATAATAATAATAATAATAATAATAATAACAATAATAATAATAATGGAAAATAATAAAGGTCTGACTTTTACAATCTAACCTAACCTAACCTAACCTAACGTAACATAACCTACTCTAACCTAATCTAACCTAATCTAACCTAACCTAACCTAACCTAACCTAACCTAGGGATTTCTAGGAATACGTAGAGTACGTAGAGATGACGTTGTGTTAGTGAAATTTACCTTACCTTTTAACTGTCGGGTCTTCGATAGGATGTTGATTTGTCGGAATTTCGACTTGCCGGGATTTTGACGTGTCGGGATTTTGTTTGTCGAGATTTTGAACGTCGGAATTATGATTGTCGAGATTATTATTGTCGGGATTTTAAACGTATCTCGTTTGAAATACATAATCGAAGTCATATATTCTGTGAGCAGTTATCATCAACGATATAGAGCCCCATATAAGCCCGAATGAGGTAGTGAGTTTAGGCCCCGACTTTTGATCGACCATTGCATGGACGATAGTTAAAGGCGAAATTGCCAATTGTCTGCCAAACATCATCTTTATACACCGCTTTGATTATTGACTAAATGTGGAGTTTTTATTGTTTCAATCAGACAATTGGCAATTTCGCCTTTAACCATCGTCCATGCCATGGTCGATCAAAAGTGCTACCACAACTTACCACACTTACATTAATAAAACCTACCACACTTACATTAATGTGATAACATCAGCTTTAGCCTTAACTACAATGTAACTTACTTTACTTTGCCAAACATCATATTTATACACCGCTTTGATTATTGACTAAATGTGGAGTTTTTATTGTTTTAATCAAAGTAAAGTAAGTTACATTGTAGTTAAGGCTAAAGCTGATGTTACCACATTAATGTAAGTGTGGTAGGTCCGCATCTAGGTTGTATTAGTCTGCATTCACTATATATGTTGTATTTTGGCTGCCTCAAGCCCAAATATAACGAATACGAAACTTATAAACGAACTCAACTATTCAATTACAAGACCAAATGGGTTTGCTACTGGTATTGTATATTTATACTTATTGCCCGATTAATACAAGAGAGATACATATCGATGGATGTTTGGTAAAGTAAAGTAAGTAATAGTTCTTTAGAAAACGGATGTTATCACATTAATATAAGTGTGGTAGGTCCACATGGTGTTTTAGTCCGAATTCACTATATAAGTTGTATTTTGGCTGCCTCAAACTCAAACATAATAAATGCAAAACTTATAAACGAATTCTAAACTATTCGATTGAGCTTTATCATACAAAATGAATAATCGTTGATATCTACTTCAACGATAGAAATGTGGCAAAGTAATATATGCCACATGTAAGTCACCTGTTTTAGTAAACTGTTTTACTTATGTTAATAAAGTAAATAATCTCATAGAGTGGTAGATCTTGCCAAATAATGGTATGTCTAAAACATATTTTTCCCGCCAAATTTTATTAATTCTAAAAGATGTAATAGTTTATTATCGTACAGCCAAAAATCTGAAGTAAATCCATATTGGCAATTTGTTATTTACGTTACTATGCAAAACCAGCAATGACATGATATTGCTTCACCTTAACAAGCCAGAGAGTAACGGCACAATAATGGCAAAAGGCCTATATTTCGTTTGTTATCTCTGGGTATGTCCTTGTATGTCGCAGATCTTTGGAACTCCATTGCAATTAAAGTTATAAATATTGCAATACTTAAGAACAAAGACTAGTTTCTATATAGACTGCCAATGAAAGATACTGTGGTTCCAGTGGAAATGTATAAATGGAAATGTATAAGTAATCCCTGGATTACATATACATGAAATGTTACAATGTTTTCTTTGTTATCCCTAGGTAGGTTCTTACATGTCGCGAATCTTTGGAGTCTCATTGTAATTAAAGTAATAAATATTGCAATACTAGAACAAAGTCTAGTTTCCATACGTACACTGTAAATGAGTGATACTGCACTGTATGTAATTTTTCAATATGCCAAAAGGGTCTCCAAGAACTTAACAACTTTGTAATATTTACCGTCAATGAAGAACAATAGTGGATACGCCTGCAAATGAACTTATACCTATTACTGCATATCACATAACTAATTTAAGTACCCCAATAAAAACAAATATTGTAACCACCTTTAATTTGAGATATAATCTTAATGCCAAATACTTATCTAAGATCTAATGCGCACCCTTGCATACGTTAGTTCATTTTAGACAGCCTCCAGATCAAGTCTTGGAGGGTCTCCAAGTGCCCCAAACTTCTTAAATATTTACCGTCAATGAGGAATTATGGTGGATATGCCTGCAAATGAACTGATACCTATTACTGCATTCCACAGTATATAAATAATTTATCTACCCCAATCAAAACAAGTGCACAAATATTATAACCACCCTTAATTTAACTTATAATCTAATGGTAAAACACCCTTCTAAGATTGAATGCTCACCCTTGCATAAGTTAGTAGATTTTAGACAGTCTCCAGATTAAGTCTTGGAGGGTCTTCAAGTACCCTAAACTACTTTGTAATATTTACCGTCAATGAGGAATTAAAGTGAAAACGCCTGAAAATGTACTAAATAGGTATCAGTACATTTTCGCTAAACCTTTACCTTAAACTACTTTGTAATATTGACCGTCAATGAGGAATTATGGTGGATATGCCTGCAAGTGATCTTTTATTTATTACTGCATTTCACAGTATATAAATAATTTAACTACCCCAATAAAACCAAGTCCTCAAATATTATAACTACCCTTAATTTGACATATAATCTTATCGCCAAACACATATCTAAGATGTAATGCTAACCCTTGCTTACGTTAGCACATTTTAGACAGCCTCCAGATCCAGTCTTTGAGGGTTTCCAAGTACCCTAAACTACTTGTAATATTCACCGTCAATGAGGAATTATGGTGGATAAGCCTGCAAATGATATTTTATGTATTACTGCATTCCACAGTACATACATAATTTAACCACCCCAATGAAAACAAGTCCTCAAATATAATAACCACCCTTAATTTTACATATAATACAATCACCAAACCCTTATCTACGATCTAATGCTCACCCCTGCTCACGTTAGCACAGTTTAGACAGCCTCCAGAACATAGTTGCTAATTTCTTGCACCACCAACGCACAAAAAACCTCGCCAACAATGAAATGCACTCAAGAGGGTAGTTTCGGTAGAGCAAGTGCGACTTCTCACGGGCCGTTGCTGTGTTGGGCACGAATTTCCTTAAACCATCTACCCCTGGCCCGCCCAAGACGCTTATTACTAATTTAGCCCCAGCCCAATTAGGCTCTCATGCATCAGTAAGAGACGGTATGAAATATTTACCGACGCAGGACCATTAAAAAGAGGTAATACCGCTGTAAAAATTGCATGAATTAGTAATCGAAAGAATGGGGTATATAAGGGAAAACGCGTCGGCGTTGGGGATGTAGATGCCAAGAAGACCTCGAAGAGTCCACGACGTACAGCCAAGGTGATACACGTAAACGCGACGAAATTAAGGGCGAAAAGGTACGAATTGTGATAGTTGTGTATCGAACGGGGTGGTTGTGCAACGTAATTATGAGCTCCAAATTGAGTTGGTTAGGAGTTGGTTAAATTTTAAGCGTGTGGAGATTACTGGTGTATTCGTTGAAGTATTACAGCATGTAAGAGTAGAACTAAGAGTAAGAGTAATGTATTATCAAGTAAAGCATATGTGGCAGCATTACTACCATGTAGGTACAAATTACCCTACTAAATATTCATGTATACAAGTAATAAACTCGTTCGACTGAGAAAAACGCATGTCAAATTAATGTATGTGTTGAATTATCGTTAAGGGTAGTGTTGAGATTGCTCATTTTTAATTGTGTGAGTTGTGTTCGATCCTGAAAGTATTTAGTTTCGATTCATCTTCCTCTGAATACAACTATCATATATTGCCAGTACGGTGAACTGGGTTAAGGCTCCGACCTTTGGTTTATTGAAATTTCACAACTAAAATGTAAAGGTATTTGTCTTCAATCACAAGGTATTTGTGCAAAATAAATTGAGTCTTCAGTATGACGGCTTCCTAGCATATCGTTGGCTTAATGTTATAAGGTTGTATGTGCAAATTTGTAAATTTGGGTATAAGGATTTTAAATATGTTTGCTACATCAGATAATGATATATTTTGCACTGTCAATAGATATGTTTTTATCACAGGTTCCTAATGATCCAATTTTAACCATCCAACAAGTTGAAAGGTCCCATGTTGAAAACTTGGAGCCTGGTAACACTATAGACCTAAAAATTGAAAATAAAACATTACATGCAATCTTGTATCACTAAGCTGACGATATGTTGAGAAATTTAACGTAATAAGGTCAACCCTTATAATAATAATAACTCTTTGTTGGTGTTTCAACATTGAAAACGTATACATAAGTTAGGGAGAAATTATAGCGCATGATGCCTTTTATAAGGTAAACTAACAATTAGTGTTTCAATATTGAAAACGTATACACAAGTTAGGGAGAAATTATAGCGATTGATGCCCTTCATAAGTTAAACTAACATTCTTATAGCTCGTCGGGTGTAAACGTTCGTGATTGCGTTTGTAGTTTCTATAACAGAAGCCCTAAAAGGGACAGTCAACGACCTAAAATAGGCTAAATATTTTTTTAGGTTTAAAGGCGAGTTTAGGCTCACGCAAAATAATGGTCTGTTTTAGGCTGTTAGGTTTGCCCTTGTATATCTTAAATTTCAAGAAAAGCGCCTCCCTTTATCATCAATCCCAACTTTACCATATCAGCATATTTTGTTAAAGGCGCTTTTAATAAAACGTAGTAACTTGTTTCATTTTTGTATCAGTATATTTTGTAGTTAATTGAGTGACATTTTTCGCGATTGGGTCAATGATTACTGTAATAAAAGCCATAAAGCGGATGAATTACATTATGTAGTTTAGTATTTAGGTGACGTAGAGAGTTAAGGTGCCGACTAAATCCGTAGGGTAGTCGTTTGTTCGATATCACCAAGGACAGTATAAAAGTTCTTCACTTTATATTAAAATCTGACCTTACCTACAGTAAGGTCAGAAATCTTACATACGGTAAGGTCAGAAACCTTAGAGAGCCAAGAAATTAACCATCGCCAGGATTAATAATGATACCAATCATCTCAAATCTGATAAAACGTTATTGAACATATTCAGTGGTATTAAACATACGATCAGAACCTTTGTGAGCTAAGAAATTAACATCGCGAGGATTAATTATCACACCAATCGTCTCAAACCTGACGAAACGTTTTTGCAACATATTCAGTGATATTAATCATACATGAAAACAAAAGTCACAGAAATTGATGGTCAATACATGTCAGAATATAAATGGCGAATGAGCAATAATGAAATTATTTAGTTCAGTGTGGTTTAGCGAGTTTAGGCTCCGACTGTTAATCTTATAAAAAATTGACCTTACTTACAATAAGGTCAGAAACCTTAACGGGCTAATAAATAAACATGACGGGGATTAATAATCACACCAATCGTCTCAAATCTGACAAAACGTTATTGCAACATATTCAGTGATATTAATGATAAATGAAAACAAAGGTCACATAAATTGAGAAATTGATGGTCAAAACATGTCAGAATGTAAGTGGCGAAGCAGCAGTTACGAATTTTTTTGGTTCAGTGTTGTTTAGCAAGTTTAGGCTCCGACTGTTAATCTTACCAAAAGTTGACCGTAGCTACAGTAAGGCCAGACACTTTAGAGAGCCAAGAAATTAACATCGCGAGGATTAATAATCACACCAATCGTCTCGAATCTGACGAAACGTTATTACAACATATTTAGTGATATCAGTCATAAATGAAAACAAAGGTTACAGAAATTAATGGTCGAAACATGTCGGAATGTAAGTGGCGAAGGAGCAGCTAAGAAATTGTTTAGTTCAGTGTGGTTAAGCAGTTTAGGCTCCGACTGTTCAGTAAGGTCAGAAACTTTAATGTGTTTAAAAATTACATAGCGATGATTAATTATCGCACCAATCGTCTCAAATCTGACGAAACGTTATTGCGACCTATTCAGTGATATTGATGACAAATGACAACAAAGGTCACAGAAATTGATGGTCGAAACGTGTCAGAATGAAGGTGGCGAAGCAGCAGTTACGAAATTGTTTGGTTCAGTGTGGTTAAGCAGTTTAGGCTCCGACTGTTCAGTAAGGTCAGAAACCTGTGTATGTTAAGAAAATAACATCGCGAGGATTAATAATCTCACCAATGTATGAAATCTGATGAAACGTTATTGTAACATATTCAGTGATATCAATCATACATGAAAACAAAGGTCACATAAATTGATGGTCGAAACATGTCAGAATGTAAGTGGCGAAGGAGCAGTTATGAAATTAGTTTAGTGTGGTTTAGCGAGTTTAGGCTCCGACTGTTAATCTGTAGTTGTGGGTTAAATGGGAGTACATGCCATTCTAAAGATTACAGGTCATAAATGGCGAAGTAGCAGTTATTCATATGGATTGCATATCAAAAAATCTTTGCAGTAACATGTATACTACTGCCATGTTACTGCCGTGCAGTACTGCCGTACTGCTGTGTTACCAGATAGCATCACATTCGAACATCAGATGCATTTATGACATAAATACATCTGAAATTCGAATGTGATGCTGTAAATTAACGTACACGTTACTGCCATTTTTTTGACGCAATGCACCTGCTTGCATTATTTAGTTCACCTCTGAATGCAACCCAATCATTTAGCAAGGTGTTTTTTTGCGAGTTTATGCACCGACTGTTAATCAGTAGATGTGAGTTAAATGGGAGAACTTAGCAGTCTGCAGACGATAGAATAAAAGTGGTGAACACAGCGAGCAGTTATGACATTATTTAGTTTAGTGTAGCTTAACAAGTTTATGCTCCGACTGCAAATATGTAGTTCTGTAGGGAGAAATTGACAGTATAAAGACGAGAAGAGAAGACATGATGACAGATGACATAATTGGGGAAGGGGTTGTTTACAACTGTATCATGAGTCATCTCAGTATATATTCTTGTTGAAGCTTATGAAGCTTTATTTATATTTAGTTTAAGGTAGTTTAGCAAGTTTATGCTCCGACTGCAAATCTATAGTCCTGTAGGGAGAAATTGACGATGAAAAGATGAAAAGAGAGGACATAATAACAGGTGACATAAGTGGCGAAGGGGTAGTTGTGAAATTATTTAGTTTACCCCAAACACAATCCTATTATACGGACATGCTCAGAGTGGTTTAGTAGAACCACTACTATTTTATGTATTATATTTAGTATTGATGGGTTGAAGATGGTAATGAAGCAGGTTATTATTACAGAAAGTATTTAGTCTAGTATCGTTTAGCGAGTTTGGGCTACGACTTTTAATCTGTGGTCATGGCTTACATGGGTAGGGCAATGTAAAATTTTCATATTGCATCCAATATGACTCTGGCAGATATTGGACTTGATAAAGCCATTCATTGCAGTAATCGTCACCATAAGTCAGAAAAAAGGTCATTCATTGTAGTAATCTGCAGCTAAATGCAAATAAAATACAGTGGCTTAGTTTAGGCTTAGGCTAGTAATCTGTAATCACCTTCACTCAGGGCAGTACTCAGTTTCAGATTACTGCAAATGTACATATTTCTAGACCATATTATAACTGTATCACGAGTCATTTCAGTATATATTCTTGTTGAAGCTTATGAAGCTTTATTTAGTTTAAGGTAGTTTGGTGAGTTTATGCTCCGACTGCAAGTCTATAGTTCTATAGGGAGAAAGTGACGGTGACAAGACTAAAAGAGGATAACAGATGACATAAGTGGCGAAGGGGTAGTTGTGAAATTGTTTAGGCCACTTTTAGATGTTTAGTTTATCCCAAACACAACCCTCTTATACGAACATGGACAGAGTGGTTTATTAGAACCACTACTATTGTGTGTTCTGTATTTAGTATTGATGGGCTGAAGATGGCGATGAAGCAGGTTATTATTACAGAAAGTATTTAGTTTAGTATAGTTTAGCGAGTTTGGGCTACGACTTTTAATCTGTGGGTATGGTTGTGGGTTGTGGGCAGTGTAAAATTTTCATATTGCGTCCAATAAGACTCTGGAAGACATTGGTCATGATAAAGCCATTCATTGAAGTAATTGTCACATTGTAATCGTCCTATTGCAGTAATTTGCCGCCAAAGGCAAATAAAATACAGTGGCTTACTTCAGGCTTAGGCTATTCATCTGTAATCAGCTTCACTCAGGGCAGTATTCAGTTTTTTCACATTACGTGGAAATAGATTTGGCTGATACTTGTTTAAACTCTACTATTATGACTGGGTAAATAACGCACGTTTTGAGTTTAAAAAATTAGCAGACAATAAAAAATTTTTTTTTTTACTCAAAACGTGCGTTATTTACCCTGTCTTTAGATAACTGCCAATGTACATATTTCTAGACCATATTATAATTGTATCACGAGTTATTAGATTAGAGCAGTGTTGTAATATATCCAGATACATGTATTTACGTACGATTTATGTATTTACATGTAGTTAGATACAGTATCTAGATACGTATCTTGATACATTCTTGTTTGAATACCTGAAGTTGTATCTAAATACATTTTTTTCTGAAGTATCTGTACTTGTATTTATATACACATACAACACTGCATTTTACTTTAATTACATATAATTAGCTATTGATTCATTATTGAATGCATTGTTATTTTTTTTTAATATTTACCTTGGGGCTTCGATTAATTTTCTCGTATTTAATTTAAGTTTGAGTCAGTAATTTGCTATTTCATTGTGTATTATTTTTGTATCTATTATACAAGACCTGTGTAGTAGCCCGTCGAACGCTGACAATGACACATGCTTTTTCGAATAAACAATCGCGTTTTTAATGCTGGTTCGTGTGCTTAAGCTAAAAGTAATAGAATGAAATGAAATTAGAAACGTATGTCGAATTCATGCAATAAGGATCGATGAGTCATTGTCAAGACGGAACGAGTATACCAATAACTATAAGCAGACGATAAAAAATAAATTTTGTTTTGCACATTTTATTAAATATTTATGAGAATTTTCTTTTGCATGTAAAGTGCGTATGTAAAAAGAAAACAATTTTTGGTTTGGTTTTCCATGTATCTGAAATGTATCTAGAAGTATCTAGATACTTTTCAAATGTAACTGTATCTGTAGCTAGATACTTTTTGAAATACATTGTTTCTAAAGTATCTGTATCTGTATCTAGATACAAAACAATGTATCTGTTACAACACTGGATTACAGTTTATATTCTTGTTGGAACGTATGAAATAATATTATCGTCAAAACATCGATGGCTTATTTGCAATGAGACTTAACCCCACAATGACTCAAATGTAGGTTACGTCCTATTGCAAATAAACTATCGATATATATATATATATATAAAATACGTATCACGGTCCGTAACGTAGGTTTAAAAAAAGGAACTTTTATTTTAAAACTTAGAATTTAATATGTTGTTAATACGGAATACGAATATAGAGTGTACTGTGGCAAAGCCAACCTGTTAGTAATATAACTTATTATAAATGAACAATAAAAGATAATAAATATATAATGCGTGGGATGCGCTCATATGCATCCGTCTTAAATAATACTCTTTATATAATAATAAAGAAGCTGATTGTTTGTGACCGCAGGTAACTTATATTTAGATATTATAGCAATGTTATAAAAAAAGAGGTAAAATGATTTAACTTGCTATATCATCATAGGATATTAATATATCTCCCATTATTTGACCACCACTTTCACATTCACTTTTTACATCAATTTTGTAAAAAAAAAGTAAAAAGATTTCACTAGCTATATCATCATAGCATAGTAATATCTCTCCCATTATTTGACCGAACCACTTTGTGCAAAATTTATCATAAATGTGTCAATCTGTATATCAATCGGCAGTCCTAAGCTGTCAAAATATATGTAGAATGAGTTTAGGCTGGGACGGTTTATGATTACTGCGTAGTCGTAGGTACAATGCTCACATAAGACTAAATTATCAATTTAATTGCCACATGACCATACTACAACAGCAATCGACACTCCAACGCTTGAAACATATTTGTGGAATGAGTTTAGGCTCGGAAGTTTCATGTGTAGTCTACGTACGTTGCTCACGATGCTCATTTCTTTTTGGGATGTGACTATGTTATGGTAGATTCTAAGAAGACTAATGAATCATTTTAATTGCCACCTGGCTATACTACAACAGCAATCGACACTCTAAAGCTAGAAAAATATTTGTGGAAAGATTTTAGGCGCGGGCGTTTCATGTATAGTCTACGTACGATGCTCACGATGGTTATTTTCCTTGAGATTTAACTATTTTATAGCAGATTCTTAGAAGTTGGGCGAAATAAAGTTATTCATCGCAACAAATTAACGCCCCAAAAATGTGGCAGTTTTAAGTCGAACCTCTTACCTTTGACACGGGCAAGATCAATTAAATATTAATATATTGGATGAATGAGGTGGAAGTTTGACGAAACTCCGTAAAACTGCTGAAATAAAATTCTTTTGACACACAGGTTTCATATCATATCAGGGTTATCAGACGAATCTGGCTTATGAGGCTTACCAGAGATATCAGGTTTGTCTTTCTCAGGAAGATTGAACAAGTTTTACATAAGGCCGATGTGTAGCGAAAAAGAAATGTTGCAGTGCAACATTAAATCTGTGAAAGCTTTAATGTTTGCAAATATTAATATGTAATAATTGTTTTAATACACACCCATCAATAGTAGTGATACTTCCAGCATACAGTTTAGATTCTATTTCGAGTATTTTCATTTAGAAAATGTAGTTTTTTTAGTGGTGTCTAACTGAGCATCAATAATAGTGAAATAACGACTTGCAGCAAACAGTTCAAATTCTATTTCGAGTATTTGCATTTAGAACAAGTAGGTTTTTAAGTATGACTGACTGTCTTTCTACCTTTTCAAAATATACTGCATTTTGCGATCTGCACGATTTTCTTATGATTTGTGACTCCATTATTTGATCCTACAGAGTTTGAATAATCAATTTAGTGTAATTCTCTGTTGTGAATATGCAAAGCTATTTACTAAGTAAGTAACTAACTAAGTAACTAAGTTAGTAAGTAAGTAAGTTATTATGTAAGTTATTTTTAATAATGCTATTATCAGAGGGTTTACACAACTCAAAACAGCTTAATATAGAAATACATACTTTTCGTATAATATTTACTTTTTGTAGCTTCAGACAGTAACTTCCGTCAGTTTTTTTTTTTCATAAAACACTATTAATAACTAAGTTTCAACACACTGCATAAAATTTGTTATGTATAAATTGCTAATTGTTAGCTATAGCAGTATTAACATTTTTCAGTTTATATCCATTATGCTAATATGCTATGTATCGAAAGAAATATACCATGAGGCTAAATTTTATAATTTAAGATAATTGAATAAGTGTTCAGCAAGAATATAATTAGGTTAAAGCGTCCTGAAGATATTTATCTTAAAGGTAGAAATATCCCAGAAATGCTGTAGTTGTAAGTGAATAAAGAAATCCACAACCTCCCAGAAATGCTGTAGTTGTAAGTGAATAAAGAAATCCCCAACCTACATCTCTGGTCTCCAATCTACTCTGATCTCTGTGGAGTACGCAGAGTTTAAAAAATAAGAACATTTATTAGAGATGAACAAATACTAACTTTATTTAAGTATTTTTTAATTACACCATAATAAACTTATCGGATTTCAAATCAAAAAAGAAAAAAAGTCAACTGAAACGACACACGTTGTGACGGATGTTCGATCTGGCTCAATTTTATTAATATATCTCGCTTATGTGAAAAAAAAACTCCACAAAAGTTAATATAAATAATAAACATATTTGAACTGTAAAAATTTTTCTGTGTGGTTATGTGTGTGTCACACATGTGTATTCAACAGAAAAAATCAGAAAATGGCAACATTTTGATAAACTATTATCACTTAAGTCTCATCGACATAGTCATCAATTTCATTGTCCGATCCCGTTTGGTTTCAGCCAGTGAATTTATTATAGTTGATGTAGGAAGCCGTTACTATGTGATAATTAATCATGATGATACGAAAATAAAACACGTTACTACGTTTTTTATCACTTTATTTTTTCGTTCAACACGACTGCAGTGATTCAAAATACAAGAATTCTTGAATCATTCTTGTATTTTGAATCATTCGAGAATGACAAAATTATGGTCGAAACTGAGGTCGTGTTTAACGAAAAAATAAAGTGAAAAAAAACGTAGAAACGTGTTTCATGTTTTATAAGAGAATTTATTGCTTACATACTTAAATTTGGAGGGCAATGAAAACTTGAATCAGAGGGTCGGAATTTATAACAAAATCTATTTAGAATTTTCCTATTGTTGTCACTTCGAGAATTCTTCTCTGTAATCTATGTAATTTTGGAAGTCTCTATCCAGTCCTTGCTTCCTGAGCTTCGTATGACAGTTGGCCTGATAGTAGGAAACAAAACGTTTTATGTCACAATTAATAATACAAAAGGGGTATGTGAATGGAATAATCTGAATACAAATTTCTGTTATAGCTCAGAATTCGTTCACCAAATAATGGCAGTGATCAAATATGTCACAGGTGGAGTTTATATTTTTTATTGAATAAAAAATTAATTAAGGTAATTAATGAAATCATCGGCTAAACTTATCTAACTCTTATAATACAAACTACTAAAATAATAACTAATGTTATAATACATGCAAATTATCGATTAATTATATTAATGCATCAAATTAGATGATACACTTAATGTGTATATTGTTATTTATTCATAATTTTATGAATGTATATAATGTATATAATGTTATTTATTCGGGAGGAATAATGAAGTAACTTACCGGTCGTGAGAACGAATTATATGTTTTTTTTGCCTTTGCAATGAATTCAATAGTAACTACTGCGTGAGGATTATTGAATGAAATTGCAGGTTGCATGTAAGTGCCCTTTGTACATGCAGTACTTTAACACATTGTCCATATGTCGCTGGCGAGATATTGTCACATATGCGACAATTCGTTGACAAAATTAAAATTAAGTCGCCCATTAGAGCGTACCAAGCATTTACCTACCTTCCGTTTGAGAATATAAAATGGCAACATAAATGGTTATTAAAATTTTAATTAAGAGGATAATATAGTCTGTTAATAAATGTATTGATTTTATTATTAATTGTTACATTGCAATAATTTAAAAAAATGCTAAAATCGGAGATGAAAGATGAAAAAATGTGTAATTTTAGAGATATTTTTGTTTTAGTGTGATAACCTAATTTTTGATAATAGTTCTAGTATTATTTGATTGATTCTCAAAAACTAGCGAATTAATATTAATCCCATTTATTTATATGATTTATAAAATGTTAGTATTAAATGTGTATAATATAATTAATATACAATGTGTAATTGTTAAGATATTATCTTTATAAAGACAAATTCACATTTATTGTGAATGTGTAATTTCAGATGCTGTGCTCGAAACTGGCTCACATTAAAAAAAAGAACAGTCAAAAAATAGCGTATGGCGTTTTAATTGCGTAAATATCCAATGTATAATTCTTGACATATTGAATTAATAGTTTTAATGATGTGTCGTGTTCAAGACACGAGATGACATCTATATGCTTCTCTCACGAATCAATTAATAGTATTATAATATGATATTTAGTAGTATTTTAAGAATTACCAAACTATATTTCAAATATTAACATGTCAATATTAATGCAATTTAGTATTAATACTAAAGAAAATGTTTGTTTTAAACCTATTTAACATAAATAATGTTTCAATGTATTATTTCCGATATATTCCTGAAACATTTTGTTGGTAATGTGATGTAAGTTTAGAAGATCGCATGTTATTTCAAACATTTGATGTTTGATGTTATTATATGAGATGTTATTTCCTTACATAATGGTATCTCAAAAACTAACGAATCAATAGTTTAGTACGAATATATTCATATATCTAAAGTAATTTAGTAACTATTCAATGTATATTACTCTTTCTAGAGAGTAGTTAAGTGTCATAACATGAAATATTTCATAACAGATAATAGATAATATTATAACATGATATTTGATAATATGATATATTGAGTATCTTAATATGATGAACCAAATTCAAAATGAAAACAAATTAGCACATTATCTAATCAACCAATACAATAATAGTAAAGAATCGCTTACAAAATATCACTGCAAAATCTAGCGAAGCGCTTTTAAAATTTGTACCTAGTAGATACTCATCCAAACTACAACTAATTCATAATTCTTCCGCCGACGGAGCAAATTATACACCAGCGACATGAAAAAATTTGCAATTCACACCAGAAGGACAATTCCCTTGAGCAAGTGGCACTTCTCACGCATTAAGCATGAATTTCTTTAAATCGCCCAAGATACTTATTATTAATTTAACCATAGCCAATTTAACTCCCATGCATCAGTAGGGGATATGAAAAATGTATCTCCTCAAGACCTTTAAAAATTGGTATCAAGGTAAATAATTACAATTAATAATTGTAAATTGTGAATTAGTTATAAGAAAAAATTGATGAATAAGAGAAGACGTGGCGTCGTTGAGAAGTAGATGCTAAGAAGCTTTGGAGCTATACACAGCGAACAGTAGAGTTGTTATCAGTTTCATGCGAAGATATTTTATACGTAAAGGTACGAATTGTGACACTTGTAAATGATATTAAGTGGATGTGTATATTAACTACAAGCACAAAGTTAAAATTAATATAAATTTGTTACATATTGACTGTGTAGAGCTAATTGGTTCATTAGGTTATTGTATAAGTAATTGTATTGTAATAAGTGTAGTATTTTTTCGTAGTATTCACTATGGGTGAGTAAAGGGTGAGTATAGAGTAAGGAACATCCTCCATAGAGTATTTATTATTAATATTATTATTATTAGTAGTATTATTAGTATTATAATTATTAAGGTTTATCCATAAATTACCTATTAATAAAGAAAAAAACACATTTTTCACAAAACACTCAATTTTTGTGTTTTGTGAAAAAGGTGGTCATTTCTTTATTAATACGAACCTTTCACAAGCTCCAAGAAACCACTCATAAATTACCTGTTATATATTTAATATCAATATAATAATATATTCAAAAGTAGTTGAAATAATGCTCAAAAACTCTCAAAAACTAGCGCATCAATAGTTGCGAAATTTAGTTCTAATATTAAACGATCTATTTTTGCTATTTACATATATGTAATGAAATTTAGTATATGAATCGTTTATTTCAAAAACCTATAGTGTACTTTTTCAAATTGTCGAGGAAAACAGAAACACTATCTTGTCACATTTTATACATTGTAATTAAATATCCCATAATAGGAATGTTATTATTATTATTATATTATTATTTACTACTTACTGGTAAAACAGTCTATTTTAATTTTATTTTATGATTTATTTATTTTATATCGCCTGACCAGGTGATTAATAAGCATTTAGAATATTTAAACATTTTGTAACAAACTTGACTCTAATTTTATATTTAACCTAATTATAACTTAATAACACAAACTACTCAGTCGAAATAAAATATATAAATCATACAATAAAATATAAATATTTATTTACCAGTACTAAATAATAATACAACAACCTTAAATTATGATATTATATTAATTATTATTATTATTATTATTTTTATTACAGTTTTTAATAAAAGTTTGACAAAACAAAAACATTTTCTTCAGTAGTTTTGAAGCATTTTCTTCAGTTGTTCTGAAGGTTTGTCAAAGTTTCCTAAATAATTTCTTAATTTATCTGCAATTGTCAGGGATTTTTTTTTTAATTTCCTTATAGTTTGGATATATTGTTGTAATATCAAGTAGAATAGAAATTATGGTTTATTCAAATTCTAGGATCTCTTGTAAAATTATACATTTTCTTAAAGAACAAACGTTTTTTGAAGTTTTTTTATTTTTCAGATAATTCGTATAAAATAAAATTGGTTTACTTATTTTACAAGTTTTGTCAAACTCTTTGGACAATTTGTTACGTTGGCTACAATTTCCACAAAATGTTGAAATTTGCTTAGTTTTTTTGATATTTTGAAATTATATTAAGTAATCAAGAAGGATTTTTTATTATTTTCTTTCTTTCTCATATACTTTTGTAATGACACAAAATAAAATTTCTTTACTTATTTTTGAAGTTGTGTAAAACTTTTTGAAGAATTTATTATGCAAGCTGAAATTTTCATACAATATTGAAATTGGCTTAGTTTTTTTGATATTTTCAAATGATATTAAGTAATCTAGAAGTATTTTTTATTGTTTTCTTTCTTATTTATATACTTTTTATGTATATACTTCCTTTAATCAAGAAGTGTTATAGAATACAGTTATTTGGAGTATGGAATTTTCATAAAAATTATATTAACATATATTTTGCCGTTTTTCGGCTAAAGTTTGACAGAACCAAAACATTTACTTTAGTGGTTTTGAAGGTTTGTCAAAGTTAAAGAATGTCTTAATTTATTTGCATTTGTCAGAGATTTTTTTTTAATTTCTATTTTGGATATGTTGTTGTGGTATCAAGTAGAATATCTAAAACTTTTTATAGAATTTGTGTCGTTTGCTTAAATTTTCACAAAACTTTAAAATTTGCATAGTTTTTTTAAATATTTTAAAGTGATATTAAGTTATCAAGAAGTTTTTTTTATTGTTTTCTTTCTTCTTTATATACTTATTATATAAACTTTTTTTAAGCTAGAAGTGTTATGAATACAGTTTTGTGTAATATAAGTATATAAGAATAAGTATGTAATTTTCATTAAAATTATATTAACATATTTTTTTACCGTTTTTCGACAAACGTTTGACAGAACAAAAACTAGTTTCCTCAACGTTTCCTAGAGAATTTCATAATTTACCTGCAATTGTCAGAGACTTATTTTTAAATTTCCTTATAGTTTGGATATGTTGCTGTGATATCAAGTAGAATAGAAATTTCGGTTTATACAAAGTCTATGATGTCTTGTAAAATGTATACATTTTCTTAAAGATCATAATAATTTTGAAGTTTATTTTTAGTATTTCTAATATTGAAATACTAATTAATTCATTTATTTTGTAATGATATAAAATAAAATTTCTTTACTTATATTAGAAGTTTTGTAAAACTTTTTATAGAATTTGTGTCGTTAGCTGGAATTTTCACACGATGTTGAAATTTGCTTAGTTTTTTTGATATTTTAAAATGATATTAAGTTATCTAGAAGTATTTTTTATTGTTTTCTTTCTTCTTTATATACTTTTTATGTATATAGTTCTTTTAATCTAGAAGTGTTATAGAATACAGTTTTGTGGAGTATGGAATTTTCATTAAAATTATACTAACACATTTTTTACCGTTCTTTTAAAAAAGGTTTGACAGAACAAAGGTATTTCCTTCAGTTGTTTTGCAATTTATTTGCAATTGTCAAAGATTTTTTTTTAATTTCCATATATTTTGGATATGTTGTTGTGATATCAAGTAGAATAGAAATTTTGGTTAATACAAATTCTAGGATGTCTTCTAAAATGTATACAATTTCTTAAAGAACAGAAGTATTTTGAAGTTTTTTTTATTATTTCAGATATTTTGTAATGATATTAAATAAAATTTCTTTATTTATTTTTGAAGTTTTGTAAAACTTTTTGAATATTTTTTTACGTTACGTAATTTGCTTAGTTTTTTTGATATTTTGAAATGATATTAAGTTATCTAGAAGCCTTTATTTTCTTTCTTTTTTATATACTTTTTATGTATATACTTCTTTTAATCTGGAAGTGTTATAGAATACAGTTTTGTGAAGTATGTAATTTTCATTGAAATTATATTAACTTATTTTTTACCGTATTTTGACAAAAGTTTGACAGAACAAAAGCATTTACGGATTGACTTCAGTTGTTTTGATGGTTCGTCAAAGTTTCCTAAATATTTTCTTTAATTTACCTGCAATTGTCAGAGATTTTTTTTGAAATTTCTATATATTTTGGATATGTTGTTATGATATCAAGTAGAATAGAAATTTTTGTTAATACGAAGTCTAGGATGTCTTGTAAAATGTACACATTTTCTTAAGGACAGAAGTATTTTGAAGTTTTTTATAAATATTTCAGATACTTTGCAAAGACATAAAATAAAATTTCTTTACTTAGAACAAATTATTTCAGAAGTTTTGTAAAACTTTCTAGATAATTTGTTACGTTAGCTGGAATTTTAACAAAATGTTGAAATTTGCTTAGTTTTTTTTTGATATTTTGAAATTATATTAAGTAATCTAGACGTATTTTTTATTATTTTCTTTATATACTTATTACATATACTTCTATATACTATTCTATACCTTATCTAGCAATGTTATAGAATACTGTTTAGTGAAGTGTAGAATTTTCATTAATATTATATTAAGCTATTTTTTACCGTCTTTTAAGTCTACTAATTTACTTCGACTTAGTTATTTACTACCACTTAGTGTTTTTTTTCATTTTTTTTTTAAGAACTGTAAAACTTAATACAGTATATGTTTAATAACCTGTAAATTTCATAGAATTTTACATTTTCAGCGATACTTTTACCTGTACTGCGATAATTTTAATACATTTTCTACAATTTTGATACATTTTCTGTAATTTAAATAAATTTTCCGCGATTTTTGATTTATTTAATTATGCTTTATTAAGTATTTCATTTACAAGTTGATAAATAAAAGAACGAATATCGTAGAATTGTAATACTCTTTGAATTTATGTCTTAATCTGGCAGTTAGGGTAGGAAATTATTTTCTCAAACGATGTCAAAACAAACGATAGATTATGTGTCTATGTATATTTATGTATAATTATCAAACATGTAACTACTTGTTCTTAAACTTTTACTGTACTTCACCAAAGCAAATTAATAATAAAAAGCCGTTTTCACGGAAAAAATATTTGCAATTATTCACACAGAAAAGATAAATAAGGGCTACAGTCTAAGTCAATGACATTTGTGGCACAATTTTCAGTAATCGTCTTTCTATAAACGAACTGGAAATTTTAAGGGCAAGACCCTATACCATAATTGGTAGAAGAGAGAACGATATATATATATATATATATATATATATATATATATATATTTAAGGGCAAGAAATATAACAATATTAAAGACATTCGTGCACAAAACTCATCAGGGTGCAGTAAAACCAATATTGTGCGCAGAAGTAATCATTACAAATGACAAGAAATTATCAAAAATATAATGTAATGGCACATATATTAATAATTTATTTGGACGGATCTGTAAATTTGCATGTTACATTGTACCTACGATAAGTTTTGTCTATTTGGTGGTAATTGTAAAGCAAATGTAGGTACTAATACGATCAGTAGTGTTATATACAGGGTGATCCATTTATAGTGTTACAATGTAATATTTAAGAAACGGCTGGTTTAAACAATATTAATTTGGGATAATGTGGGATAATTTAGAATAATGCAATTTAACGTTGGGGAATACTACGTGATATTACTTTGCAACCATCCTCACCCTTATTGGGGTTGGGATGACTTTTGAAAGTTAAATGGATGGGTACGATTTTTTTTTTCAATTCTTAACCTCTAGGAAAAAGTAAGTTATAGCGATGACCTAACTTAATGTCAATGTCAATATTTATTAAATAAATCAAATTGAAAAGAAAGTCTACTTATCTTTCAGTTCCAAAATGCATGAATTTAACAACCAATTAGACATGTTATTATGTCTTCCCCTTGCCTTCTTGAGTTCTCCCAAAATCCTACATGGCGTTCAAAAGGCTACAGTTACAGTGTCTAGAAGTCGTCAAACAGGCCAATTGTCATCTAAGAAATCCAACCGAAAAAAGCCCAAAACAAATGAAGATGTGGCGTAAACAGAATAGGGTTAATAAATGTTTAGAGCAAGATGGTACTTTTTCCTGGAGGTTAAGAATCAGAAAAAAATCGTACCTTTCCATTTAACATTCAAAAGTCACCCCCACCCCTATAATAGTGAGGATGGTTACAAAGTTGCTTATAATGGAAAGTGGTGTCCCTCAACGTCAAAATGCATTAACCCAAATTTTATTTCGTGCCAATCAGCCGTTTCTTATATGTCGCATTTTAACACCTTAAATGAACCACCCTGTATATATGAAGTCATATTCAATTTGTAGTACTTTTCAGATACAGTATTGTTACTCAATGTACTTGTATTACCTGTAACTATTCTCAATTAATTTTGAAATTCTTGAATTTCAGATGAAGAGACTCGACGTTTTGGAAGCCATAAAGATACCCAGTAAAATGCTAGAGGTAACTGGTCTATGGCCCAGAAGAAACCCAACAAAATTCTATACGTTCCGCCACATGGTAATATGGGTGGCAGACATAACTTTCTGCATCACACTCTTCATGGAGCTGAAACACAACTTTGCGGAATCCGACTTCGCTCACCTCACCGAGCTGCTTGCCTTCATGTCATCCGAGATTCCGTTCCAGTTTAAGCACTTCATTTTCGCTAGGAACGGTGAAAGACTCCTCAACGTCCTCGACGACCTCAAAGATGGTTTCAACAACCACCCATTGCTGAGCGACAAACATTACCAGAAAAACTTGCAGCGAGTGAAGCTCATCAGTCGTGCATTTCAGTTCATCGTCGTAAACTTGGTGCTTTTGTATCTGGTCAAGCCATTATTTTCTGATGACAAGACGGCTATACGCTTCGAAGTTTATCACCTAGGCATGTGGACTATGCCGTATCATCTCTTCCAAGTCTGCGAGATAGGATCAGGATGCTGGAACAACTCGAGTCTCGATCTTTTAACTCTGGGGCTTATATCCATTGCCATGTCTCAGTTTGAGATCTTAAAAGATAAGCTGGTGAACATTCGAAGATGGGCCGGACTGAGTTACGAGCAGGTCGATGCAGGGGAGTTCAATGTTTCTATTGAAGACATTGCAGATGATATCGACCGGAAGGTGAATGAGAGGCTGAGGGAATGTGTCATACATCATCTAGCCATTATTAAGTAAGGATCGAGTTAATGATTTTATCTGTATCTGTGCAGAATCGGAAGAAAAAGGTTTATGTCAAGATGATCAGAAATGCTGTACAAATTACTACGAGATTACAATACCGTGTTTGGCTGTTTTTTGATAGATTTTCGCTTTTAGGCGCGTGTTAATCTCAACCAAATGGTCAACCAAAATTTCGGAGCTTATTTTTTCCGGGATTCGAATACTTTTCAGCCCTGTAATCAACACAATTCGACATTTTTTTTTTATTACGGACACCCTAATGTGGAGGTATAATTCTTGCTGAGCTGTAGGTCAAATGGTCAACCTAAATTTCGGAGCTTATTTTTTCCGGGATTCGAATACTTTTCAGCCCCGTAATCAACAAAATTCGACATTTTTTTATTACGGATACCCTAATGTGGAGGTATAATTCCTGCTGAGCTGTAGGTTTGATCTCTTTCATTATACGGACACGTCACAAACGCGTCACAAATATTTCACAGACATATCACAAGGCACTCTGCAAAGGGCGATAGTCTAGTTTTCTATATGTATTTATATCACAGGACAGTAAGAAGTATCTAATATCTTGTATCATATCTGTGATATGATATTATGATATGTTAGATTCATACGACATTAATCTAACGCATCATATCGCAGATGATCGTGAGGAGGAAAAAATAAGAAATGTATCAAATAACAGAATGAACTATACTTGAGATTTTTGCAAGATGAGACGAGAAACTTTTGTTTGTGTTATAGAAAATAAGTGTAGCTGTTTCGTAAGTTGATCTACCATTTAAAACATCAAAAACTTTTTTCTTATAATATACCACTTATAATTATTCTTTCAAACAATGCAAATTCGTTCAGAGATTTTGGCATGAAAAATTCAATCCAGCGGCCAAAGCCCTAACTATAATAATAATAATAATAATAATTTATTGGTGTGAATGATATAAAATCTTACACAAGTCAATACATGAAATTAAATAATTGAGTAGAAACTGAAAGTTTCTGAAGAATTTATATTATACTTCTCCAAAATTTCTATAGCATTTATATAAAAATCAAATGATATCAAATATCACTTCGAAATATCCAAAACGTAAAGGAATTTCGAATAACTTCTATGATAATTCCAGATAAATTAACAAATTCTCTAACGATTTTGACAAAAATTCTAACATAACTTAAGACATTGTGCTTGTTCAGGTATAAATTATCCAGGAAATAGAATAAATAGAATAGTTGAAAATTCAATTAAACTTGTGAACGAAATCGGAAAAGTCGATAGCCTAATACAGATTACTGAAATCTATAATTTTCCAATTAGAGAAAGACTCTGTAATTGGAAAACTTCTATAATATTTGAATGATTCAAAAATATCTAAAACATAAGAAAATTTAATAAAATTTCTATGAAAATTACAGATTATTAAACATATACTCTAAGAAGGTTTACAGAACTAAAATAAATTCTCATAGTCGCAAAATTTACACGAAATATTTTTTGAAACAACGGAATCTACTAAAATTCGTCTACATTAAGTATACTTACCAAACTTAAATAAACTGTTAAAAAATACGTTTCTTTACAGACTTTTCACAGACTTTTTAAAACAAAAACGAAATTTAATAAAAATTCCATACTACTCAAACTGTATTTTGGAAAATTTCTCTATTTTAGCGAATATCATTTTAAAATATAAAGTGAATTTCCAAATTTTGTCAAAATCGCAGCTGACGTAACCCATTTTCTATGAATTTCTCTGAGAATTGCAAAAAAAATTACAAAATCTGTGAGAACTTAGACAAACCTTCCAAAACAATCAAAGAAAAATATTTTAATGATAATTCTAGACTTCTCTAAATTGTATTTTGGAAATTTTCTCTATTTTAGTTAAAATAATTTTAAAATATCAAAAAACTAAGTGAATTTCAAAATTTCGTGAAAATCGCAGCTAACGTACACATTTTCTGTAAAGTTTGACACTATTTCTAAAATAAGTAAGACATTTTATTTTATATCGTTCCCAAATATATGTAATAACAAAGATACTTCGAAGAACTATTCTGTTCCTTAAGAGATGTACAAATTTTAGAAGGCGACGCATTTTGGCGTTTAATATAAATTCTACATCGTAGAATTTATATTAAACGTCGTTAAATTTTTTATTTTGCTTGATATCAATTCCAAAATATTCAAAAAAATAAGGGAATTTCAATGAATTTTTCTGAGAAATGCAAGAAAAGTAACAAATTCTATAAGAACTTTGACAAACTTTCTAAAACAACCAAAGTCCGGGTTGTTATAAAAGAAAAATATTTTAATGAAAATTCTATACTCCTCTAGACTGTATTTTGGAAATTTTCTCTATTTTAGTTAAAATCTTTTAAAAATATCAAAAAAACTGATTGAATTTCAAAATTTCGTAAAAATCGCAGCTAATGTAAAACATTTTCTACAAAGTTTGACAATACTTCTAAAATAATGGAAGAAATTTTATTTTATATCATTCCAAAATATATGTAATAACGAAGAAACTTCAAAAAACTATTCCATTCTTTTAAATATGTATAAAATAAGGCGACGCATTTTAGCGACGGTTAATATAAATTCTACATCGTAGAATTTATATTAAACGTTGCCAAAGATTCTATTTCTTGATATGTTTCGAAAATATTTAAAAAGTAAGGCAATTTCAATTAGTTTCTCTGAGAATTGCAGAAAAATCTGTAAGAACTTTGACAAACTTCATAAAACAAACAAAGAAAAGTATTTTAATGAAAATTCGATACTCCTCCAAACTGTATTTCGGAAATTTTCTCTATTTTACTTAAAATAATTTTAAAATATCAAAAAACTAAGTGAATTTCAAAATTTCGTGAAAATCGCAGCTAAAGTAACACATTTTCTATAAAGTTTGACAATACTTCTAAAATAATTGAAGATTTTTTTTTTATATCATTCCAAAATATATGTAATAACAAATAAACTTCAAAGAACGATTCTCTTCCGGACAAATTTTGGAGATGTTTAATATAAATTCTACGATGTAGAAACGTCGTTAAAATTTCTATTTTGCTTGATATCATTTCCAAAATATTCAAAAAGTAAGGGAGTTTCAAAGAACTACTCTGGGAATTGCAGAAAAATTAACAAACTCTGTGAGAACTTTGGCAAACCTTCTGAAACAAACAATGAAAATGATTTTGTTCTGGTCGCAAAAAACTGTTAAAATAGTTGAAAAATCTATTAAGTTTGCAAATGTACCAAAAATTATCGTATTAAACTGCTTTTCGTAAGTTACTGAAATTGTCATAAAATGCTAATCAACACTACTGTTTCTAATGTGATTACTATAAAGTCACTAAAAATTATTACAAACGTAAGTTTCTACGAATTGAAAGTTTAAAGTTAATGAATAGTTATGTGAGGGGAAGCTTGTTGGGAAGGCGTGGAAATTCTATGAAAATACTTGAAAATTCTATTGCAAATCGCACCAGTGTTAATTTAGTCTACAAAAAAGCATCATAAGCAACCTGTTAAAAAAATCAATATCCCTAACTTATAAAAAGCAGTTTATTTTATAACATTAAAAAATATCGTAAATAAGAAGGAACAAGGAATAAGTTTTGAACTTCAAACAAGTTCAATTCCATAAAACATTGTATCAAATTTGCAAGAAATCGTAGATATTTTATTGGAATAGTTGAAAATTTAATTAAACTTCGGGAAAAGTCAGAAAAGTCTTGAGATTAATCTCTTTCTCTACAGGGAAAATGGCTATGCTATTTCTTATATGTATATCCAACATATCTAAATTGTAAACGAACTTCTATTCTAGAAAAAATGAATCAAATTTCAGAGATATTCTCTCTGTTTTAAAAAAGTTTTTGGATCAACCTTTAACGAAGTGCGGTAAATACCTACTGCTTGTACTACAATTTAATCCTCCATAGTACAAGTGTAAAAAATATTAGTATTCGATGATAATTGCAGAGAATTTAACATAATATATTAGGATATATGATAGGATGATAGGATATGATTGGGATGATAGGATATATTGGATATCATCCTAAAATAATTATTTATACTTGTTATATCATTCCAGCAAATTTTCCATGAATCATGGAAATCCTGTGAAGACAGTCGAGTCTTAAAAATCTTACGATTTTTGAAAAATATATAAAATATATATTATCTATAAAAATCTATTTTGTCAACAGATCTTTAGAAAACCGTATCAGGAATAATTTCTAAAAAAATTCGAAAAAAAAAATGTGGGCTGCTCTATAACATTTTGTAAAAGTTTTAGATAATTCGATTAAAGCTAATGTACTAATGTAATTTCAAATGTGATTGCTGTAAATATCTTGATAAAAAATCACTAAAAATTACTATAAACGCAAGTTTCTAACAATTGAAAAGTTATTTGAAATACGAAAGTTGATGAATAGTTGTGTGAGGGGAAGATTTTTGGTAGAGCTCGGAAATTCTATGAAAATAGTTGAAAATTCTATTAAAAATTGCCTTACATGTTATTCATAAAAAATTAAACTGCGGTTTAGCGATGGAATAGCGGTATTTTACAAAGGTTTACCAAGGTTACTAAGATTAAACCACCGTTAAACCTTGGCTTAAAGGTTCATGAATAGCACGCTAAAAAATCTTAGATTATTCCAAAATACAAATGTAATGGCGATACTAATTAGACATAGTAGCAATAACAATAAACAAACATCAATAACAAATAAAACATATCACATAAAACAAATCTACCTCTCTAGAAACTATATAATATTAATAATTGCAGGTACTGCGCTGAACTCGAATCCCTCTACAATGTGTATTTCATGGTACAGTTCATCGACAGTGTGGCTGCTATATGTAACACATGGTTCCAGTTAATGGTAATAAAATATCATATTGTACAAAAACTATAAGTAATTATTAAATTTAGTAACTATTTGAGTTCAGAAATATCAGGACCTTACTCGTACATTAAAATGTGCTAGAAATTTAGATCTCTATTCAATATATAATATTATTAATTAGGACATGCCTTGAGAAAAGTTTTGATATGAGCACATGTAATAAGGTTCATATTAACTTGGGTGTCACACATACCAATTATTTGTTAGAATCGAAGTCATATATTGAGAGCCTCGTGTTTATTTATCTATAATGAGTTGCAGCTAAATTTTTAATTGATTATGGCAGTATATTATAAAATTAATAGATATTTATCTCTGAAAAATGTGTTTTAAATCTTTTGATTCAAAATGATGAAATATTTGTTTGAGCTACGAATTGAATAATTGACGTCTGTGAAATTGACGTTTGTCATATCAAACTGACGCCTGTCAAACTGACGTGTGTCAATCTGACGTCTGTCAAACTGACGTGTGTTAATCTGACGTCTGTCAAACTGACGTGTATCAATCTGACGTCTGCCAAATGGACGTGTGTCAATCTGACGTGTGTCAATCTGACGTCTGTCAAACTGACGTGTGTCAATCTGACGTGTGTCAATCTGACGTCTGTCAAACTGACGTGTATTAATCTCACGTGTGTCAATCTGACGTGTCAAACTGACGTGTGTCAATCTGACGTGTCAAACTGATGTGTGTGAATCTGACGTCTGTCAAACTGACGTGTGCCAATCACACCAATTCGGTCCGCTTCGGGTTCGGACTCGGTTTTGATCGGTCCAAATCGGGTGGAGCTCGGACGGGGCATAGCTTCGGACGAACCGTCCGAGCGGTAATAAAATATCATTTTATTACTTCGGTAGCAAACTATAATTTATTAACCACTAGTCATAGAAATCAACTTCACAGTGCTTTGATGAATGACACAAGAGTGTGTTTTTTGACTAGTAGTGCAAAAATTTAATTTTGGTAGAAATGGTCTCACTTAGCTATATATTTTTTTAATTTTCAGTTAACTGAGGATGTTGTAAAAATTTTATTCTTGGTATTTTACACCGTTGGATTAATCTTACAGCTTGGAATCTATTGTTTTTATGGAAATAATTTAATGCGTAGAGTAAATATACACATTTTTTATCTCCACAAAAGGTCCATTTATATCCAATATATTTACTCCTATATTTTATAGAGCCAAGATATTAAAGATGCCTGTTATCTATCCGAGTGGTATCATTGTGGACCTAAGGCAAGAAAATCTCTGATGATAATAATGGAGCGTGCGAAACGTCCTACGGTACTTACAGCTGGAAAACTTTCAGAACTAAGCTTGGAAACTTATAGCAGTGTAAGATGTTTTAAGTGTTATAAAGTGTGTAGAAGTTATTAAATATTGTTGCAGTTGATGCGGTCATCTTATTCCTATTTTGCCGTGATGAACCGCTTGTATGGGAAATGAATCAGGAAATATAAATTAAGCACGTGCACTGTGTAGGTCTGGTTTTTCATTTTAATTTTTCTTCTATTTGTATCTGAATGCTTCTTTTTCAAAATTAAGGAATCTTTCAGCGTTATTCATAAAAATATAAACCATGGTTTAGCGGTGTTTTACAAAGGGTTACCAAGGTTAATAAGACTAAACAACCGTTAAACCATTAATTTGTTATGCCTTTTTATGCTTGAATTTTGATGGATAACACTGTTTAAGTTTAAGTTAATATTGTATAATACATGTATGTAATTATAAAAAAAAATATTTTGTTTTACAATTGTAATTTTTAGTTTATGTTGTTATTGGTCTTGATGCAAGTATTAATACAAAATACACCATATCTGCCATCAGTTTTATTATGCTTTGTAAATATAACTATATAATCCATCAATATATTTAAAAATTTCCTGCACAGGTTTAGCATTTTTCCATAATTATTTTAAGATATGTTCATGAAAATTTATATTAGCTGTTGGAAGGTTTGGTATGAAAGATCAGTTAAAATGTTTGAAAATCGAAGTTGAAATTTTGAAGACTTGCAAGTAAAAATATGATTCGTAAACATAATTATTTCAAAATCTGAAAAAAAATTGAACAAAAAACCAGCAGGGTGATTTGTTATATTATTGCAACGTTCAAAAATATTAATAGTTTATATTAAATATTAATAGTATATTAATAGTAAAATATTAATAGTATATTAATAATAAAGTAATTTTGGATAAAGATTTAAAATCTGTTTAAAATATTACAGAATTACAGAAAGATTTAAAACATTAAAATTTTCTCATAAAATTATGCATCATACATTATTATGCATTGCTATGCATACCTAAACTATTAAGAAATAATGGTACATCTTAAAATCCATTATTATGATGATGCTGATAATGCAAGCTGTCTAGAAATCTGATATGATTCTCCTTAAATATCGATGAGTTGTTCGTGGACTAGATGTATTAATTAAAAATGAATGCGATTGGTTTAGTTACGCTCAACACCGAAGATTGCTTTAGTTATTATTCATTATGTTTGAGGTAAAGTTGATTTGTTTCGTTTGTACTGTTCATCAATTATGGCATGGCGGCATAATTACGATAATCTCGATAAGTCCACTCGATAAGCCCAATTTTAATGTAAAACTAAAACTGAGTTTACCAATGAATTGATTAATTAACACGATTAATGAAACATATTTATGTCCTTAAAAATATACAGGGTATCCAGAAACTCCTGTAAAATAGAAATGCCACATACTAGACGTCATTTTACGTCGATTTAACCTAAATTATCTTAATAAAAAATATAAAAAATACCGAAAAATATACCAAAATTACCTTAATAAATTACCTTAATAAAAAATAAATCTGAGGGGACCTTAGTTGTCCCCTCAGGAAATGCTTCCTGAGGGAAACTTTCATTAGAAAAACCAATTGAACCATTTTGAATGAGAGTAAGACATATTTTACCTTTCGAAGACAACACAAATAACAGTCATTTTTTGAAATCAAAATAATTTGACATTTATAAATGTCTCTAAATGTCATTAGGGGCTTAGTCATTGTAATTTTCAAAGAGCAATAGATCCCTTAGGAAGCATTTTTGGATTAAGGTAATTTTGGGTAAATCGACATAAAATTACAGGTAGTGTATGGGATTTCCATTTGGCATTAGAATTTGTGGACACACTGTTTATTCACCATGTAACAATTTAATAAACGAGCGCAAATTTAAAAAAACAAGTATTCCCATTTAAAATCTATCCATGATTAAAACTCAGAATTTCAGAATTTTCAGAATTAGGTAATTTAGGTTAAATCGACATAAAGTTACATCTAGTTTATGGGATTTCTATATGGCACTAGAGTTTCTAGACACCCTGTTCATTCACTATGAACATAATGTAAAATAAAAAATTAATAAACGATCGCAAATTAAAAAAGTATTTCCATTTAAAATATAATTTTAAAACTCAGAATTTCCTTTTTCACAAAAAGAAGAAGAAGAAGAAGAAGAAGAAAGAATTGAAGATGTTCGCCTGGCGAACGAAATATACATTCATATATTAATAAATGTCGCTTTGTGAAAAAGGAAATTCTGAGTTTAATTTAAAAACTTTCATAATCTCCCACCACCAAATTTATAACAATTATGTGTTAGGTATCAAATTGTATCATTGGCTAATAATTGATTATTAATATTAGAGGCGGCATCTGTGGCTTTGTTTGTTTATATAAGCCGGGGCGCGACGCGCTCAGCTGAAGAACGAGTAACGAAGGGGACATTGAGTTACGTGCGTTTATGGAGTGTGGATGCAAGTTGGGTGCTGATTATGGGGAAAGCATGTGTGTGCTAATGTATTGGTGTGTGTTGCGATGTGGACGGTTATGGATTAGGTGTTGGAATGGATTAAAGGTCAGTACATAAACTACAATATGTATATTAGATAGAAGTGCGTCCTGGAGGTGCGTTCTGGTAATTGCAACAAAAGAGGTTAGTCCTCATTGCAACAAAAGAGGTTAGTCCTAATTGCAACAAAAGAGGTTAGTCCTAATTGCAACAAAAGAGGTTAGTCCTCATTGCAACAAAAGAGGTTAGTCCTCATTGCAACAAAAGAGGTTCGTCCTCATTGCAACAAAAGAGGTTAGTCCTAATTGCAACAAAAGAGGTTAGTCCTAATTGCAACAAAAGAGGTTAGTCCTAATTGCAACAAGAGAGGTTCGTCCTAACTGCAACAAGAGAGGTTCGTCCTCATTGCAACAAAAGAGGTTCGTCCTCATTGCAACAAAAGAGGTTAGTCCTCATTGCAACAAAAGAGGTTAGTCCTAATTGCAACAAAAGAGGTTAGTCCTCATTGCAACAAAAGAGGTTAGTCCTCATTGCAACAAAAGAGGTTCGTCCTCATTGCAACAAAAGAGGTTAGTCCTAATTGCAACAAAAGAGGTTAGTCCTAATTGCAACAAAAGAGGTTAGTCCTAATTGCAACAAGAGAGGTTCGTCCTAATTACAACAAGAGAGGTTCGTCCTCATTGCAACAAAAGAGGTTAGTCCTAATTGCAACAAAAGAGGTTAGTCCTAATTGCAACAAAAGAGGTTAGTCCTAATTGCAACAAAAGAGGTTAGTCCTAATTGCAACAAAAGAGGTTAGTCCTAATTGTAACAAGAGAGGTTCGTCCTCATTGCAACAAAAGAGGTTAGTCCTAATTGCAACAAAAGAGGTTAGTCCTAATTGCAACAAAAGAGGTTAGTCCTAATTGCAACAAAAGAGGTTAGTCCTAATTGCAACAAAAGAGGTTAGTCCTAATTGCAACAAGAGAGGTTCGTCCTAGTAAGAGGTGTATGTCACTGCTTTGCACATGAAGGTGAAATACAATAGTCGTAGAGAATAATGGTTGAAGCCGTGAGTGCTAGCGATCCAGTTGGCGAGAGAACTGGCGGGGGAAGGGGAGTTGCTCCCCCGGTAAGTCCTTCCAATTATAGTTAATATACAATACTAAAAGAATACTATTTATATGTGGGGAAATCATTTGGAGCCAATGCCATCTTCGGATCGAGTTCAATATAAAGCCTGCGCATCCTGACCAATGAAAATACAGTATATTATGTAAGTGATTATTATTATTAATAGGTAAAATGGCGAAAATTTATGTATTAAATATGACGTCAAGTTAAGGCTACGATTGGTAAAAGAACTAGCCTAACATATGTTACAACTATAAAATAAGTGGGAGTAAAATGTTATGCTTTATACCAAAATAGTATATTTTCGAAATCAGAAATCGACCTGTTAGGAATTTTTGGAACTTACTTTTGGAACATATTGTTTGTATTGTGAGATGCATATATATATATATATATATATATTTTTTAATTCGTTTATTTAGATATATTTTGTGAATATTCCGAATGATAGACTTGGAGGTAATTCGTATAGGAATGAAGTGATAAATCAATCTGAAGATAAGTTTTACTATTCTACAGTCAAGTATTTCAGAAATAATTGATAAGTTTGTAAAAGTCAAGTATTTTAATGAAATTTACTAGCTCATGGATTGTACGGACGTCGGTCACGCCCTTTGAGTTAGCGCGATTGCGAAGTTACCGTGCGATTTTGTATTGAATTGCGAGCGAGCCACATGTGCGCTAAAGTTCGATTCCACCTACCTTATCGGCACCACGGTTCGCATCTCCCGATTACTGACGTGCTCCTTTTGCTAGCCGCCCTCTGGAACGTACACTAGGACCGGCACATAACACTTAAAAGTTCTTTCTTAATAGCTACTTTTTCGTCTTCTCTCGACGAGAGGACACACGATTCTGTCCTTCCTTTTTCGGTCGGTGGAGTTCCTCGCTCTCGCGCCAGCGACTCGCCACAAAAACCTCGCACGCAAAATTATCGCAAAAATCCTTGTTCACGGCTGAACATGGATATTTCAAAAAGTTTGTAAAACTGTGACAAGCAAAACATAAAACTAAAATTCTATCATTCAATAGATCAATTAACGACATCCAAAACTGGTAAAAAAATCAAACTCAACTAAATCGCTGTTGCCATTTGAGCTACAACTTTTATTGTAAAATATCTAAACTACCGATACCTGAATGAAAGTAAATCTTATATGTATTCATAAAATTTTTGATTCGTGGAAAAACGTTGTACATATTCTACAACTATTTTTCCTTTGTGTTTAAGTTTTTTATAGAAAATAAAAAAGAAATGACTTCAAAAATATACTACTTCAAATGATGTTCATAAATATCTAATAATTTGATCTTCATAACATTTTTCAATAATAACAAAGTTGTTTCTTTTAATTATCACTTGAAAAATATTTATTATTTTTTTGTACGCGCTCTGCAAAATTCCCATTTTAACGAATTTATTTGAGTCCACAAAATGCCCTGTTTTCTGCATTGTCCGTAGTGTAGTTCAAAAATTTTAAGAAATTATATTCAAGCTCATGCGGTTTTCTAAAAAAGACAAAATAAATTATTTAGAGTTTAATATATTTCATTACGTAATTTGGAAATAAAAGAAAACTTAAAATTTTTCCCGAAATGGTAAGTTTTAAAGTTGTTATAGCAACCATTTGTGTACTATTTTAGATTGGTTGAGTAGATAGTTCTGACAGACAAGAACTACATACTTAAAACCGAATGAAATATATAAATTAATTATAACTCTAATGTGAGATGTTCTGTAGTCTGCCGGAATTATCTACTTAACCAATCTATAGTCCGTAAATGGTTGCTATGTCAACTTTTCGGGCATTGCCGAAAATATGCTATTTTGCAGACTTAACTGAATCTGTATAAATTAATTATTGATAATGAATTTATTAATAGAATAATTTGACAAATTCGCTTTTTAAGACTTTAGTTCCGAAAACTTGAGTTTTGAAGAATTTCTTTTCGTCTGTGATCGTGAATCAGTTCAGACATCCAACAGAAAATCTTTAAAAAAAATCAATATTTTTCTTAACATTATTGGTAAACCAAGGACCAACCAAGTTAGTTTCTAACGAATTGAACGAGATGAAGCAAATATATTGACCCAAAAATTACAATCTTCTAAATGTTGTTTTCAAATTGTAAAAAATCTGCTTCATTTTGTCGCCCGTTGACCATCAATAGGCTGGCATTGTATAATGACAAAATCAAATTTGAAAAAAAGTACGTCATTAAAACACTATTACAACTATTATAGGAGTAGTAAAGAGTAACACTTGCAAAAATTACTGCAAGATCTTGCGAAATGCCGTTCAAAATTGGTTTCTAATATCGAGTGATCTAATACATTTCAGCTCTACGTATCCATGGAAATTTTCACAGCCAATAAGAAAGGCGAGATCACCAATTTGCCTTTCTTATTAGATGCGAAAATATCGTTGGTTAACTAAAGCTAAAATTTAAATTATCTCTTATCTCGCCTTTCTTATTGGCTGCGAAAAATACCACGGATAACTAGAGCTGAAACTTTAATGATCACTAGGTATAAATTCATCAAAATTACATCTAATTCATTATTCTACCACCTATGGGAGCAAACGATTTACTAATTATATGAAAAAAATTGCGATTCACGCCAGAAGGAAATTTCCCTTGACCAAGTGGTACTTCTCACGCGTTAAACTGCGTTGGGTATGAATTTCTTTAAACCACTCAAGACACTTATTACTAATTTAAGCATAGCCAATTCAACTCTCATGCATCAGTAAGAGGTATGAAATATTTACTTGCACAGAAACATTAAAACGAGGTAATACTGTGAATAATTACAAATAATAATTGTAAACCATTAATTAGTAATATGAAGAATTTGATATATAAAAGTAAAAGAACCATCGTTGGGCAGTCGATGCCAAGAAGCTTTTGAAGTAACTACAGTGAGTAGCCAAGTTTTTTCAGTAAATACGAAGATATTTTGCACATAAAGGTACGAATTGCCATAATTTTAAATGATGGATATGTAAAGTAACTAGAATTGTAATTATTGTGTTTATTTTCATGTACATCACCGTTTGTAATAAAATTTCCATTTAGATCAAAACTTGTTGCCGTTTGCCTCATTCGACTAAGAGAGCAAATTATTGTAAATTACAGTTAACAATGAGTAATTTTGATTATGGATTACAACAATATACTGGTACTTACAAAATTTTGATTGTAACTTTAAAAAATCTTAGCCAAACTTAAAAGGATTTTATTGTAAATAAGACAATTTCACTGGAAATGTTCACCATCTTATTATAGAAAGCTACATTTTATTAGAAATAGTTTATGCAATTACAATGTTTACGAAATTATAAATTGAACAGTAAATATTGAAGAAAAAAAATAGTGAAAGTATTTCACATTTTTGTTATAAAATCCAAAAATGTATTCCAGATCGCAAAAAAAAACAAAATTACATTTTCATAGGCTAATAATTGTAAATTACAGTGGACAATGAGTTTTTTGATTATGGATTACAACATTATATTCAAAATTAATTTTGATTTAAACTTTCCTAATCAAATTTATGATTTTATTATTTTTAGTTTGGAAATTGCAAAACAGTTAATGATATTACAATTTCATGGAAATTACACATGTAATTTTCATTAAAAATTACATATTAAGTAGTAAATATTACTAATAGTAAAGAGTAAATAGTATATTTATGGATTACAACATTTTATTTAAAATTAATTTTGATTTAAACTTTTGTAATAAAATTTATATTAATTACACATGTAATTTTCATTAAAAAAAAACATATTAAATAGTAAATATTAAGAAAATTTGATTGTCCAGTACATTTAGGAAACATTTGACACTTTCGATAATTTAAAATTCACGAAATTTTGAGTTTTTTGACATCTCGATTAATTTCCAAATCGAAAACGACTTGAACGATACCGCTGTCATTTGGATAGTGCATTGAAGCTACTCTATACCTAGTTATCATTTAAATTTCCGTGGATAAGTGGAGCTGAAATTTAACTCTGTCCAACATAATTGCAACAGCTAGCTGTATTTGTATTTGTATATCCAAGTATTTTGGGAAATTGAGAGTTTTTGAGGATTTTTGATCTTAACAATGTGCGTTGTACAAAATCAAAATCCTGGTTAGTTTTGTATTAAAAGTTTCGAAAATTATACAAAATAATAAAAGAATTTAAAAAATATATACAAAATAAATACCATCACCTACAAATCCCGAGGTGAGGGGAGAGAGAAGAACATAAATGTATTGCATTCAATAAGAAAATTGTAAATGAAAAAAAACTGAAATAGCGCATTGAGTTAAGGCTTTGCCATGTTAATCCTCAGTTGTAGCTTTAATGCCTTCAGATAATAGTACTAAACGAAATGTTCATTCTAGTATGACATTTTCATGTCTTATTCTTAGGATTCGATTATGTAAGTAGAGGTTATAGCAGTAACAAGTGATCTAAATCTTACTATAGAACGATGCGCAAAATGTATCATCAAAAATAATAAAAATTATCTTAAAAAATTATTAAAAAGGTAAATCTTTACAGCAATCGGCCGACCGATTATATACTATGAATATTATCAATATTTTTATCAATCCTACAGTTTTTTTAAATTGCTGTCAAAACTGGAATGAATGCTGTAAAAGTACTGAAGTCAAAATTTTACTTAGAGTGATTACTGAAATTTTACCAAAAATTCAAACTTTGGCAATTACTCTGACATTATTACTGCAACGACGGACATTTTCTTTAAATTGCTGACAAAAATGGAATGAATGCTGTAAAAGTACTAAAGTCAAAATTTTACTTAGAGTTATTATAGAAATTTAACCAAAAATTCAAACTTTGGCAATAACTTTAAAATTATAACTGCAATGACTGACATTTTCTTTAAATTGCTGTCAAAACTGCAATGAATGCTATAAAACGACTGAAGTCAAAATTTAATTAAACATTGTATATTTGGCATTTACTTTTAAATTTTTACTGCAATGACAGACAAATTTAAACTTGCATAATGTATTTATAAGTTTAAACCAAAATTCCAGAAAAAAATGTAGATAGCGCTACTCAAGTTTTCCATTTTCTCAATTTCCATTTTCATTCATTTCCTTTTCCATGTTCCGTTCTGCAATACGTGATTTTTCTTAGGTCGATTTTCATAGTTTTCCAAATCAAGTGTTAAAAATGATTTAAATTTGAAATTATCTACTTCCAATTTTCTATTGTCTACTTTGTTTACATGTATTGTCTCCTTCTAATTGTCTACTTTCATTTTTCAGGTCTCAATTAAAAACATTATTAAATCTCCATCTTCATCTAATCTATAATTTTAAATCCTCGTTATCCAAATTTCAATTTTCCAACCATAAATACTCAGGCAGAATTTAATATATTTCAAGAATTTTAAATTTTCCAACTCTCGATTTTGTATGCTTCTATTTTCAATATTTAACATAAGCAGCAATTTACATTTCATCATTTGAAAATGCCGATTTTCAAATCTCCATCGCTTAGGCCTCGAATTCCAACATGCGATCATTATAATTTTGAAGAAATGTATCTTCTTCTTTAATTATCAATTATTGATTGTTCCTGTTCTGATTTTCCAACTCGATTTTCAGACTTCGAATCGATTTTGCAAATTCTTAATTTCCAATGTCTTGACTTTTATGCTCTTCAATTTGCAAGTGCCAATATTTCAAGCCTAAAATATTCACGTTTTTTTTACTTTTAAAATTTTGAAGCACCCATTTTTTAAAGTTTTAATTTCTCGATTATTCATGTTTCAATTTTCCACGGCTAAAAATCTCAAAATCGCAATTTTTCAATTCTACAATTTTTAAGTTTATTTCTTTCTGGCAGAGAATATCCATGCGTCGATATTCACGTTTTTGTATATTAACTTTTCAAATTTCGAACTCCCATTTTTCAAATTTTAATTTCTCGATTATTCATGTTTCAATATTTCTCTATTTCTATTACTTCCTTTAAGCGTTTTCATTAAGTTATTCCAGTTTAGATTTACATGCCTTAATTTGTTGTGTCGATATTCACATTCTCCACTTTTTACTCTGTTTTCTAAATTTTTCTACTATCCATTTATCAAATTATATTTTTCCTGGGTTTAATTGTTCAATTTTGCAAATTTTAAATTCCCCATTTTCGATTTTTCTACTATCTATTATTCAATATTTGAGTTATTCATTTTGGATTCATTTGAATTAATAAAATTAATCAAATGTGTCATCAATCAAATAAAATGTTTTGTAAACACATATAATCCTTTGATAAAAAAAAACAGGTACGAAAAATCGCTTATTTCGTAATTGTTTAACTTTTAAAATGTTTCTACTGAAAAGTGACCTTATTGGACTAGGTGACTTTTGCCGGAACACCGACGATATATTATAGAAATAACACCTCTGAAGATGGCTGAGAGATAGCCGAAACTAGTCTTAGTAAGATGAAGAAGAAATAATAAAAAATAATAAAAAACAACAAAACATCTTTGTATTTAAACATTACCAGTAAATACTAAAATAAAGGAAAGGAAGAAAATAATAAAAATAAAGGTATTATCAGCAATCGGCGGATTTAAACAAAAACAAATTGAATCTATATAGGATCCATATAATTATTAACAAATTGGTCCAGTATTAATAATGTTTAAGATTACAGCTAAATTTTGAGTTATTAACATAAAAATTACAATAATTATCGTTAAATTTTATTAATGTTATCAAGTAACAAAGCTGGAATGACCACTTTTAAAGTTTCCAAGTTTCAATTTTTAGTTTCAGTATTCACAAATTTCAAATTTTACTGAACATTTTCAGTTTTTTCTGCCAATTTTGTCAATGCCAGACGCCTAGACGCTACCTGTAAATATTTCAATTAAGAACGAAGAAAACAATAAAAAATAAAGGCAATATCAGCAATCGGCGGATTTAAACAGCAACAAATTGGTCCAGTGTTAAATATTACTAAGTTTACAGCAAAATTTTGAGTTAATAATATAAAAATAACAATTATTATTGTGAAATTTCGTGAATGTTGATATCAAGTAACAAAGCTGTAATGACCAGTTTTTGAGTTTCCAAGTTTCAATTTTTAGTTTCGGTATTAACAAATTTCCAAATTTTACTGAAAATTTTCAGTTTTTTCTACCAATGTTGTCAATGTCAGACGCCTAGACGCTACCAGTAAATACTTCAATAAAGAAAGAAGAAAACAATACAAAATAAAGGTAATATCAGCAATCGGCGGATTTTAACATTAACAAATTGGTCCAGTGTTAATTATTACCAAGTTTACAGCAAAATTTGGAGTGATTAATATAAAAATGACAATTATTATTGATAAATTTTATGAATGTTGAGATCAAGTATCAAAGCTGGAATGGCCACTTTTAAAGTTTCCAAGTTTCAAATTTCAGTTTCAATAGTAAACAGATTTCAAATTTTACTGAAATTTTTCAGTTTTTTCTGCCAATTTTGAAAGATTTATACTCCAATTAAGAAGGAAGAAAACAATAAAAAAGAAAGGTAATATCAGTAATCGGCGGATTTAAACATTAACAAATTGGTCCAGTGTTAATAATTTCTAAGATTACAGCCAAATTTTGAGTTATTAATATAAAAATTACAGTTTTTATTGTTAAACTTTACGAATATTGATATCAAGTATCAGAGCTGGAATGACCACTTTTAAAGTTTCCAAGTTTCAATTTTAAGTTTCAGTATTAACAAATTTCAAATTTTAGTGAACATTTTCAGTTTTGTCTGCCAATTTTGTCAATTCCAGACGCCTAGACGCTACCAGTAATGATTCCAATAAAGAAGGAAGAAAACAATAAAAAATAAAAGTAATATCAGCAATCGGCGGATTTTTACATTAACAAATTGGTCCAGTGTTTTCTAAAGATTTCTAAGATTGCAGCCAAATTTTGAGATATTAATATAAAAATTACATTTATTACTGTAAAATTTTATGAATATTGATATCAAGTATCAAAGCTAGAATGACCACGTTTACAGTTTCCAAGTTTCAATTTTTACTTTCAGTATTAACAAATTTCAAATTTTACTGAAAATTTTCAGTTTTTTCTGCCAATGTTGTTAATGTCAGACGCCTAGACGCTGCCAGTAAATATTCCAATAAAGAAGGAAGAAAACAATAAAAAATAAAGGTTATATCAACAATCGACCGATTTGAATATTAACAAATTGGTCCAGTGCTAATAATTACAGCCAAGGATCCATATAATTATTAACAAATTGGTCCAGTATTAATAATGTTTAAGATTACAGCTAAATTTTGAGTTATTAACATAAAAATAACAATTATTATCGTAAAATTTTATTAATGTTATCAAGTAACAAAGCTGGAATGATCACTTTTAAAGTTTCCAGGTTTCAATTTTTAGTTTCAGTATTAACAAATTTCAAATTTTCCTGAAAATGTTCAGGTTTTTCTGAAAAATTTGTCAACGCCAGACGACTAGACGCTACCAGTAAATATTCCAATAGAAAAGGAAGAAAACAAATAAAAAATAAAGGTTACATCAGCAATCGGCGGATTTAAACATCAACAAAGTGGTCCAGTGTTAATTATTACTTAGTTTACAGCAAAATTTTGAGTTATTAATATAAAAATTACAATTATTATTGTTAAATTTTATGAATATTGAGATCAAGTATCAAAGCTGGAAAGGCCACTTTTAAAGGTTCCAATTTTTAGTTTCAGTATTAAAAAATATCAAATTTTAGTGAAATTTGTTAGTTTTTTCTGCCAATTTTGTCAATGCCAGACGCCTAGACGCTACCAGTAAATACTCCAATAAAGAAGGAAGAAAACATTAAAACAATCGGCAATCGGTGGATTTAAACATTAACAAATTAGTCCAGTATTAATAATTTCGAAGATTACATCCAAATTTTGAGTTATTAATATAAAAATTATAATTATTATTGTTAAATTTTATTAATGGTAATATCAAGTATCAAAGGTGGAATGACCACTTTTAAAGTGTTAAATTTTCAATTTTTAAGTACAGTGTTAACAAATTTCAAATTCTGCTGAAAATTTACAGTTTTTTCTGTCAATTTTATTAATGCCTAGACACTCACGTTGGACAGTATTAAAGTTTGTCACTATCCTACAGAAAAGTTGACCATCATAAAGTTTATTACCCCTTCAAATAGGCGCCCAAAAAAATTAACATTACACGTGATCGCAAGTTTAAGTTATTTTGAAGCAGACAAAAACGGATGATTTTTATGTCTGACTTTGAATGTACATAGAACAAGGAAATGTACATATTTCCAGATACTGGAAATATTCACATTTTTTTCAATTCTATAACTATAGCTATATCTAAGGACAGAATTAAAGTTTGTCACTATCCTACTGAAAAGTTGACCCTGAGAAAGTTTATTACCCCTTCAAATAGGCGTCTAAAAAAATTAACATTACAAGTTATCGCTAGTTTAAGTTCTTTTGAAGCAGACAAAAACGGATAATCTTTATGTCTGACTTTGTATGTACATAGACCAAGGAAACGTACATATTATCAGATACTGGAAATATTCACATTTTTTTCCAATTCTATAAATTTATCTCTTCAATGATGTACTGAACAATCAAAACGTCTTGTTGCAGAAAAACTTATTATATGACTTGTATCAAATATCCGAAGATTTGTATTGCTGCTGGATTACATCAGATGATGATTAGAGTGGATTTATTCCTCGTCATTAGAAACTCTACCTGCTCTCAATGATTATCATCTCTATATTCATCTCATACAGATTTCTATTGCTACCGGATCACATCAGAAGATGATTATAGTGGATTTTATTTATCACCAATTACAAAACCCACCAATGAAATTTATCATTTCATTGATGTACTTAATAGCCAAAACTTCTTGTTGCAGAAAAACTTATTATATGACTTGTATCAAAAATCTGAAGATTTGTATTGCTGCTGGATTACATCAGATGATGATTAGAGTGGATTTATACCTCGTCAATTAGAAACTCTACATGCTCTCAATGATTATCATCTCTATATTCATTTCAGACAGTTTTATTTTGCTACCGGATCACATCAGAAGATGATTAGAGTGGATTTTATATATCACCAATTACAAAACCCACCAATGAAACTTATCATTTCACTGATGTTCTGAACAGTCAAAACGTCTTGTTGCAGAAAAACTTATTATATGACTTGTATCAAAAATCCGAAGACTTGTATTGCTGCTGGATTGCATCAGATGATGATTAGAGTGGATTTATAGCTCGTCAATTAGAAACTCTACCTGCTCTCAATGATTATCACCTCTATATTCATCTCATACAGATTTCTATTGCTACTGGATCACATCAGAATATGATTAGAGTGAAATTTATATATCACCAATTACAAAATATACCAATAAAATTTATCATTTCATTGATGTATGGAACTCATTGAGTCAGAACATCTTGTGGCAGAAAAACTTATTATATGACTTGTATAAAAAATCCGAAGATTTGTATTGCTACATCAGATGATAATTAGAGTAGATTTATACCTTGTCAATTAGATCCTCTAGCTGCTCTCAATGATTATCATCTCTATCTCTTACAGATTTCTCATACACATCTTATATCTCATACATTTATCTCATACAGATTTCTATTGCTACCGGATCACATCAGAAGATGATTAGAGTGGATTTTACATATCACTAATTACAAAACCCACCTTTCATCAATAATCATCATCTCATATTCATTTCAGAAAAAACTCATGTTCAATTTACAGCACGTTCCAAATATATTATTATTATTTAAATAACTTGTCTTTAACTATCTAGTATCTACAACTAGTATTTACTAGTATCTTTATCTATTCTCAATAATTCTATAAATCTTGAATTTTAGATGAAGAGACTCGAGGTTTTGGAAGCCATAAAAATACCGAGTAAGATGCTTGAGGTTACTGGACTATATCCCAAAAGGAAGCCCTCAAAGTTCTATAAGTTCCGCCACATGGTAATATGGGTGGGTGATATAATTTTCTGCGTGGCACTCATCATGGAGCTGAAACTCAACATCTCAGAAGCTGATTATGCTCACCTCACCGAACTGCTTGCCTTCATGGCATCTGAGATTCCGTTCCAGTTTAAGCACTTAATTTTCTCTATGAACGGCGGAAGACTCCTCGACGCCATCGACGATATCAAAGATGGCTTCAGCAACCACCCATTGCTGAGCGACAAACATTACAGAAGAAACTTGAAGCGTGTGACGATCATCAGTCGCGCATTTCAGTTCATCTGTGTAAGCATGGTGATCATGTATCTGGTTAAGCCGTTGTTTTCGAATGACAAGACGGCAATACGCTTCGAAGTCTTCGACTTGGGCATGTGGAGGCTGCCGTTTCACCTCTTCCAAGTTGCTGAGGTGGGAACAGGTTGCTGGAATAACTCGAGTGTCGACCTTCTAACTTTGGGCCTGATAACGATTGCCATGTCTCAATTTGAGATCTTGAGAGATAAGCTGGTGAACATTCGAAGATGGGCCGGTTTGAGTTACGAGCAGGTTGATGCGGGGGAGTTCAATGTCTCTAAAGATATTGAAGATGATATCGACCAGAAGGTCAACGAGAGGCTGGAGGAATGTATCGAACATCATCTCTCCATTACTAAGTAATGTTTGACATATTATTTCGTTGCTATAAACAATGTGATCTTTAAAATCGGTGCCAAAATTTGGCAGATAAAAGGTAATGCACTTCTGAGAAAAAAAGTTGCATGAACATACGTCCAATCAATCTTATTTAAGGAGTTACAAGAACTAACATAGATAGATAGCCACATCGGACAAATGTATACCAAATTTGATAATAACTGATGTCAAATTCCAGTTTCATTTGTTTCTTGATTCCAGTTTCCTTTTTTCCAGTAGCTTGTTTTTTTTTCTCAGAATTACAACACCATTCAGATGAATGGTGGTAATCGGCTTAAGGTTTGTAACCGACTTTTTAGATCACCCTGTAGAGTGTGCAAACATGGTCAATATGATCAGAAATGTACAATTTGAATGCACTCATGATTCCTACAAAGTTGTAAAAACTTATAGTGTTATGTATATTATATTTCACGAATACATTTATATTTCACAACATATGAAGGTAATCAAGGTGTGGTTCAATACTACCTGCAGACGGTAATTATCCATTGCAGCAGAAATTGGCGTCCAGTAAACAAAAGCCATTATCTGCATAGTATCTTAATATATATCTAAGGCTCGTATCCATATTCTATACTTGAGCTTGAGTTCGGCTCAAGTCGTATATTTGGTTGCATATTTTCTATAAACGTTTTTAGACCAAACGCAACCAAATATACGACTTATACGACAAATATACGACTTATACGACTTATACGACTTATACCAAATATACGACAAATATACGACTGAACTCAAACTCAAGTGTGGACTATAGATGAAGGCCTAAATTTTGTACTCGACAAGAAAGTATGTACTACTTATCAATAATTTCAGGTACTGCGCTGAACTGGAAGCGATCTACAATGTTTATTTTATGGTACAGTTCATCGACAGTGTGGCTGGTATATGTAATACATGGTTCCAGTTAATGGTAATTAGTAATCAATTTAAACATTCACAACATGTGCAAGTAACACAAATCATGCTTAAGGTCTTAATTTGTTAACTCTCCAGGTTCAGTAATGTCCAGAGGCAGCCTCGATTGCTTACCATAAGTACCATAAGTTATGGTAACAATCCAGTCTTTGTCTTTTATAACCATAACATATTAGATAAAAAAACGTGCCAGAAATGATAGTATAATAATAATAAGTATAACACATATATTTGAAATGGTCGTCTGAAAAGATTAGATATTTAGGCAAATTTAATATTTAGTAGGTTGGGTGAGGTTAGGTTAGGTTACGTCTAATCAGAAGAGATTAGATATTAAGGTAAATTTAAAATTTAGTACGTATCAGATTAACTTGGGTGTCAAACATACCAATCATTTATCAGAATTGATGTAATGTAACTATAAACTTGTGTTGACTAAACACAATACATCTTTATATTTAAACACTACCTGTAAATACTCCACTAAAGAAGGAAGACAATAATAAAAAATAAAGGTAATATCAGCAATCGGTGGATTTAACCATTAAAAAATTGGTCCAGTGTTAATAATTTTTAAGATTGCAGCCAAATTTTGAGTTATTAATATAAAAATTACAATTATTATTGTTAAATTTTATGAATGTTGATATCAAGTATCAATGCTAGAATGACCACTTTTAAAGATTCCAATCCAATTTTCAAGATTGGATATTCAAATTCATTTTCAAATTCCAAGATTTTAGTTTCAGTAGTAAACAAATTTCAAATTTTACTGAAAATTTACATTTTTTTCTGCAAATTTTTTCAATGTCAGACGCCTAGGCGCTACCATTATATTTTCCAATAAAGAAGTCAGAAAACAATAAAAAATAAAAGTAATATCAGCAATCGGCGGATTTTTACATTAACAAATTAGTCCTGTTTTAATAATCCATACTAAACTTGGAACTTTTTCTTTCATATGCATCATTTTGGCTAATTTTTGTTTTGTCATAATATGCCCAATTTTTATTTAACCCTTTAGCTACTGGAATATATTCACAAATGAGTCTGTCAAAACGCCAAAAAAAAAAAAAAAAAAAGTTGCAGAAATGATGATATATTCATTTCTTATCTATATGTGATGATTTATGTACATAATAATGGCAAAATTACGGGGTAATGACCTCCCCCCTTTCATATAATTACACGTATACAGGGTGTTGTTTGAAAACAATCTATCCCAGATTTCTCATAAAATTAGGGCAAAATCAAGAACTCTCGAAACACGTAATCTTCTATTTTGAGGAGGACATCTTTAGACATGTGTCACTTTCCCCCTCCCCTCCAATAACCTCTCGAAATGTTCAAATGGGATGACCTACCTTGTGACACATCATTTGAAAGGTCTTTATGTCAGTAATACAGTTCTGTATATTTTATTTATTTTTTGGAAAAAAAATCGATTTTTGAAAAATAGATTTTTTTTCAAAAAATAAATAAAATAAGCACAGTTGTGTTACTGACATAAAGACATTTCAAATGATGTTTCACAAGGTGGGTCGTCATCCCATTATTTATTTTTGAAAAAAAAAATTTTTGAAAAATGTTTTGATTTTTTTTTTTCAAATCAAGTGGGTCATCCAATTTGAACATTTTGAAAAGTGGTTATTGGAGGGAGAGTAGGGATACTTATTAGGTTAGTCAAAAAACAATTAGGAATATATTGAATTTTATTATATTCCAAAATTTATACAATCACATAATACAAATACATAAAAGAAAAGCATGTAAGTAACATACAGACAAGTAAGCAAACTAAAACTAATACCTAAATAAATTTATAATAACAAAATATCAAACTGAAACGAAATTATATAACTAATCAAAAATTTTTTCTGGTGTGATAAATTTTATAACAGTCACCTATACAAAGTCCAACTTTACACTCAGCACACCAAGTTGTAACATATTTTCGTTTTTTTTCACCTCGGTTAGTGGTTGAACATACATGGCATATTCTTTGCCCCTTTTGTCTACTCGCAGTAGGTGGAACATTTGAGGGGGAATGTCTTCCCATGAAATTCACTGCAGCTAACCGATCTATGACCTCCATACTTTGCCTCCCTGATCTAGCTGCCGTCAGAGTTCCGTGTTTCTCCAAAATTTGTAGCACGACTTTTCTAATAAATATATTCAAGCGTATTGATGTTTTTCCTGTTTTCACAAGAAACATGTTATATGCGTTTAGCATGGCAACATCAACCAGGTGAAAAAATAGTTTTTTATACCACTTGATCGATTTTCGGACACACTCCACAGTAGCCAATTGCATGTCACATTTATCAACCATGCGCATGTTCTGTGTATAGTCTATTACGCAGTCGGGTTTCCAAATATGCTCGCCAGTTCTGTGATCTAATTTTCCGCTATTTTTCATTAGTCCTTCATGAAATGTGGAAAGCATTAACACATCTCGTTTGTCTTTCCACCTGAGAGACAATATGTTTCCGCACTTTTTGCGTTCGCACGTTCCGCGTGCCACCCGAAGTAAAAATTTCGGAAAATGTTTTCTATTTTTTTTTACAGTACCACATAAACCGGTATTCTGCTGATCTAAGTAAATTGCCAGTTTAGGGCTAGTATACCAATTATCGGTAAATAACAAATGCCCTTTTTGTTCGTAGTTCCCCATTAGTTTTTTTATTACCGCACCTGAAACACCTAATGGATCATTCCGAGGAATATCAGTTTCAGATCCCGTGTTTACTAATAACTTCAAAACAATTCCCGTCTCACAATCACACAACACAAAAATTTTAATTCCAAATCGATGTCGTTTAGATGGGATAAATTGTTTGAAGTGTAGCCTGCCTTTGAATAATATGAGGGATTCATCGATGACAAGCTTTTGAAAAGGTTGGAAAAATGTTGCACATTTTCTATTCCATTCTTCAAATATTGTTCGAATTTTCCATAATTTATCATTATTGTCCGGGGGCGGAGGGTTGTTATTATCCGCGAAATGTATATAACGCAACAGTTGGGTGAATCTGTCCCTTGTCATGTATTTGCTGATAAAATTACTGGCAATAATGGGATCCGTTGACCAATAATCCGAAATTTTATGTTTTTTTATATGTGGCATCGTCAAAACTATTGCTAAAAAACTGTACATTTCGTCCATATTGGTGGGCACCCATGGTTTTCTTTTTGGAGCAGGATCGTTTACGCCAATGTATTCGTGGTATCTATTTGTTTCGTCCACAACTGTCGTCATCATATCCTCACCAAAATATTTTATAAAGTACTCGTACTCGTTATCTTCATTCTCTATTACAAAGGCTCCCGAAATGCCGGAATTTTCATCGTCAAAATGGTACCTTGTGGGATTGAAAATATCACAATTTTGCCAACGTAAATCGCCTACTACAGTTTCTTCATCACTATCACTATTTGAGTCATTGTCTCTTTCACTACCATCACTTACAGAATCCAGGTCACTAAGTGAAAGAATTTCTTCTTCATCACTATAAATGTCAGTGTCTCTCAATTCTGTTCTTGGACGCTTTGAACCGCGAGTACCACGAGATGTTGACGGTAAATCCATTTTCGATATTGTAAAGGCGGCAAATAAAAAATATTGTTAGATAATAGAATATAAAATGCAGCTAGACACACCAAATATTACTGATAAACTGGCATTTCTAATGCGCGCTCGGAAATATGGGCCCTAAACGTTCAAGAGGAAACAAATGTAAACAAACAAAACAGTTTATATTATGCATCTGATACGCAACGAACGAAACATTAACAGTCTACGCACTTGTTTCTTCAAAGCAATGTCGATAAAATAAATAAAAGTCAATAAGCGATGCCCGTTCCGGGCATAATTCATCAAATCGCTTATTGACGACAGCCGTATCTCATGAAAGTTTCGTACCGTCGTCTATTGACGACAGCCGTAGCTAAAGGGTTAAACTATGCAATTTTAAATTTAACATTTAAATTAAAAGTTATACTAAAAAATATATATAAATTGATTTCAGACATAAAGACTGATGAAGACAGAAAATATATAGATATATACAGGGTGTTTCAAGAAAAAGCTCACTAGTTTGCCATTTACGACCTATAGATGGCACTGACTAAGGTTACAATCTGAGCTTAAAAATCAGGGAATTATTTAATTGGAAAAGTAGCATAATATCCCACAATGACAATATAATTTGAATAACCTTGAAATATATGTCACAGTAACCCTGTTACTGACAATATATGTCAACCCTGTATTTTTACTTATGTTTCTAATTACACAGATTAAGAATGATTTTCCACCTCTTATGTACTAGATTAACTTAACAGTATTATTATCGCTGAAACTTATAACTTGTCCGTCTATTAGTAAAATTTTTGGTACCAATAATTGCAATATTTGTTGAACACTTGACAGTTTGGGACAAGTATTTGAAATGTGGTTGAGATCACTTATTAACTTATTATTAACTTATTGCATCTCGTTGAATTTTTTTCAGATGATGTCTGTGACGGGATTGACTTTTTGACAATACTAATTGAAAATGTAACACATTTATTGGCAGATTTTAAGAGTTGTCAGTAATCATTGAAGATTCTATTAGCATCATTGAAATTGCAACAGAAATCATTGAAATTTTGATAAAACAACTGATATTTTGACAGAAATCATTGAAAGCGGTTTTTCACCACTTACACAAGTATTGCATCAGTCAGAATTTTAGTGCTAATAATGTTTCGTATAGGTTTTGAAATATAGACAATAGTAATTGAAAATTTTGGCATAATTGAAATTTAAGTAGAAATTATTATTTTTATTTTTGGTAAGTTGAATATAACTAAATATTATTTTCTGATGATGTCTTTGACAGAATTGACTATTTTAAAATACTAATTGAAATTTAACACATCTTTTGATAGATTTTAAAAGTTGTCAGTAATCATTGAAGACTATTAGATAAATTGAAATTGTAATAGTAATCATTGAAATTTTGACAAAGCAACTGATATTTTGACAGAAATAATTGAAAGCGGTTTTTCATCACTTACACTGATATTGCATCAGTTAGAATTTTAGTAGTAATAATGTTTCCTGCAGGATTTGAAATATTGACAAAAGTAATTGAAAATGTTGGTAAACATAATTGAAATTTAGGCAGAAATTATTGTTTTTCTTTTGTATATTGACCATTGAAGTTAGGATAGAAGACTTTAAAATTTTACAGTAATCATCGAAATTTTCAGTCATCATTGAAATATTTCATAGTTATGATCCCAACCGTTTTGCATTACGTTGAATATTATTTCTGATGATTTTTCTGGCAGAATTGACTTTTGATAATAATACATGACAATTTAACACCGTTTTGACAGATTTGAAAAAAAAAGTGTGGGTAAGAATTGAAGTTTCTAATAGAATAATTAAAATTGTTACGGAATTCATTGAAATTTTGACAGAACAATTGATATTTTGACAGATATAAATGAAGATTACACACTCAGCTTAAAGAGGACACAAACAATCGGGGAATTACTTAATAGGAAAATAAGCATAATATCATGCAATGACAATATAATTTGAATAACCTTAAAATATATGTCATTGCCACTTTCTTATGTATCTAATTACACAGATTAAGAATTTATAAAATTTATAAACTTGTCCGTCTATTAGTATAATTTTGATAGTACAATTGAAATTTTTCTAGAAAACTTCATAGTTTGACATAAGTATTTGAAATATGGCTGAGAACACTGCCATGACAACAGTTTTTCATCTCATTCTTTAATTTTTCATTGTTTAATTTTTTTCTGATGATGTCTCTGACATGATTGACTATTTGATGGTACTAAATGAAAATTTAACACATTTTTTTGCAGATTTTAAAAGTTGTCTGTAATCATTAAAGATTTTATTAGAATAATTGAAATTGTAATAGAAATCCTAGAAGTTTTGACAAAACAACTGATATTTTGACAGAAATAATTGAAAGCGGTTTTTCCCCACTTACACTTGTTTTGCATCAGTTTAATTTTAGTGCTAATAATGTTTCCTGCAGGTTTTGAAATATTGACAACAGTCATTGAAAAATTTGGTATACATTATTGAAATTTTGGCAGAAATTTTTGATTTTTTTAGTATGTTGTTCATTGAAGGGATTTAGGACAGAAGAGATTAATTGTTTATTGTAATCTTTGAAATTTTCAAAGTAATCATTGAAATATTCCATAGTAATCATCACAAACGTTTTGCATTACGTTATATATTATTTCTGATAAGTTTGACAAGTTTCTGATGACAACTTTTTTTAATCTTGTTAAATGTTTTTCTGATGATGTCTCTGACGGGATTAATTTTTTGACAATACTAATTGAAAATTTAACACCTTTTTGATAGATATTAGTAATAATTGAAGTTTGTAATAGAATAATTGAAATTTTTACGAAATTCATTGAAATTTTAACAGAACAATTGATATTTTGACAGAAATAAATTAAGTCGTTTTTGGCCACTCAGAACTCTTATAGCATCAGTTGAATTTTAGTGCCTATAATGTTTTCTGCAGGACAATAATAACTGAAAATTCTGGTTAATATAATTAAAATTTTGGTGACAATAATGACATTTTTCGGAAGAATTAAAAAATTGGTAGTAATCATTGAAATTGTGTCAGAAGAAGTTTTTGGCCAGTCAGAACTCATATAGCATCAGTTGAAATTTAGTGCCTATAATGTTTCCCGCAGGATTAAAATTTTCACAAGAATAATTGAAAATTCTGGTCAACATAATAGCAATTTTGAGAATAATTACATTGGTAAAATTAAAAATTTGGGAGTAAACAGTGAAGTTGTGTCAGAATAATTCAAATTCTTATGGCAATAATTAAAATTTTCGATAGAAATTTTTGAATCATGGATGATTAAATTGCCATTGAAAACAATTTTGGTTTAATTCGTATTCTTTAAAATAATCGCCATATAAAATAATTCTGTAATAAAATTATTCAGTATTAATAAAATACGGCAATAATAATAATTCTGTCATAAAAATAAATTTGAATTCTATGAAGAAATAATGGAATTAAACTGATAAAGAGTGATAAAAGTGATAACTTAATAAAAGTGAGTCTCATTCATGGTTGTTTGGTTATTCATTATTTTCAGAATTATAATAATTGTTTCGGTTGGTTTTGGGAATGATATTAATATTAAGAGTTTAAAATGCTTAGATTTAGTTCTATTGGCAATTATTTACAATTTTTCCAATTTTTTTAGCATTGATATCTGTATCACAATTAAAAGAACCGCAATGAAATGGGATACAATGTGACTCGACAATGTTTTATCACTAATATTTTTTTAAATTTTTTTTAATAGACACATATATACATACAAATGTATACAAATATATACAATATCTAATGATCACGTATAAACTTGTGTAAAACTAAAACTAAAGTATAAAAATATAAACTTGGCTGGTAGTACACTTTATTATTATTATAACTATAATTTCATCTGAACCTCTTGTAAATTTTTATTAGTTTGTTAATGATAACCATGAACAAGAATTAATATATAAGTTGTATTGTTAAAACTATAGTCTCTATAATAATACAGAATGACACCAGCGAAACTAAATTTACATTATTTGTAGAAAATAATGTTATACCGTTGCAAGCTAACTCACAAAGTAACCGAAATAATTCCCAAAACAACCAAACAAAATATCAAGGAATGTAAATCTCAAAGCAAGATGTATTTTTCTGATATTATGTGAATTTTTGATTTGGTTGTTTTGTAATTATTTTGGTTCCTTTCGGAATTAGTTTGTTTGGGAAATGATTTTGTTATGTTTGGGAAATTATTTTCGTTCTGACGGAAAATTTCCAGATATACCAACATTATTTATGAAACGACTTGAATGATTTTGAAAACAACCATATTAATCACCAAAATGACAAACTATTTATACCAAAACGCCTAAATTTTCAACTGAAATTTTACTTTTATACCCCTGCAACCAAACTCACAAAGTAACCAAAATAATTCCCAGAACAAGCAAACAAAAAATCACGGATTGTAAATCTCAAAACAAGATGTATTTTTCTGATATTATGTGAATTTTTGAATGGGTTGTTTTGTAATTATTTTGATACCTTTTGGAATTAGTTGGTTTGGGAAATGATCTTGTTTTTTTTGGGAAATTATTTTCGTTCTGACGGAAAAATTACAGATATATCAAAATAATTTTTGAAACGACTAGAGTGATTCCGAAAACAACCAAAATAATCACGAAAATCACAAAAAAAAAATACCAAAACTACTAAGTTTTCAACTGAAAATTTACTGAAGATGACTGCGTAGCATCAAATTCATGAATATTTGTTTGTGGAACATGTTTAAATTTTTTTAAGTACCTATTTAAACGATAGAATATATTATTCTACTACGAATTTTATTTTATCTACTTCACTTCAACAAGACGAATTGAAGGGACATTTGTCAAATATTTGCGATGAGCCATACCCAAGTTATTTTTGTATTGATGATAAGAGCTTGTTATAATATTATAATTTGATTAATACTTAATAATGTTGAAGTACCTACAGTTGCGTTTTCGCTATATTTTTTAGAATACAAATTTAATAAGAATTCAATATCGAACAACAAATGAGGCATTAAAAATCAGAGTGGTGTAAGTACTTTTTTTTTTTAAATTCAGATATGTCAAGAAATAAACAAGGATCAAAATCCATATATAAGGGATTTTGACCCTAGAATCGTCGCCTTGGTATTAAAAGGTTGCATGTAACATTTTATTAATTTTTAGTTCTACAGCTTAGTTGGGCTATATGTTTTCAAACCAGGACCTTTCAATTTGTTGGAAGATTAAAATTGGATCATTAGGAACCTGTGATAAAAACATATCTATTGACAGTGCTCAATTTCTAATTTTTTGATATAGCAAACATATTTAAAATCCTTATGCCTAAATTTACAAATTTGCACATACAACCTTGTAACATTAAGCCGACGTATGTCTGGACTCATGTGAATTAAAAAACAAAAATGGACTTACACCACTCTGAGTTTCAATGGCTTACATAACAAATATGAAACTAAGATATATATTTGTTCAAAAGTCATCACTTGTAATACTTGTTTTCTTTTTTAGTTGACTAAGGACCCATTAAAAATTTTATACCTGATATTTTATACCGGTGCATTAACACTACAGCTTGGAATCTACTGTTTCTATGGAAACAATTTAATGCTTAGAGTAAATATAGTCAGTTTTTTGTATCTGCGCTATCCAAAATATTTACATTTTATAGAGCCAAGATATTAAAGATGCCTGTTATCAATCCGAGTGGTATCATTGTGGACCTCGGGCAAGAAAATCTCTGATGATTATAATGGAGCGTGCGAAACGTCCGACGGTTCTTACAGCTGGAAAACTTTCAGAACTTAGTTTGTCAACGTATACCAGTGTAAGATTTTTCAAGAGTAATCATGTGTGGAGAAATTAATTATTATTTTTGCAGTTGATGCGGTCATCTTATTCGTATTTTGCACTGATGAACCGCTTGTATGGGAATTGAAATATAAAATATACTACACACATGACCAAAATTATTGCATATCACAATATTTCCGATTGATGCACGAACAAAGCCCTAAAAAATTTGCTTCGCTGGGATTTAAAATTGATATGTAATCATTTTTATCATATGAGCACGTGCAAGGTTTGTCTCTTTGTATTAAAAAATATTCAATTCGTATAAGAGTAATTGCTTTTCAAATAAATAGAAATCTACTAAATACTCAAGCGCATTACCCCATATTCATTGTTAATAATAATGATTATATATTAAAAGCAACAATGAAGAAACAACTATAAGAAGACAATAAAAGCGGGAATAAACACAGAAATAAATTAGTATCAAAAGGATTCCCTAAGCCACCAGTACTTGGAGTAGGAGTAGTATCACCCCCAGAGGAAGAAACCTAGGTTAAACCATAGGTCAAACCTTAGAAACTTACGAAACCTTAGGTTAAACAAGACAAAAAACATTATAAAATGATTTATAAATTCCAATTTTTAAATATAATAACAAATAACAAGTCTTTAAAAAAATTAAAAAATAATAAAAATAAATCTATATAATTTATGATTTTTTTTTAATATTCGACTCTTTTAAGTAGTGTAATTTTTAAGTTTTGTTAATTTTGTATAACGTATATGTGTAATAATTTAAAATTTATTTGTACATTTCTTACAGGTTTGGATACTACACAGTATAAAGGATAAATTAGGGGTCAGTCCGCTAATATTATGACTTATTTAAGCTTATAATTATATACCTTGCCTATATGTTATATGTTATCACAAATAATGTAAATGCACCGTTTAAGTTTAAATTTGTTGCTACATATTATAATAGAGTATGTCTGCAATGTATAGCAGGCATATTTTGTTGAAACATGTTGCAATATCTACAATAGACACAATAAATCTTCAATCTCTCGTTTGCATTACATGTAATTCTCCTTTTGATCTACTCGCAAAATAAAGTTAATCTATTGCAGTATTTCAGGACAATAAAAATAGACCTGCCTCTTTTGTTCCAAATCATATCAAGTAACTTGATATGAGTTCAGTTTATTTCATGTCAATGTTAGCTGGTTTGCCTTAACGGCAAAACTATTTTACATTTTTTAAATGTAAAATATAAGAAAAATGGATACCAAATAAAATAAAATAACTTAAGTTCAAATATTCATAATCATATAGTAAATTACAATGTTTCAACCACATTTTAGGGAAATAATAAATAGTGTAACGATAAAAACAATCTTAAGTTTTGATAATTTAAATTAAAAGTATTAGTCTTGTAAACTAAATTTACGATTAGCCTATTAAAACTTCATGTGATTTCAGAGAAATTATTGTTTTCTTATACGTCAAATTTTGTTTTTTTTGATAAAAATATCGAAGATTGTCAATCCAACTTATAAATTTAAACCAATCTATTTATTGCTTCCAAGAAATTGTATTTTTGGTTTTAAAAATACAAAGAAGTAGGTAATTGTTATTTATAAATTAAGGTGGTTTGCTTACTTTCATCAATTATTAATAAAATTGTAAGTATATTTATAAATTAAGGTGGTTTTCTTACTTTCATCAATTAATAATAAAATTTTAAGTATATCTATAAATTAAAGTGGTTTTCTTACTTTCATCAATTATTAATAAAATTAGTAGTAAATCATTTAAAATTATAATATGGATACAAATTGTTGTTTACTTGTATTAAACTTTTTAATTACTTATTGAAAAAAACATTGATTAGGTATCTTGAAACAATGATTTAAATAATGTAAAATGTACTCTAATTTATATCCATTACAATATTATGTTATAATACTGTTATAATACTGTTATTCGTATACGTAACAATAATGTGTCATTTATATTAAATCTAATTTATATATATATATATATATATATATATATATATATATATATATATATATATATATATATATATATATATATATATATATATATATATATATATAAACATATTAAATTAGATTAACAAGTGAAATAACTCTAAGAAAGAACTAAAACTAATTAACTAAACTAACTAAATTTAAAGTAAAGAAGTAACTAAAAGAGAAATTCCGATTTTCTAACAAAATAAAATGCATAATTGTTCCAATAGTTTAGAAGTTTTTAAATTTGTCAATTTGACAATTGGTCTAGACTGATCTATCTATACCTTTTCAAGTTCAAATTATGACCAATCAAGTTCAAATTGAGACCAATCAATTTCAAATTGAGGCCAATCAAGTTCAAATTGGTACCAATCCATTTCAAATTGAGACCAATCAATTTCAAGTTGAGACTATACAAAATCAAGTTGACACTAAACAATATCAAGTTTATAGTTAACAAATAACATTTATTATGACAGCTTGATATTGTTTAGTGTCAACTTGATTTTTAGTCTTAAGTTGACATTGATTGGTCTCAATTTGAGATTGGTTGGTATCAATTTGAACCTGATTTTTCTCGATTTGAGATTGGTTGGTATCAATTTGAACCTGATTGGCCTCAATTTGAAATTGATTGGTCTCAATTTGAACTTGATTGGTCTCAATTTAAATTTGAAATGTTGTAAATGTTAGTTTGTCTGGGTCGATTGGTCTATATGTTTATTGCCTTGAAGCTTATCTGCCTACATATTAGTTGGTTCGGGCTAATCTGCATAGGTGTCTATATGTCTGTTAATTGAAATGCGATGGAGTCTACTACATGTTATAAATATACCACAGAAAATATGATTTCGTAAAGATTTGAGAAATTTCCAAAAAAAATTGATGGAGATTGAAAATTTTCTAAAGTGTTCAATCAAAACATTAAGAGTAATATCCAGAATGTTAAGAAAAATATATAAAGTGTCAGAATGTTGAAAACCTAAAAAATATTTTTAAAAAATATGAAAATGTTTAGAAAATGCATTTTTTTAATGTTATCAAAATAGTTTCACATATTCCTCAATTTTTCAAACTTAAAAACATATGTTCTAAGCAGTTATTGATTTAGCAATACTAATATAAAAAAAACATTATTTTTAGAAAAAATAATAATAATTACATTGTATATATAAAAATTAAATATAAAAATGTAAATTTTTATATTTAAACAACCTCAAATACAAAACTTTTCAAAATAGTTTCAGAATATTCCTCAATTTTTCAAACTTAAAAACATATGCTCTAAGAGTCATATCCAGAATGTTACGAAAAATATATAAAGTGTCAGAATGTTGAAAATCTAAAAAATATTTAAAAAAAATAGGAAAATGCTTAGAAAATGCAATTTTTTTAATGTTTTTAAAATAGTTTCAGGATATTCCTCAATTTTTCAAACTTAAAAACATATACTCTAAGCAGTTATTGATTTAGCAATACTAATATAAAAAAAACATTATTTAGAAAAAAAAAATAATCGCATTGTATATTAAAACAACCTCAAACTGGTATTTTATCGATAAAACCTTAAACTGAATAAAAATATAAATCCTGAAAATTTTGATAGCTATTAAAACAAAATATAAACGTTGCTGATAAAAAAAAGGTTTTCAGTAACATCTACGTTACATGACAGCATCACATTCGAATGTTAGATCCATTTATAACATATGTGCATCAGACATTCGAATGTGATGCTCAAGTAACGTACATGTTACTGCTAAAGATGATTTGATACGCAATACACCTGAATATTGATAGGTACTAGCGATAATATTATTAATAAAAGTATAGACAAAAATGTAGTCATAAGATGTATTTTGAATTTTGCACAGGAATAATTGGCCCTTTTAATTTGCTTTTGATAGAAGTGAAAATAAAAATTTAGTGTTACATAGAAAATACATTTTCAGCAAGACAAACGTATGCTCACCTGATTTAGATCTAGATTTCTTATTTTGGTGATATTTAGAGCTACAAATGACACCTTTGCTTGACAAATAACAATGACTTTTATTTGAAATTATTATGATATTTTTATATTTTCTAAATAATAATAATAATAAAGAATATTTATTAGCAAATAACGCTACATAATATACAAAATTTCAACAAAAAACAACAAAAGAAAACACACAAATAGCAACTACAATCTTCATATTAACATAACTTTAATTCTATTTACTACATCTACTATTTTCTATTTACAGTCAATCAATTCAAACACATAGTCCCTCACCTGAGACTTAAACCTATGAAAATGTATCTCATTTTTTAAACCCTCGCAAAGATTTAAAAGAAAATATAAATTATTTAAATTAAATCAGTAAGGCCTAGTTGTACGATCAGGGATCAGCCTTGACCGTGGGTCAGTTTCTAAGGCCCAGTTGTACGATCGTGGATCATCCTTGACCATGGTTCACTTGCCTAAGATACCATTGTATTAACAATTGTATTCTAGGTAATTGAACCATGGTCAAGGTGATCCACGATCGTACAACTGGGCCTAAGTTATTGTTGTATAATCTTGGATTAACTTTGACCATGGTTCAGTTGCCTAGGATACAGTTGTTAATACAATGGATTCATAGAAACTGATCCACAATCAAAGTTGATCCACGATGGTACAGTTGGAGCTAAGAATACCATTGAATTAACAATTGTATCGTAGTCAACTGAACCATGGTTAAGGATGATCCATGATCATACAACTGGGCCTAAGTAACGCAGTTTTTGAACGCCCTGTATATTTTATCGCACGTTAGACTATTGCCTATAATATCAGAAGATAATTAATACGCTTTATCAAGAACATATCTTACTCGGTTTATGACACCCGACAATGAATAAAATCAATGGACAATAAAATAAAAATATTTGATTAAATATGATTTTTTTTGGAAAAAACAATAGAAACATGGTTTAAAAAAGTGTCACATCCTGAGGAAAATTGTACATCATCCCATAGATTGTTAAAAACGTTGTGTTGGTAACAATAATTTGAATGAACACAATATTTAAATTTTAACTATCGATTAATTTTTTTTTAGCCAGCCATAACAGCCATTTAACAGATTGGTTAATTTAATATTCTCAATAAGGCTGCCTACTCGTATCATAATTCTAATTAGTCCCTTCGAATTAAATAGTTCATAAAATCATGACCTATAAATCAGTCACGAGTTTCGTGTGGTACAAGAAATCATTTCAAGCTGTCCAGAAATCTGATATGATTCTCATTAAATATCGATGATCTGTTCGTGGAGTAGCTTTATTAATTAAGAATTAATGCGTTTGGTTTACTTACGCCTAGGACAATAGTTTGCTGCAGTTATTATTCATCATGTTTACGGTAAAGTTGATATATTTTTGTTTGTGCTATTCATCAATTAAAGCAAAAAGATTTAATTACGATAATCTCTTGGTGGAACCATGTAAGTGCAAAATTTAAACGGAAACAGAACTGCGATGACAAATGAATTGATTAATTACTTATAACTAAATAATAATATATTAAACATTAATAATAATTAGATATAGAAACACAATTATGCCTTTAAACAGTAGCTTTTCGTATTAAATTTCACTTTTATAAATATTAGCTGCAAGTTCTTGCATGTGCTGAAATAGAGTAGAATTTTGGAGCAAAATAATGAATTATTTAAATATAATAATAATTTGATTAAAATTTAATAATATAATTTGATTAATTTGATTTAGAAACTAGAGTAGAAATACAGTTATGTCAATAATTATGTCTATAAAACATACGTTCTTTACGAATCTAATATAAAATAAGTGTAATTTTTTTTATCACTTTTAATTGAATGGTGTTATGCAAAACAACCTTTTAAAGCTTTAAGTAATGCTAAGTTAATATGTTAATGTGATACCTTAATCTATTGCATTGCAGACAATAGAAGCCAGCTTCAGGTAGATTATGGCGGAATGTTGCACCACGCAATTTATGAAATCACCAAAGGTTTTCCCTCAAATAAACTATCAATTGTTTATGATACTAGTGCAGGTAAGTTGAATTTTTTAACACTAAATTTAGATATGACTACTCAACTTAGAGACTAGTGTTATACCATGAAACAGAAAAGCGAAATTTTCATGGAATTGACCAGTCCAAATTATTTTCCTAATCGAAAATATTCCTAACATTTTCTTATAATGGAGTCACTTTGACAAAGGTTAATTGTATGCTTGACACAAGTAATCAACTTAAGTTCTGCACTACATTGAAAAATATTTATTATTTATCTTTATTCCTTATATCATTACATTATGTTTAATTATATTATTCTATTAAGGATTTATTTGTTATTGTTATAATAATTATTATATATATTTGTTGTATATATGTTGTAAACTATATTACAATACTCATGGAGAATAATACAGTGGTATGTATGTAGTAGGTATATTGAAAAAAAAAGTTTATATGTTTAAAGAAATGTGCAATAATCATAAATTCACTTTTTAGGAGGTTCATTTATCACCCATCTTTCCGAGCATTTAATAAGGAATGGCATTAGCATAACGCTTTATAATATAACAACAGTAGAGCAACAAGATGAGGTAAGCTAACACTTGGCACTATACTGTTAATTTTGAAATAGATTTTTGTATTGTATATTACGAGGTATATTCCAGAACTAAAAGTTAACTTCCTAATTTTTGTGTAACTGTAAGTGTATTAATCATGTGTTAATTTTAATGGGCGATTTACTTTCGGTACACAAAAAACGAATAACCGACTGAACTTCACTATGTAAACTTGTCAGGGCAATTTCTTATATACATGCACCTACTTTTGTTTTGTTTTATACTATTTTTATTATGTTTACTGTTGTGATATTTCTGTGTCGATATTATGTCCTACTGTGCTTTATACATACCTACATTGTACATTTCAATTTTTACTTATTTTATACTATTGTACTTTTCAACTTTAATTGTATATTATTTTGTTGTTGTTGTGTTATAGTAGTTCAACCGTTACAAAATATTTATACTAAATATCACTCTGTAACATTGCTATTTGAAAGTTATATCTATCATAGTTTTTGGGCAAAAAAGAAAAATTAACTTATTCTAGAATATAACTAGTAGAATTTTATGACAATTTTAATGACAATAATCTTTTAAATGTTATTGTTTTCAGTACTTCATATATTTAACATCTATAATTAAAGTCCACTACGACCTATATACTATATACTTTTGTACCCATAAGATGGCTGAACATATACTTATCGAGGTTAGTATTTATCCAATTTCTGTTTTTTCTTCTTCTATATAAATCAATTGGTTCAGATTGATTCAGATTGACACAAAATTGGGTCTCTTTTTTAAATGAATCACCCTGTATATTCTTCCATTTTAGAATCTGCTTTATGTGCGCTTCACAAATAATTTTTATTTTTTTGAGATCAGATGCAGAAAAAAAAAATCAACAAAACCTTATTATAAGAGATCGCTGAAAGAATCTGCTTATGCAAGTACCCAATCAAAGTACTGTAAGGTGCCAACATATACGGCTTGATATTTAATTAAATGAGTAATAAAAAGACCAATATTTAAAATAAAAGATGAGTTCGACAAAATTACAGTTATATTAAGTAAATTAGTGCCAGAATCATTTGCGACATCGCGGCGCCAACGAAGGCCTTAGTAAACAGCGGAGATTCGAATGAACACGGAAAAGGCGTGGCAAAGCCAAAATTTGCAGATACGCGTCGTCAAAATATTCCATAGGAGCATAACATCTGGGCACCACCCGTTAGATATATGCCCAGGCAGTTCACTGTACAAAAATACCAGATCTCCAGTGGAAATTTCCATTCACGACCACCGTGACAGAGACGCGAGAGTTTTAGCTGTAGTGATGCGCGGGGAGAATTTGAAGTAACGTTCGTGAGTTTATTTAAACTCAAAACGAAGACAGAGGGGGATCAGTCGGTGTTCGGTCGTAGAGACACGCGTACGAGAATTAAAGAGGATGGGATGTGTTACGTCGGTCCGCGAGATAACATATTCACGAGAGTTTTCAAGCAAATTCATAAGTCACGTTCGGTAATTCTCAGTTACGGTAATTCTTCGCCAGAGAATACGAGTTTACACGGTTGTACCTAAAAACACACAGAATTATAGTTTCAGTATCAATTCACGGGAGTGTTATTCCATCCAACAAACCACCAAAATCTTAACCATTTACCTATATCCTGTAAGGGAACCAAAGCCGACGGATGTGTCGCTTTTTGTTTGACCAATTAGACGAAGCAATTACAAATGCCGTTGACGCATTGTAACAGCGCACCCCCAAACATTTGTAATTGTGGAATCGCCTCCTGCACTGCTTCAAATTGACAGAAAGTAGTGTGTTCAATACACCATAAACAAACCACCAAAATCTTAACCATTTACATATATCCTGTAAGGGAACCAAAGCCGACGGATGTGTCGCTTTTTGTTTGACCAATTAGACGAAGCAATTACAAATGCCGTTGACGCATTGTAACAGCGCACCCCCAAACATTTGTAACTGTGGAATCGCCTCCTGCGCGTCTGCCCCATACGTATATGAGCCAATAACTTCATGAATAAAATCAATTGCAACGTTAGAGTCACGCCGAACCCTCTCAACAACCGGCGGGTCGGAAATCGCGAGTCCACGCTGTCGTAACATCAATAACGATCGTAAAAGGTCCAAGGCTGCCAGTATGAATAACTGGCACGAGTAATCATAATTCAAACAAACACGTATTTTACGTAATAATTGGCATTGTCATTTTGGGTCGTAAAAAGGCAAAGCACATCGCATAATATCAAGTTAGATTATTATAAGTCATTAAAACCCAAAAGGGAAACAAGACACAGATCGTACTCACTTAAAACACAGATAATATAATATAATGTCAAGAGTAGAAAGCTAATAACAAGTTAGATTATTAAAAGTCATTAAAACTAATAGAGAAACAAAACACAGATCGTACTCACGTAAAACACAGACAATATAATATAATCTCAAGAGTAGAAAACAAATCATATGTGGAATTATTAACTTCTGATACGGTACTTCATGAATGATCGTAGAGAAAATGAGGCATGAGTTACTGTTCAATATAGATATTAAATTACTCCAAATGTTCCTAATGATAAACTATAACAATACATAAACCTTTCCGATTGAGGTAGCAGGAACTGTTATTTGACACAACTTGTAACATGTCTGACGGTGGTGACTACTTGTGACAGGGGCGCTTGCCGGGGTCGTGAGTAGAATCACTAATTTACCTCAATCAACATAGACAATGGGCCTCCAATAATCACATTATGGTGCGAACACCGGCACGATCATGTGATTCGGGAAGATCGCAAGATACCTTTAGTAATCATGCATGCATTACTGAGGATATTTCAACATCTTTAAAATAGTTCTATTTTTGAGCATATCGATTTCCCGTAGTTAAAGAGAATAAAAGAGCATGGTGGTAGACGATCTGAGAAACGGAGAGATGTATGTGCATGTATAACAATTTCACCTTCTATAAACTTTGCAGTCACAATCATTTTCGAAATAGTAATTGAATAAATAATAAAGAAAAAGATATTCTACACGCCCTCATAAGGTTAATGAATCGCAGAAAATAAATCAATTCACATCATTATCGCAAACCTGTGTTTCATTTCCCTGTCTATCACAATTTCAGCGTGTCCATAATTGAATAAATAAAACAAATCCATAAATCTGTGCTTTTTTATACTAACCCATAATTTACATTTTCTAACACATTACCAATTGCAGCGTACCTCGAAGGTAATCACGGTAGTTAATTAAACGTCACGAGGTGTAAGTACTAAATACGATCTCAAATCACGAGCCAAAAATAATCAAGAAATTATATAATAATTTCACGATAAAAAATACAAACATAAATAAAAGTCTTAACGGATTGTTACAGTACCAAAACATATACACTATTTTGAGTCACGTAGAATATACAGGGTGTTCTGAAACAACAGTAACAATGCTTCAAAACTCATCAAACAGAAAATACTGTACCTATATACTCGACAAAAAAAAAACGGGATAACTCTTAAAGCAATTTTGCATTAATAAAGCAATTTATTGTATATTAATTTAATTACACGCAATGTCTACTAGTATATCACTTTATATCATTAATAACTTGCATTGATGTTGATACGCTAATTGTAGAGATATCAGTACTTATGTATAAGAAAAATTAGCTATTTTCTCTATTATTTTTGATATCTCTAGAAACGCTTATTGGATATAAATTTTATTGTATCAATATAACACCATTATATCATACAATATCTGTAATAAATTGTGTTCATATTGCTACAGTGTTTTTTGAGGTCTCGCTCTTAATATATGAAGTTATTTGGAAAAACATTTAAAATAGTCCCGAAATATCGAATATTACATAAAAATTTAAATATCTTAAAAATCATTAATTAAATATCAAATTAATTATACAAATTGTGTACTAGTATATCACTTAATAACAGTGATAATTTGTATTAATAATGATACGCTAGTTCTAGAGATATCAGTACTTATGTTTGAGAAAAAATAGATGACTTCTCTATAATTTAAAAATCTCTAGAAACACTTATTGGATATTAGTTTAATTGCACACATTGTATAGTAATATATCACTTAATATCGGCCATAAACTGCATTCATATTGATACGCTATTTCTTGACATATCAGTTTCTATATATGAAAAAATGGAGATACATTTAATGTTTGCACTAACAGGAAAATATCTCCAGAAAACCCCATTGCATACAAATTAAATTACACCAATATTACACAATTATATATTGTATATATTGGTTTTTGAGATATCGATATTTAAATATGAGGCTTATTTGAGAAATATTTATAACGGTCCCAAAATACCGAATTTGAAACAAAAAAATTAATATTTTAAGTATAATTCGTTTCATATCAATTTAATTACAAATAAAGTATACTAGTATATCACTTTATATGAGTAGTACATTGCAATGCTATTGATACAATAGTTCTAGAGATCAGTACGTATGTATGAGAATTAATAAATGTTTCCTCTATTATTTTATATCTCTAGAAACGCTCATTGGATATAAATGTAATTTTTTGAATAAAATACTAGTATTTTACACAATATCTGTAATAAATAATATTTATATTCATACGGTAGTTTTTGAGATATCGTTATTTAAATTTTAGGCAAATTAGAAAATCATTTAAAATGGTCCCAAAATATCGAATTTTGCGCCAATATTAAAATATCTTAATATATTAATATCAGTACTAAATTGCATTGATATTGATACCCTAGTTCTAGACATCATATCATACAATATCTGTAATAAATCGTGTTCATATTGATACAGTGTTTTTGAAGTCTCGCTCTTAATATATGAGATTATTTGGAAAAACATTTAAAATAGTCCCGAAATATCGAATATTACATAAAAATTAAAATATCTTAAAAATCATTCAATAAATATCAATTTAATTATACACATTGTGTACTAGTATATCACTTAATATCAGTAATAATTTGCATTAATATTGATACGCTAGTTCTAGAGATATCAGTACTTATGATTAAGAAAAAATAGATGTTTTCTCTATAATTGACATATCTCTAGAAACACTCATTGGATATAAATTTAATTATATCAATATAATACCAGTATATCATGCAATATCTGTAATAAATTATTTTCATGTTAATATGGTGGTTTTTGAGGTATCGCTATTTAAATATGAGACTATTTGGAGAAACATTTAAAATAGTCCCACAATATCGAATTTTACACGAAATTGAAAATATCTTAAGAATCACTTATTGAATATTAATTTAATTGCTCGCATTGTATAGTGATATATTACTAAATATCGGCATTAAACTGCATTCATATTGATAAGCTATTTCTTGACATATCAGTATGTATGTATTAAAAATTTGAGATACTTTTAATGTTTGCACTAACATGAAAATATCTCCAGAAACCCCCATTGCATACAAATTAAATTACACAAATATTACACAAATATATCTTGCAATATCTGTAACAAATTATATTTATTTCAATATTTGAGTATTTGAGATATCGATATTTAAATATGAGGCTAATTTGAGAAATATTTATAACGGTCCAAAAATATCGAATTTTAAACAAAAAATTATTAAATATTATTAAATAATATATTATTAAATATTATTATTATTATTTTAAGTATAATTCATTGCATATTATTTTAATTACATACAATGTATACAAATATATCTATTTATATCAGTAATACATTGCAATACTATTGATACTATAGTTCTAGAGATCAGTACGTATATATGAGAAATAATAAATGTTTCCTCTATTATTTTATATCTCCAGAAACGCTCATTGGATATAAATGTAATTATATGAATATAATACCAGTATTTCACGCAAAATCTGTAATTAATTATAATTATATTGATACGGTGGTTTTTGAGATATCGTTATTTAAATTTTAGGCAAATTTGAAAATTATTTAAAATGGTCCCAAAATATTGAATTTTGCGCCAATTTTAAAATATCTTTAAAATCATTCGTTGAATATTAATTTAATTATACAGAACCTATATTAGTATATCCCTCTATATCAGTACTAAATTGCATTGATATTGATACGCTGGTTCTAGAGATATCTGTACTTATGTGTGAGAAAAATTAGATGTATTCTCTATAATTTTAATATCTCTATAAACGCTCATTGGATATAAATTTAAATATATCAATATAACACCAATATATCACCCACTATCTGTAATAAATTATATTGAAGTGGTTTTTGAGATATCGTTATTAAAATATGAGACTATTTGGCGAAACATTAACAGTCTCAAAATATCGAATTTTACACAAAAATTAAAATACCTCAAAAACCACTTATTGCATATTAATTTAATTCTACACATTATATACTAGTATAGCACTGAATATCTCAAATAAATTGCATAAATATTGACAAGCTAATTCTTTACATTATTATCTACAATATATATAGTATCCAAGTATGAAAATATAGAGATACATTTAATGTTTGCGCTAAAACTTTAATATCTATAGAAACACCTATTGCATACTAATTTAATTACACTAATATAACACTATTATATCCTGCAATATATGCAACAACTTACATTGATATTGATACATAGGTTTTTACGATATCGTTATTTAAATATGAGGCTAATTTGAGAAATATTTAAAACGATCCCAAAATATCAATATTTAAACAAAAACTGAAATATCTTAAGAATCACTTATTGCATATTAATTTAATTTCGCACAATGTCTACTAGTAAATTATTATATATCATTATTAAATTGCATTGATATAAATACGCTATTTCTATAAATATCAGTACTGATGTGTGAGAAAAATTAAATGTTTTCCCCATAATTATAATATGTATAATATTATAATATATAATATGAGAAAAATTAGATATTTTCTCTATTATTTTTGATATCTCTAGAAATTCTCATTGGATATAAATTAAATTATATAAATGTAATATCACTATGTATCAGATATAAGTGATATCTAATATCACTTATATATCTGTAATAAATTATTTTCATAATGGTTCATAATGGTGGTTTTTGAGATATTATTGTTCAAATATGAAACTAAGTGTAACACATTTAACACGGTCATAAAATATGGGATTTTAAACGAAAATTAAAATATTTTAAGAATCACTTATTGCATAATAAATTAATTACACAAATTGTATACTAGTATATCACATACTAATACTCATATATCAATAACCATTACTCATATATCATAACCACACTCGGTGGTTTTTGAGGTATCGCTTTTAATATATGAGACTATTTGGAAAAACATTTAAAATAGTCCCGAAATATCGAATATTATATCAAAATTAAAATATCTTAAAAATCATTCATTAAATATCGATTTAATTATATACATTGTGTACTAGTATATCACTTAATATCAGTAATAAATTGCATTGATATTGATACGCTACTTCTTGAGATATCAGTACCTGTGTGTGAGAAATACTAGATATTTTCCCTTAGTGTTTATATCTCTAGAAATACTTATTGGATATACATTTAATTATATCAATATTATACCAGTTTATCATTCAATGTCTAAATTATATTATGTTATTATATTATTATATTATATTATATTATTATTATAAATTATATTCATATTGATACGATCGTTTTTCAGATTTTTTAAGATAAACATTAAAATAGTCCTAAAATATCGAATTTTACACAAAAATTAAAATATCTTAAAAAACAAAAACTGTAAAATGCTTCATTTTTAAATAATGTTCAGAAAGCTAGAATTTATACGAAAATTAAATAGGGGTAGTCTATGAGGCGCTCGGCAGACTAATTTCAGGTAAGATAAAGTACAGCATCAGAAAAGTATCCATTTTTTTGTCTAGTACAGTATGAAAGTAAAACTGATAAAGTTTTAATTTTTTCATAACGATTATAAGTGATTGATAAGATATCATTGATTATAAGATTATGATAACAGATTTCAGTTACGATGTCGGTGATGAGTAGTAAGAATAAAATCTAACCTAACCTACTTATTGCGCACCATATGTCTTACAGTATGGCATTCTTTACATTTGTCGTCCAATCATGAGAAATGTGAAATTTTCAAAATCATTTATTAATTATTTATTTCACATCTACGAAAATAATTTGATTCTGCGCACTACATGTCTTACAGTTTGATTTTCTTTACATTATCGTCCAATCATGAGAAATGTGAAATTTTCAATATTATTTAATAATTATTTATTTTAGATCTACGAGAATAATTTGATTCGACGCAACGCAGTTTACATCTTCTACTGGGGTTCAAAAACTATGTACAGATACTTCATCAGAAACATGCATGAAGCAATGAAGATTGTGGTAATCACCAATCCCAGGCTTAATGCGTAAGTAATGCTAAATTTGTATAAAGAAGAAAAACCACATTGTGCGTAAATTGACAAAAAAAAATCAGACACTGATCAACACTCATCATCAGTGACTGATGAAATAGTATTTAAGATTAGTGAGCCTAAATTATCACACTAAACACACACAGTAGTAATGAGATATCGAAAATGGCAAAGCAGACTTCATTTTCAGAGTATTCAGATTCCAGGGAAACAATTGAAAATGTTGACAGTAATCATTGAAATTTTTAGAGTTATTATGGAAATTTTGACAGAAATTGTAAAATTAACAGTATGAATTGAAATGTTTAGAGCAATTATGGAAATTGTTACAGAAATTAAAAAAATAACAGTATGTATTGAAATGTTTGTGGCAATCATTAAAATCTTGACATAACTATGAAAAATTTGGCAGAAATACTAGAAAATTTTACATGAGATATTCAAAATGTGCCAAATTTGGCAATATTAATCGAAAATTTGACAGAAATAATTAAAAATTTGTCACTCATAGAAACTTTCCCGGTAATCATTAAAATTTTGACAGTAATAATGAGATTTTCACAGAAATAGTTATCGAAAATGGCAAAGCATACTTTATAACTTTTGGATCCAGTTGTATAATTGTCAATTTACTTTGATCGTCCATTAGTTTCCAGGGAAACAATTGAAAATTTTGATAGTAATCATTGACATTTTTAGAGTAATTAAGGAAATTTTGACAGAAATTGTAAAATGAACAGTATGAATTGAAATTTTTGTGGCAATCATTAAAATCTTGACATAACTATGAAAAATTTGGCAGAAATAATAGAAAATTCTGCCAGAGATATTCAAAATGTGGTAAAATTTGGCAAAACTAATCGAAAATTTGACAGAAATGATTCAAAATTTGTCAGTCTTTGAAACTTTCCCAGTAATCAATAATATTTTGATAGTAGTAATGAAATTTTTACAGAAACAGTTATCGAAAATGGCAAAGCAGACTTTATAACTTTTGGATCCAGTTGTATAATTGTCAATGTACTTTGATCGTCCTTTAGTTTCCAGGGAAACAATTGAAAATTTTGACAGTAATAGTGTGATAAATACTAAGATCGATCCGTATCTATAGTCCGTATTTGAGATTAAGTTCGACTCAAGTCGTATTTTTGGTTGCGTTTGGTGCATAAACGTTTATAGAAAATACGCAACCAAATATACGACTTGAGTCGTACTCATGCTCAAGTACGGACTATAGATACGGGCCTTAATGCTTAAATTGAATATTCATAAGGATGGCATTAAACATCATGAAATATTAGAACATTAAGGAGAATTAAATTCCACTTCATTATTTTCACTAGTTCAAATGCACCACATTGTCGTAAACATCCATTAATGGATTAATGCACCAAAAGATGAAGATAATAAACAAAAATTGAAGATCACTAATTTGTATTTAATTTTTAGGTATAGAATTTATTACAATCAAGCGACTTCCCATAAGAGGCATCATCTCACTATGTACAATTGGTGGATTGATGGCAGAGGATTATTTCACCATCCGACATTGCCAAAAGCGTTCAAGATCTTTAAGAACTTCATGGGTAGATTGATTCATGTCCCAGTGATACATGTACGTATCAGACTCCTTAGGATGATGTTCATTACATCAATACATAGGTCATCTAATTCCCTGCTTTAGGTTACTGCTGTAGTTTATTGTATCTGATATTTTTACATACGTCTTCCATACATCTTCATTATATTGCGGGTACACATAGAGAGCATATCAACATTTCGCTGTTGGAGAAAAATATAATAATATAATATTTATTAGCAGAAAGCTACATACATATTCCAAAAAAAAAAAAAATACAAATCAAATAAATAACAACAAAAAATAAAAATAAAGGTATAGAAATAAGAAAAAGAAGATAGATTCCCTGAATCTTAAATTTACATCTTTGGCAGTTTTCTTCTAATATTTCATCCTGTGTCAAATTTCAATAATTTAAGTCATTTTAGTTCGCGAAATCGCAAAAAATGGCGTAGGTCGATAAGGTGTTGCTAACCATTGCGAAACAGCCGTTGCCAATCATGCTTCGAAAATGTAACTATACCTTTTCCAGTTCAAATTGGGACCAATCAAGTTCAAATTGAGACCAATCAATTTCAAATTGAGGCCAATCAAGTTCAAATTGATACCAATCAATTTCAAATTGAGACCAATCAATTTCAAATTGAGACTAAAAAAATCCATTTGACATTAACCAATATCAAGTTATCATAATAAATTTTATTTGTTTACAATCAACTTGATATTGCTTAGTGTCAACTTGATTTTGTTTAGTCTCAATTTGAAATTGATTGGTATCAATTTGAACTTGATTGGTCTCAATTTGAAATTGATTGGTCTCAATTTGAACTTGATTGGTCTCAATTTGAACTTGAAAAAGTATAGATTTGAAGCATTTGCTAAATTATTTTAAAATTAATTTCAATGTTTCTTTAAAATGAAATTTGATACAGCATGAAAAAAAAATACATAACATACATTAATAAACCCCATCAGGTCGAAACCGGTCTTCAGATGTCCACGAACATTTCTAAATGAAGAATACTTAAAACCATAATTCAGTTCATTCTACATAATAGTTCACTGTTTTGTTCATGTCATTTGTACTGTTTCCGTATTCCTATTCACTCCCTTGATAATTCCTTTTTTATTCATTTACGTTTACAGTGCCAGAGGAAAATTCATGCCGGTAATTTTCTCCTGCTTTGAATTGCGATCAGAGTAGCATGATCAGTCCGGGAAAGTACGTAGCATGTTCTAAAACCCTTGTATAAATAACTTGTTATTACTTTAAAAAATGTTAATTACAAATTAGTATTACCTAATTTTTGGTCAATTTTCACCTAGAGTCCTAGAACAAGAATAAACAATAAAATAATTTAACAATTTTTAACGTTAGTTTAACCTAGAAAATTTCACCCAAAACCTTAGAACAAGAATAAATAATAAAATAATTTCAATTTGCAGATAATTTATGCAAATTATGAAAAAATTAGCGAAAACATTTCAATAGTGTTACGGCAAAACATGTTATCTGCCATGTTTGTTAATTTAGGAGAAGCAAAAAAAGTTTTGTTTTTATAATTATGAATCTAGATTAGCATCAATCATTGCCATAGTTAAATATAATACAATACTAAACCTGTGATCAACTTAAAGTATACCTTATTTGTAGGCATATAATTCAAAAAATTGCATAAAAAAAGGCAGACAGCAAATTTTGCCATAATACTACAAATTTACCCCTAGAATCACAGAACTATAATAAATCACAACATTTATTCAAATTGCAGAAAATTTAATAAACAAATATTCATCTAGAATCTTAAAATTATAATAAGTCATAAAATGTATTCAAATTTCACACTTTCAATTTCACTTTCATAATCATCTTTCGATCATAAAACAAATAAATTTCAGAAAATATGTCCATATTATAATAATCGTTTATTTATTAGCATAGAAAATTACAAAATAAGCGCTTAAAAATGCATAAAAATCTTAGAATAAAAGCATATAAAATAGCATAAAGATTAAAATAAGCACAAAAACGCAGAAAAAGCAGGAAAAGGCATATTTTATTTGTTATGAAAATACAGAAAACCAAAGCAAAACATAATTTTATTAACAAGAATGTTATATATGTAGATAAAAGCAATATTTTATTAACATAGGTTACAGCGGTACATACATAAACTACATACATATTCCAAAAAATAAATACAAATCAAATAAATAACAACAAATTATAAAAATAACCACTATAATTATCCCCTCAGATGATATACCTACCATTTGATTTTATTGGCTATGATTTTATTGACACGAAAGTATAAATTTAAAGGATGATTCAAAATTGTGCTGCATAAAAAATACAGTTATAGTTGAGACGCAGAATTTAGGGGATGATTGTACTTGTTCCTACCCACCCACCCTCTAATTGTTCTTGAATAATAATTAACACTCGAACTACAACTGCTTTGCAAGGATGATTAATAAAATTCAGATTTTTCAAATAAATGAATCATCAAAGTCCCAGTCATTGCAATAATTGGGACGTGCAATGATTTGTGTAGCATGACATTTGTACTGGGGGGTGGGTGGGTGGGTACACTATAATCATACCCACCTCTCAGATCTCAGATGATCCAGCTATAATTTGAATCATCATTTTATTGACACGAAAGTATAAATTTAATGGATGATTCTAAATTGTGCAGAATAAATACAGTTATAGTTGAGACGCAGAGTTTTGGGGATGATTGTACTTGTGCCCGCCCACTCACCCGCCAATTGTTCTCGAATAATGATTAACACTAGAACCACAATTACTTTGCAAGGATGACTATTAAAATTCAGATGTTTCCAATAAATGAATCATCAAAGTCCCAGTCATTGCAAAAAGTTGGACGTCCAATGAGTTTTTTAGCATGACATTTGTGTTGGAGGGTTGGTGGGTGGGCACACTATAATCATCCTCTCAGATGATACAGCTACAATTTGAATCATCATTTTTTGACGCGAAAGTAAAAATTTAATGGATGATTCAAAAGTGTGCTGCAGAAAAAAAAAACAGTTATAGTTGAGACGCAGATTTAGGGGATGATTGTACTTGAGCCCACCCACCCACCCTCCAATTGTTATCAAATAATGATTAACACTCGAACCGCAATTGCTTTGCAAGGATTACTATTAAAATTCAGATGTTTCTAATAAACGAATCATCAAAGTCCCAGTCATTGCAATAAGTTGGACGTCCAATGATTTGTTTAGCGTGACTTTTGTTTTGGGGGGGTGGGTGGGTGGGCACACTCTAATCATCCTCTCAGATGATACAGCTCAAATTTGAATCATTATTTTATTGGCACGAAAGTATAAATTCAATGGATGATTCAAAATTGTGCTGAAGAAAATATACAGTTATAGTTGAGACGCAGATTTAGCTGATGATTGTACTTATGCTCACCCACCCACCCTCCAATTGTTTTCGAATAATGATTAACACTCGAACCACAATTGCTTTGCAAGGATGACTATTAAAATGCAGATGTTTCCAATAAATGAATCATCAAAGTCCCAGTCATTGCAAAAAGTTGGATGTCCAATGATTTGTTCAGCATGACATTTGTATTGGGGGGTGGGTGGGTGGGTACACTATAATCATCCTCTAAGTTAATACAGTTACAATTTGAATCATCATTTTATTGCCACGAAAGTATAAATTTAAAGGATGATTCAAAATTGTGTGCATAAAAAATACAGTTATAGTTGAGACGCAGAATTTAGGGGATGATTGTACTTGTGCCCACCCACCCAGCCTCCGATTGTTCTCGAATAATGATTAACACTCGAACCATAAATGCTTTGCAAGGATGACTATTAAAATTCAGATGTTTTCAATAAATGAATCATCAAATTCCCAGTCATTGCAATAGGTTGGACGTACAATGATTTGTCTAGCATGATATTTGTATTGGGGGGTGGGTGGGTGGTCACACTATAATCATCCTTTCAGATGATCCAGCTACAATTTGAATAATCTCTTTTATTGGCACGAAAGTATAAATTCAATGGATGATTCAAAACTGTGCTGAAGAAAATATACAGTTATAGTTGAGACGCAGATTTAGCTGATGATTGTACTTATGCTCACCCACCCACCCTCCAATTGTTTTCGAATAATGATTAACACTCGAACCACAATTGCTTTGCAAGGATGACTATTAAAATGCAGATGTTTCCAATAAATGAATCATCAAAGTCCCAGTCATTGCAAAAAGTTGGATGTCCAATGATTTGTTTAGCATGACATTTGTATTGGTTGGTGGGTGGGGGGCACACTATAATCATCCTCTCAGATTATACAGCTACAATTTGTTTCATCATTTTATTGACGGGAAAGTAAAAATTTAATGCATGATTCAAAATGGTGCAGAATAAATACAGTTATAGTTGAGACGCAGAATTTAGGGGATGATTGTACTTGTGCTTACCCACCTACCCTCCAGTTGTTCTTGAATAATGATTAACACTCGAACCACAATTGCTTTGCAAGGATGATTTTTAAAATTCAGTTGTTTCTAATAAATGAATCATCAAAGTCCCAGCCATTGCAATAAGTTGGACGTCCAATGAGTTTTTTAGCATGACATTTGTGTTGGAGGGTGGGTGGGTGGTCACACTATAATCATCCTCTCAGATGATACAGCTACAATTTGAATCATCATTTTTTGACGCGAAAGTAAAAATTTAATGGATGATTCAAAATTGTGCTGCAGAAAAAAAAAACAGTTATAGTTGAGACGCAGATTTAGGGGATGATTGTACTTGAGCCCACCCACCCACCCTCCAATTGTTATCGAATAATGATTAACACTCGAACCGCAATTGCTTTGCAAGGATGACTATTAAAATTCAGATGTTTCTAATAAACGAATCATCAAAGTCCCAGTCATTGCAATAAGTTGGACGTCCAATGATTTGTTTAGCGTGACTTTTGTATTGGGGGGGTGGGTGGGTGGGCACACTCTAATCATCCTCTCAGATGATACAGCTCAAATTTGAATCATCATTTTATTGGCACGAAAGTATAAATTCAATGGATGATTCAAAACTGTGCTGAAGAAAATATACAGTTATAGTTGAGACGCAGATTTAGCTGATGATTGTACTTATGCTCACCCACCCACCCTCCAATTGTTTTCGAATAATGATTAACACTCGAACCACAATTGCTTTGCAAGGATGACTATTAAAATGCAGATGTTTCCAATAAATGAATCATCAAAGTCCCAGTCATTGCAAAAAGTTGGATGTCCAATGATTTGTTTAGCATGACATTTGTATTGGGGGGTGTGTGGGTGGGCACACTATAATCATCCTCTCAGATGATACAGCTACAAATTGAATCATCATTTTACTGATACGAAAGTATAAATTTAATAGATGATTCAAAATTTTGTAAAATAAATACAGTTATAGTTGAGACGCAGAATTAAGGGGATGATTGTACTTGTGCCCAACCACCCACCCTCCAATTGTTCTCGAATAATGATCAACACTCGTGCCACAATTGCTTTGCAAGGATGATTATTAAAATTCAGATGTTTCCAATAAATGAATCATCAAAGTCCCAGTCATTGCAATAAGTTGGACGTCCAATGATTTGTTAAGCATGACATTTGTATTGGGGGGTGGGTGGGTGGGCACACTGTAATCATCCTCTTAGATGATACAGCTACAATTTGAATAATCATTTTATTGACACGAAAATATAAATTTATAGGATGATTCAAAATTGTGCTGCATATATTTGAGATATTTTGAAAAAGTATTGGTTTGTTATACTGCAACTTATACGCAAAATTATTTTCTAAGATACTAGTGTCATGCATAGTTCACCCTAGCAGCTCCAAAAGCTTAGTAGTTACTAATGTTAATCAGAGAATGTGATTTATCTTGCAGACAATTCATTCAGTGAGGTACAATCTAACCTGCTTTGGTATCTACTAACGTTTAGTAGCTACTACGCATATGACTGTCTAATTGTCTACTGTACTTATATAAGCAGGCATGCATTAGGGCCAATAACGAGTTATTACTGTTGATAATTAATTAATTGATTGCGGAAAATTGTGGTTTAATTTGATCAGCTTAGCTGCGAGCTATTGCAATTTAGGCGTCGCGCACTTTCGGGCGTTTCCGTCAACTATTCGTGCTCTGCACTCTGCAGAGGTCAAATATGCCCGCCATCATTGAATTCATTTACCACCAGCAATATTTAATTGAATACACGCAAAATAGCTGCACCGGCTAATGCATACTCGCCAGCATTATCACTATGGACACTAACCTTATCAATATCCGCCTTAACACGTCTTCGTTCGCCTCAATTGCAAGCCCAGTCGGCCTGCTATTGCACCAGCTCTCGAGGGCCGAGACTTGTCCATTCTTGCATACGGCGGGCTTTGCCCGGAAGATCACGGCGCCTTGCACTGGAACCGAAGAATTTTCACCACACTTTCCCGGGCACTTTTGGATACTCGCGAGACACTTTTAATCCCCCTCAACGTGGGCCCCCAGGGCAGGGGTTTCCAAAGCGTGACATGCGTGAGGGTGCTTGCAAACAAATGTACCGCCGAAAGGACGCCGTCTGTGAATATTACAACTCACGTCATACATAGCTCTGATTGGTTCGCGCGAAAGTCAGCGCATTCTTCGCCGCACAACAGTAGATCGTTTTTGCGCCAAGGTGCACGGCGTGAAGGTGCGCTCATGCACGAAGGTGCGCTCGAGTATCGCACTTTGAAATTTGAATTCTGCGAATAAACTTCAAACGACATTTGATTTCATTGAATTAACCATGCCTCAGTCACACGTGCATTAAATATCAACGTTTTGAGTACACATGAGGCGTTTGTGGCCTCACTTGGGCTATGTAACACTCGCGCATTAAATATCAACTTTTTGAGCCCAAGTGGAGTCCACTTGGGCTATGTAACACTCGTGCAAATGAATTAAAACCTCTTACATATTAAATAATAATTAATATTATTATTAAATATTAGTACATTAAGGTTTAGCATTACATGAAAACCTCCGTTGCTCCAAAGGTCAGCTCACATGCCTCTTGTACCGAGGGTCGTAGGTTCGAACTCCCGAGAATGTTCCGTGTAATCGAAGGAAATTGCCACCGTTTTGGAGGAGTACTAAGTATTGTCTGCGTTAGCACTCTTCCAAAACAGCGGCAATTACTGGAAAATTCTTGGGCCTTCGGAGTTGCTGCTAAACAGTGCGTTATTATTAATAAAAAATAAGAATATATTATAATCGCATGTGTGTGGATCCATCCTGAGTTTGTTTTATGGCCTTTCATTTTGACACATTTTAGAAGAAACAGAAGTTTTTCAATGCATTCCTAAAATGTCTTAAGATTAGGAACTTTCAGGTAGTAAGTAAAGACACACTTGTAGTTACTTGTATACTGTAGCACTTTATCTACCAGTATTTGAAATTTGAAGACTGGTATGTCTGAAATTAGTGAGAATATCGAATAGTAAACTTTCAGAGTTTATAAGTGTCGATTCCTGAAAATTCTGAAAATGTATCCCTGAAATCCCATGAAACGATCCCTGAAATTTCTGAAAATTTATCTTATGGATATTCGCAAATTTTATGCCAAATTCGTGCCTGCAAATAATACCTCAGAAAATTTGAAGGCTTGTATGTCTTAAATACACTCAACCAAATTAGTGGAACTTCTATAAAAAAGGGTTAAAAACGGTTATTTTTTTTATAGTAGGCGGTATAGATATTATTTGTTACTGATAATAATTAAAAGATCGATTTGAAAAACATTAATGGAAAAACATTTTCACCCTACAATCTTTAGTGCTATTTACAACTCCATTTGACAAACATACTCCTTCATCTTTGCTTTATACAGATGAATATTAGATTCATCCCTTATTTCACACGGCATCCCATTGTATATTTTCAATTTTCAACCCCCTCGAATAGAAAGATTTTTCTGCTTTGTCGGTCCTAAACCCCTCAACATAAAAATGAGACATGCCTTGTTTCAAATCCATGAACATTGCATACATATTTTAGATTTTTTATAGTGTATTCTGGCAGATTTCCCATTTTCATGTTCTGTACAAAAAGAAGAAATATATACGTAAATTTTATAAGAGTAAAGTAGTATTTATAATAGTAAATTTTATGAAAAAGTCTTAATTTTGCAAGTTGAATGTCAAGGACAATTGTATGTTTAACATTTTACAGACAATTGTCCTTGACATTCTTGCAAAATAAGACTTTTTGAAAAAATTTATTATAATATGGACACATTTTTTGAAATTTACTTGATTTATGAAGCAAGTGAAATTAAAAGTGTGAAATTTGAATACAGTTTATCTCTTTCTACAGTTCTAAGGTTCTAGCGGTAAACTTTTTCATTAAATTTTCCACAATTTTCATAATTTTTCTGCAATTTTAATTTTTATTGTGATTTATTATAGTTCTATGATTCTAGGTGTAAATGTTTTCAATACATATTTCTATCACAATTGCATACATTTTCGGCAATCTGAATAAAATTGATAATTTATTCTAGTACTAAGATGCTAGGTGAAATATTCTAGGTGGAAATTCAGAAACATATTTAGATAAGGGCATTAGAACTGGAAACGTAATTTTCCGGACTTTTTAGATTTATTAGAAAATGTATTTTTGAATCTGAAAAGAGGCCCTATTTTCATATTTTTTTCTTCTAGTACATCTAAAACACTTAATGAAAGTGTAATTAAAATGTTGTAAAAATAACGTAAAGTAAGTTGTAAGTAATAAGAAAAGTATCAGCGAAAAGATAAATTGAATATGAGTGACTTCAAAAAGCACATATTCTAAAAATATTCCAAAAACAATGCATCACTTTTTTAATTTATATCTTAACTGTAAGTTATATTAAAAAAATATATTTTTTATTGATAGGTGTGTATTAACTATAGCTACAAATTTTCAATTCTAGCTTCTTTAAAGATAAATTGAATGTGAGTGAGTTCAAAAAGCACATATTCTAAAAATATTCCAAAAACATTGCATCACTTTTTTTAAATTTATATCTTAACTATAAGTTATATTAAAAAAATATATTTTTTATTGATGGGTGTGTATTAACTATAGATACAAATTTTCAATTCTAGCTTTTCTTGTAAGACAAATCGTTTTGTTGGGCAAACAGATCGCCCTAAAACAATTTTGATTTTAATTTCCCAAAAACTCACCATTGAGGAATCTATCCTATTTTCAATTCACACATTTAATTGAAAAAAAAAATAACGTGACTGCATAATTCTAAAATATAGTTTGCCATGACCAACACCAAGCTTTTCCAGCAGTAATGAAAATTAGCCAAAACTATCAAACGGTTAAGTAAAAAAGTAACATTTCAATAACAACTCATTGGACATATTTCTCATATTAAATACTGTATATTTCGTAATAATATAAAAAAGATCATTTATATTGATACGCTAGTTTTTGACATATTATTAGTTAAATATAAGACTAATCAGAAATATACAAAAATAGCCCCAAAATTTTCAATATTCTCACAACAATTTAAATATCTCAAATATGACTCATCGGATATTGATTAATTGCGGGTATTAAATATATGTGTATTACTTACTACGAATAGTAAATTACATTCATACTTTATTTTTTGAGATATCATTATTTAAATGTTCCAAATGTTCAACGACTAATAAAAAACAACATTGAAATGACCCAAATATATCGAATATTCATGCAAATCTATTTATTTAATATCTTAAGAACCACTCATTCAATATTAAATAAATTGCCTACACCGAATACTCTAATATCACTCAATATAATCATTAAATTATGTTCATATTGACACATTATTTTTTGAGAAAGTTATATATAAATATAAGAATAAAAACTATAAACATTGTGCGTTAAATCACATGCTTGCACTAAACATTTTTCATGACAAAAACCAGTCATTGAATTAGTTACAGAAATTATATATTAGCACAGCACTTAATACGAATTATAAATTGCAATCATATTCATGTGCCAGTTTTTGAGATATCATTATTTAAATGTGAGACAAATCAGAAAAAACACTTAAATGACCCAAAATATTGAATATTTATATAAAAGTTTTAATATCTAAAGAACGTCTCATTGATTTTTAATTTAATGTGCCAAATACCCAAATATCACATAATATCAGTAACAAAGTATATACACATTGATACGCCAGTTTTTGAGATACTTTAATATCAACATAAATATCAATGAGGAACACTATACCTTTTCTTGTTCAAATTGAGACCAATCAAGTTCAAATTGATACCAATCAATTTCAAATTGAGGCCAATCAAGTTCAAATTGATACCAATCAATTTGAAATTGAGACTAAACAAAATCAAGTTGACACTAAACAATATCAAGTTGAGAGTAAACAAATAAAATTTATTATGACAACTTGATATTGTTTAGTGTCAACTTGATTTTGTTTAGTCTCAATGTGAAATTGATTGGTCTCAATTTGAATTTGATTGGTATCAATTTGAACTTTATTGGTCTCAATTTGAAATAGATTCGTCTCAATTTGGACTTGATTGGTCTCAATTTGAACTTGAAAAGGTATAGAAATAGTAAGTAAAACCATATGCTTGCAGTAAGATTTTTATCTTTTTAGAACTAATATCACATAGATTTAGAACATATCAAATATCAGTGTATATTTTTTAATATAAATAATAAATTTCGTTCATACCCACGCGCTAATATTTGTGATAATTTTCTAAATACGAGACAAATCACAATTAATTGTCCCCAAAATATAGAATATTCATATAAAAGTTAAAATATCTCAAAAACCGGTCATTGAATTTTAAATATATTGTATGTATCAAATACCCTAATATCGAAATATACTGATTCTGTAATAAGTTATACCTTAAGTTTTGCACAAAAATTTCTATGGTTTCTGTAAGAAAGACACTTCAAGGTTAAATGCCTGTGATATCTTGTACTTATTATTGACTTATCATACTTATTCGCTTTGCAATTAGAAACCTCCATGGCATTTTGTGCACTACACCAACGACAGTTTGGAGGTTTTGGGCGGAAGAGACGATCAATTACTATTGCTGCTGTCTCAAAAATTAAACTTTCGGTAAGTATATACTCATTTGATATTAAAAAAAAAATGGCTTGGTAAGAAACGTCCTGATTTGAGTTCTAGCAAAGTATAATTGTTGAAAATATTGGATTAATAAATGCCTACTATGTATTGCTTCGATTGATGTACTCGAAGATAAACATTGCTAACAAAATAATAACTGATTCTATATGGTCCACAGGTATTCATATTTCGATCCTCCTGAAAGAATTCAAGGTACATCTTTCAATGTTAATGGGACTTTCGAAGGAGTTCTTGGACTACTTTGGGAACGAGTGAGTATCTCGTAATAATACATACTACCACATCTGTAGAATACTACTACTACCTGAAGTACTATTTTTTTTCTGAAATGAGCTACCTATTACCATGACATACCTATTATGACATACCTATTTAATGTAGTGGTCATGAGAAACTGAAACATAAAATCTCTATGTTTCTAGTTTGTGTATACTCAACTAAAACTAAAATTGAAATAAAATTGAGGGCTGAGATTTGTTTACTTTGAACTTATTCAAGATACAGCAAATCGAAACGGTTCCAAATAATTTTATTTAGGAAATGCAATGACTGAAGCCGTTATTTTGTGATAGTTAATCATGACGATAAAAACATGTTTTTACTTTACAGAACGTGAAATTTTTAAGCGATTAGAAACATTAACCCTTTTTAAATCACTTGACAATTGTTCTTTAAGGGTTAAAACACAGTCCAGTATCTATTCTTGAGCTTGAGTTCTTCAGATTGAGCTTGAGCTTGAGTTCTTGAGATTGAGCTTGAGATTGAGTTCTTGAGCATGAGCTTGAGCTTTACTTCGACTTAAGTTGTACATTTGGTTGCGTTTGGTGCATAAACGTTTATGAAAAATTCGCAAATAAATATACGACTGGAGTTGAACTCATGTATTAGTACGGACTATAGATTCGGACTTAATCGTGTTAAATTACTACAAATTAAAAGAGATCAAACCAAGTTTTATCAATGTCATTCAAAATTTGTATCTTTATTGCTATTCGCCACTAATGAGCAATGTTATTGACTATTGTAGAATTTAACGTTAACAGGTGATAAATAAATTCAATAATGTATTAATTGTAGGAAGCAGAATTTTTCATTGGAGACGTAGCTTTGACTCAAGAACGACTTAAAGTGGTCGAATTTTCATTCCTAACTCTCGCCGATAGTGGAGCTTTCCTAACGCATGCTCCAAGTAAGCTTAATGAAGCTTTAGCTCTAATAAGGCCTTTCAATTGGCAGGTAAGTTATCTTCAATATTGATTTGAAGCTTTTCTTTATCTTGATTGTTATTTGGTGATTAAAATCTGCTAAACTGCAGTTATGTTAGCTTAATGAAGCTTTAGCTCTAATAAGGCCTTTCAATTGGCAGGTAAGTTATCTTCAATATTGATTTGAAGCTTTTCTTTATCTTGATTGTTATTTGGTGATTAAAATCTGCTAAACTGCAGTTATGTTAGCTTTAGCTCTAATAAAGCTTTTCAATTGTCAGGTAAGTTATCTTCAATATTGATTTGAAATTTATCATTATCTTGATGGTAATTTGATGAATAAAGTCTGCAAAACTGCAGTTATGTTAGCTTTAGCTCTAATAAGGCCTTTCAATTGGTAAGTTATGTTCAATATTGATTTGAAGCTTATCATAATCTTGATGGTTATTTGATAATTAAAGTCTGCAAAACTGCAGTTATATTAGCTTTAGCTCTAATAAGGCTTTTCAATTTGCAGGTATGTTATCATCAATATTGATTTAAAGCTTATCATTATCTTGATGGTAATTTGAAGATTAAAGTCTGCAAAACTGCAGTTATGTTAGCTTTAGCTCTAATAAGACTTTTCAATTGTCAGGTAAGTTATCTTTAATATTTATTTGAAGCTTATCATTATCTTGATGGTTATTTGATGATTAAAGTCTGCAAAACTGGAGTTATGTTAGCTTTAGCTCTAATAATCCTTTCAATTAGCAGGTAAGTTATCTTCAATATTGATTTGAAGCTTATCATTATCTTGACTTTTATTTGATGATTAAAGTCTGAAAGTCAGAAAAACTGCAGTTAAGTTAGCTATAGCTCTAATAAGGCTTTTCAATTATCATGTAAGTTAACTTTAATATTTATTTGAAGCTTATCATTATCTTGATGGTTATTTGATGATTAAAGTCTGCAAAACTGCAGTTATGTTAGCTTTAGCTCTAATAAGCCTTTCAATTAGCAGGTAAGTTATCTTCAATATTGATTTGAAGCTTCATTATCTTGACTGTTATTTGATGATTAAAGTCTGAAAGTCAGAAAAACTGCAGTTAAGTTAGCTATAGCTCTAATAAGGCTTTTCAATTGTCATGTAAGCTATCTTTAATATTTATTTGAAGCTTATCATTATCTTGATGGTTATTTGATGATTAATGTCTGCAAAACTGCAGTTATGTTAGCTTTAGCTCTAATAAGGTTTTTCAATTGGCAGGTAAGTTATCTTCAATATTGATTTGAAGCTTATCATTATATTGATGGTTAAAGTCTGCAAAACTGCAGTTGTATTAGGTTCAATGGGCACAAAAACAAAAGGTTATACATTTACTATATTACTACTTACTTATTACTTATTACTTTTACTAATTACTACATTACATTACATCATGCCAGATGTTAAATAAACAGAAAACAGAAACTTAATAAGGTTTTTCAATTGGCAGGTAAGTTATCTTCAATATTGATTTGACGCTTAGCATTATCTTGATGGTTAGAGTCTGCAAAACTGCAGTTGTGTTAGGTTCAATGGGCACAAAAACCAAGATTATACATTTACTACATTACTACTTACTTATTACTTTTTACTAATACTTACTACTACATTACATTACATCATGCAGTTATACCCATTATACATATGGGTCTCCTGCAATCAATCACTAATGAATTAAGTAATATTTAAGATATTGTGTGTTTTATTTTATTATATAACTCCGCAAATTTATTGAAGCTACATTTTTGGGGAACTATAAATATCACTTAGCTTCATTATATTATTAATTATACTATTATTTACAGGTATGGCCAGCTATTATTATTACAGTAATGCTATCAGGTCCTGTGTTGTACGCATTAATAGCTCTTCCGAATTCTTTTCGACCAAGGTTCATAATCCAGGATCACGTAAGGCTACTTTGTGATTGTTCCTGGTATACTACTGGTGTATTTTTTAAGCAGAGTAAGTAAACTTTATTATCCAGAATTAAATTCATATGAATTAATCTAGGCAAAGGTCTATTTTGACTCGTGTAAAACCTTCGTTATTAGCACCAAATAAATATTATTATTATTATTAAACTTTCTTCAACAACCATTTATTCAATACCAATTTTGAATTGATAGTTCCAGTTTTGGGTAGGCAATTCTGCATTTATAATTGTACATCGACAATTCCACAATGTCAAGTTTGTAGTGATCATTCTACAATAAAAATTACGATAAGATAATTTCACAATCCCAAATATATAATGACAATTCTGCATTGACAATTCTACAATGTAAATCCTGATATTCCACGTTTGCAATGATAGTTTTGCAATCACAATGATATCACTATAATTCTGCAACAACAAAAATGAAAGAACACTTCTGTATTGACAGTTCTGCAGTGATAAACCTGAAATAACAATTACGCAACAAAAATTGTGTAATTAATCAATGACAATTGGGCAATGGAAATTCTGTAACGACAACTCTGCAATAACATTTAAACAGTGATTATTCTGAAATGACAATCCATCAATGATAATTATGCAATGAAAATTCTGCAATGACAATTATACAACGACAAACCTGTAATAGAAATCATAAAATTCTGTATTCTGCAATAGTAATTATCAATACAATGATAAGTGTAGAATGAAAATTCGGATACGAATATTCTTCAATGACTATTCTGCATTGATTATTCTGCATTGACCGCTCAGCAATGAAAATTTAGTAATTAAAGTAGTAAAAAATAAAAATTTAATAAAAAATATGCATTGACAATTCTGTATTTACAATTTTATAAGGAAAATTTAGTAATCAAAATTATTATTAATTATTAATTATTATAACATTTAAGCAGTGATAATTCTGAAATGATCTATCAAGAATAATTAAGTAATGACAATTCTGCAATGACAATTCTGCATTGACAATTATACAACGACAAACCTGTAATAGAAACTATAAAATTGTGTATTTACAATTCTGCAATAATAATTATCAATACAGTGATAAGATTAGTATGAAACTTCGGATACGAATATTCTGCATTGACTATTCTGCAATGACAATTTTGCATTGTCAGCTCAGCAATGATTATTTAGAAATTAAAGTACTAAAAAATAAAGATTCGATAAAAAAATATGCAATGACAATTCTGTATTTACAATACATTAATAGAACCATTAAGTAAACAAAATTTTGCAATGACCATACGACAGTGATAGATTTCCAGTGAAAATTCTGACATGGAAATTCTGCAGTACAATTCTGCATTAAGAATTATACAACGATAAACCTTTAATAAAAATTTGGCAGTAACAATTTTGTATTTACAATATTGCAATAATAATTATCCACGACAATTCTGCAAGGACAATTCGGCAATAAAAAATCTATATCAATAATTCTGCAATAATATTTATGCAGTTGCAATTCTATATTAACAATTCTGTAACAGCAATTACGTAATGACAATTTTGCAAAAACAATACTACAATCATAATTTTGCCAAGTAAATTAGGTGAGTAGAATTCGGCAAGGACAATTCTGACGTGACAAGTCAGCATTGATTATTTTGTACTGACAATTATGCAATGAAAATTCTGCATTGAGAAACGACACACCTTAAAATAAATTTATTCAATGACACTTTTAGTATTTACAATTCTGCAATCGTAAAATTATCAATGACTCTCTGACTCTCCAATGACAATTGGTCAATGACAATTATTTAATGACAATCTTGCAATGATATTTATGTACTAACAACTTTGTAATGCTAATTACGTAATGACAGTTTTACAGTGACAATACTACAATGATAGGTTTGCAATAAAAATGCAGTTACGACAATTCTGCAATGACATTTAAGTAGTGATAATTCTGAAATGACAATTCATTAATGGGAATTATGCAATGATAATTCTGCAATGACAATTCTGCATTGACAATTATACAATGATAAACCTGTAATAGAAATCATAAACCTCGGAATTGACAATTCTGCAATAAAAATTATCAATACAGTGACAAGTTTAGAGTGAAAATTCGGATACGAATATTCTGCAATGACAATTCTGCATTGACAATTCTGCAATCACAGCTTAGCAATGATTATTTAGTAATTAAAGTAGTAAAAATAAAGATTCAATAAAAAATATGGAATGACAATTCTGTAAGTAATTACTATTAATGTAATTAAGTAATTCCATAATGATAAAACTTCAATATAAAATATGCAATGACAATTATGTATTTATAAGGACCATTAAGTAATCAAAATTATTATTAATTAATAATTATTATAACATTTAAGCAGTGATAATTCTGAAATGACAATCCATCCATGATAATTATGCAATGACAATTCTGCAATGATAATTCTGTATTGACAATTATACAACGACAAACCTATAATAGAAATAATAAAATTCTGTATTCACAATTCTGCAATAATAATTCTCAATACAGTGATAAGTTTAGAATTATAATTCGGCTACGAATATTCTGCAATGACTATTCTGCATTGACAATTCTGTACAAACCTGTAATAGAAATCATAAAAGTCTGTTTTCACAATTCTGCAAAAATAATTATCTATACAGTGATAAGTTAAGAATGAAAATTCGAATACGAATATTCTGCAATTACAATTCTGCATTGACAATTCTGTAGTAGTAGTAAAAAATAAAGATTCAATAAAAATAGTGCAATGACAATCCTGTATTTACAATTTTATAAGGACCATTAAGTAATCAAAATTATTATCAATTATTAATTATTATAACATTTAAGTGGTGATAATTTTGAAATGGCAATCCATCAATGATAATTATGCAATGACAATTGTGCAATGACAATTCTGCATTGACAATTATACGACAAACGACAAAACCTGTAATAGAAATTATAAAATTCTGTATTTACAATTCGGAAAAAATAATTATCAGTAATAAGTGATAAGACAATGAAAATTCTGAACGAATATCATCATGCATCATGAATAGTCATCTGCAATTACTATTCTGCATTGACAGCTCAGAAACGAGTATTTACTAATCATAAATACGGACTCCAGTCAGAATTCCATAATGATAAAACTTCAATAAAAAATATGCAATGACAATTATGTATTTACAATTCTGCAATAGTAATAATTTTTAATGACAATTCAGCAACAAGTTCTTTAACAACATTTTTGCATTGATATTTATGAACTAACAATTTTGAATTATTAATTTTATAAGGATCATTAAGTAATCAAAATTTTGCAATGACAATACGACAGTGATAGATTTCCAATGAAAATTCTGACATGGAAATTCTGCAGTAACAATTTTGCATTATACAACGATAAACCTTTAATACAAATTAGGCAATAACAATTTTGTATTTACAATATTGCAATAATAATTATCCACGAGAATTTTGCAAGGACAATTTGGCAATAAAAATTCTGTATCAACAATTCTGCAATAATATTAACGCAGTTACAATTCTGTATTAACAATTCTGTAACAGTAATTACGTAATAACAATTTTGCACAACCAATACTACAATGATAATTTTGCCAAGTAAATTAGGTCACTAGAATTCGGTAATAACAATTCTGACGTGACAAGTCAGCATTGATTATTTGCTACTGATAATTATGCAATGAAAATTCTGCATTGCGAAACGACACAATCTTTAAATAAAATGATTCAATGACATTTTTAGTATTTACAATTCTGCAATCATAAAATTATCAATGACTCTCTGATTCTTCAATGACAATTGGTCAATGAAAATTATGTAATGACAATCTTGCAATACTATATATGTACTGACAATTCGGTAATGCCAATCACGTAATGATAATTTTAAGTGACAATACTACAATGATAGGTTTGCAATAAAAATTCAGTTACGACAATTCTGCATTGATAGTAATTCAACAATAGCAATTTCAACAATGTTTTTTTTTTCTAAATGAGAACATTACTAATGGGAATTCCACAAAGACAATTCTGTATTTTACATTCTTTAACAAAACTGCATTAACACTTCTGCAATAATAATTACCTGATGGCAATTATTATGGAAGACAATTCTGGATCTACAATAGCGCAATGACAATTATGTAATAAGAATTATTCACTGCTAAATTTGCATTGACATTTATGTAATGGCAGTTACGTCATAAAAATTTTGCAATGTAAAATCTGCCACGATAAGTTTTGCAATAAAAATTCAGTAATAACATTTTTTTCATACAGACCAAAATGCTTCATAAGATCATGCATAGTATTTACTTAGTATTTACTTTTGCATTTAGTACTTTACTTAGTATACTTAGTAATGCTTCAAGATAGATCATCGAGTAACTAATTACATGCATAAATTCTATATTCACAATTCTGGAATAATAATTATAAGTACAGTGATAAGTTTAGAATGAAAATTCGGATACGAATATTCTGCAATGACTATTCTGCACTGACAATTCTGCATTGAAAAATACGTTCTATTTCAGCTGTTAAGGCACCTAGTGATAGCCACAAGAGTAGATTCTTTATCATAATCATAGCAATATCCGCCACTTACGTCATTGGAGATATGTATGCAGCAAATCTAACTTCGTTGTTAGCAAGACCAGGCAGAGGTACAAGATATCTGTTAAATTATTTATATATCTTTGAGTGTATTTACTAATTTTTCAGAAAAACCAATTACTAACTTAGCACAACTAGAGGAAGCGATGTCACTACGCAACTACAAACTTCTAGTTGAAAAGCATAGCTCAAGTTTTAGTTTACTTGAGGTAAGACTGCTGAATTATCTAAAATTTAATAAATACAACTTTCCTTGTATTATAATAATTTCAGAATGGTACAGGAATTTACGGCAGGTTATGGGAATTGATGACGACTGATGTTAAGGATCAAGATAAATATCTGGTCGATTCTGTGGAAAGAGGTGTGAAGAAAGTAAGAGATGCTTTAAACATAGTTGTGATGGCTGGAAGAGAAACTCTTTATTTCGATGTGCAGAGATTTGGTAAGTATAATATAAACGTTTGTATTTATATTTTGGCTTGGAAATGATTGTAGCTATACAAAAATACTACAATTTTAATATATAATTTTTGTAGCTTTATATTGTAGCGATAATAAGTAGCTATTAACAGATTAACAGATTAACAGAGTAGTTTATGTTTTAAATGTTATCAAGGCAATTTCTAGGATATATGCTTTAAATTGCAAACTTTTTAGTATACTACATATATTATAGAATGATTTAAAGTTTATAAGTCAAGGCAGAAGCTTCCAAATGTCTGATAAGAGGAAAGATAATACAGCCAATGGCAGTGATGAAAGAATTGAAATGTTTACTCCTTGTAAAGGTCTCTAAAAATTTCATCGTAGCAATAGATTTAGTGATTTCAGATTATAAAAATCAAGAATATGTTTCTTGCTCTATACATTTTGAAGTTCAGATTCAGACCAATCAAGTTCAAATTGAGACCAATCAATTTCAAATTGAGGCCAATCAAGTTCAAATTGATACCAATCATTTTCAAATTGCGACCTATCAATTTCAAATTGAGACTAAACAAAATCAAGTTGACACTAAACAATATCAAGTTGTCATAATAAATTTTATTTGTTACCTCTCAACTTGATATTGTTTAGTCTCAATTTGAAATTGATTGGCCTCAATTTGAACTTGATTGGCCTCAATTTGAACTTGATTGGTCTCAATTTGAACTTGATTGCTCTTAATTTGAACTTCAAAAAGTATTTATAATGCTAAATCCGTGAGGACATTTCTGAAACATTAGAAACATTAGAAAATTAAATGTTTCTACTTTTTCAAGAAAACTCAACATTTTCATACGATAATTCATACCTTATACAGACAAAAATATAGACAAAAATATAGAAGATATTACAGCCTTTAGCAGTGATGAAAGAATTGAAATGTTTGACTCCTTGTAAATGTCTCTAAAAATTAATTTCATCGTAGCAATAGATTTAATGATTCCCGATTAAAAAATTCAAGAATTATTTCTTGCTCTAGATAATGCTAAATCCCTCAGGACATTTCTGAAACATTAGGTACATTGGAAAAATAATCTTTCTACTTTTTTAAAGAAAACTCAATATTTTAATTTGATAATTAATACCTTATACAGACAAAAATATAGACAAAAATATGTGCAGAATGAAAATCATCATAAAGCACTTAATTGCATAATATAGAAGAATCAGATGATGATAATAGACAGCAAAAGAAAATATAAATCTTTTTTATGAGCCACATTTTTCAGAATCTCTGATATTAAAAATAAATCATAATAGCCTTTAACTGAATTGAAAAATAGTAATGTGGATGTAGATAATCTGGAATCTTTAAGGGGATCAATGATACTAATTCTTCAGTTTGTAGCTCTTTTAACTAAATAAAAAGTTCCACTGCTAAATGTTGATTCTCTACTCATTGATATCTGCACTTAAATATTTATCTCCGGACAAACAAACAAAAATACCTAACTCAAGCATTCATACCCTTACAAAAATATAGTTAATGTATTTATGTAATATTTAATTTATATACATATTTCACTGATGAGCTAAATTTAACTCCTGTGAGATAACTTTAGGGCAGTTTTTAAAATATCATGTAATAATGTATATAATTGGTAGTTGTAGTAGTACATAAGTATTAGTATTAGTAGTCATAGTCATAGAATTAGTATTAGTATTAGTATTAGTATTAGTATTAGTATTAGTATTAGTAGTATTAGTATTAGTATGGGAATTAGTAGTATTAGTATTAGTATTAGTATTAGTATTGGTATTGGTATTAGTATTAGTATGAGTATGAGTATTAGTATTAGTATTAGTATTAGTATTAGTATTAGTATTAGTATTAGTATTAGTATTAGTATTAGTATTAGTATTTGTATTTGTATTAGTATTAGTATTAGCAGTATTAGTATTAGTAGTATAAGTGTTAGTATTAGTATTAATATTAGTATTAGTAGTAGTAGTAGTACATTAAAACTTACGATTTCAGGACCCAGCAATTTTCATCTGAGCGAGAAACTCAACACTGCATACTCAGCCGTTGCACTGCAACTAGGATGTCCGTACAAAGACAACTTTGATAAAATGTAAGATCTTTATTTGGACTTCAAAAACGATTTCTATAGACACCTAAGTATATACACTGTGTATCAGCCAAATGGAATAAATTCAATAATAAATAAATGGGGGCGTGTTCGAAAAAACGCTCGGACACGTCGATTGTTATTTTTAGTTACGCATTTTTTTCAACAAAAACTTTTTATACAGGGTGTGTCATGTGACCGTGGCCAATACCAACTTTCTTATTTTAAATGCAACACCTGGTATATTATTCAATTTTTGCATTCTTCAGAAAATTCTAGACTGATACACCCTGTATACCATGCCAGAGTATCTGGAATGCCCAAAATTATTACGCATGTTACATCAATTGTTCTACAATTACAATACAAGTAAATTTCTATACACACCCATATACATATAACATTCGAGAGTATCTGGAATGCACAAAATCATTACTCCTGTTACAATAATTGTTCTACCATTACAATACAAGTAATAATTCCAATTCAATTTGTAGTTTGATGGGCATTTTTGAGGCTGGTATCCTTACTAAAATGACACAAGATGAGTACGAAAATTTGGAGAAGCAGCAAACTAGTAAAGATGATACTGATGAAGATTATGAAGAACTGGAGGCTCCTGAAGACTCTCCGAAGGAAGCTCTGAAGAAGTCTAGGGCGGAGGAAGATGGTCAGAAGCTGCAACCTATAAGTATCAGAATGCTACTGGGTGCATTTTATCTGCTTGGAATTGGTCATGGTTGCTCAGGTAATAATTACTTAATTAGTAATAATAATAATTATTATTATCAATAGGCCATTTACCTTTCGGTGTGGGCTATACATGTTATATATCTTACATTACAGTTATATTACATTGTGTGTTATGTATTTGCAAATCCTTTCGACTCTCTTCTGTTCTTTACCATTTCTCTTGCTTGCAGAAGAGAATTAGTAATAATAATAACTTAATTATTAATAACAGGCTACGGTAAAGCGAGCGTTAACGCGTTGACTACAAGACCGCAAGGTCCCAGGTTCGATTCCTGGGTCTGTATTTCTGAAGTGGTTTTTCTGCAGATTTTCCAATTTCTTTGCAACAAATGTTGGAAATGTGTCTCTACCATCTATGAGTTGTATGCAGGTGCAGATGGGCAACAATAATAGTGCCCCTCTCCTGTAAACGCAGGCAGAACTAGTAATAAGTGGAGGACTAGTAGGCATTATATTATTATTAATGATAGTGTATCCTCTTCTTAACGCCCGCATCACTAGTAATAGGTGGAGGAGTAGTAGACATTGTTACTATTATTATTATTAATGATAGTGTATCCTCTTCTTAACGCCCGCATAACTAGCAATAGGTGGAGGAGTAGTAGGCATTGTTATTATAATTATTATTAATGACAGCGTATCCTCCTCTTAACGCGCGCATAATTAGTAATCAGTGGAGGAGTAGTAAGAACTATTATTATTAATGATAGTGTATCGTACGCGTAAAAGTGGCCAAGTAAAAATTTTCCCATACAAATGAAATGCATATTTGTTTTTACATTTTACATTATGTTTGTTCTTCTAGGTTTGGTAATCATCCTGGAAATACTCTACAGTAAACATGAAAAGGTCCACAAGAAAAGAAATAAGCACCAGTTCACGTTAGCTACAAAAGTGAAGAAAAAGGCACATTTTTGGGCAATTAGGGCAGTCAACTTTGTCAGAAGAAAATTTCGCCAGGCAATGAATGATGCGATTGTAGCAACTTTCGAATACACCGAATGATAAACAGTTTTCAGGCTGATGAAATTCTGGATCTTAGTTAGGATTATGCTCAGGAATCCAAATTGTTTCTGATTTATTAATAGCTATACATCAAATTATGTACATTGCTTACACACAACACTATACAATTCTGCACTACACTCTCGTTTTTTACACTTTAATAAAAATTTACACATATCAAAAAGTACTTTACGAACTTGTATCATACATAACAATTTAGGAGTAAATATTTATTTAAATATTTCGTATTTACATTACATTCAATATAAAATAGTAAAAATTTCCTCCAACTTTTGATAAGTGATTGACACAAATTTTGGAGCTTTTGAAATATATTTCCTCCAAATATGATTCCTCGACGGTATTTTCTAAAAAAAATAGACAATTATATGGCTAATAATCACAATAATTGTTATAGCATCTCCTTATAACCAGTAATTAGCCAAAGGGACATACTAAGGTCCTATGATAACCTCAAATTTTGGAGCTTTTGAAACATATATCCTCCAAATATGATTCCTCGACGGTATTTTCTAAAAAAAAAATGACAATTATATGGCCAATAGTCACAACATTGTTATATTATCTCCCTATAAACGGTAATTAGCCAAAGCGATATACAAAAGTCCTTGTGAAATACATAGCAAAATAATACCCAATGATAAAAAAATGTGTTCTAACACAAACGGGTGTATGGCATTAGAATTACTTACTTCATATACATATACCAGTTATACACTAATATAACGCTAGGAAATATCTTTATTTTTGGAAGAAACAAAATATATTCTTTATAACATAAATAAAAACACATGTGCCTAATAAAATATAAATTACAATTTGAGATTCAATAAAAAAAGAGCTGTCCATCTTTGTTCTTTCCGTCCATATTCATATACACATATATGAATATGGAATTAATATTATGGCTATATATGGGATTGTCACGTATGCATTGATGTATAACTGACTTTGCAGGACTATGGAAGTTTTTATTAACTTAATATTAATCATAAAATTTATTTTGTTGTACAACTAGTTCAACTATAAAATGTATAATATATTAAAAACTATGTGGATATTTAAACACTTTAATTGATTTGTCGTCGCCACAATTTCACAATATCTTTATATCGTCACATACCTATACGAATATATTAACTAGCCATCTTATGGGGTAGCTAGTTTCGACAACAAATTGTGTTTGGCCTAAAAGAGACTTTCTTCTATGGCATGAGCAGACCACGTAGAAGAGGTACCAATCTATCAACTTAGTGTCTCGCAGGCTATGATTATTATGAGAAGTGTACTTGAGAATTTTGAGACTTACCTTAATATAGCGAGAGGAAGGGGGAGGAGAGAGAGAGAGACGATAAGGAGGTCCATATAAATAAATATCTTGTCACATCAGAGAAAGAGAAAGGAGAGACAGAGAGATAGAAAAGAGAGAGAGAGAGAGAGAGAGACAGAGAGAGAGAGAGAGAGAGAGAGAGAGAGAGAGAAGAGAGAGAAAGAAAGAAAGACAACTATTGCGTTATAAATAATTTTTGTTATGGTTTCATCCATTTTGGATACCAGTTTTATAATATATTTTATAATTGTTTTCTTCTTAATTGGAGTACTTACAGGTAGATATATATTGTAATGTTATTACTATATTTTTATTGATTTATATTAATTAATAATTATTATTGCCCCACGTTCGGGATGCCAAATTGAGATGTTAATACTATGGGTTTATTTAGTTTCACGTTCGAGATGTCAAATTGAGATGTTATGTTATAGAAACTTACCCTCACTTACTTTTATGTTGGGTTCGCTCTTTTGTCTCAGGGTCTCAAGTGGATTCCGATAAATTAGACAGGAAATATACTATGTTGAATTTTGACAACTTTAACATATTTTTAATATAATTTCTACATTTAAATATATATTGTAGAATCAACCTCGGAAGATGGCTAAAGTTAGCCGAAACTAGCAAGGTCAAGAAGACACAATAAAGTAATAAAAATTAAAGATCTTTATATATATATCCAGCAGTAAGTACTCTAATTAAGAAGAAAGCAATTATAAAATCATTAATTTTGTTTAATATACTTACGTGTTCCAACAGCACTTGTCTAAGGCTTGTTCCAGTACCAAAGCTTAAGTCACAAAGTCAGCTGTAATAGACAAAACATACATACCAATTATAAGTTTTATACGTAATTACTTTAATCATATGTAGCTCCTTCATTACGCAGGATGACATCATGTAGCTGATCAGAAAATTCCGTTGGACGTAAATTCTAGTACGATAAAGTTACGTTGTTGCTATAATATATGAAAACTAAAATGTTTTTTATACTAATTTTTTGTAGAAAAAGTCCTAGGTTCTCGATGAAATATGTGCAAAATTGATTTGTATCCGTAGAAATTGTTCGTCCTCACGGAACCATACTTTCATAAGTCTGTGAGGATTGTTTAAGATTAAAATGTATGGCTTAAAAGATATAAGTTGTAACATATCCAGACATAAGTAAAAATTTGGTGGAAGTACTAGTATATTGAACATATTCAAACGGAACGTTTTTTATTAATAGCACATCATTCGGCTACTATGTCGATGTATCTAAAAGTTAGGTGTGAGGACTGATCAATTACTTGCTCTCAATCGTAGGTTCTAGAAAATAATAATTACTAATTATCTGCTTACAATAGTTTTTCAGAAATTAGTCAAAACAACTAAAATTGGGTATGAGTTGAGGTGAATTTTTGTAAATGTGGTAAATGTTTACAGAACATAATTTTGTATAATTTTAAAATTGTCAATAGAATAAAATAATTTAAAAAAATTGCTTGCCATTCGTTAGCAAACCAGATGTAAAAAATACCCAAATGTCAGATATAAGAGATAATAAATCAATACATAGTTAATATATTGTATAAAATAGGTACGTGAGCAGAAATATCAGCAAAAAAAAATGTAGTGGACTGTTGTACTGAAGCAGGATACTTTCTTAAATTTTCTACAACATGCAATGTGTAAATTTGCAACTCAACTGAGCATTAGTAATAAGTGAGCAGTTGAAAAGCAGGGTGGTAAAAGTCATTTTTTTAATTCGTATAAGTCCAAATATATATATATATATATATAGTGAACATCATGGACTTATACCGCTTTGGTCTTCATCTGCTCACTTGTTACTAATACTCAGTTGGATTGCAAATGTACACATTGCATATTATAGAAAATTAAAGAAAGTATCGCAGGATAAACAAAATTTTGTTATGTGTAGATAACTGAAAACAGGACATTGTGGGCCATAGCTCATAATTGTTGGGGACTTGTTTTGTAACACTTCCAAGGGTCTTTACATAATCAATTTTGTAAATTATACAATAGAATCGCGAAGTTCATAGAAATAATGACCAATTTTACTACATTTGCGTAGTTTTAATTAAGAATTTTTTTTAAATTAAGATTTCAATTTTTTCAGAATTCAGAATTTTTTGCGGATATATCATGCATATTGATTTTTGGCATAAATACGCCTAGTAAAAGTGTTATGTTGTCGCATAGGTTTTTTTTCGGTTTTTGCAAATATTTCAAAAACTATCAGTTCAAAAATATATCAAAAACAACTGCGATTGGTATTGACTAGTCTACATTACTTTTACCTTCCTTGATCCTTGATTCCTTAAGGCCCAGTTGTATGATCGTGGATCGTCCTTGATCATCGTTCAGTTACCTAGGATACAATTGTTAATACAATGGTATCCTTAGAAATTGAACCACGATAAAAAATGATCAACGATCGTACAACTGGATCTTAAGGATTGGTTATACAGATATAAATTAGACATTTAATGACGGGAATATGTTAATTTCATTCTCACTTTTTCAATTAACTCAACTCGACTAATATTTCTGCGAAAATGAACAATCGTAGATGCAAAACTATTAGACATGATATGGAACAACATATTTGTAAAAACTATTATTTGACATTGAAATTTCAACATAACCTCATTAATACCCTTTTTACAATGTAAAAGTTTCCCTAACTTTCATAACACATAATAATAATCACTAAAGTTACTAGATTTGGTTATTCATATTAAAAAAATAACGAGTTATATGAATCTTTTATTCTCGAACATAACTCGTTGTTTATATGAGCAGTTTATATAGTTTATGTGATTGTGCAGTTAATCAAATTATTAAATCTGTTGTAAGTAATTTGCTAAATAGAAGTATGTTGTTTGGTGAACGTGTTTTTTTTTTGAAATTTTAAAATTTAGAAATAGACTATTTAAAATACAGGGTGTTTCTATCAGGTGTGCAAAAATCAAATGACAGGCAGGATTAGACTCATTAATTCAGAAATGAGAGGAAATTTGTATTGAGTTTATTCTCTCAGTTCGACTTAGAATGTGATTCTGCGTACGTCAATTATTTTTTGCACACCTGTTATTAACACCCTGTATTTTAAATATACTATATCTATAATTTAAAATTTCATATAATACCACGGTGCAATTTTGCACATTATTTTTGCATACCTATTATAACATGAAATAATATTTCATGGATATTCAAATGTGGATGTGGATAAAATGTGGATTACTAGTAATACGCGTAATTCTGATGCATAAAAGTTAAATTTTAATCGTAAGTAATTATAAATAACTTGCTAGAAATGTTGTGCATACAGTTTATAAAGTATGTCATAAATTATAAGTGGTTCAATTTTAAGTTAATTTTAAGTAAGAAAATTGGGTGACGGAAAATTTTAGAAATTATGAATTCAGAACTGAATTTTTAAATTCATAATGCTAGAAAGTTTAGGCAGTTATCAGTATGTTGTGGAATTTATACAGGGTGGCCCATGCATCATTGCCCCGACCATTGCTGCTAGACAAATGAAAATTGAGGAAAAAATCTGACTGGAAGTTATTGGACACCTGACGAGCTACCTATTAAAATTATTTTCGAGTGTACACAGTGTGCCATAAATCGGGGATTTATGGAAAAGTTGGTCTATTTTTTTAAAGTAATCACCCTGTATATCATTCCATTTTTAGAATCTGCTACATGGGGTTTCACAAATCATTTTTATGTTTTAGGATGAGGTGCAACTTTGCTAAGTTATTCACAATTTAATCAAATTTAACAAAAAATTATAGGTGTGGAATTTAAAAAAAAAAACCTTATTACAGGATAATAATGAAATAATATGAGTATGTAAGTAGCCAAGCAATGTGCCAAAACATACACAATATTTTGAGTCACGTAGAATACAGTGTGTTCTGAAAAAAATATATGCAATTTTAAAAATCGGAAATAATTTCAAAAAGTCACGTAGAATATACAGGGTATTCTGAAAAATGAGATACAATTTTGCGATTTTCAAAATCGAAAATAATTTCAAAATGTAGTACATCAAGTGTCCAATTATAACTTCCAATCATATATATTCCTCAATTTTCTATTAGCAGCATTGTTCCGAGAGAGGATAGGTGGGCCACCCTGTATATGGAGTTATAAAATAAATTTGATAAAAATTAGTTGAAATGACCAGGTACCAAAAAAATTCGTTGTATTTCTCAGGAAAAAGTTTTTACATTTTATCATGATTTAATGGAATATTAATAAAAACTTTACAAAAGCAATAAACGTGAAAACTAGATTTATCACAAAGCGTTAAATTTTCACATTCACCTCTATACTTCTAAAGCACAGTCTTTTTTGAATTGGTCATTGTTTCTTGTAAGCCCACGATATTCAAGTTGAATAAAAAGTGAGAAACATTCATAATGGAGCCTTTATTATTAGTTAAAAAACTAAAATGCGATAAAAGTTTCTCATTTTTATGCCTTTCAATATACTGAAGCGAAATCCGGGATATCTTGCACAGTTCCTGAAATATACAGGGTGGTCATTCTTACGACGCCCACCATTAGGTTCTATTAAACGGAAAGATTTACAGAGTTGGTCAAAAGGGATAAAAGTTTCTCATTTTTGTGCCTTTCAACATACTGAAACGAAATCCGGGATATCTTGCACAGTTTCTGAAATATCGCTGAAAAAGTTCCGTTTCTTTTTATAACTTTGGTAATTTTGAAGGAAATTTTACGAAACTTGGCACTTTTACATTTTTCGACGTGAGCTGCCAAATATTTTCTGCGCCAACTAGATGCCCAAATTTTCATAGTCAACTTTTGATTTTCTTATGGATTTTAATGGCATTGAAAACAGCGAAACTTTCCGATTTGAACCATGTATGTAACCATGTAACACATGGGTAATCTGACATTATTTACCACCCAAAATCGATAATTCAACAAAATTTCGTAAAGTTTCCTTCAAAAAGTGCACTTTTTAGGTTTCTAAGCAATATTTCAGGAACTAGCCAAGATATCCATTTCAGATTTCTTTTCAGAATATTAAAAGGCATGAAAATAATAAACTTTTCTTCCATTAGACCAACTCTATATACAGGGTGTAAAAACCATCATCAACCCGGTAACTAAATTACATTTGTTTCCAAACGAGTGTAGCGCAGTCACTCATATTTTATTTTTTTGTGTCGAAACTGTAACAGATATTAAAGCAAATTTTGTTTTTTTTAAATTAACTTTGAAGCTGAATACTGGCTAAACCAAACGCATTTGTATATAGATAAGTTTTGTTAAATCGTCTTCTTTTGATCCCAGTAATCTGCGATTAAGCCATGTCCACATAATTTAGAGACACTGTATATATTTCCGAATTGTGGGCGTGGTAAAAGTGACCTCCCTGTATTACTAAATGTATAGGTATGGGTATTGTGTATTGTGTGGTGTGTATGAAGATGACATATACATAGAGAGAGGTATAAAATTATTGTGAAACAGTTTTTATTTGCTTACCACAAGTCAATGAATCATATATCATAATATATTCGAATGCAACAACATATACAAAAGTATGGAAACGAAATGATGTATAAGTACAACGCCATATTTTATTGTGCATACAATAATACAAGTATATACATATACACTTTTATATTAAACATACGTTTTGGAAACCTTCTGGACAGAATTTAACAACAAATATTTTCAAAACAGTCAAACAAAACAATTATTATCAACACAAAAATATAATAAGAGTACTAATCATAATAATAATAATACAAAAGAATGAATGATAAAATTTAATTAGATTTATTTATATATATATATTTTGTTTTCACATTAACACCCGTGAAATTTTCTTGCAATCTTTGCGATAAAGGATTGTCTTTGTGTCGTTCTCTTTTTGAGTAAGAAAATGTCGATTTGGGGTGGCGGGAAGGTTCATTCACAGGGGCTCGTTTTTACACATTTTTTTTAAATAGAGAAAAATTGGCAAGAAAATTTGCCGGTGTCGAACACACGTCATGCCATGAAAATCATGACTAAAAAATTGATTCAAAAAAATATAAAAAGATTTGAGCTATAAGTATTGACATTAGATTAAATTTGTATCATTTCCTTTTTTTTATTGATATTTATATTAATATATTTATATTATATTATATATATAAAATGAGCACAACAATTTGAGACATTATTTTTTAGTGTAAAATATACATTGGACACAAATTCTTATTGATTAGAAAAAACGGTGAAAACAGAAAGGTAGTGAAAAAACTGGTTAGTCCATGAAAAATTGAGAAATGGTAACAACAACAGCGACGTGGCATGCGAAGGGTCGATTTTTGCAGCCCCCGATCACTTGGTGATCAATGCTACGCCGCTGAACAACAATGGTAATGAAAGTACTATCGCTCAGGTACGGATAGGGAACGGTGGCTTCTTGTTACGATCACGAAATCAACAAGGAAATAAGAACTGCAGAAGCGAACTAAGCCGAATGTGGCCGCATATTTAATCACCACTTGTGGGGGAGGTCGTGGGGTTGAATAACAGTGGGGGTGGGAAAATTTTCCATAGGCCGTCTTCGTTGTTTCGGAAACCGCACTTAGGCCGTTTTGTGAACAGCCATACATACAACCACACACATATGTACAGTCGAAACATTAGGAACTCAGTTCACTTTGGCAAATCGAGATTATCTACGGGGTGATTAAATATGCAGGGGCGCGAAAATCTAACGGAAGAAATGAAAATTCGGAAAACAGAGATGTACGTAGTCCCACATAGAAGTACGAAAAACTCTTATGTATTGGCATTATTGCATGGTACACATCCCCGTGTCATGAGCATGGCAATGCAGTCCTGGGGGTAAAAATGATTCCTCTTTGGCAAAAAATCTAAATGTAATGAACAAACATTTACAGATCCGGCTCGGGGCTGACGCGCGGCCGCAGCACCCCCTGATGAGGATCGGTGGGGGGTGCGTGACCCCGCGACCCCCCCGCGCCTTCATTTGTTTTATATTAAGCGTATTTACAAATATACAAGCACTAAATACTAAAATATGTTACATGACACTTGCCTAGCGAATGGTTGGCACAAATCAAATACAGGCACACACATATCTCCTCTTACTCAACGAGCAATGGGTTAGTGGAGGGAATTCTTCGGGGAAATGCGGGTTTCGGGAAAAGGGCGCAACCTACAAGCTCTTTCTGGGACCGGCGGGACGTGGGGGAGGGGGAGAGCACAGTCAGGAAGTTAGGTCGTCTGAGATACCACAGTTATTTAGAGACTCAATAGTTTTCTTAATATGAATGATTGTTCCGAAATCACACGTAAAAATTCTAGTGTCAAGTTACATATAGATAAATAACACAAGAGTGGCTGGTTTTGCGTCCAAGCGTAGATCGTATAACATTAACTAGTTCATGATTGTTTGCTAAGTCGAACATTTGGTGTAAAAATATATAGAAGACCTTGCAGAATCATTTAACTCTATTCCTTGTTATTGCACAATTAATTATTGTGAATAGTACAAATATGATGATAATAATCCACGAGCTCGTGTAATAAAATTGGTAACTGTCGTTACATCTCACAGCAATATCATCCCCAATTTACAACATTTGAAAAAATCTCTTGTAAATAAATACTCTTTAGCAAATACAGTAAAACCTCTGCATAACGGACAACGACGGTACGAAAGAAACTGTCCCTTGTAGAAAAGTATCCGCTTAAGGGAGGTTTCAGAAGGTTGCATTAGTATATTCGCGGAATATAAGTGTCCGTTCAAGAAAGGCGTCCGCTATTCACAGGCGTCCGTTAAGGAAGGTTTTATTGTACTTACAAATTTACCGCATTAGGGAGGTTTCAGAAGGTTGCATTAGTGTATTCAGGGAATCGATAAATGTCCGTCCAAGGAGGCGTCGCTATTGAGAGGCGTCCGTTAATAGAGGTTTTACTGTACTTACAAATTAATTGACTTCCAAATTAAGATTTTGTACAATTGCTCAATGTTAGAGGCATCTACTTCGTGATACATGACGAAATTAAATAAAACAAACACTTTTCGTTATTTATATCACACTGTTTATTAAAATTAGTGACAATAGTTTCATTCAAACTACATAAATTCCTCAAATGCTTTTAACTGAAACTGCCTGAATATGAATGAAACTAAATAAAACAAACACTTTTCTTTGTTTATTTCACATTTTTTATTAAAATTAGTGACTATAGTTTCGATCAAGTTCTGATCATTATAAAACTTAGAGTTCACTCGTAAAACTGCCTGAATATGTATGATTTCTAAATTAACTACATAAATCTCTCAAATGCTTTTAAATGAATTGTTCAAATTTTGAATTGCAACTGTCCAAATATTACAAAATCAGACTAGTTTTCAGCTGCAACTGTCAAAATCATCAAGTTTCCAATGAAGTCTGTATCTTTTTAGCAGCAGAACCGAAATCCTGCAAAATTTTCACGACAATTGTAGAAATTTTCCAACTTAACTCCTAAATTTGTTGAATTTTCAATTGAAACTTCATAAACTTTTCAATTTTTCAAATGTCTCTATCCAAAGCTATCAAATTTTCAACTTGTATTGTCGAAATATGCCGAATTTTCCAATGCAACTCTTTGCATTTGTATGTTGTTATCGGTACGTCCAATTTTGTCAAATTTTCGTATGCAACTGATCAATTATGTAAAAAATTTAATTAAAGCAGTAAAACTAAAACTTAAAATTCCACAACTCTTTTCCAATAATCTCCATAATTTCATTTGAACTGTCGAAATATGCTGAATTTTAAAATTTAACTCTTTGCATTTGTATTTTTTATCGGTACTGTCTAAATTTTCGTATGCAACTGATCAAATATGTAAAAACTTTAATTAGAGCTGTAAAATTAAAAATTAAAATTCCAGAACTTTCTTGTGCTTTTTATTTGTAATTTTAAATCCTTCAAATGCTCCTAAGTGAATTGTTTAAATTTTGAAATGCAGCTGTTCAAATATTACAAAACCAGAATAGTTTTCAGCTGCAACTGTCAAAATCATCATGTTTCCAATAAAATCTGTAATTTTTTTAGTAGCAGTACCGAAATGCTACCAAATTTTCGCCCCAATTGTAGAAATTTTGCAACTTAACTGATAAATTTGTTGAATTTTCAATTGAAACCTCATACATTTTTAAATTTTGCAAATGTCTCTGTGCAAATCTATCTAATTTTGAACTTGAATTGTCGAAATATGCCGAATTTTCCAATTTAACTCTTTGCTTTTGTATTTTTTTATCGGTACTGTCAAAATTTGTCAAATTTTCGTATGCAACTGATCAACTCATCTAATATGTAAAAAAAAAATTATTAAATCCATAAATGCTTTTATTTGAATTGTTTAAATTTTAAATTGCAGCTGTCCAAATATTACAAAATCAGACCAGTTTGCAGCTGCAACAGTCAAAATCATCATGTTTCTAAAATCTGTAACTTTTTTAACAGCAGCACCGAAATCCTGCAAAATTTTCACGCCAATTGTAGAAATTTTCCAACTTAACTCCTAAATTTGTTGAATTTTCAATTGAAACTTCATAGATTTTTCAATTTTTCAAATGTCTTTATCCAAATCTGTAAAATGTTCAACTTGAATTGTCGAAATATGCCGAATTTTTCAATTTACTGTCAAAATTTGTTAAATTTTCGTATGCAACTGATCAAATATGTAAATAAATTAATTACAGCTGTAAAATTAAAACTTAAAGTTCCATAACTTGGTGCGTTTCAATTGAAATTTTGAGTTGTTTATACAATAGGTGTTTTCGACTAACCAACATTTTAAGAATTTCGAAACACTTCTGATTCTTTTGATTAAATTTTCCCGTTACTCATGAAACATTTATGAAATTGTGTTTATATATTGTTTCCATATTTCATATAAGTCTCTTCAATTTTAGTGGTACTCATGGAATTCTCTACGTTTTGATATATTGTTGAGCTAGTAACAACTTTAAGACAACTTTTTATAACTTTTGATTAAATATTTCCAGTATTTACGACGCATTTCCAATCAAATCTGAGAACCTGCAAAAGTTTCAACCCAATCTGTTAAATATGCCAAACTTCATAAATTTTTCAATATTTCAAATGTCTCTATCCAAATCTGTGATATTTTCAACTTGAACTGTCGAAATATGCCGAATTTTCCAATTTAACTCTTCGCATTTTATTTTTTCTATCGGTACTGTCAAAATTTGCCAAATTTTCGAATCAAATATGTAAAAAAAATAATTAAAGCTCTAAAACTAAAACTTAAAATTCCATAACTCGATTCCAAAACTCTCCATAACTTCATACAAACTGTTGAAATATGTCGAATTTTCCAATTCAACTCTTTGCATTTGTATTTTTTTATCGGTACGGTTCAAATTTGTCAAATTTTCGTATGCAACAGATCAAATATGTAAAAAAATTAATGACAGCTGTAAAATTAAAACTTAAAATTCCATAAATCCATTCCAATAATCTCCATAATTCCATTTGAACTGTTGAAATATGCCGAATTTTCCAATTCAACTCTTTGTATTTGTATTTTTTTATCGGTCCAAATTTGTCAAATTTTCGTATGCAATTCATCAAAAATGTAAAATTTTAATTAAAGCTGTAACATTAAAACTTAATATTCCATAACTCCATTCCAATAATCTCCATAATTCCATTTGAATTATTGAAATATGCCGAATTTTCTAATTAATTTTTTTGCATGTGTATTTTTTTATCGGTATTGTCCAAATTTGTCAAATTTTCGTATGCAACTGATCAAATATATAAAAAATTTAATCAAAGCTGTAAAATTAACAATTAAAATTCCATAACTCAATTTCAATAATCCCCATAATTCCACTTGAACTGTTGAAATATGCCAAATTTTCCAATTCAACTCTTTGCATTTGTAGTTTTTATCGGTACTGTCGAAATTTTCGTAAGCAACTGTTCAAATGTGTAAAAAAATAATTAAAGCTGTAAAATTATACAGCATAAACTTTGTTGTGCTTTTCAAATGTAATTTCGAGTTGTCTATACAATTGGTGTTTTCAACTTACCAACATTTTAAGAATATCGAAAAACTTTCTCTCTTTGAAGCGAAAAATGTCAAGGACTTACACATTTTCGGATTTATGCGCTGCATATATGGTCTTATTAATGTCATTACGCTGTTGTTTTTTAATTATATTTTTGACTGTTTCAATACCCATTGTTAAGTGCTCAAAATCGGCATTCATTTGGTACGAATGTACTTCAGATAATTCATTTCACCGAGAAAGGTCTTAAGATGGACCTATTTGACTCCCTCGAAATTCAGAAGGCCAAGCGTAATCCCGAATATTCGGTCATTAACGACCAGCCAGACCTCGTTTACTCCGCACTTTTCAAAGCCGTGTTATAGATATGTATAAATAGGTGTTTTATTTGTATTCTATTTTACGCTAAGTTTGATGATGATCAAAACGTGATCGAAACTATAGTCACTAATTTTAATAAACAGTGTGATATAAATAAAGAAAAGTAGACAAAACAATGAAAATAAATAGATTTTATTTTACTCTAAGTTTGAAAATGATCAGAACGTGATCGAAACCATAGTCAGTAATTTTAATAAACAGTGTGATGTAAATAAAGAACAGTGTTTGTTTTATTTGATTTTGTACAAGTTGGTACAGAATGGAAGCTTCAGTATTTAAACAGAATATTTTGTTTTTATTACAGTCATTATTGAATCATTCAAATTGTGTATCTAATAAGTGCACTAAACATGCATATGCACATGAACTTAATAAAATAATCTGCAAGAAAATACGTCGGTGCTGAATTATTAATATATATATATATATATATAATTAAGCATATTTACTAAACTGAATGGAAATTGAAACACTTAAGTTTGTTAATAGTTACAAGCGAAATTATGATATGAATTAATATCATATTAAAGAAACAATGAAACTAAAAAAATGCTTCATTTTATAGCAGAATTACAGAGACATTTGAGGAGCGTCTATGCAAATGACATGTGTGGTCCATAAAATATTCCAAATGGTCCTTTCTGATAGAATTTCCTGAACGAATTTGTTATCAGCATTGGGCAAAAAATATCTTGTCCTATAGCAAATCAATGGGAATGTATGTATTAGCGTCCAAGAAATGATCATTATTCAGAAAACACCAATTTCTATTAATTGTGTAATTAAGAATAATCAAATAATATTTATCCAACTAATTATCTCCAACTAATTATGCAAGGAAAGATACAGGGAAATAGATCCGTAGGGCGCCGCAGAACATCGTGGTTGAAAAACCTCCGGGAATGGTACGGGAAAACTTCGGTAGAACTGTTTAGAGCTGCAGTTTCAAAAATTAGGATCGCTATGATGATTGCTAACCTCCGTTAGGAGATGGCACCATAAGAAGAAGAAATAATATTAATTATTAATCACAATAACTTTACATTATGAACAGTATTCATTATATTTAATTATGCATGAGTTTATTTGTAAGGCAGAAATTTCAATCTAAATTTAGGATAAACAATATTAGAAAATGTTGTTATGAAAACATATAATAAAGCTGAATACTGAATATCCAAAACCTACAAAATATGTGTATATTTATAAATCGTGCAGCCAGAAATGATTGTTCAGTGGAAATTTTCTTAACTTTCTCAAACTCGCAAGTTTTTTCACTCCACCATGTCTTTTATTTAATTAGTAAATCAAATGTTGGACGCAGGACAGTTGATAGCATTAATAAATGTTGTGTCTACTACTCATATATTTAAGATATTACAGATTTTGAGAAGATAGAGCAAAAATTAAGAACAGTAAACAAAATATTAAGTTTGAAATTTTTAAATATTCCAATGCCAATGTTTGTTGCAGGAATTTTCCTCAGAAGACTATATAAAATGTTTAAATTTGATACAATCATTGCTAAAAGAAGTGTTTTGACTAGTAACCAGTCTGAATCACTGCCAAGAAGATATGTAATGACATATGTCTTGACGCATTTATCACAATATTCAATTGAGCTATTTCTGAGCTTGATCCATCGTTTTAATTATTCTGATGATATTTATACAATTTATAAATTGCACATACTGCAGAAGAGTACTATTTTATTTAACAAATTTTTAATGTTTCTGAATTTTCTAAAATTTGCAATTTATATATTGCATATCTTGTTATATTGTATCTTGCATATATTGTTAAAAATGGAAAGCATGGAAATAGTAAATAGAGAGTTCCTTGATAGGAAAATCTGTAAAATGCACTGCATAAAGGATCCTGCACGAATACACTGAATGCGGCCTGATTTGGGCTGAAGGCCAGAAGATAAAAGAATAATCACAGCTGGAGAGGAAATGCCCGGTTTTGGGCTGTACGCCAAAAGAAGGAAAATAATCAGAGCTATGGCAGTTTTGGAGATGCAGAAAATTATATTGCATTGACAAGAGAAATTTTCTTATGGCGGGAGTGGCAAAAGTTACCTTTTACATACAGTTTACGCAAAGTAATGTATTATGTATTTAAAACATATTGAGAGGAAATTTGTATTTCATAACAAAATAGGAAGTTCGTTATTCGTATTCGCATTGTCATATTATATCATATATGATATCATATATTATATCATCATATCATATCATATGTGCTATCATCATCATATCATATCATATATGATATCATATCATACATAATATCATCAATAGTATCATCATCATCACCATCATCATTAAATCATATCATATCATATTATATACATCATATTAATATTTGTATGTATTATTCGTAATCAACCAAGGCTTTTTGCCTTTACAGTAATGTTGTTAAAATTATATGAAACGTCAATAAGAAAAGAAGCCAAAATTAAAAACCTTCAACTAAATTTATTTTTCAGAGTAAATCTAAAGAAATATAAGACATAACTTTAAAAGATTACTTGTCAAAAATTACATATTAATAAAAAAAAAACGAATTCTCCATTCGAAGAACAAGAAACAAGAAACTAATTTTGAATGTTTATGATAGATTCTCTAAATTTTGCAAACGTTCATTAAATTATACTATTATTTTATGCAGACGTATTTTCTTATGCGAACTTGAAGAATTTGCGTATTTATATAATATGAACATCGATAATAATTTGTGTTATATTTTCATCCATTTTTATACCAGTTATTATTTCATTGTTTTATTGTTTTCTTCTTAATTGGAGTACTTACTCGTAATTTATATATAAAGATGTTTTCTTGTTGTTATTATTTTTATTATGTCTTCTTGACCTTAATTAACCTCTAAAGATGGTCAAAGATGGCCGAAACTTGCCATGTATTCTTACCCTTACTAGCAAGTTTCGGCAATCTTTTACCATCTTCAGAGGTTAATTAAGGTCAAGAAGACATAATATAAATAATGAAAACAGGAAAACATCTTTATATATAAACTATTGGTTAGTAGTCCAATGAAGAAGAAAACAATAAAAAAATGATAATGATAGCACGAAAAACCCACATTGTAGATGAGTTGTTTAAACTTAACAAACTTTGAAGTTTTACGATAAATTTCTCTAAACTTTGCAAATAATTATTACACTATACGTTAAATTCATGCAGACGTATTTTCTTACAGAACTTACAGATCTTGAAGAATTTGTCTATTTTTATTACGAGCTTCAATCATTATATCACAAATATAGACAATATACAGACGAGATTTAGAAATGTACACAATCATACAACTGCATGCTAAATTGGTGTGTTCATTCATCCTTCGTGTTCTGTCTAAAACGTGCGGCAAAATATCTCTTAAAAATTCGATATCAGTTATTCATATTTTTGAAAGTATCATTGAATAATACTTAATTGGCTCAATTGACTTATAACATAGCTTTATCTTTCTAAAACGTGCGGCAAAATATTTGTAAAAAAATCGAAATCAATTATTCATATTTTTAAAAGTATCAATGAATAATACTTAATTGGCTTTATTTTAACATACCTTTATATTTCTAAACGTAAATTACATATGCGAGATAAAAATTATGGCTGGTGTCATCGAATAATGCACGCCCTCGAAGTTTCCTATAAAACTCTCTAATAATTAAGTAATAAAACTTCTCGTTTTTAAATTTATATCAACTATTAAACATATTTTAAAATTTAAGGTTATCAGGAACTTACTGCTAGAATTATTTTTATTTTATTTTATTATATATTTATTTTACTTCGCCTGAATAGTTTCGATTTGAAAAAAAATAAACTTCAGATGGAATGGAATAGAATAGAATCGAAAACTAGTCAGGCGAAAAAAAAATAATAACATGAAATAAAAATAATTCTACCAGTAAGTACCTAATATAAGTAATATCACCATACGATAGTAATATACGAAGTAATAAGTACCTAATAATAATACCTTAAATACATAACTGGTAATTTATGGATAAAACCTTTAACTTAAATTTTTTAAATGTTGCATTGGGAATGAAACTTTTGTGGGCTTACATAGATATGGTACTAGCATAGCCATTTTACGTAAAGAGAAACAGATTGATAAATATTGAACATGTAGCGCTTTCTGAAGATGCTTTAGTATAATTGGATGGTTTCAATTGCTGCTGTTGATAGTTGCTACAATGATGCTAAATATTTATGTATGTCATTATTATCTATCGGTGCTCAATTCTAGATAATTGGTATAATAAACTTAGTTTTGTTTTTTTAACGTATTAACTTAGAAGTCTATTATGGACAATCATCGATATTTTATTAACTATTTTATAAAATAACTCAGTATTTTTTAAGTCATAAAATCAAGCCGAAAATATTTTATCTCTTTGATTATGATGTCTCTGGATCCATAAAAAATATGAATCATCTTCAGTATTGGATATTCTGGCGAGTATAAATATTTTATCTCTTTGATTATGATGTCTCTGGATCAATAAAAAATATGAATCATCTTCAGTATCGGATATTCTGGCGAGTAAGATCTATTAAACTATTATAAAGTATTCAAACCTTTGCTTCGTTTATACAACATATTTTTTCATATTATTTACAACACAGTTTCCTGACAAATGTTTCACCTATTATGTAGTAATAAAACTGTAAATTTTAGATGTTTAAAACTCAGAATGGTGACAAAGTGATTCTTTTAGCTTAACGATAGATCAGATTTTTGTATTTCCCTTCTTTGGAGCGTTGCCTATAAACATCAACAAAAAAAGATCATAATCCTTCTATTTATTGAGTTTATCAGAACTTGGATCAAAATGTAAGCGAAGGCCAATTATAATCAAAGCAAATTATAACTTCAATTTTATTTTAGCTTTGCAAATGAAGCTATCCACCAGGATTAAAATAACCATGAGTTACACATCATAGGTATAGTTCATAAAGAGTGTCGTCCATATCTTGCTAAATTTGTAACTAAAAAGTCCAAGAATGGTGAGCCAAGTGCTTATTTTTGGTCCATATGTTGCTAAAATTGTAAATAAAAACTCACAGAATGGTAAGCCAAAAACTCATATTTGGTTACAACTAATTTAAGTCTCAAGGAATGGAAGACCATTAATGTTCATATCTTTCATTACGTGTGGTTTCATTTTTTCTGTTACCAAAATAATGTGATGCCGACGGAAAATAGTTACAATTACAATAAGATTTTATTTATAACCATGGAATCATTTGATTGGGCAAAAAAAAAAATTGAAATTAAAGAAAATTTCGAAAATTCGAATTCTAACTAAAATTGTGATAGCTGTGCTGGTCTATATGGAAAAGTAAGAGTAAACAATCAAGTAAAAAATGTTAAAAAATCTGAAAAATGATGAATGATGAATGTAACAGCTACTGCAGAAGCTTCATGCTTGGAATTATTAAAAAAAAATGAACCATGAAAGATATTTACTTATGAAGCATTTCAGAATTGTTTGAGGCATAAAGATATACAAAGCAATGCAGAGAATTCTGAAGAAACGAAAAATGATGAAAGATGAATGTAACAGCTTCTGCAGAAGCTTCATGCTCGGAATTATAAAAAAAATGGAATCATGAAAGATATTTACTTATGAAGCATTTCAGAATTGTTTGAGGCATTGAGATATACAAAGCTATGCAAAGAATTCTGAAGAAACGAAAAATGAAGAAGAATTCTGATTTACATGTGGAATCGAATTCTGAAGAAACGAAGTATGAAGAATAATTCTGGTTTACATGTAGAAGCGAATTCTGAAGAAATGAAGTATGAAGAAGAATTCTTCTTTACATGTAGAAGCGAATTCTGAAGAAACGAAGTATGAAGAAGAATTCTGGTGTACATGTGGAGGCGAATTCTGAAGAATTCTGGTTTACATGTGGGGGCGAATTCTAAAGAAACGAAGTACAAAGAAGAAGAATTCTGGTTTACATGTGGTAGTAGCGAATTCTAAAGGAACATAGTATGAAGAAGAATTGTGGTTTATATGTGGAGGCGAATTCTGAAGAAACGAAGTATGAAGAAGAATTCTGGTTTACATGTGGAGGCGAATTCTGAAGAAACGAAGTATGAAGAAGAATTCTGGTTTACATGTGAAAGTAGTGAGAAACGTTGAAAACAACAGCAACTTCATGGTGTAAGTACTGCATGTTAATAATTACCATAAACTTCAAAAACAATACAGCGTATTTCAAAAATAAGCTTTCCAGTCTTCTATATGTTTCCTATAAATCCCTGAGTCAGTGCCATCTATAGATAGTAAATAGAACACAGGGTAGCTTTTGTTTTATACACGCTGCATTGATATTTCTAAATATCCAAAACAAATTGGAGAGTTGAAACGAAAATTCAAGAATAGTGCCGAAAAAAAACTAAATAGGTATTTATGCACCAAGGGCATTACTACGATGATTACGGGCTTTAGCCCAAAAGATGGATATCATTCGATGCGGTGCATACAAGATGTCATTTGCACTTTTTCTTTAAAAAAACGGTATTGGCATCTCCAGGCCGTAATGCATTCATTACGACCTCTTATATCGCCCCGGCTGTAAATAGAACACTGGGTAGTTTCTTTTGATACTTCTAAATTTCCAATAACCTAATACGAGATTTGAATCTAAAATTCAAGAATACTGCCGGAAAAAAAACTAAATAGGTATTTATGCACCAAGGGCATTACAACGATGATTACGTCCGGAGAACGATTAAATTCAGCTCGAGGGCTTTAGCCCAAAAGATGGATATTATTCGATGCGGTGCATACAAGATGTCACTTGCACTTTTTCTTTAAAAAAATAGTATTGGCATCTTCAGGGCGCAATGAATTCATAAACGCTCTCTTATTACGCCCTGGTTGTTGTGGACTTATTTACATGAAAATGCACTCCAGGGTGTAACGAATTTATTACGCCCTCTTATTACGCCCTAGTTGTTATGGACTTGTTTACATGAAAATGCACTCCGGGGGGCACTGAATTCATTACGCCCCGGTTGTAAATAGTACACTTGGTAGCTTCTTTTGATACACCCTTGCATTGATATTTCTAAATTTGGAAAACTAATACGAGATTTGAAACGAAAATTCAAGAATACTGCCGAAAAAAAACTAAATAGATATTTATGCACCAAGGGCATTACTACGATGATTACGTCCGGAGAACGATGAAATCAAGCTTGAGGGCTTTGGCCCAAAATATGGAAATCATTTGATGCAGAGCATACAAAATGTTATTTGCACTTAAAAAAAAAACAGAATTGGCATCTCCAGGGCGTAATGAATTCGTGTCGCCCTCTTATAACGCCCCGGTTGTTGTGGACTTGTTTGCATGAAAATGCACTCCAGGGTGTAATGAATTCATTACGCCCTTTTATTGCGCCCCGGTTGTTATGGACTTGTTTAACAAGGTTACATGAAAATATATTGCGGGGTGTAATGAATTCATTACGCCCTTTTATTACGCCGCGATTGTAAATAAAACACTGGGTAGCTTCTTTTGATACACGCTGCATTGATATTTCTAAATTTCCATAACTAATTGAGTTTTGAAACGAAAATTCAAGAACGCTGCATTGATATTTCTAAATATCCGAAACAAATTGGAGATTTGAAACCTATAAATTCAAGAAAAATGCCGAAAAACAACTAAATAGCTAGTTATGCACCAAGGGCGTTACAACGATGATTACGCCCGGAGAACGATGAAATTTAGCTCGAGGGATTTAGCCCAAAAGATGGATATCATTTAATGCGGTGCATAAAGGATGTTATTTGCGTTTTTTCTTAAAAAAAACAGTATTGGCATCTTCAGGGCGCCATGAATTCATTACCCTCTCTTATTAAGCCCCGGTTGTTATGGACTTGTTTACATGAAAATGCACTCCAGGGTGTAATGAATTGATTACGCCCTCTTATTACGCCCCAGTTATTATGGACTTGTTTACAAGAAAATTCACTCCGGGGTGCAATGAATTTATTACGCCCTCTTATTACGCCCGGTTGTAAATAGAACACTTGGTAGCTAATTTTGATATAGCCTGCATTGACATTTCTATATTTCCAAAACTAATTGAACATTTTTTCACACACCCTGCATTAATATTTCTAAATTTCCAAAACTTATTGGACATTAGAAACGAAAATTCAAGAATAATACCGAAAAAAAAAATTAGCCCGAAAGATGGATATCATTCGATCCGGTGCATACAAGATGTCATTTGCACTTTTTCTTTGAAAAAAACAGAATTGGCATGAATTCATTACGCCCTCTTATTACGCCCCGGTTAATATAGACTTGTTTACATGAACATACATTCCAGGGTATAATGTATTCAATACGCCTTCTTATTACGCCCCAGTTATTATGGACTTATCCACATGAAAATGCACTCCGGGGTGTAATTAATTCATTACGCCCTCATATTACGCTTCGGTTGTAAACAGAACGCTGGGTAGCTTCTTTTGATACACCCTGCATTGATATTTCTCTATTTTCAAAACTGATTGAACATTTTTTGATACACCCTGCATTAATATTTCTAAATTTCAAAATCTAATTGGACATTTAAAACGAAAATTCAAGTATATTACCGAACAAAAACTAGCCCAAATAATTGATATTATTCGATGCGGTGCATACAAGATGTCTTTTGCACTTTTTCTTTGAAAAAACAGAACTGGCATGAATTCATTACGCCCTCTTATTACGCCCCGGTTGTTATGGACTTATTTACATGAAAATACACTTTGGGGTATAATTTAATCATTACGTCCTCTTATTACGCCCCGGTTATTATGGACTTGTCTACATCAAAATGCACTAGAGGGTGTAATGAATTAATTACGCCCTCTTATTATGCCCCGCTTGTTATGGACGTGTTTACATATCTCGTATTTTAGGTGTTATCAAATATACCAAAATAATGTGATACCGACGCAAAATAGTTACGATTACAATAAGATTACGTTTATAAACATAGAATCATTTAATTGGGCAGAAAATAAAGAATAATTAAAAGAATTTGATCTCATTACGCCCTCTTATTACGCCCCGGTTGTTATGGACTTATTTACATGAAAATACACTTTGGGTGTAATGTAATCATTACGTCCTCTTATTATGCCCGGGTTATTATGGACTTGTCTACATCAAAATGCACTAGAGGGTGTAATGAATTTATTACGCCCTCTTATTACGCCTCGGTTGTAATGGACGTGGTTACATATCTCGTATTTTATGAGTTATCAAATATACCAAAATAATGTGATACCGACGCAAAATAGTTACGATTACAATAAGATTACGTTTATAAACATAGAATCATTTGATTGGGCAGAATAGAAAGAATAATTACAAGATTTTTATCTATAGTTTAAAGAAAATTTTGAAAATTTTAATTCCAACCAAAATTGCGATGCTGTGCTGGTCTATATAGACCACCACAAGTAAATAATCAAGTAAAAAAATCTGCAAAATGATTGATGATTATTATGGATGTGTTTACATATCTCGTATCCTAGGAGTTATAATTCAATTATAGTAAAGTAAAAAGTAACATTCTTAACTAAAGCGATATTACATAAACATTCCTAGGAATGTAAGTTTTACGTTCCATCGTCAAGGAATATTTGGTAAACGAATATTATAATCAAGTTCCATGATCAAGAAATATTTGATAAACGAATATTAAGATCAAATTATAAGGCGAGTTGACAAGGATGTAATGTTTATTAAGTTTGGGACAATATTCATTCAACATTGTAGAAAGTATATTAAAAAAAAAATAATGCCTGCATTACATATAATACAATAATAATGCCGAATATAAGAAAATTCGGGACAATATTCATGCAAAATTTGAGAAACTACATTATTGAATTGCGACTTGTATAGAACGATTTTATCCAGAATTTTGAAGATTCGTGTGAACGATTTATAGAGCAATGCCATAATTGAGGAGATTCATAAATGAAGATTTCAACCATATTATAAGAGAATTAAAAAAAAATCCAAAGTGAATCTTTAAAAAGTGAGAAACTACATTATTGAATTACAACTTGTATAGAACGATTTTATCCTAAATCTTGAAGATTCTTGTGAATGACTTGTATAGTAATGCTATAATTGAGATTCGTAATCAAAGATTTCAACCATATTATGAGAAAATTAAAAATAAAATCCAAAGTGAATCCTTAAAAAGTGAAATAATTACAAAAATAAAATGAAAGTTGTGAAAATTTCCATTTTTTATTAGCATATGGTTCAAGTTACTTAAACAGGTTGTACGTTACTTGCATCGTAGCAGAAAATATAAGTTTAGAATTTTTTAAAATTTGATTAACAAATACTATAATCAAGTTTCGTCGTCAAGGACTTGTAAAGTGATGCTATAATTCAGAAGATTCATTCATAATTAAAGATTTCAGCCATATTATGAGGGAATTGAAAAAAAAATCCAAAGTGAAATTACAAAAATAAAATATTACAAGTTGTGAAGTTTTTCATTTTCTATTAGCATATGGTTCCAGTTATTCAAACAGGTTGTACCTTGTATACATGCATCCGATACATGAAGTAGCAGAAAATATAAGTTTAGTTTTTTTTTAAATTTGATAAACGAATATTATAATCAAGTTCTATCACCAAGGAATATTTGATAAACGAATATTACGATCAAGTTATAAGGCAAGGATGTAATGTTTATTAAGTTCGCGACAATATTCATTCAAAATTTTAGAAGCTTTTTAAGAAGTTTAGATTTTTTTAAATTTGATGCTATTATTTTTCCAGTACAGCTTTGTAAGCTACCACTCAGTCAAAGTTAAATATGCTGGCTTAGAGTTCTGTCAATATGGACAGGTTGCGATTGGTATGCTTGTAGTCAGTGTGATGCACAAAATGCATGCAGCACATACGGCTGAAAACGGAAAACGCTGTAAATGCAAAATACGTTTGATTCTCCTCCGTCTGATTATGTATTATTCATATAGCATTTGTATTGAGTTTTTGCACTTTTTAGTAAAATATGGTAAGTTTGCAAGGTTACCTGATGAATATTGCATTACCATGCTCAGTCTCCGTAAAACATATTACGATTTACAGTGATGTAAAATAAATTAGATTTAGGTAGATTAAAAATTTGATTGAACGATGTATATTGCAAGGTCTTCGTTCTATGGTTGTACAAAAGTTTTGATTCTTTTTATGTGTATGTGTAGTATTCATGTAGCGTTTGTATTGAGTTTTTGCCCTTTTCAGTAAAATATGGTAAGTTGGCAATAATGCATTACCAAGCTCAGTCTCGGTAAAGCACGTTACGATTTACAGTGATGTTAAATATTTTAGGTTTAAGTGGATTAAAATCTTGATTGAATGATGTATACTGCAAGGTCTTCGTTTTATGGTGGTACAAAAGTTTTGATTCTATGTATATGTGTAGTATTCATGTAGCGTTTGTATTGAGTTTTTGCGCTTTTCAGGAAAATATGGTAAGTTGGCTATTTTGCATTACCAAGCTCAGTCTCGGTAAAGCACGTTAGGGTTTACAGTGATGCTTAATATTTTAGATTTAAGTGGATTTAAAATTTGATTGAACGATGTATACTGCAAGGTCTTCGTTCTATGGTGGTACAAAAGTTTTGGTTCTTCCTATGTGTGTTTTGGGTGAGTTTGTTTTGGGTCGATCTTCGCGTGGACGTGTGGCCGGCGGCACCGAGAATCAACAACGATTAATTGATAGGTATAATGAGCACCTGATACCTAATTAGGTCGACTTACATGGCACAAGTCGCGCATGTCGCGTCCGGAACCGGATAGGAACCCGAGCACGTCACTTAGCCTACTAGGTCAGCACACCCATCAGAATGAGAGGGGGGTCATAGGAGGTCCGGAAAACAACATACAACACTGCGTCAAAAACATCTAACAATGAATCGATATCATCAAGCGACTTATAACCTATGTTTAATGTCTTTCAGACACTTAAAATACACCGAGTACACAAAAAGTTCACGAATAAAATGAAGTGGATTGTCATTTTTCATTAATGGAAAAAGGCTGCGGGCTCCCGCCGGCTCGGCACCGACCGTGATTTTATTTACTCACATTTTTTTGTGTATTTTCTAGTTTTCATTTCATTTACCTCTAAATCTTTATAATTTAATATATTCACTAATCATACATACAATAACATGTACAAATATTTTTTTATTCATTATAAGTATAATAATAATATAGATAGATTCATAGTAATAGACTTTTTTTTAAAAAGATCACAACACAGAGTAATGGGCGCACAGGCGGGCGCGTCAAGCGTCCCGACGCCCGAGTTAAAAAAATTGGAGAGACACGAATCGGCGCGACTTCAAAACTCCACCGCATCAACCATATAACACTTACTAAGTACTGTACAACCTCCGAGTTAAAAATTTGGCTATGTACAAAGTGCATCTTATTTTTTTTTTGTTCATATAAATTTACACACGGAACAGAAATTGTCTTCGATTTGAGCAAACCCGCGAATTATTTTACAGCAGGGTGAAGTTTCGAAATCAACCCCCATCAAACTCCCACATAATATATTTTTATATAATACGTATAGTTCTCTTCATATAATTATGGCAATTATGATATTTCTTCTGTTATTTCTTTTTTTGAGTTATGTTCTATATTGCTCATCGTTTCCATTCACCGTTAAGCGTAGGACAGCAAGGATTCGTCGCATGAAAATAAATGGCCTCAGTGTTTTTCTTTTCGAGTAAAATACAGTCCTCGAGTGTCCTGCGCTTAGGGGTCACCCCGGGCCCATCCGGGATGCTGAGCATTTATTTATTAAATTACAAATACCGGATCACTAGCGGTACAGCTGCGTATACATCACTAGGAATACATTAGTGATGCATTAGTGTCTCACTCGACAATCGAAAGGCACTAACGTTACTAGCGTAACGCAACACAACCCCTATTTTTATTCTCTTTAAATATATTAAATATAAATCTCTGTAATATGTGGATTGTTATTTTGTACAACTAAAACTACCTACTACAAAAATTTCCCTACACTTTTTCCTAATATTTTCTCTTATGTAAATTTATATTACACATTTTCCTACTATGTTTTACTTTTTTGTATATATTCCCCATGTTGCTTTATTTTTTTGATTTAGCGAATTTGATTCTGCTTGTATGTGTATGTGTACATTTGTAAAAAAATCGATAATAAATGCATTCTTCTCTTTTAATTTAACAAATTTTTGTTCGTTTTTGTTTTGATTGCAGCAGCGTTCGATTTGTAGTATTTTTTTTGATTGCCTGTTACCTGACGTCCGTTGATTCGCTTACGTGGCAACTAAAGTGTACCCTTAAGAATTAACTAACTATGAACTCTTTCCGTCGCTAAGTGTTGAAGGGGCTTGGCACGGAGTCGAAGGTTGTGGAAGTGACCGGCTCCTTCTCCCTCCTCCTGATGGGCTCGGCGTCGGGCGGCCGGTGGGATTTCATGTGGGCGCTGCGGCTCTTGATCTTCGTGAACACCCTGTGGAAAGAGGAAGCAAAGTCAGACAAGAGACGCATGCTGTAGTACATTGAGTATAGTTGTTTGTTCGTGTCCTATTTTGGTGGTGCTATGGTAGTGATTCACATCGTCACGATAATAATGAATGAAAAAAAAAACGTATTTCACATTACATATTTAAAAATAAAATATACTGCTTTGTTGGCATTTTTGTTTTAGTAAATATACTCTTGTATAGAGTCAGAATTTATTGGTATTCGTGTGAGGCAATATTGAGTTTAAATTTTATCGTCTTTGTGTATACAAGTCACTTGTAAATAATAGCCTATTTTAGTTACTTATGAATAATATTGATGTAAAACGAGAGATATATGCAACTATCTCATGTAAACAATTTAGATTCACTAATGTGTAAACATAAACTGCAAAGTTATTTGAAATTGGGATCTGGGAATTATTTCCTCAAGCAATCGGAGACCGGTTTCGTTCGTATTAGAACTCATCAACTGTAGACATTTCTACAGTTAAGCATGTCTGGGGCCCACATTTCAAATAGTATGTTGTGTCAATGTAATTTCGTTCTATTTTATATAGTATTTGCGTCTTTTTAAACATTATTTGTGCATCCATTGCTGTCCATTTTATTAGTATTTATTTTATAAAATTTTAGACTTGCTATTGCATTTTGTACTGAACTGTCTGACCTGTGTGAACAAATTTTTGTGTAAACACCAATAAAGATTTATTATTATTATTATTATCAGTCCGATATAGCCCGATTCGTAATTCCCATATGTACATTTCCACTTATGAATAATAGCCTGTTTTAGTAACTTATGAATAATTGCTTATTTCAGTCACTCAATTCAACTGAACAATGTTCATTTACATTGCTTCTGTAAAATAATTTGAGGCATTGATACAACAATACTTATATCAGGTGATTCAAAAAAACGTGCATCATACTTGCCACGAAAAAAACAGGATACATATAAAATGTATGTCTTAGCTTACACTTAAAGAAAAATAACAAATTATCCAATTTCACAGCGACATTTATTTCGCTAAATGTACATTTCAACAACTACGTGGTCATCTTCAGTAGACATTTCTACTCTTTGTAGTACACTTCGTAGTAGACTTTCTAGTACACATGCCTACTGAAGATGAACGCGTAGTGGTTGAAATATACATTTAGCGAAATAAATGTCGTTGTCAAAAAGGATAATTTGTTTTTTTTAAGTGTTAATATTTCACAAGCTCCAACCGATTATTTTAGCTTACAGTTGCCAAAGCTGACAGATTTGTCAGATATTTTATTGATTTAAATCTTATGGCTTTTACCAACCACCAAAAACGCTGCATGTTGGCAATGTATTTTAGAAACGGTGTAAATATTGATGGGTAATGGCTTTATTCAACACGTAATGTATTTGAAGATTTTTGATTTGACTTGATTTTTGATTTTGATTTGAAGATTTGATGACTTGCAAGAAACTTTTCCAGAAGTGATAGATTACTTTGACAAATTCAACAGAAAAGTAATTCAGACATACGAAATTTTTTTCATGGAATGATTTGATGAAAGATGTTTTGAATCACATGTTACAATACCCACATACAGGGAATTTAAAAGATATGTTCGAATATTTTACCCAATTATAGTAAGTACTAATTGAAAAAACCAAGCAAATTTTAGTCAACATGGGTCCACAACTAAACCATTTCCGAGATATAGTCGATCAAAATGGTGCTTGTAAACACCATTATAAATAAAATTTGATGTAGAATCTGATTGTGTAAAATATATACTGTGTTTCATTTAAAAATCAATGTTAATTAACTTTCCGGAAAATTCCGCCATAACTGATAATTTTTGTTTGAAATTTCGAAAAATAATATTGATGATGTACACCGTACAGTGTAATTCACTTAACACATGGATCTTTTTTGTTTTCGACTTATAGAACAAATCGTCTTACTGGAAAAGTTTTGCTTTCTTTAGAATCATCATCATCATCATTTAAAAAAAAATGCTTTGATACATTGCTATCATTATGACATAAGCGTATAAGTATAAAAATGATTACCCTATGTTGCACAATAAAATAACTCTCTGTATATATAGAATAGAGTCGTCTATTATTTATGTTTATTTCATGTTTTTTTAATTTCATCCCTCAGTGGCTTGCTGTTGAGCTTGTCCACTGTTTTGTCGGACACCCTCTATAGATATTTTCTGCATAATTTTTAATTTCATCCCTCAGTGGCTTGCTGTTGAGCTTTTCCACTATTTTGTTGGATACCCTCTATAGATATCTTCTATTACTACTATAGCTTAATGTAACCTAACCTAAACTAACCTAACCTAACCCAACCTAGACAAATAAAACTGCAATACCATCAATAACTTCGACGTTCTGTATCGCCTAGTATGTTATGAAATTAAATTATAATATGTTTCTATTATACTGCACGACCCTAAAACTGGCTGAAAGGCTACAAATGAAATTAATGAATTTTTGACCTGACCTACTTTTACCTGTAACTATACATGATATTGATATATCTACACCTAGAATACTAGAACTATAATAATACATATAAAAATAATATTAAAAAAAACAAATTGCATAAATGTATACTAATTACGGAAAAATTGTTTGTAAAAATTACACCGATACTTCTAGAACCATATTAAATGTTACGTTTCATTCAACTGCAGAAAATACATGCAAATCGTAGAAAACTTATTGAATAAATCAAATTTTGCAAGATAAATTTTGTTAAACTTTGAAGTCTTCAGAAAAAATGAGAAAAGCCCAATTTTGTGAAGATTTCGTTAACTAATCTTCTAATACATTGAAAATACATGAGAAAGGTTTAATTAAAAAAACCATAAAAATGCAAAAAATGTACGCAAATTGTAGAAAATTTAACAAAAATGTCAGAACTTTTCTAAAAATCCTTGAATTAATGAAAACATCAAATTTTGCAAGTAGAAAATCTATAACAATTTTAGTAAATCTAATAAAAATATCATCCGAACTTTCAACTAAAAACCTTTGAATTATTGAATATATAAAATTTTGCCTGTTGGAAATCTATGACAATTTTATAAATCTTCAGAAAAACACTTCAGAAAGGTGTAATAAAGTATATTCAGAAATATATTTTTAAATATTCTGAGATACACGTATGTGAGTTATTCTGAAAAGAAAAACACAATGAAACTGAAGAAAGCATCATATAAACCTCGAAACGTTTTAGATTTAGCAAAATTAGATGAATCGTTATTTTTACAATGTTTTCATTATAACTGTGCTGTAAATATAAATAGTCCTGGAAGTTTAGATTTTAATATCTAAATATTAATAATAATATAATAATATTTAGGATTTACTTTCTATTGTAGTAGAAATTTTGTATGCTAAGCTTGTATGTTTGACTCTGTAATGTTCATTCTGAATTTTAATACTATAAACGATATTATTATTATCATTATAATTATTAATAAAAGGTCTTACAAATATTGAAACATCTATATACATATTTTATTTTGTTCATATCAAGAAATATTTTATTTTAAGAAAATCTAAATTCTTTGTCTGGATCAACAAAAAAAGCAACTAAAAACACTTCCATTTTTGAAAATCTGAAAGTTGCACAATTTTCAAAAAAATTCTGTCATTAATTTTCAAATAAATTCCGACAGCTAAATTTAAAACAAACGGGAATTGTCGAAAAAATTACAAGTCTTTATACTTTTGTCATAGCCAAAAATGATTTTTTTAAAATAGGTTAGAAATATTTAATGATACGGCAATTTATTAAAAAAATAGGTTAACTTGAACAAGTTTATATTTAAAAATACCTCCTGAAAGGATCGTATTATTCTGCATTGGGAAGAAACAGTGGGACCTACAGAAAACAATAATAATTATATTCATAATTTAATTAATACTTCAAATTCTGCCAATACTCTAATAATTGTCGTATCATTAATTTCCACGTAGAAGGCTAGTCTACCTTTAACTATTTGGATTAAATGAGACATTGTAAAATATGGTATAATTTGGTAGAAAATTTTATGATAGGTATTGTCAAGTAGACAATTGACAAATATTTAAAACAAAGTTTACGTTAAGAAAACTTTAATTTCCTATATTTTGTTTAATTGAGCTGTATTTCTAAAATATGTGACGATAATGTAATAAAAATTAACAAAAAATATCACAGAAAATGTATGCAAATCGAAGATTTTTTTTTTAAATATCAGAACTTTGAACTAAAAACCATTCATGCTAATACTAGACCTCTCAAAAATATTTCTAAATGTTCTGATATACAGAGAGTTTTTTTTATCGTGCAACATAGGATTAATCATTTCAATAGTTACAACCTTCTGTCACAATGACAGCAATGTATTAAAGCATCTTGTATTAAAATGCAACATAGAAGTAATTCTCTGTGAGGCAAATATTACAGATTATATACAGTTAATATATAAGTAATACACTGAGTTTTCATCTGATGAAAAAACTGTGTGGTGAAACAATTGTGTTAGTACAACATTAAATATTTTGTGAAACTCACACCAATTGTGTTTTATTTATATATTAAAATGGAGTTTCATCATGTATCGGCCTCATCAATCCGATATTTGAATAAAATTAATTTAAATACCGTTTACTAAATAAACAATGTATACAACTGACGAGAGGTGAGGTATTGAGGTGAGGTGAGGTGAGGTGAGGTGAGGTGAGGTGAGGTGAGGTGAGGCTGAGGTATTTAAATGGATAATGCTGCTGACCTCAGCTTAACATTGTTCACTTCGTAAACTAAACATTTGCCTCACAAAGAATTTATTTTACTTCTATGTCGCATTTTCAAAACGACGCTTTGATATATTGCTGTAATTGTGACAGAAGTGCACAACTATAAAAATTATTAACCTTCTCTTGCACCATAAAAAAACTGTCTGTATACGTATGCCAGTAAATTTTAAAAAAACTTCATGAAAATCCAATGAAACTGAAGAAATCATAAACCGGAACATATGTATTTACCTTATCAAAATATTTATACAAATGTATAAGTTACACCAAATTTCGAAAATAATGCAGAAATTTCTCAAAGTTTTGTAGAAATTTAAAGACAAATTCTTGAATTAAATGTCCATAATTGTAATCAAAATATAAGAGTGTTAGAAGGTTGCAAATATTACAGTACATTTCAAAAACTTAATGAGGGCATTCTGAACCGAGGAAAAAATATTTTTTTATTAAAGTCACGGAAAACTTACTTGAGTCCTTAATGAAAAATACTCTAAAAATTTCTAGGGCTATACATTTCGAAATATTACTAGTGAAAGGTGTAATATTACAGCAAGTTTAGAACAAGTTAAATGCCATTGATGTGGTAAGTTGTTTATTTAATTTGTTTTAAATATTTTTTTATATATATTTTTATTTCTAATAGCGTATTTAAATATTTTAAAAGGAAAATTGTTGAAAAATCAACGTGATAACAATATGCTCTACAATTAAAAAGTCGTCTTGTTCTAAGTTGATGATTTTGGTTTTTACTTTTATTTTTGTGGTATTTTTACGATTTAAAAAAAATAGTGCTATTTAAGGAATCCGTTGCCATACCTGAGTCACGTGCTCTTGAGCATGCCCACTATTTTGGTACTCATGTGCAATAAAATATTTAGGCGTATCGAGAAACGTTAATAGTAATGTGATATTTATGCAACAACATCACATTCAAATATCAAATGTAATTATGGCATATTAGCATTTCATATTTGAATGTATCATATAACTTACACATTACTGTTAACGATACGGTACTGTTGTTAATACGCAATACACCTCATTATTTCTGAAACTAAATGAAGGTATTCTAAACCGATGAAAAAAGAAAATTTTATTGAAATTGCATGAAACTGCACGAAACATAATTATCATAATATACAAATAAACTTTCAGGTTTTCAATAAAATATAATAAGTTCGACGTAGTTACACACTATTTCATCAAGGTTTCAGAAATTTATAACATGTTTTATGGATATTCAATAAATCCAAATATGCAATAAAATTATCAAGATAGTTAAAACGTCCACAATGTTAATTAAAAGTACTAAAGTATCAGAATGTAAGTTACATCAATTAATGTTAGAAGTTACGAAACTGACAGAAAATTTAGTTGCTTAATGGCCAACGTCCCATAATGCTATGCATAACTATTGGACCAATAACATTGATACGTCATGAAGTTTTACGTGACATAAGACAGATAAGTTCATATATTTCAATATTCAACTTGACCATATTTTGGTAATTTTTTGTATCATTCAGGTAATAGGCGATAGACAGAGATGACACAATTCCGCTAGGGCGACAAAGAAATAAAGGACTATTATAAAAATAAACTTTAATTTTTGACTATTTTGACATTCGAAGCAACATATTTTAATATCCTTCGATATAACTAAATCTACTGCAATTTTCGGCGATTATTTTTTGTTGCAGGAGGTTTGCAGGTTTCTAAACAAGTTGATTAAAAATTAAAAGTAACACGTTTAGATGACCAACATTTAAAATTAATCAGAAAATACGAGAAGCATTATTATGTGAGGAAAACTCACATGTGAGCAAATTATGTGAGTATGTGAGCATTTCGTATAGCGATACGATCGCTCGTATAGCATTTATAACATAATAGAGTTTATGCTTCTCTATGTATATTTCAGTATGAACCACCTATTATAGACTTATTTATTAATTATTATTTATTTATTATTTATTTATTCCTTCTATTTATTTTCCTATTTTCTAGCTATTTTCCTTCTAAGAAATTGTGTATTCTTAGCGCATTTTAAAGCGTAAGTTTTGAATATATCCTCGGGATCGGGATTCGAACCCGCGCTCACCATATGAGTAATATAGTTTCTGTTCAAAACTTTGAACTTTTTGTCGATAAATAATGTTATTATATTAATTAATATATGTTTTAATACTTATAATTATTATTGTTGAGTAAAAATAAATTATAGCTAGCCAACAGTTGCAGTATTTGTTTGAATTATATGTATGGTATTTACACGTATAATATATTGGATGGATGCCTGTGATTATTGTTTGTATATAATGATCGAGTGTTCTGTTAAGTAGTTAAGAACTCAGGCGAGAGAAAGGAGAAAACTGTGAAACCAGCATGCTGGACCATAACATAGATACTTAAATACAAAAGTTCCATAGCAGAAAAAGTACACTGAAAGGAACAGAACAAAATGTATAACCAAAATCATAAGGCACCACCCGTGCGTGACACGCCCGGGGGTGTGAAACCAAAAAAATTGTACCTCAGTCCGCTCACTGGATGTTGTAGCAACGTAACGACAGGTTAGCACGTAAGCAGACTCGCTAAACACCGATTTTAATTTACCTTATTCTATTCTATTGGTGAATGGAGTACACTTACTTCCCGCAGATCTTACAGGGGTAGTCTTCGGTCGAGTCGGTATGGCAGAGGGATGAGACCAGCGAGGTCGGTCTGCGCTCCAGGATCTGGGCGGGCGTCGGGGAGTTCCTGGCGCTGCCCCCGTGGATCCTGATGTGGCCGTTCAGGGCGGCCCTGGAATTAAAACTCTGGAAAAGGGGAGCAGCTATTAAAAGTTTAATCGCAAAGGTGATTCGATGGCCTTACAGCCGAGCAGTCCGGAAACTCGCAGATGAAGTTCCTGTGCTCCTGGATTGGCATCGGGGACCCCGTATCAGCGATCTACAAAATCAAATATTTATAACATATACAGATATTGGAGCTGTGAGTTGAAATTTGACACATTATTTGAAACTTTACAATAATAAATCGAAATTAATAAGTAATTCACAGAAACTATACCAATTAACTTGAATAGTCGGTTTAGTCCATACAAATTATTTACATTTTATGATACGAATTGAAATTTTAAGAGTGATTATTAAAATTTCGATAATTTAATAAAAATATATTATAGTATTTGTATATATTTTTTGTATTTGTGTATTTGTACAGTTTAGTTAAAATTTGCCACAAAATTCAGTGGTTGTACACATCAATTATAAGAGTTTTACAGTAGGAATCATTGAAATGTTGACAGCAATTATTGACAAAGGGAGAGAAACCACGTTTATAGAACTATCGACCCTTCATGGGGCTTTCCCCGTTTTCCGACATTTTCATACAATAAATGAAATAGTGATAGAAATCATTATTAATTGGAAATGTAGAAAATTATGAAAAATGAAAAATATGAATAACCATTATAATATTGATAGCTTGATTCACTAACAATCAAAAATCTGTGTCTTGTATGCTCGATCTCAGAAAAAAAATGAAAATTTTACAGTAATTATTTCAATTTTGATAGAAATTAATAGAAAGTTGCAAAATATGCTTTATAAATTTTAGGCATTTTAGTACTTATACAATGAAATCTTAAATTGTACCTACAAATTCTACAAGTCATAATTTATTATAATGTATCAAGTAACAAGTAACTCAAGTAAGTACTAATCGCCGATTAGTTTTGGAGAAATAATTAAAAAATGTACAGTTATCAGTGAAATTTTTGATGTGATCATAGTAAATTTAACAGTATCAGGATGTTTTGACTACTGATTGAAACTTCAATACACTTACTCATAAATGTTGACTACCAACATTGAAACTGTAAAATAATTACTGAAACTGTGACAGAAATAATAGAAAATTACAATTATTGAAACTATAATACAATCACTCAAAAGTTTTTTACTACAATCACTCAAATTATGTAATAATTCAGTAGTGACTAAACCACTTAAAAACTGCATGGGTTCGGATTAAAAACAAAAATTTAATTTTTGCCGAACGATTTGTTCGAAGACGATTTTATAAGAAATTGGAGTATACATTTTTTTTTTCCTAATTTCAATTCTGTAATGGGCCTTTAGAACTAAATAAATAGACAGAAAGACAAACATTCTCTCGGCTCAGAGTAAATACAAAAACGTTATTTTCGCTTTTAACGATTTTCTCAGATCACATAACAATTTTGCATTTTCCTAATTTCAAATCATGGATATGGGCATCTTAGGAACTGCTTTGCAAAGAAAGGCAAGAGCTGTCTCGCCTCGTACTTAAAATCAAAACGAAATTTCTGTTTTTGGGGATTTTATCAGAACAATTTTGAAGGTTTTTTAACTTTCGTATCGTAAAGCGGACATTTTTATTAGATTAGATAGAGATAGAGATTAGATAGAGATAGTTTAGATAGAGAGATAAATTAAAAAAAACTGTTACAGCTCGGACTCTAAATCAAAGTTTTGCTATTCATGATTATATCAGAACATTGTTTTTTTTATACTTTTGCATTTTTTTTCTTAATTTCAAATATTGATTGGGCATTTGTATCTGCTTAAACAGGCAGACATATAGATAGATAATAATAATAATCCGCACTACTCCTCCACCTATGGCGTAATTGGTTACTGTAATAATTTTTGACAGAGAATTCTGACCCAATTACATTTTATTTTACCATAGGCCCCTGAACTATTACTAGTTATGCGGACGTTGAGAGGAGAGGGGCATTATTATTATTGCCCATCTGCGCCTGCATGCGCAGATAAAAACTATCACTCCTCGGACTCAAAATCAAAACAATATTTTCATTTTTGGCCATTTTATCAGAACCCAGAACAATTTTGATTTTTTTTTAAATTTCGTATCTGAAAGCCGACATTTTCGGAACTGTGTAGACTGAGAACACTTAAGACTAAGACACTTAAAAACTGTATGGGCTCGGACTCAAAACAAAACGTAATTTTTGTTATTGACGATTTAATCAGAAAATATATTTTTTTAACAAGTATGCATATTTGTTTTTTTAATTTCAATTCTTGGATTAGCTTTTAGAATTGATAAAATAGACAGATAGACAGACGTACACACATTCTCTCGGCCCAGACTAAAAATAAAACGTTATCTTCGTTTTTGACGATTTTCTCAGATCACAGAACGTTTTAACAATTTTGCATTTTCCTAATTTCAAATCTTAGATACGGGCATCTTAGGAACTGCTTAGATAAGAGACAAACAAGAGTTGTCCTGCCTCGAACTCAACATCAAACGGAATTTCGAAATTTTAGTGATTTTATCAGAACAATTGTACAGTTTTTTTTAAATCACTTATCGTAAAGGCTGACATTTTCTAAACTGCATAGACAGACAGGTATACAAAAACTGTTACCGCTCGGACTCCAAATCAAAGTTTTGTTATTCACGATTATTAGAACTTATCAGAACATTTTTTTTTACAATTTTGTTTTTTTTTCTTAATTTTAAATCTTGAATGAATCTTTATATCTGCTTACAGATATACAAACATATAGACAAATCACTGTCTCGGTCAGGACTCAAAATTAAAACGATATATTTAATTTTGGTCATTTTATCTGAACCCCGAATATTTTTAAATTTTTGCACTTTGGCAAAAAATAATTAAATTTTAAAAATATTATTAATTAATTAATTTTTAAAATTTAAAAAAATAATTAAATTTTGTATCCTGAAGGCGGAGAATTTTGGAAGTACTTAGATAGACAGGCAGGCATATAAAAACTATCAACTCTTTATTCTTAATTTATTTTTTATTTATTTAACTTCAAAATCAAAACTTTGATCATTGAAAAATCATTTTTTTAAACAATTTTGCATTTTTTCTTCATTTGTTGATAATATAAGATAATATTAATGTTGGATGTATCTAGATCTGCTCAAATAGATAGACATACAGACAGACAGATGAAACTGTCTCTCTTCGAACTCAAAATCAAAGCTGAAATTTTTGATTTGGAATTCAAAATTTATATTTTTTAAGGGGGAAATGGTCTGGTGATGTAACTGTTTAGAGAGAGTAAAGAGAGACCATACCATTCAGCGGTACTCGAACTTGCTACCTCTGGATTCGTAATACTTGTTCAATGCATTGCAAAGTTTAAATATTTCTTAAATGAGAAATCTGTGTGTGGGTTCGTTATCTGACGCAGCATAGGGTCTCCAGAGCCAAATTACTTAATGTTCTACCACATCTTTCCGGTTTCGAATTTTTAGAAACTGTTTTCGGAACATAAAAGCAAGATAGATAATTACTACATTAGCAGAAAACTGTGATGATAGATTACGAAATTGCGAATTTCTGAATGCATCAATTCAAATATTGCAATATGAAATAATGCTACATGAAATAGTGTGATATCCAGTGCCTTGTTATACACAATGGCTAGCCACATCTTTCCAGTTAAAAAAATATGAAAACTGCATTTGGACCATGAAAGCGCGATAATTAATTACTATTATAACAACAAATTGTGGTGACACATGACGTAATTACGGATTTATTAATACATCAGTTAAAATGTTGCTATACGTTATAATGCAATATGAAATAGTGGGATCTCCAGCTCTATGTTATATATAATATACTTCCCATATTTTTCCGCCTGAACATTTTTGAAATTTGTTTTTTAAATTTGAAAGGGAGGTAATTCAGTACTAAGGGTGACACAAAAATGTGATTGCACAGCGTGTAATTATTGATTTATTAATGTGTTAATTCAAATATTGCTACATGAAATACTGCAAGCTCAAAAAACTCAATATCTTGGAAAATAAATGACATACAGAGACTTTTTTTTTATTGTTCAACATAGGGTTAATTATTTTGAAACTTATACTTACGCTTCTGTCACAATGACACCAATGTATCAAAACGATTTTTTTTAAATGGAACATACAAGTAAAATTAAATCTCTGTGAGGCAAATATTACAGTTTACGAAGTGAGCAATGTTAAGCTGAGGTTTGCAGCTTTATTGATTTAAATAACTGAGCTCTTTCTTCAGTTTTATACATTGTTCACTTTGTAAACTGTAATAGTTGCTTCACAGAATTACTTGTATGTTGAATTTGAAAAAAAGACTCTTTGATTGAAAAGACATTGTGATAGAAGTGTATAACTATTGAACGTATTAAACCTATGTTGCACGATAAGATAAACTCTGTAAACTATATATTTTTCTACAAAATAATTTTAAAATCAACTTAATAATCTTTAAAAAAATGCATATATTAAATTTGTGCGATTTGTGTGAGGCTTTTATTGCCACAAATAAACCACTGTACAAATTAAAAAATCCCAAATTATTGGCTTTTTTAGAAAAACATTGCAACAGAAAACTGACAAGTAAATTTACAATCAGGAAGTGTTTCGTGATAACATGTTACGATAAAGTAACACTAACCTTATTTTTATTATTTCCCTGTTAATAAATCAATTTCTCTATGTATTTATATATAATTTTAGACTTTCGATGCTATCTGAAAGGGCATAGGCAACAGTCATATTTGGGTGTTAGTAGATGAAACCACTAAAGGAGCGCTTTATGGCCAATATAATAGTCGGAAAATTGTCTTAGGAAGATTCAGGGGTGCCATACTTACTTGCGTCAAAACCATTAGAGAAAACCAATAGTGGAACAGTGGCAAGATTTGTGAATGACTCGTTAGGTAAAATTATCACACTAATTTGAATTTATATGTATAAAAAATAATAATGCTCTTGCAGCAACACTGCAGCCAAATGGTGTGGAAAATGACAAGGTAAAATTGTTTGTAACAGATGGTGCCTCATACATGCTAAAGTGTGGCATATACTTCAAAATATTTTACAAAAATATCATACTTGTTTTGCACATGCTTTAAATTTGGTGTGTGAATCTGAAACCAATATGACAATGTAAATGGAATCATTTCCTACACAAAGAAAGTGTTTTTAAAAGCTCCACTTTGTATAGAGTTCTATCGGGAGCATTTGCCTGGAGTGCCACTTCCACCTGAATCAGTTCTAACCCCTTTGGGGAACATGGCTTGAAGCCGATATATTTTATGCAGATAATTTTGACGACATAAAATACCTGAATGCAAACGTTAGTAGACTGTAGTAATTCTGCATGTTTTTTTTAAATTTCAGATTACAATGAACTTAGATAAAAACAGTGCAAAATCAATTGAAAATGCCCAGAAATATTTCAGTACCACAAATATAAAAAACAATCTAATATATATTAAAGCGCATTTTAAAATCTTAATTGAGAAGATTAGGAAACTGAACACATTCGGTTTACTTTTAACAGAAACATTAACAATCATTAACGAAGCAGAAACCTCTCTAAAAACAACTCCAGGAGCAGTCGGAAAGTTGGCCCTCGAGAAACTTGCCAATGTAATGTCAAAAAATCCAGGAGCTTAAGAGGTGCAGCTCTTTGTCAGTTCGAAGTTTTTCGACGGACAATTTGGAAAAACGCCTCGTTTGCTACGCAAATGCCAAATTTGTCACATTTACATAATGTATTATTAAATAAATATTGAATTAGAAGATTATTTTTAATTGCCTGATTTGCCTATTTAATATATTTAAAGGCCTAAAAGTATTGCCTTTTTTGACCATATTTAGGTCCCAAATTCCGAGCTCTGCTAATAATGTTCTTTTTTTCTCATTTTTATCTGATTTATATGACTTAAATATTATTTATTATTCAGCTGTCTTTTTATTCTTTCTTTCTGCGTCTTTCCATTCTTATTTATCTGAGACCTCCCTAAAGCGGATGCCTTCCTACAACGGAGAGTTTCTTCAGTACCGTCCCTGTCCGTTATGCAGAGGTTTTACTCTACTAAAGTATTAACCATGTTGAGTAATATTACAAGAAAATTACTTTTTCAACCAAGATGTTTGGGAGAAGAGTATTGGCAGTAAATTGTTCTCTAACATATAATTGGCAAATTTGATAAAGTTCACGGAAGTTTTAAAACACTGGATGCAGGAAAATGGAAATACTTGTTTTCTCTTGTCAAGTTTTCTATTGTCTCTTGTCAAATTCACATAAGTCTCTTGTGTGCCAAATGTACTTGATTATTTAGAGCAGATAGAAGATTTTGGCAGATTTGGGATAATTTTTATGTAGCAAGCAGTTGGAAAGGAAATTTTGAACATGAAAGAGTAAATTCCAGGATCATCAGAGAACTTTTGATTCCTTTGAAATTCTATACTAAAACACAAATTTGATATACGTACCCCCAATAGTTTTGCGTCTGGGTACGGCTTCTCCTCTTCAAAGTCGCCGTTTCTGATAGCTCCCAACCTCTTCTCCCTCATCTGCTTCACCTTCCTGTACTCGTCCGTGCACACTTTTTTCCACATGTAGTAAAACTGTACGCACTGTTTCACAGTCTTCGTACCAATCTGCAATGACAACCACGTTACACCACCCATCCCGTCACACCACATCTGAGGCGAATTACCTCTTGAGCAATCATGAAAAAGTCTTTGTCGTGCTTGTTAAGCGCCTGATGGAAGAGCTCCGTCTCGGCGGACGTCCACTTGTCGCTCTCCGAGTACTGGTAGCATAACAGGGGGTGCTCCGATGGGAGGGAGGGTGTCGGCTGCATCAGCTTAAGCATTGCGTCCTGCGGGAGTCATGTAAGGTTAGGTTTGAGTCTGCGGGGGTGGTCGAGGTGACTTACGTGTATGCTGCCCCCGCACATGTGCAGGAGGTGCATGGCGTATTCTTGGTTCCTCCCTCCACCAGGGACGGCTGCGCAGCACGCGAAATCCAAGTACATGTCAACTGCACACATTCAATACTAATACATAGCTGTTGAATTAGCCGTAGACGACTAAAACAACAAGCCGTTGCTTCTCTGAACACAACCAATTCATTAATTTTGTTGAGAGACATGAGGCCAAATAACAATTTTTAAGAAACACAAGTCACATAGGTTAAAACAAGTTTAGATCATGATTATACAGTACAATTAAACCTAAACTGGGCAGAGATATCACAACTTATTAGTACCTACACTAATGCTACGATGCACATTGGGATATGATAAGTGTTTAAGATAATAAATAGTGCATCATCATTTGGTGTAACAACGGGACAAAGGTCTTGTACCGCATACTGTCTAATTAATCCTTAACCGGCAATAGTATATTATTTCACGTGGAGGAGAAGTGAGACTTTTCATGGCGTGCCTGAGTTTGCCCGCCGAATGAAGTGAGGCGCGTAATAGAAGGCAAAAGTCACTTCGCCTCCAAGTGAAATATACTATTTTTTCTTTAAACGTACTGCAAAATACGAAAACTCGTAATTTTTATATATAATTTTTATAAATAAATTTAATATCAAAGAATGCATCGTACTGTTTTTGTTTCCTTGACAGACACTATTTCAGCATTTGACAGTGACAGTGATAATTTTGAGTTAAATAATGATATCATTTTCTGACGTTTAATGAAAAAAAAAAAAAAACAGTGATGTTCCCATCAATTTATTCGAGAGTTTACTACCTGTAATACATTGCGTGCCTGACATTTTCTAATTTCTATTGTCATAATTGAGTCGATCCATTTCAAATCACCCAATATAAATAAAATTTGTTGCTTAACATTTTTATTGCCCTGTATTTTTTTCAAGTGTACTTGCAAAGTTGAAAGCCAGATGAAAATTTCATTAAATCTTAAACAAAGTGTCTCTCGCATACTAAATCTCTCAGATATTTATGGAAATTTCATGAAATCTTTAAAAACTTTAAGCTAAACTACTGAATCTTTAAGATAGTAATGAGAAATTCATGAAATCTTTAAAATTTTATCTCTCACTAAGACATTAATGGAAATTTCGTGAAATCCTCAAAACTTTGTCTTGACACTTATCAAATCTCTCAAATATTAATGAAAATTTCATTAAATCTTTGAAATTTCATTAAATCTTCAAAATTTTAGCTCTTGCCTACTAAATCTCTCAGATATTATTAGAAAATTGATGAATTCTTTAAAAGCTTGTCTCTCAACTACTAAATCTTTAAGATAATAATAAAAAAATCTTGAAATCTTCGAAATTTCATGAAGTCTTCAAAATATTGTGTCTCGCCTACTAAATCTCTCAGTAATTAACGGAAATTTGATGAAATCTTCAAAAGTTTGCTTCTCAACTACTAAGTCTTTAAGATTTTAATGGAAATTTTATTATATCTTTAAAATGTTATCTCTCACTATTTTAAGCATTGTATTATAGTATTGTATTGTAGAAATCTTTTTAATATGTAAGTAATTTATTGATTTGACTTGCATAAGTCGTATGATGACAGGCATGAAAATATCGTCGGCTTACAAGTGCAATACATTAAGTCAATTTTTGCCTCTTTTTAGTTTAGTTCTATTTTGATGGTTTACTAAATTGTAACAAATCTCAGGCTCAGTAGGGGTATAGTAAAGGGTCCTATAGCCCAACTTTCTAATTCTTAACTCATTAAATAGCTGAGTAAGAAAAAACAGAAAGTAACAGAAGAATACAAAACTTTAAATGCAGTTTCTCACATTTTATAGTTTTTGACTTAAGTGATTTTACTTGTAAGCCGACGATATATTCTATTCTATTCTAGTAATGGAAATTTCATGATATTTTCAAAATTTTGTCTCTCACTTACTAAATCTCTAAGATATTAATGAAAGTTTCATGAAATCTTAAAAATTGTGTCTGGCAAATCCGAAATCTCTAAGATGTTAATGGAAATTTTATGAAATCTTCAAAATTTTGTCTCTCACCTATTAAATCTCTGGGATATTAATTAAAATTTAATGAAAACTTCTAAATTTCATGAAATCTTCAAAATGTTGTGTCTCGTCTACTAAATCTCTTAAATATTAAAAGAATTTGATGAAATCTTCAAAATTTTGTCTCTCAACTACTAAATCTTTAAGACAATAATGGAAATTTCATGAAATCTTTCGTACAGTACAAAGTTACGATAGATTCTGAAATGGATACGATGGATGCACAACTTGGTATTTTCAAGAGAAAATTCATTCTTTCTTTCATTGGAAAATAGTTTTCAGGAAGAAAATGTTCGATCCATTTCAAATCACCCAATATAAATAAAATTTGTTGCTTAAGATTTTTTATTGCCCTGGATTTTTTCAAGTGTATTTGGAACGTTAAAATATAGATGAAAATTTCATTAAATCTTAAACAAAGCGTCTCTCGCATACTAAATCTCTCAGATATTTATGGAAATTTCATGAAATCTTTAAAAACTTTTAGCTAAACTACTGAATTTTTAAGATAGTAATGAGAAATACCAGAAATTTTCAAAATTTTGTCTTTCACTAAGGCATTAATGGAAATTTTATGAAATCCTCCAAATTTTGTCTTGACACTTATTAAATCTCTCAACTATTAAAGAAAATTTCATTAAATCTTTGAAATTTCATTAAGTCTTCAAAATTTTGTATCTTGCCTACAAAATCTCTCAGATATTAATAGAAAATTGGCGAAATCTTCAAAAGCTAGCCTCTCAACTACTAAATCTTTAAGATAATAATGGAAATTTTATGATATCTTTAAAATGTTATCCCTCGCTACGATATTTCAAAACTTTGATGTCATTTTAAGCATTGTATTGTAGTATTGTAAGTTAGAAATCTTTCTATTATAGTATGGAAATTTCATTAAATCTTCAAAATTTTATCACTCACTTACTAAATCTCTAAGATATTAATGTAATTTTAACGAAAATTTGATGAAATCTTCAAAATTTTGCTTCTCACCTACTCAATCTCTTGGATAATAATTAAAATTTCATAATATATTCAAAATTTAGTATCGCCTACTCTCAGATAATAAAGGAAATTTGATGAAATCTTCAAAAGCTTGTCTCTCAACTACTAAATCTTTAAGATAATAATGGAAATTTCATGAAATCTTTCGTAGAGTACAAAGTTACTGTACTGTACGATGGATTCTGAAATGGATACTATGGATGGCATAACTTGGTATTTTCAAGAGAAAATTCATACCTTCTCTCATTGGAAAATAGTTTTCTGAAAGAAAATGCTTGAAATACATACATGCTTTTCATGCCCATTCTGAATTTGAGCTTCCATAATCATTGTATATCCATCAGTTTGGTGTTTGCAAGAGAAAATTCATACATTTTCTCATTGGAAAATAGTTTTCAGGATGAAAATGCTTCAAATACATTGCTTTTCCTGCCCATTCTAAATTTGAGCTTCCATAATCTTTGTATATCCATCAGTTTAGTGTTTGCAAGAGAAAATTCAAACCTTATCTCATTGGAAAATAGATTTCAGGAAGAAAATGCTTGAAATACATACATGCTTTTCATGCTTATTCTGAATTTGGGCGCTCATGATCTTTGTATATCCACCGGTTCGGTGTTTGCAAGAGAAAATTCATACCTTCTCTCATTGGAAAATAGATTTCAGGAAGAAATAGCGTGAAATACATATATGCTTTTCATGCCTATTCTGAATTTGAGCTTCCATAATCTTTGTATATCCATCAGTACGGTGTTTGCAAGAGAAAGTTCATATCTTTTCTCATAGAAAAATAGCTTTCAGGAAGAAAATGTTTGAAATACATACATGCTTTTCATGCCCATTCTGAATGTAAGCTTCCACGATCTTTGTATATCCATCAGATCGGTGTTTGCATGAGAAAATTCATACCTTCTCTCATTGGAAAATAGTTTTCAGGAAGAAAATGCTTGAAATACATACATGCTTTTCATGCTTATTCTAAATATGAGCGCCCATGATCTTTGTATATCCACCGGTTCGGTGTTTGCAAGAGAAAATTCATACCTTCTCTCATCGGAAAATAGTTTTCAGGAAGAAAATGTTTCAAATACATTGCTTTTCATGCCCATCCTAAATTTGAGCGTCCATGATATTTGTATATCCATCAGTTCGGTGTTTGCAAGAGAAAATTCATACATTTTCTCATTGAAAAATAGTTTTCAGGAAGAAAATGCTCAAATACATACATGCTTTTCATGCCCATTCTGAATTTGAGCTTCCATGGTCTTTGTATATCCATCAGTTCAGTGTTTGCAAGAGAAAATTCATACCCTCTCTCATTGGAAAATAGTTTTCAGGAAGAAAATGCTTAAAATACATGGCTTTTCATGTCTATTCTGAATTTGAGCTTCCATAATCTTTGAATATCCATCAGTTCGGTATTTGCACGAAAAAAATCACACCTTATCTCATTGGAAAATAGTTTTCAGGAAGAAAATCCTAGAAATATATACATGCTTTTCATGCCCATTCTGAATTTGAGCTTCGATGATCTTTGTATATCGATCAGTTCGGTGTTTGTAAGAGAAAATTCCCACATTTTCTCATTGGAAAATAGTTTTCAGGAAGAAAATGCTTGCAATATATACATGCTTTTCATGCCCATTCTGAATTTGAGCTTAAATGATCTTTGTATATTGCAGTTTGGGGTTTGCAAGAGAAAATTCATACATTTTTTCATTGGAAAATAGTTTTCAGGAAGAAAATGCGTAAAATACATACATGCTTTTCAAGCCCATTCTGAATTTCAGCTTCCATGATCTTTGTATATCTATCAGTTCGGTGTTTGCAAGACAAAATTCATACCTTCTCTCATTGGAAACTAATTAAAAATTTGATGAAATCTTCAAAAGCTTGTCTCCCAACTATTAAATATTTAAGATATTAATGGAAATTTCATGAAATATTTTGTACAGTACAAAGTTACTGTACTGTACGATGGATTCTGAAATGGATACGATGGACGTACAACTTGGTATTTTCAAGAGAAGTGATCAAAGTAAATATAGGTATTTAAACTGTATATTTGACTTCTTGTTTATTCTGCTTTACTAGAAGACTCAATCAATTCATTATATTCCCTTCCTAAATATAATTCGTGGTTTTCTCATTATCGATAATCGTTTTAGAAAAACAACTCATTTCAACCCTAATTCTTGGAAAATGCATTTTCCTCGTTGGGGTTGAAATTCGTAGTATTTATAAAATCATGATCAATAATGTCATCGCGTTCGATTAATAACCGCGATCCTTTTTTTAAAATTTCCAACCATAAACGCCTTATGTGTGCTGTCTAGTTGTAGCAGTCCGGACATTTGGGCCGCGCCAATAAAACATCTGCCGCGCGACTGTTGTGATCCGTAATTTCAGTCGGCCGATGGACGTGCCTCTGCATTTTAAGTAGCCACGTGAATTTCAGATTTCTAAGTTATCACAAGTAATCCGTCAGTTCAGTTAAATATCATTAATTACCGCTTTCCCAATTTTCGTATGATTACTGCATGTCCGGCTGGGTTACAGCCGTCTCATTAGTCCGTTTAATTATTTAATTTCTATATAATTGTCGTCATTTTTGTTACCTCCACCCTCCATGGGCCTAGAAACGCCGTTGAAATTTTGTCAGGGTTCATATTTCAGTAGTAGTATATATAATTTATTGAAGCATTTTTTTTTTTACAAAAATATTGTTTTATTACAAGTGTATGATGGTGACGGGGGTGCTTCAATTGGCCACCAGCCGGAGCCTTTCAGCCTTTCATATTTCATTTTACCAGTTTTAGCGTCAACATTTGATTAATTATACTACGGGAAATGGCTGATTTGATAATTAGGTTTAATTTGTACATATTTTTATACTTCGGAAGGGGGGCAGTATTGAGTGGGCGTTTCGTCGGTCTGTGAACTGATAAATAGGTGCCATAAACAGCCTCTTTTTCGGCCGCCGTTCGAGCACCATGGTCATCAGCAATTTGTGTTGCGCCAACGTCCAGCGAAATGGCTAGCAAATTGAGCAAGGTAAAGAATAGGGTCTGCTCATGTTCTTATCCTCTGTAAGTTGTAAATTGTATATATGTGTAAATTGTAACGTTTGTCATTATTATTGTTGTCTTTTTCCTTTGTTTTGTAATTGTATAATAGCTGTAATTTTTTTGTAATATGAAATGTGTCCCCCCGAACAATAGTTTATCTAGTGTATGTGCACCCTAAACAATTCACGTTACCCCGCGCCATGCCAAGCAGATAGCAACACCGCCATTTCGGCTGGGAACAATAATCACTTGTTAGATTACCCCTGGTAATTGTACTAGTTGTGAAATCTCTGCCCAAAAACTCCTAAAAATATTATCAGCTTGAAAGTGTACTACCTTCACTATCTGAGCACTGCGCTATGCCTGGGTCCCATAGCAGGTCCTCGTGCGTCCGCTCCTGGCTAATCCTGCTGTAGGCCGGAGTAAAAGGGGGTATGTGGCACTGAAACTGGGGCCCGACGTTTATGTGCGGCGTCGAGTCCGACTCGGGTATCGACTCGTTGCCCCAGCTGACCGGCTCGTCCTGGTTCTCTGCAATAATCAGCGATGATAACGCCTTGATGCGCCTATGCGTCGCCGACGTACCAATCGTCTTCTGCTTCAGGTAGAAGTAGAGGCCCGAGCCGGGCCTGTTGGGGTTGAGGATGGGCAGCGGCGTGTACGGCGCTGAGCCCTGCGGCTTGCTCCTCGTGGCACGCAGCCTAGACTGGTGCAGCACGGGCAGCTGCAGCGGCTCGGACCGCGGCCGCTTCCGCGAGACCCTAACAGGACTTGCAGGTATCCTGCAACAACCAGCAAATAAATATATGACGTTATTGCTACAAGAAATAACTTACGTTGTAGGGCTTAGAAAGACATCGTTGACCTCCTCTTGTTTGATATTGTCGATTTTAGGCCTGTGCGTCAGGAATTGCATGCTGGGTTTCCCCGGTAAGGAGCACTGCATAGTTTTGAGGATCTTTTGTACTCTTGGATTGCTTTTCGTGTCTTCATCCTTAACCATGGAGGTCTGCGTTGTCACGACAGGCGTCCCCGTTACCAAAATGTTCTTGCCTTGGAATGAGCCTCCTCCGGTTTGTATGAACTTGATCTCCCCATTGGTCTCCACGAGGATGCCCGTCAGGTTCGTGTTGTTCAAGTCCAACAGGCCGTTGCTGCTGATCACTTTGAGCGGTAATCCGTTGAATTCGAACTTTTTCCTGGTGGCGAAGTCCTTTGGACTGCTCGACAGCAGCGGGTCATCGGAGTTTGGAAGCATCTGCGACTGTAGGGTGTAGTGTGGCGATAACGGGAAGGATATCGTGTTTGGCGACGGGGTGTAGGTGTTGTGGGGGTGCGGCGATGACGTAGATGTAGCCGGAACGTTCGATAAGGGTGATTGCACCGGGGTTAGTCCAACTGATAAGGGCGACTGCGGTGGCGGGGAATTCGTAAGCGATTGGTACAACTCGTCGGCGGCTATGCTCTCACCGGGAAGCACTTCTTCTAGGGCCTCCTCTACGGCTGCAGAGCTGGACATCGTCGACGTGAAGAAGGCCGCAGATAACGGCGATGAGGCTTGTGGTGGTTCATCGAGATCCCTTCCAACCACCTGCCCGAAATCGCTTTGTTTGGGCGAAACCATGGGAAGCATGGTGTTTTGACCAAAGCACGGGCTCTGGCCTTCGTGACTAGCCGGAGGAGTTGGATACGCAAACCCCGGAGAGTCGTGCCTTATCAGAGGCGACTGCAGCGGCGATTGCGTGGCGAGTGAGGCATGAGGTGATCCAGTATACTGAGCTGGTGATTGCGTCTGGTAGCCAGGCGATGGTAAGTCTAGGCTGGCTGTGGAGTGAAACGTGCTGAATTCCGCTAGGCTCTCCGGAAGGGGAGAGTCCAGCACGGCTTGCAGCTCCTGGTTCACAGAATGACTAGATTGGTACGACGGCGATTGCACAACGGAATCCTGCAGGTTCGTGTAGTCATCCAGCGCGATGTCGTGCAGCTGCGTGTCGCCTTGGTCCTGCAGCAGCGTGTCAGCTTGGAATTGTATGGACGCCAGCTGCTGCGCGTCAACCCCTTGCAGCAGCATACTATCCTGCACCTGGGTGAAGACCTCGTCCTGCAAACTAGGCGAAAGGTAGCCATCCTCGGCGGGGTACGTCAGCGTGAACGAGTCGCCTGACTGGAACTGGATGATCTGGGACGGTTGGCCGGGGTCAGACGTGGTGCGCTTCACCGTCACCTTATCCCGCTTCATGATGAGGTCGGCCAGCGTCTCCGCCTCCTGCTGCTGCGTGCTGGGCGCCCTCGGCACCGTGAAAGCCTCCGCGTCGGAATGTCTTCGAGATTTCTCGGTTGCGTGCTGCGGAGGTGCCGGCACCACGAACGACGTGATCTTGGAGTCAAGCTCGCTGGAGGAGGCCGAGGAATGGACCGTCAGCGGGAAGAGCGGCGGCGCGGCGGTGCGCGCCGGCGGCTCCTCCGCGGGGGCGGCCGCCGTGGCCGCCGTCGCCGCAGCCGCCGCAGCCGCCGCCGCCGCCGCCGCGGCCGTCGTCGTCGCCGGCGCGTTCGTTATCCTCTTGTTGATGATCTTCTCCTCGATGAGGGCGCGCACGCTGACGCTAGCCGTCTGCAGTGGGGGGCCGCTCGTGTCCTTCTTCTCGCATTTCTTATTATCGGCATCCTGCAAGATTAGTATGGCTGATCGATTTAATGCCTGGGGCTAGAGACTGACGGCGTACCTTTTTGAAGTAGCCGCCGTGGAGGCGCATGTGCCCGTTGAGGGCCGGGATGTTCTTGAACTTCCGGTGGCACAGGTTGCATTCCACAGGTTTCGGCTCCGTTTTACTGTTTGCGGCGTTTGATGAGTTCGAACCGCTACTGGACACCTTGCTTTGAGGACTCGACGCCGATCCACCGCCTTTGTTCGACGAATTCTGCTGCTATAACAAATGAATCAAATGTGAACATTAAACAATTAACATTTACATAATGAAGTGTGAGAGAAGCCTATAAACGCCACCTCTTGTTGCAATCAATGACTACAGAACTACAACCAGGTCGAGCACGGTCTCCAGTTGTTGACGGACATAATATCTAAATGTACACATATTTAATGTTATAATTAAATTAATAAACCTTAAAACCAAATCACTCAAACATAATTTATAAAAAATCATAGCAATTTATTTTATAAAACAAATATACAAAAGGTCCGGTGAAAAGTCTTACTAGACTTAAAATTCGAACTAGAGAAATTTATTATACTATGGCCAGTATAGCAATAGTATAGCATACTATATACTAATAGTTCTAGTAGTACTATTAGTACTAGTAGTACTATTAGTTTGATGAGCCATGCCCTCAAAGTGTTTTTACGTATAATGTATGTGTTTCGGCGCTATTGCACAGCGTCGAACCCCAAATCGGTTAAAGTGTATTCGCAGTATTCGGCTTTATTGCAGCCGATACATTTGTAGTATTAAGATTCAAAAGACGATTTATTGGGGTGGCTATTATTTAGCCATTATGTTCACCGAGAAGTGCTTGAGTAAATTACGGTGCGCATGAAGATCAATAGGCACCTTAAGCCGTTTATTGAGCAAGGATTGCCACTTCGGCAAATACAATTAGCGACCGGGAAATCCCAAATATATTTATTGGATGGCATTAGGAATCCTCAGAAATTCCAGATAGAGGAATTACCCAAGGCTTGTGATAACCAAGTGTGGCAACGTGGCTTACCGAAACGAAATGCCGCACCAATCAGGGATCATCTTCAAGCCACCCCTCGCGGTGCACAATTCAAATTGCACCCCACCCCGATAACTCAAAAATTATTAATTGTAAGAGTGCAGAGCAGAGCAGACTTAAATTCATTACCTTCACCGGTGTACATCGCTGTGAATTAATTATTGTTACGTATTTAATTATAGTCCACATTATTTCCAAAACGACGAGTTTTAATTACCTTATCATTTAAATTGGCGATCGCCCGCATGGTCCTTCGATTACATAACATTATGGTAGACTTTATAAGAAACTGGATATTAGATTTAGAGAAACCCAGTTCGGATTTAATAATAATAATAATAATAAAGAATGTTTATTAGCAAATAACGCTACATGATATACAAAATTTCAACAAAACGAAAACGAAATGGGGACACGTAAAGCGCTATTTAGTACTCAAGTCCAGGTGCAAAGATGTCGAGACGTAAATCACGATGTATACATTTGCTCAATTGATTTAGAGAAGGCATTTGATAAGATCCAGCACAACAAGATGATACAGATGTTAAAGGACACCGAAATTGACCATAAAGACCTGGGAATAATAACGACGTTATACTGGCAACAATGAGCAAATGTACGTATTGTAGAGAAAGTAACAAATGATGTAGAAATAAAAAGAGGTGTACTTCAAGGTATATACTCTCACCGCTAATTATCAATATATGAGTCGTATAGATGCAAAGCCCGTCAAGTTACTTCTAACTGTTTTCGAGAAAAACAAGAAAAATCTTTAGAAGGCAACGTATACAATTTATGATGTAATTTTAGTAGGTTCTATAATGGTTTATTGGCTAAAAATGGCGATTTTCAAAAATCTAGACGCATTAGGTGTATTAATATCAAAGATTCAAAAAATGACTTGACGGGTTTTGCATGTGAACTTAATGGACTTGGCAGGTTTTGCATGAGAACTTAAAAAAAATTGTTTAACACTTTTTGTATATTATACGTTATTTTTTATTTAAAACAAAACACATATCCAAAATATCACTGCGAAATCCCTCATAGCACAAGAAAAAAACTTTAATAGAAAAAAAAAACAAATTCGTAAATTTTTGGGTTAGTTTATATCCTAAAATCAGTGTCTATGCCAAGATCATTGTTTCAGCAACAAGTAGTGTCATCATTATTTTCTCTGGGTATTTCCAAAGGTTCTTGATCCTTAACTTTCCTAGGAAACGCCTTCCACTCATCTCCATAATGTTTTGATAATAAATTGGCGACCGATGCCGATTTCTGTGGATCGACAGGTCTTCCCAATTGCATGATATTAGGATTTTACATAGCCAGCGTCTTGTCACGTTTTATAATGCCTTGTAGAGCTCCAATATCACTCCTATAATTTACCTCACCGCGTACTTTAACGTTACCATCTATCTTTTCCAAAATAAATCTTTTGGCACAGTTAAACTGAAAATGCCAATTTGTTGGAGGTATAATAACCGAAGTGGTAGCTTCCTTCCATTGACAAGCATCCCAATATTTTCCTAAAATCTTAATACTGGAGAAGTCTCTAATTATTTTGTAATATTCTTCTGGATTTGTAATTGCAAGGTTTTTTTTTTTTGTTCAATAAGCCCAAACACGCGATCGGGAGGTATGTTCGATCACGGAAAAATAAATTTAATTTTCGAAATGTGATTTGGAACCACTCGACAAAGCCACCAAACGAGCTTACAAATAACGATGGAGTTCTTGTTTTGCCCAGCGCACCCATCAGCAAAAATACGAACAGTTGTAATTTCTTCGGAAAAGTCAAATTTGGAGAGAATATGAAAGAGGGCTAAGGCTATGACAGTGGAGATTTTAGGTAATTGTTGATCTGTTCACAAGTATAAAGTTACGTTTTCAGTGCTAAACTTTGTAGATGATGGCCCCTTTACAACTGTAAAGTTATACAAATTGAATTGTTGTGAAAAATAAGCTGAATGGTCGGCTAGTTTGGGTAGTGCTAGATATTTCTGACAATCGAATGGGATATTATTACAATTATTACATTTAAGGAACCAGTAAAAACCCTGTGCCTTTAGCTTATGTACCCTGTTAGCCAACATAAGTTCTTTTTTACGTCTTGATTTGCTTCAGTTTTGAGCTTTTCTTGCGTTTTTAGACAGTCTGAACACATATCTGTCAAAGGTGTTCCAAAGCCTATATTGTACTGATTGTTAACATAGTGTCTAGAAAAACATTCTTTTAACTTGGAAGGAGGCCCATTTACAATTGAAAAGTTATACAAATTGAATTGTTGTGAAAAATAAGGTGATTGGCAGCTAGTTTGGGTAGGCTAGATTTTTCTGACAATCGAATGAGAAACTCTGAATATTATTACAATCAGTTTTAAAGAACTAGTAAAAAGCCTGTGCCTTTAGCTTATGTACCCTGCTAGCCAACATAAGTTCTTTTTTTACGTTTTGATTTGCTTCAGTTTTGAGCATTTCTTGTGTTTTTAGACAAGCTGAGCACATATCTGTCAACGGTGTTCCAAGTGTTCCAAAGCCTATATTGTAGTGATTGTTGACATGGTGTCTAAAAAAACATTCTTTAACTTTTAATTGTTCATCAACTGACTCATTGTATATTTTGTGCAATTTTCGGAAATTTAGCTCACAAGGTAGGTACGTTGTAACTACTGTTTTACTGCGACAATAATAGGTTTCAGAACAAGTCAGACTCTCTATGAATGTTGATACTGAATTATTCTTATTGTCATTCTTATGTTTTATTCTGTCACCCCCGCGAGCTTCTTTCGGTAGAGAGCCTCATGCCAAAAATCGCCTCATTACTCCCTGGACTCCACTGTCTTTTTTAATATCCAAAATACTAAAAAAAAATATTACGACAAACTTTTGCCGCTTGTCTATTATCTTTCTGAATGCTGTATTTAATTGTGAGTGATCTTTTCTGTCTAGTGTTATCTCTAATCCTAGATCTCTTCGGTTTGTCAGAAGCGCAATATTTATATATTAATAATAATGTAATATTTATATATTATTGAACCTTGGTATACTTTTTTTTTTATTATTGTAAAATAGATTATGAAACGCCCTTACATCGCACATTTTTAAAGTCTTACATTCCAAATAATTATTATGATTGCATTCTGGAATTTCTGACAAGGTATGACCAGCATACCTGCAGAAAAATACAACTCTTAATGATGTCTGCTACAAATGTATAAAGCAAATAAACTTACATTAAACGTTTTCGTACTTGTCTTTTATGGGTTTCTGTCTGTTTTTGTTTTTTACTGTTTTTATTTGGTGGTGTTTTTGTCAATTTTGTTTCAAAGGAATCCATTCTGCACTGACAATAACAAGTGGTGATGACCATGCGATGGTCGCCCAGAATGTGAGACGCCACGTAATACTTTCCCATACGTCCATTGGTTAAAATAGACTTGACGGACTTTGTATCTAAATGACTGCAGCAGTTGGCAGATTTTGAATTTGAAGTGATATTTAAAGCACAAAAACTAAGCATTTGGCGGGTTTTAAAAGGAAATAAACATTTCAATACGTGGAAGATGTATTCAACTACCGACTGCAGGTAATAACACATTTTTTGTATTTTTGTGACTTGCCGGGTTTTGCATCTATAAGACTCATATATACGGAACACATATGCAATGAGGCTTTAGAAAACTTTAATGATGTGATAATGAACGGAAGAATTATAACTAAAATCAGATATGCTGACGACACACTAATCTTGACCAGCTCAGAAACTCAATTACAAAATGCAATGAACAGAATTTCTCAATGCAGTGAGAAATATGGTTTGACACTAAATATAAATAAGACAAAATAGTAAGACAAGTAAGTAGGAGTCAAAACACAGTCATACACGTAAACGGCGAACAACTTGAAAGAGTAAAAAAAAAGATATATCTTGGAAGCTTAATTATTAATGAAAAATGGGATCCTAGCGAAGAAATAAAGAGCAGAATAGCAATAGCATGAACAACCCCTATCAAAATGAAACGTGCGCTCTGTACCCACGATCTAACGGTGGAGATAAGAATTTAAATGCTTAAGTGCTATATATTCCCTGTGTTACTATATGGTGCTGAAGCCTGGACAGTAACAGATACAGCAATGAAAAAAATCGAGGCATTCGAAATGTGAGCATATCGACGAATATTGAAAGAATACGACGAATTGACGAATACAGCTGGGAAGAAAGAATTACTAACGTAGAGATCCTATAAAGACTAAATCACGATAAGAAACTGGGAATCACCATCAAAAGCCGGAAACTAGAATATTTTGGACAAATCATGCGGCATCCGGTAAAGTATAGTCTGCTATATCTTATTATACCAGGGAAGATAATGGGAAAGAGGACTGTAGGAAGAAGGACAATCTCATGGTTAAAAAACTTAAGAACATGGTATGGCAAAACAACGGCCCAAATGTTTCGAGCAGCAGTTAATAAAGTGAAGATTGTCAATTTAATAGCCAGCATCATTGTCAACGATCGAATCGGTCAAAGCACTTATAGAAGAAGAAACACTTTAATGAACGAACCACTTGAACATAATGTTTAAAGAATCATCGGAATTCATTTTACAAATTTATCGGAATCATCTTCCAGTCAAAGGCAGATCTCTATAGTCTGACTCTATAGTCATTGTCAAATTAAGTGACAATGACAAGTTTGACAATGACTACCGATTAGTCAAAACTGCATTCACAAAATTATTTTTGTAAATTAAATGTGTTAGTGGAAGTAACAAAGTAAAGATGTTTTATTTAATTCATTTACAATGTTCCACAAAGTAACGGCTACCAGTATACAGTATGAAAATATTTGTGGTTATAATTGTGTGATGGTAAATTGAAAATACATAACCTAAACTAAATGCCAAAGCCTAATCGTCAATATAATAGTCAATGCGGCCTTAAAACGCTTACTTCACGCCCTGTTTTGAGGCCGTGAAACTTCGTATTTAAACGTGACAAAAATTACTGGTTTGTTTGTGATTGTTTATAACAATTAACAGTACCTTTTTAAAAAAATAATAACAACTTTGTTCAAAATCATGAAAATCCGATGCCAAGCATATGATGATGAAAATGAAAAAAAAAATGAAAATATGAACAAACTTTGTGGTGATAATAATCACCAAGGAAAATTGAAAGTTGAAAATTGAAAACAAAGATTTACTAAAGTATCAGTACTCAAAATAGCAAAAATATGTCTATGGATGTAGAAAGAAAAGCGTGTTTGATAAGATTGCAAGAATCTCTCTCAATTTTTGAAAGTTGTAGGTTGTTATAATTTGCAAAGCATTTGACCGATAAATAGGTAATTATTTAAAAAAAACAGACTTATTTTTAATAAAACCATTATGTTTCAAATATATTGTAGTACTTTTATTTTTCTTGTAGTTACTTTTTTAAATGTACGTCCTGTTTTAACTTGATGATGCTTATAGTTTGCAGGTGACAAAAAATAAAATAAAAACTATCATGTTTTCCAAAAATTCCGAATTTGATTTCCAAATCGCAAATTATATGTATAAGTTTTGTAAACATCTCATTTTGCAGTTTAAAAAAAAAACAGTGTGAATGCATTATACTTTGAAACAATACTTATCCTGAAAAATCTTGGACAGGTCGACTAAAATTAAAAATTTACATTTTGACATATAATTAATTATGTAGTTGTACTTAAACCAGGTTACTAAAATGTATCTACTTCAATTAATTTTAAATAATTTTACATATTGTAGCTATTTACTTGACAATTTTTGTTTTTTTAAGTTATAAAATATATAATTAAAATGCAACATGTTTTGGGTGACCCTATTTTTCTGTATGTATTATAATGATAGCATTGCAAGTAAATGGAACATTGAAAAACGTTCAAAATTATAAATTCGAAATATTATTGATACTCACAAACGAGCGCAAAACCACAAAAGTTGAACCAAATATTTTTTAAAGTTTGAAAATTTGCTTAGTATAAATGGATTTTGAGAATTTCTGACGAATTTTTCTTAGCTCAATTAAAATTACAGTAAAACTTGGTAGTATAAATGGATTTTGAGAATTACTAACGAATTTTTATTGGCTCAATCAAAATTACAGTAAAACTTGGTTGAAACATAACAATGACAAGTTGACGTAATGAATAAAAATTGGTAGATTTAACTATTTGATATAGAAGGATTGCAACTTCGTGACATAAATCTAGGAGCATGGAGAAAGGCAAAAGTGAATGAAAATGTATTTTTTTCTAATCGCTTCTGTTTACATAATATAGGACCTTAAAGTGTTACTTGCAATGCAAATCAGTATTCTTATTAACATTTCTACTAAAGTAGATTTGGAAATCTGATATTTTGCGACGAGTCGCCCACTATCAATACACATATTTACAAATAATTACAATTAACTGAGTAAACACAGTGCCGTAGAAACATGGGTTCTTCTATGGTTACATAAAAACATTGAGTTTAGGATTTTTTTAAATCATATACCATATTTCCGTGAATTAGCTTTATTTTCATAAAAAAGATACACTGTTGAACTTCGAAAAAATGTAGCATTTACATTTTACACACAAATATCAACGTCTATGTTTAAAGTAATCTAAATACTTACTATGTTATTCAAATACTACATGGTCTGTTACTGTTTGATGTGGTTGTTCTTGCAATAATTAGTGGTATGCAATAAACGACTGGTACGTCATAAAAAAGATATACTTCTTTATCTTCAAAAAAATGAACATATCTAAGATATTCAAGGTTAAACGGGCATTTTCATTTAATTTTGCCTTCCTTCGCATGCTCTTAATTTTATGCCACGAAGTGGGAAACCTTGAATAATTGATTAACGGTTATTCAACCAACAATTATATATTTATTTACAAAATTCAGATAAATTATGATTTTTGGAGATATGCTGTTTTGAGTGTTAAATATAAAAAAAATCAAAACTAATTATACAACTGAACTGAATTTGGTTTCAATTCAGTACAAAATACTAAGATAATGAATGAAATTGGTGATTCTTCAACAGTTTTCTGAAACTATCTAAAATCCCAAATCCCAATATGACTTTTACAACTCACCTGTACAACCTGATTGTAATATCTGTTATTGAAGTAATAATTCCAGTAATCCATGGTGTCATTTTTGCGCCTAGATGCGCCCTTTCGTCACGATGAAAACTACAGACTGACCTCACGGATATCGCGCCAAAAACACAGCCTCCCATCCACGAATAGGAGGACCGCGAGTTATGACGTCACGTCGTCCAGTTAACCGGATTAGGATTAGAATCGGTCAGTTTAACGGATGCCGTAAGGGAAATGCCGGCGCCACAGCCTCCCCAGACACCACGAGGGGCCGTAATTGATACACGAATGCAAATAGTGATTCTGTCAGCTGTTCTAAGCATAAATGCATCGAGAAGAATTATTTTCTGTTAATTTTGGGGCGCTGAAAGGCTCACATCTAAAATTTATGATTGCGATGGCTGTAGATGTTAAAAAAACAAAATCTTATACTGAAATGAAGTACATTCGTCATATCATATGACGAATATCAATGTCAATGTCAATGTCATATGTCATATGTTTTGTCATCAAAGCTTTTGGTATCATTAAAACATATGTAAGTTGTGAATGATAATCAGTTGATATATAGAGTATAATTGAAATATTTCACAAACGTGGCGTATGGAACAAAACATGAAATGAGTTCTTTACACATGTGTCCAGAAATTCAATTTGTTTTATAACTTTGATAAAACTTTGTCGATGACTCTTACTGAGAACAGAACAGCAAACTCTAATTCAAGTTCAACACATTTGAGAAATTTAAAAATCGAATAATTTTTTTTAAGTAAGTGTTTCTGGACATATGTCTAATGGAAATTTTTCACAGTTTTGTTCCATACGTCACATTGGTGAAGTTTGACCAAGCATTGTATTTATACCCTGTATAATATATAATAATAATTATATCTTAAACATATCTGAAACCCAACCACTTACTATTATTTATTGTTATAATTATCATGAAATTATCATAATAATTATAAAAGTAGTGATAGCAATAATATAAAAATTCAAAAACAATAATTACTATACAAATAGCAACAATGATTATTTATTACTTTTATAATTATTATGATTATTTCATGATAATTATAAAAGTAATAAATAATCATTGTTGTTGTTATTTGCATCATAATTATTGTTTTTGAATTTTAATTTTATTGCTATCATTGTTAATATTATTATTGTATTTACGTTGGTACGTATATAAGTATAAACGTAATTAAGTTGGTCCAAATTTCTATAATAGTGGTGTTTTTCTGATGATTCTATTTTACGTTTGCTACTATCGACGAAAGCCTGCGGACACAATGTCAGCACTGGACAATGTGGAGATGCTGTGAGAACCTGATGCCCTTTGACCCTTTGGAACACCTACCGGTCAGTCCGGTGAAGGACCCTTCGTCGCTCCCCTGCATTGCACCGGCAAGGTGGAACTATTTGCATAGTGTCAGGGGCGAGAGTCCCTTTAAATCCACCATATGATGATTAATTGTTGATGCTATGCACGAGGAGTTTTCGAAGAGTTTTTTTGTCGCCTTTTGTACGAAAAGATATTTTAAAATTAAGTCTAAACTGGCGCTTAACAGGGCACAATGTATAAAAACTCACCAAACTTTGTTTTTAATAAATTGATGCATTTGAATTATTGTTTCATAGTAACATAAAAAACAAATAATTAAAATATTTTGAGAGAAATTTTAACAATGAGAATTACCTTTAAAATGTAGCTTTGCTATCAGATTATTTAAATGAGAAAACTTTTGATATTTAAAACCACTGATTATATTTACTGCAGAAACAATATTGACAATATTGACAATATTGACTGCTCCAGTTTAGAGTTATGTTTGATACTTGAAAATGACCCTCAAAGGTCAAAACTAAGTGCCAATATTGTTTTTACACCAAATCGTCCATATAGAGGTAAAAATCAAGAACTAACATTTTTATATTTCAATATGTAAGATAAATTAATGAAAACTTACTATTAGAATTGACAAAATATCTAGAAAAGGAAAATGTAACTTTCCTATATCCAGGATCCTCCTGAAATGTTTCTAGATTCCTTATAAGGAGAGTAGGTATACATTTATTTAAAATAATAATAAGAATCTACAATGAATTATAAAAATTATTTGCATATTTTACGAAATCTACATTTACAAAAACATAAACTGAAACAAACTTAAAAATAGTTTTTAGTTTTTTTGCGTATACGTATACACTCAGATGCAAAGAAACCGGGTCATTGGGTTATTGTTTGCAAAAGAACCATTTTTTTTTTAAATTTTGATGTTGGTATAGTCCTTAGAATAAAATTTTTAGTGTTTTACAATCAAAGAGACCGTCAGGATGTAAAAAAAAGCAACATATGGTACTTATTATTTATTTGATGAACATTAATAAGCGAAAACGATAATGTACGTATACACGAAAAAAATGCATTTCTGCAAAATAAACTTAACAGAGAATAATAAATGAAAATGATAGTTAATCGAAAACAAACAAATCTAAACCCAGTAGCCACCTTGAAAAACGCATAGCTTTAAATGTTATTTTCGCTTATTAAATATACTGATAAGTATCATATGTTGTTTTTTTCTACATCCTGGTGGTCTCTTTGATTGTAAAACACTAAAACTTTCATTCTAAGGACTATGACAACATCAAAATTTAAAAAAAATAGGTTTTTTGCAAACAACGACCCAATGACCCGTTTTTTTTTTTTGCATCTGAGTGTATATTTATAATAAATCATATTTAAATTAGGAAACTATATTTCCATAGCAACGTTTTGTTCTACATTCAATAATTTGACTTTTATCTGATTTTATACAATTCGATAGAATTTGTTTTATTTTTATATCAACGAAGTGAGCCACTTAATTTTTTAAAATAAAAAAGTCATTATTTTCTGTAAAAATTTAAAGAAACCGTAAAACTAACATACAAAACATCAAAACCAAGTTTTTTTTTTAAAGATGAACTAGTATATTGACACGTTATGACTTAACTCATCGGTAACTTGAAACCTGAAAAAAATGTCATTTAATCACAAATTATTGCAACTTGTCACACATCATTGAAAGTGGAAAAACAAATGCTAATCGATTCGATTTTGTTTATTGACGTTTTGATTTTATTTAGTTTCTGATGTAGAGAATCAGGAATCCCCAAAATTTATGTCTGTAGGATCATATAGGAATGTTGACATTTCTGTTATGTACATTTGCTAAAGTGCCTAGTTTTTCTATATCGATTCGATTTTTTGTATATAATAACTTTGCGTCTTCCAATAGACTCCATATTAGATTTTTGCACAATTCGACAGAATATATCTGCCTAATTTCAACGATGATGTATGATACTTGCCTGTTCGGATTTATTTCTGCATTAAAAAAAGCATTATTTATTTTCAAAATTACAAGAAATCACTAATAAAAACAAATTACGCGTCAAAATCCATTTTTTTAAAGTAAAAACTAGTTCGTTGGCACGTTACAAATTTAATATAGGTTACTTGAAATTGAATTATACAAAATTGTCATATAATAAAACAATGTAGGCAAAATAATTTTAAACTATCTCACATATCGTTGAAATCAGAAAAACAAATGGTATCGAATGTTACAAAAGTAAATATAGCGCCTGTAAGAAAAATATAACTTTGCACCAATAAAACAAAATTGAATCGAAGTAGAAAAAACTGAGCACATTATAGAATATATTCCATAATGCAAGTTTTGTAAGCTATATTAAATAAAATTATATCTATATTAAATATAATCTATTAAAGTGGGCAAACAAATGCTAACGAATTGTATAAAAACAAATATGATGCCTATAAGAAAAAACCAAGTTGGTGTCAATACAATTAACAAAATTCAATCAATGTCGAAAAAAAACTTTGTACTTCTTCGAATAGAGAACAAAAGTGTGAAACGAGAATGTATTTTTAGAATTTAAAAAAGCTATACACGAAACTTAAATATAACGACATCTAATATTTCACGAATATAAAAACCTGATCTTCAGTTGCAAGTTTGCAACTTTTTATTTTATATTCGATACAGTACTTAGTGTTTTCATCATAGTTTAGATTTGTTTGACGCCATAAACTTTGGGTTTTCTATTCGGCGCCACATTAACCGGCCAACAGTTAACAGTTCGGATTTACTTAAAGAAGAGGACAAAATTAGAAGAAAAAAAAATCACAAAAGTTACAAATCGTAGGTCAAGTTTCAAGGTTTATTACAAAGCAGCAACTAGTTTGTCTACATGTTATATACCACATTTTTATTCCGATTTTAGTGATATGTGATAGTTAACAGTTCGGATTTACTTAAAGAAGAGGACAAAATTAGAAGAAATCGCAAAAGTAACCAATCGCACGTCAAATTACAAGGATTTCTACAAAGCAACAACTAGTTTGTCTACATGTTATATACCACATGTTTTCTGATTTTAGTGATATGTGACAATTGACAGTTCGGATTTACTTAAAGAAGAGGACAAAATTAGAAGAAATCGCAAAAGTAACAAATCCAAGGTCAAGTTTCCAGGATTTTTACAAAGCAGTAACTAGTTCGTCTACATGTTATATAATTAATAGGTAACTTGAAATGAAGTTACACAAAATTGTCACGTAATTAAAAATTATTTGTAAGATAATTCCACATATCGTTGAAATAGAAAAAAAAACATATACTATCGAATTGTACAAAAACAAACATGATGTCCATAAGAAAGAAAGAAAGTTGGCACCAATGAAATAATGTTCAATAATGAAAGAAAAGGCAAAATTAAAAAAAAAATGCAAAACTGACAAGTCAAAGGTCAAAATCCAAATATTTTTAAAAGCAAAAATTAGTTTGTTAACACGTTCCTAAATTAGAAGGTAATGAGATAAAATTATACAAAATTGTCTTGTAATCAAAGATTATTGGTAAAATAATTACAAACTTTGCCATATATCGTTGAAGTAAGAAAAACAAATGCTATAGAATTGTACAAAAATAAACATGTTACCTATAAGAAAAAAAAATGGATAAAAAAACAATAAAAAAAAATAAAAAAAGGGCAAGTTAAAATTAGAAAAACATTGCAAAACTATCAAATCATATGTCAAAATCCAAATATTTGTAAAAGTAAAAATTAGTTTGTTGACGTCCTAAATTAGAAGGAAATGAAACGAAATAATACAAAATTGTCTTGTAATCAAAGATTATTTGTACAATAATTACAAACTATGTCACATATCGTTGAAGTAAGAAAAACAAATGCTATCGATTGTACAAAAAAAAGCATGATTCCTATAAGAAGAAATAAGTTGGCGCCAATAAAACAATGTTCAATACTGAACAAAAAGGCGAACACAAAATTTGAAAAAAATGGCAAAACTAACAAATCAAAGGTCAACATCCAAATATTTTTGAAAGCAAAAATTAGTTTGTTGACACGTTCCTAAATTAGAAGGTAACGAGATGAAATTATTGAAAATTGTCTTGTAATCAAAGATTATTGATAAAATATTACAACCTGTGCCATCTATTGTTGAAGTAAGAAAAACAAATGCTATCGAATTGTACGAAAATAAACATGATAAACATGAACACGAAAGTTGACGCTAATGAAACAATGCTCAATAACAAAAAAAATCAAAATTAGACAAAAATGCAAAACTAACAAATCGATGGTCAAAATCCAAATATTTTTAGAAGCAAAACTAAGTTTGTCGACACATTCCTAAATTAGAAGTTGGTGATATGAAATTTTACAAAATTGTCTTGTAATCAAAGATTATTGGTAAAATAATTACAAACTATGCCTATTTCGGTGAAGTAATAAAAACAAACACTATCAAATTGTACAAAAATAAACAAAAAATAAGTTAACGCCAACAAAACAATTTTCAAAAATAAATAAAAGGCAAGATTAAAATTATAAAAAATTAGGTCAAAATTCAAATATATTTGAAAGCAAAAAATAGCTTGTTGAAACGTTATTAAATGAGAAAATAATGAAATGATATGATACAAATTGTTATGTAATAAAAATGTATTGGTAAAATTATTCCAAATTATCTCGTTGAAATATAGTTTAAATCGAAAAAAGCAACAAATGCCAAGACAAACTAATATGAACTGGTTTTTCGAAGGTTTGTTTCTAAACCTTGGAATGTGGTTTACCATGACCACGACTGAGCTTTTCCGGGCAACAGTAAACAATGTAATGATGGCCAGAATGGTGTCAACTTCCGGAACGGATAAGAAGAATATGAACTAACATATAACTATGTAAGGCTCAGTTGTATGATCGTAGATCTCCTTTGACCAAGACTCAATTTTGTTAATACAATGGTATCCTAGGCAAATTAGTAGGTTGGAGCTTGTGAAATAGTTAATACATATACAAAGTCATAATATTCCTTTTTCACGAAGATTTATTTAAGCTAACTGTATATTTCGACCACAAAGTAGTCATCTTCAGTAGATATTTGTTACTGTGCAGTTTATTACAGTAACATATGTTAATTGAAGATGACCACTTTGTGGTCGAAATGTAGATTTGTACATGTATAATGCACATGAATAGTTTATTACAGTTACATATGTCAACTGAAGATGGCCACTTTGTGGTCGAAATATTTTAGCTAAAATTAATATCTTTGTAAAAATGGAATATTGTGACTACTTTTTATATGTATCCTAGGTAACTGAAACATGGCCAAGCATGATCAACGATGGTACAACTAGGCCTTAATGCATCGTCAATAATATATTATATGACCTACTTGATATTATATTTAAAATTTAATAAAAAAAACTTTCTTTGGCATCTTGTAGTTCCTCAACTATGAGGATTTGGGCAAAGGTTTATATGAACTTTTTTAGTCAAAAATGTCTTGTGTGCATAATGTCAAAGTTTGTTCCACATGCAGTGACTCTCTGTATAGCTGCATGCAAAACATAAAATCTGATTTTTCAGTTTTTTCAAAAATACAAATATTTAAACAAATTCCACCTGAAGTACAAAAATAAAAAATGAGAAAATCATTTCCTTTGGTAGTTCTTCGCGATCTGTGCCAATAATATCTCATGAAATGCATACCTGTAACGCCAAATAATTACTCTTTTTGCAATATAAATGCAAGAAATGAAAGGCTTGGGAAACTAAGTGTGCCACTTGGACATTATATGTCGATTTTATAAGGTCAGTTCTAAGAAATTCTAATGTAAGCTAGTCAGCTTCGTGTAATTGATAGTCGAGGGTACGATTCATGACACTTTGCTCCGACTATATTTGCACAGTAGCATATTTCTACTTTTCTACTAAACCAACATCTATACTACGGTAATCCGATGTTTTAACTCAAACAAATACATTAAACTTTTCGATTTTTTTGCATACCTATTACCTAATTGTAATAGCTATTTATGATATAAGCCATTAAAGACAAATTTTACCTACGAAAAAATAGTTTAGCGCACGAGGCGACGGCGAGTGTGACAATACTTTTGAATGAATATATTTATTTTTATTCACGTGTATCATACAATATTTTATCCAAATTCGTTATATTATTGTTAAACAAAAATATTTGCTTAAGTAATTCATTTCCATAAGTGTTTCCGAGGACAAAATGCAGTATTTTTGTAGTTTGATATTCTCTTTTTTGCCATACATGGTCATGAAGAATTTTAATAGTTTAATGCAACAATGTCAAGATAGTGAATGCAAGTTTTGCCTAATTAAGATTGATTGAGTAAGTAATTATGCGATGCATCAACATTAATTTATGCGTGACATCGTCCATTCCAAGGTATATAATTCAACAAAATAAACTTTGATTGCCGGAGACAAGGGAATGATCACGTTATAATTAAATTAAGGTGCATTTAGTAGATTAATTTGCCGAATAAGCGTCCCGCCCGGACATCAGAGAATGGCGATAATTTCGTGTTATCACCGTGAAGGCAAACGATAGATCGGCGGGACGGGGAAAGGTCGAGTGTTCACTAGTTCGTAATTGCGTTGCCTTGTAATTAATCACTTGAAGCTCAACTAATTGGAAGGAGCGGTAACAGCCGACGACTTGTTAGCACTGACTCGTTACGGATTAACGTAATCGCTATTCGTATTGATTTTCAACAATACAAACATTACTAGCACTACGCTGTAACAAAATTGTTACTATTTGAATCTGCTACTGTGGAAATGCATTATCCTTCATGTTTGACAACGAAATTGTAGTTTTACTTAACCACCACATTTACGAATTTGATATGATAATAATATGTCTGCTCTGTGGTTATATTATGTCATGTAATCAACCCTATATACCAACAATTGTACATAAATTACTTTTATATCAATCTAGCTCACTTTACTGTCCATTTCTTTTACTTTACAGACAGTTCCATAGAAAGTACCTAACCCAATTTGTGGAAAAACGTACATGAATTACTTTAATACCAATTCTAGCTCACTTTACTGCCTATTTCTCATACTTTGGAAGTAAGCCTATTTCTAACAGCTGGAACAAAATATTGAATGTATGAGTTACAAGGCAAGCTGAAATAGGAAGTGACCACCACCTACTAAAAATGGACATGAGTTGTCAGAAAATACAAAAAACAGACAAGAGGAGGATAAAAGTAAAAGAAAAGATAAAAGCCTACAGATTAAGAGAAACACAAATACAAGAGAAATACAAAGAGATACTACAAAATAAATTCAGGGAGAGTGAAATGTAGCTTAACATAGAAGGAAAATAGGATACATTCAAAACAAATATACTAGAAGCGGCAAGGGTGACCTATGGAACAACAAAAATTGGAAACAGGGAAATGAAAAAGACAAACTGGTGGACAGAGGAAGTCAAAAAGAAGGTAAAAGATAAAAAAGAGAAATGGAAAAAAAACCTACAAACAAAATACAGAAGATTATGAAAAATACAAAAAAAGAGAAACAAAACAAATTCATTAATAAAAGAAGCAAAACAAAAGTCATGGAGGAAATTTGGTGAAAAAATGAATAAGAATTTTGGGCAGAACCAAAAACTATTCTATGGAACACTAAAGCAACTAAAACAATGAAAAGATATGATGAACACAAAAGATATAAATAGAACAATTATCACGAATGAAGATAATGGAAAGATGGAGATAATATTTCAAAAATTAACCGAACAGATGAAAAAGATAACGTAACACAAAAATGGGGGGGTGGGGGGAAGTCTCAAAAAAGGCAATAGAAACAAATTGAACAAATTAAACTTGTCCTTCGTCAGAGTCCAATGGTAACAATGATAATTATATAATTTAAACTGAATTATCAAATTCTGACTGCAGTTATAAAATTTTATCCTAAATGTCAACATAACTCGTCAAAATGCAAAGGAAATTTGATGATTTTACCTGAAATTCACAAATTTGGATGTATATGATAAACTGTGAATTATTTTAAGGACAGAAATCATATTTCACCTGAAATCTCAACAGAACTAGTTAATTTTTAATTATTTTAAGGGCAGATTTCATATTTCACTTCAAATTTCAATAGAATCATTGAGGAGCCAGTTCTAGTCTACAAAATTTTATTGAAAATTTGAACTAATAAAGTCGATATTATAAGATTTCGCATTGTATACCTATACAATTTTTGATGATATAAGAGTTTTGAGCTTATACTTTAACAACTCAAATTTAATTTGAATTTACTATATTTATTCTGAATTTGACAAACTTGATATGAATGTACCAAAATTTTTATTGAAAATTTGAACTTATAAAGTCGATATTATAAGATTTCGCACTGTATACCTACACAATTTTCGATGATATATGAGTTTTGAGCGATTCGTATACTTTAACAACTCAAATTTAATCTGAATTTACTATATTTATTCTGAATTTGACAAACTTGATATAAACCAAATTTATATACCAAATTTTTTATTGAAAAATCGAACTTATAAAATCGATACTATAAGATTTTGCATGGTATTCACAATTTTGGACGATATACCCGTATATAGAGCTCTGACAGTGATTTTGTAAATTTATCTCCAATTTGATCTCAATTTACCATATTTAGTCTGAATTTGACAACCTCCATGTGAATTAGGGCAAATTTTGGCCCAAATGTTTGTTTCGAAAGTAATCGATTTCCATATAAATGATCAAATTTGAACAGTAATTTTACAATTTTAACGAATTGCGAGTTTTCACTGTAATTTTAAAATATAAATAATTGAAAGATATCCTTAAAATTCATATATGTATTGTAAAAAAAACATTTTGTCGAAAGTTAACTGAGCTTTCATGAAAACTTTTCAGATTTCCTCATAAATTATAGATTTCAGCTGTAATTTGCAAATTTCTCCTAAATTTTAATAAATGTGTGAAATTTGGTTGGCAGGTAGCAAATCCCACCTGCAATTTTTACAGAAGCTCTCAAATTTCATTTTCCTTTGTTCACAGTTCAGTGGTAGCAATAATAATTATGAAATTTAATTTGAATAATAAAATTCTAACTGCATTTATCAAATTCGATTATAAATGTTAATATAATACGTCATAGTGCAAACAAATCAAATTTGAAAAAAAAAATTACAATTTTAACAAATTGCGAGTTTTCACTGTCATTTTAAAATATAAATAATTGAAACATATCCTTAAAATTCATAAATGTATTGTAAAAAAAAACATTTTGTCGAAAGGTAACTGAGCTTTTATGAAAACTTTTCAGATCCCAACATAAATTATAGATTTCAACTGTTATTTGCAAATTTCTCAAAAATTTTAATAAATGTGTAAAATTTGGTTGGCAGGTGGCAAATTCCACCTGTAATTTTTACAGAAGCTCCCAAATTCCATTTTCCTTGGTTTACAGTTCAATGGTAGCAATCATAATTATTTAATTTAATTTGAATAATAAAATTCTAACTGCATTTATCAAATTTGATCATAAATGTTAATATAATGCGTCAGAGTGCAAACTAAGCTTTTCGAATTTTCCTGCAATTCACAAATTTGAACTACAAATAATTAATTTCCGCCAAAACGGCTTTTAAAGGCAAATATGACTGGACATGTTGTAATTTTAGATCAAGTGTCATATCTGCGCTTAGAATAGGTTTAAATTTGAGAGTTGTCAAAATTTACATCGAACATAATTGAATTGGTAAATTTTGACAACTCTTAAACTTAAATCTAAGCGCAGATATGACACTTGATCTAAAATTACAACTGGTCCAGTCATATTAGCCCTAAAAATCCGTTTAGGCGGGAAAACAAAAAGATTTGATATTTAGTATACGTCCTCTTGAGCACTAGAATCTAGAATCGAATATCCGTCGAGTTTCCCTTTCCCAGGTGGGGGCTTCATCCCTTAATATAGAAAAAGCACCCCCTAAACGGAGAACTTGTGTTATTTTTCGCAATTATCTCGTAAACAGTGCAACGCCTGAAAATTTTTTATATCAGGTGAAGTTGATGGGAACAAAATTTGTGTAATACGATTTGCCACTAAAGCTATAGTTCGCGCGAAATAGAGGCCGAAAGTCAAATTGTCCAGTAAATCCAGGCGGAAATAAATTATATACTTTTGAAATTTGGTATACATACTCTTGAGTACTCTAGCATCTAATAGCCGTCGATTTTTCCCTCCCCTATGGGGGCTTCATCCCTTGATATTGAAAAACTTTTAAGTTTTTCACAATTGTATTGGATAAGGCGATGAAGCAAAAGCAAAAGATGAAAATGCTAAAAATTGGATACTGGAGTACACTAGCATCAAATCTCCGTTGAGTTTTCCCTCCCCTGTGGGGTCTTCATCCCTTAATATTGAAAAACACCCCACAAACGGCAAACTTGTGCAATTCTTATTTTTAAATTCTTGTGTAAGAAGAAGTACAAGAAGCAATAAAACAACTAAATAACGGGAAAGCACCTAGAACAGACGATATAACTCCGGAGATGATGAAACATATATGGAAGATGAGGGAATAACACAAATAACGAAACTAATAAATGACATAATAAGCAGTATGGAAACACCAATAGAAAGGAACAAAGGAATAATTCTACCAGTACATAAGAAAGGGAATAAAATAATATCGTCGCTGCGCCTGAGAAATTAGCTATGTAACGAAGGTAAAATGTAACGTATTTGGACGAAGGTGGCCATATTATGGAGTTAATAGTTAGTGATACTCTCACAGATGAAATAATTAATCAAGCTAATGATCTAGAAGTGGAGGATACAATTAATAGGATGGAATCAGAAACTTTTGAACTCTTTGAGGAAGGTGAACATAAAAAAGTGGACACTAATGACCCAGATTGGACGTGTCTAATTCAGAAGATAGTAGTACATACAATAAGAAAGAAAAGAATGACGAGAGTTTGAAAACTGCTGTAGAAAAAGAAAATGATGTACAAGAAACATTTAAGAGAACAATTAATATGACACGCAGATTACTTAGACAAAGTTTTCAAAGTAAGAAGCGTAAACGAGTAGGGGAAAAATACGAGTACATAATATCTGAAAGGAAGGAAAAAAAGTACAGCTAAAACTATGTGACCACAGAAAAGGTGATTTATTTTCTGTGGTCACATAGTAATCGTAGTAATCCAACTGTACGTTCTTTTTCATGCAACAAAATTAATGAAGATACTAGGAAAGAAATCTTTGGCAACTTTTGGAAATTAAGTAGTTGGGACGTAAAGAGAGCTTATCTTAAGGGACTTGTTGATTTCAGACGACCTCAAAGAAGAAGAAAAGAAACAAATAAGCGAACAGCAAAGAAGCGTTATGGTTATGATTGTTTCTTGCCTAATGCTGATGGAATAAAGATTCGAGTGTGTCACGGATTTTTTTTGTCAACTTTGGATATTAAAAGGAACAGTTTTAATAAATGGATACAATCTAAAGTTAGTGAAATTGCTAGTATTAGTGAAAGTGAAGCGAAGAAAATTACAACGAAACTATTAAGAAACCCATCATAAAAGTACCACTAGGCAACAAAATATGCCCCAAATCAAAATCTGCATTAGAGTGGTAGAAGCAATCCCAAAAGTGCACAGCAATTATTGCAGAACTTCAAGTAAAAGAATCTATGTGGACTCTAATTTTAGATCCTTTGTGCACATGCACCAAGTTTACAAAGACTGGTGTGAAACTGAAAACATCTGTTCCGTAGAAAGGAAGAGGTTTTGTGAAGTATTGGAAAAAAACAAAATATCCATACACAAACCACGTAAGGACCAATGCGATGTATGTGTACTGTTCAAGGAAGGAAACTTACCACAAGATGAATATGATCTGCATGTAATAAAAAATATTGAAGCACGCCGAGCTAAAGAAAATGCAATTGCTTCAATATCAGAATCAACACTAGTTATCACCATGGAGGTTCAAAGTGTTTGGGTTTGTCCAAAGTTGCTTCTTTCTAGTCAGTGTTATAAACAAAAACTGCAAATTCACTGTTTTAGTGTATACGTTTCCCATAACAAAGATGTACATCTTTATGTATGGAATGAAAGTGATGGAGGTGTTTCATCCGACGAATTTACTAGTTGCATAATGGATTTTATTCGGAAGAATTCCAACTTTTCAAAAATAATTAACATTTCCGACGGTTGTTCATATCAGAAGAGAAATCGGATATTGGCCAGCGCTTACGCAAATTACACTAAATGGAATGAAATTGAAATAGAGCAGATCATTTTGGAAAAAGGTCACATCACGATGGAGGTCGAGTGTTCACTCTACGTTGGAGAATCTTTTTTCCCCTCCAATTTACACATCCACCGATTATGTGAATAGAATAAGACAAGCTAGAAAAAAATAGCCCTACATCATCAATCATTTGGAATATTCCTTTTTTTTAATTATGAGGTACTGCTATTTAATTATACATCAATACGTCCAGGTAAAAAAGCTGGCGATCCCCACAGTGGCAAATATACGCGGCTTGCGTTATAAAAATGGGGATACAGAATATAAATTAAGACATACAGATGAATGGAGGATACTTCCACAACGAAGGCGAATGTGGAAAAACATCCAACCCAAGAATTTATACAACCAATCTTTTGAAATTGAGAAAAAAAAGTATGATAATTTACAGTCATTGAAGCTTTTTATGCACAAGGACCATCAAATATTTTATGACTGTTTAGCTTTTGAATAAAATGTTTGCTAGAAGTTTTGATAAATTATCAACCTAACTAATAATTATTAATAATATAGTATTAATGTAATTTAGAATATTTGTTTAAATAAAGTTTTAATCTACCTATTTCTGCCTTTTTGTTTTGCAAAATCCGCGATGTGATTTGTAATGAACATGCGAAACCAGCTATGTGCTCATCAAACCACTAATAAATTGTTATCTAAATGTTTATTCATATTTTTATTACTAATGCGAGTCAAATACACGTGTTAGGATAATACAAATTTAGAACCGATTTTACACTGTGAAATCTAGCAAAATGGCTCTTTAAATCAATTTTTGTCTCTCCTGTAAAATTTACTTTGAAGCAATAACTGATTTCTCAGGCGCAGCGACGATATCTGAAATTCTGTAATTAGCCAATTTGCGCAAAATCGCACGTGAATTACTTTTTATACCAATTTTAGAATACATTACCAGCCATTTCTTTTGCGTTACTAACGATTTCATAAAACAAAATATTTGTTAACGATTCTGAATATTTGAAATATTGTTAAATAAATGTAGAAACGCATACGAATTTTCATTTTTCGTATTATGTAACCTGACGAAAGCTTGTATCAATTTAAATGAACGAATTATTATGATTATTTAATATAGCTGTGTAAAATTTAATCACTGACTGTTATTGGTAGTTTCGGGCTTGCGATGCATTAATCCCCATTTAGGAAAACTCCGGCGTGAAAAATACGCGATTCGGGAGCGCGCTAGCGTTTTCATTAAACCGGAAATCAGGAATGCAATTTAAAATCCATTCGTAATTCAGTTAATTATTTCCAGTGAGCAATTGTGATTAAATTAAAAATTAAAAACGCGGCCGCAGTTTAATTAAAATGAAATCGCGCTTTGGGGCGGAGAGGCGCGGGGGGCGGCGGGGGCGCAGCGACAACAGCGCGGAATGTATTCGTAATTGGGTCCGTGGGGGCCGCTCCTGATCTAATTAAGCGACGTGCAAAGCGGGGGCGGCAATTAACGCGATCGCGTGCCGAGTACTTCGCGTAATCCTTTTGTTGTGAGAGAATTTGTGTCTAAGCATTTTTCGCTTTAGCGCTCGATGGCAATTATGGGGGTGCGATTTAATTATTTCGAAGTTATGCGATTGCATTATTATATTTTCTAGTATTTACGGATTTACGGTTTCGGTATATTGCGATTTCTAGTAGTTGCAACTAAATATAAATAATACGTTTCTGCCAGAGACCAACACTTCAAAATTGTTTGAAGAATTGTTGGAAAATCTTTTATGGCTAATAAATTATAACTACTAATACAGTAGGATAATAACATATTCAGACAGATTTTTTTCAATAAACCTTTAGACATAAATATAAACATACTTAATACTACATAAACCAGCCACAACACACATCTGGAAGAGAAAAAAACCCAAAGTCACCATAAAAGAGATACTGTATTCCCTGGAAATGGACTAAACCAAGGACAATGACCATCAAGGGCGGAAGGACTCCGGTCGATAGCCATTTGCCAGGACCAAAACATCTAATACCATACCAATATATACATAAATATTACGAAATGTATACCCTAGCAATAAATGTATTCTTCTTCTTCTACTACATAAACATTTTTGTATCTTTTAATGTATCCAATATGCCACTTCTCAAAATATTTCTCTTATTTCCTAAAATATCTTGAATATGGTGAAAATAAATGAAAAATACAATTAGGCTGGATATACAATCTGTTTTTGACTAACATATGAAACTAGCACAACACATTTCCCTATGACGTCATGATAAAAATAAAACAAAAATACACTTAGACTGCATATACAATCTGTTTTTGACTAACTAGTAAAACTAACACATTTCCATATAATGTCATGATATAATATCAAATGGTTCAGCTTCCATTCGCCACGTCATCTTAAAAATATTCAGATTTGAAGATGGCTGGTTCTCGTTGTCTGATACAGAAATGAACGAGAAACTAAACATTTCTGTTATGCAAATATGTTATAGATGCTAAATTGCTGAGTGGTTTTACTCACCGATGATGACCATACCCTCTGGACCTTGATGGGCGTTTTACTGCTGGGTTTGGATGAAGGTTTCGTCGCTGATTTCACCGTCGATTGCGACTGCCTCTGGGTTTGCTCCATGATCTGGTGAATTAGGTCTAATTGTTGCTTGGTCAGGCCGTCGTTGTTGCCCCCAGTTCCGCTCTGTAAATAAAAATAAAAGGCATATGAAGCTATTTATTAGACTCCGCGCAGTTTGTTGTGAACTTATGATAATAATAATAATCTTCCTGAAATACCCTTTCGGGTATTGACTACTAGAAAGTTGGGCTGTCATCATACCACCTGTCACCACACGCCTGTTAGCTAAATTTTTGCAAAAGGGTGTCGAAAACAATGCCAAAAATAATCTAACAAACGAATGCTGGAAAACCAAGGTAAATTTAAAATTGTATAAAAGCTAATAATACAATCGTCCTCTGCCATTCTAAAGGCTGCAATAGGTAATGATGAACAGATCTTATAAAATAGAATCCTCTTCAACATTTTTTCCAGTAATAGCATAATTATTATTATATTATTATTTTGTTTGAGTCAAATTACATCGTATATACGTACTAAATCATTACGTAAGCATGGTTTCAGTTGTTATGAATCCTATTACACATTTTATTGCAAATATGTATATCATTCCATATCATCATACACGTGTATCATTGCAAATATCTTTGCATATGACCCTTTTATGAGGCATAAAATAAATAAATACTAAAAGAATAAATCATAAAATATATACAGAGTGTTTCATAAATAAAGAAAAAAAACTACATATGCTAAATATCGAGCCATGCTTTATGAGTATACAATGTGGAAATTAAGTAGCGTATTAAATTCGGTAACTCTGTTAATGTGTATGAGAGAGAAAAAATCTAATAGGGAGATAGCGATATAAATTATTGCGTCTATGAAAATATTTTTTTCAGATTCGGAAAAACTAAATTTTAAAAGTTATGACTTTATTAATGTTTTTTTTAAATGACAACCTACTTTTTTAAAGTTTTTATTTCTGTAGAGCTTTTTAATCTTTATTGGTAAATCAAAAGAGTCTTGGATATATGTAATTTCCGGACATACCTACTCAAAACTAACTTGTCTTACATAATCGAGTCTTCAAAATATTCTGAAAATAATGTACCTATATTCGTTGTGTTCTAAGATACAAAGTTTAGTGACTGGTAATAATTACAAAATACACTACTGGTAATTACCTAATGGCCGATATTCAAATCAGTACAAGGAAAGTAAGTTGTTGGTAGAAGTAAGAATTTGACAAGTAGGAATAGTATTCCATTAAAAATGATTAAAAAAAGATATTGGAATTTAATTGTTAACGATAAAATTCTACATCGCATCACTCAAAAATTTTTTTTTTCAAAATTTGTTAAACTAGTGAATTGATTTCACCCAAAATTACAAACAAAAATGTCTTTTATTGTTTGATGATATAAAAGGTTTAATGAATCTTAGCACTTAACTCTGCCAAAATATTTTTTTTATACATTTTTTAAGGTGCGATTTTTTGGTAAATCAGGTTTTCAAAAGATTCTTGGATATATGTAGTTCCCGAACATACCGATTCTTTGTGGCAGCACTACTTCCCAGCTCGTATTAATGTAGTGCGAGTTGTCTGTTTTATATTAATGCTGAGTCTCTATAATTCAACAAGTGCTTCAAACGTTTACTTTTAGAAGTATCTGATAACTAACCTATAGATAAAGTTATTTTACTATAATTTTATTTTAAGATAGTATACAGCGATATAATTGTAGAAATCGATTTCATCAAGAGGTGGCAATTATACGCTTTCATAAATGAACAAAATATATAGGTATTTTAATTTAAAAAAAAAAAACTATATTTATACTGAATTAATTAAATGATTCCATTTTTATAATAATAATTTATTATTATTAGGATTTTTCTCACCCTTCAATATCTTTAAATATAGTTTTGCTTCTACTATTTCATTTATTAAAATTATTATATATATATATTCACTAAAAACAATTCTCAAATATTTAATTGCGAAAGATTATCATTCAAAATATCGAGAAACAATGTATTTCGTATATTTCTTCTGAAATTTCTTTCTTTTTTGTGAAAAATATCCAAAAGTGAATAGCGAATAGGTCACATATGTAGCGCATATGTTCAGTATACAAATACATCATAAATAGTTTCTCTAATTATTATAATGCACAAAATTGAGTAGAAATATAAATATTCGTAGATCAAAATAAAGTTTTATCCAAGTTTATTGGAAGCAAATTGGTTAAAAAAATTTAGACATATGCAAACTATATAAATGTTTTGAATTTCACTGATTGCAAGTAGATACATTTCTATTTACTTCACCTTTAATACAACTAAGTTAAATTATCTTCAGAAATACTAACTAGGATTTTATTTTCTTAAATTAATACAGGGTGCGTTTTTTTCTTCATTTTAAGCACTGGGATCTCGGAAACCATAGAGATTCTGTTAAATGAGGAAAGTGTTGTCATTTTAAGAGGTTATGCAAGATATGCATTTGTTTTTTGTAAAAAAAAACATAATTCTTGAGTAATAATATAAACTTATTTTTTTATAAATGACAATCATAGTTGGCTTTGACATTTTTAAAAAGGATATTTTTCTCTCTTTATTACGGTTTGCTATATTTACTATCATAAATTAATGAGATGCAGGAATTTTCGTTGTATAATTTGAATAGTATTGAGAGTAATTAGAATAGAAAATATTATAGAATTTTTGTAGTAGGAGGGAAAAAAATTCAATAACGAACTTTGTTTTTGCTACTCTCTATAATAGAAATAGTCCTGTATAATGTTTATTTGTTAAAGTAAGTAATAATTTTATTGTCACAAAGATAATTTTCGAAGATGGCCCTTATTTATCAAAGTAGCAAACCTTATATCGCTATAAAGAGAAAAATACGTCCTTTTGTAAAACGTCAATGCCCACTATGACTCCAACTTAAAGAAATCAAAGTTTGTATTAGAACTGAAAAACGGTGGTCTTTTTTCAAAAAACGAAAGCATATCTTGCATAAGCTGTTAAAACGACATCACTATCCTCATTTAAGCGAATCTCTATGTCTTATGGATTCCGAGATCCCAATGCTTAAAATGAAAAAGCTCAACTTGTATAGAAACGTTTTTTGTTTCTGGAAACACTAATATTTTGTCAACATAATGTATGATCAGTAATAATATTTCTTTTAAAATATAAATGTTATCTAACTACAACAAAATCATTTATTGTTACCCAATTTTGTATCAAAAGTCGGCCATCGGTACTATGAAGGTTTATAGTACCATAATACCATAGTCCATAGTACCATCACTTGGAAAATATTGCCAAGTACAGATATTTTGCATTTGAAGATGCCCAAGTTCAATAGTTGGTCATTTTGCCCATCATTGCTGATATGTATAATACTGATAAATATCTATCTTACAAACTACCTAAAATGAGATAGGTCAAGAAGATGAAGATAGTCAGTTTTTTAATACCTGAATATGGTGATTAGTCTTAGTCCCAGAATAGTTCTTAACTTTGGTTTTAACAATACTTTAAAATTTTGCACAACATTTCCGTCATTTCCATTTTGCCAATTTCAAACAGTAGTTTAGAGGATATGGAGTACAAGTAAAAATGTGGTAAAAGGGTATAAGTACAAAATCAGGCTAAGAAGATGAAGAAGGTCAGTTTTTTAATACCTAACTATGATGAATAGTTTTAGCCTCAGAATAGTTTTTAACTTTAGTTCTTAACAATAATTTTAAATATTGCACAACATTTTGCACAACATTTCAGTCATTTTCATTTAACCGATTGCAAAAAGTAGTGTAGAGGAAAACAGGTACAAGTAAAAATGTGGTAAAAGGGTATAAGTAGAAAATCAGGCCAAGAAGATGAAGATGATTAGGTTTTTAAAACCTGACTATGATGAATAGTCTCAGTCTCAAAAAAGTTCTTAACTTTAGTTCTCAACCTTACTTTAAAATTTTGCATAACATTTCAGTCATTTTCATTTAACCAATTTCAAAAAGTAATTTAGACGAAAAGGGGTACAAGTAAAAATGTGGTAAAAGGGTATAAGTAGAAAATCAGGCCAAGAAGATGAAGATGATAAGGTTTTTACAACCTGACTATGATGAATAGTCCTAGTCTCAGAATAGTTCTTAACTTTAGTTCTTAACCATACTTTAAAATTTTGCACAACATTTCAGTCATTTTCATTTAACTAATTTCAAAAAGTAGTTTAGAGGAAAATGGGTACAAGTGAAAATGTGGTAAAAGGGTATACGTAGAAAATCAGGCCAAGAATATGAAGATGATCTGGTTTTTAAAACCTGACTATGACGAACGTCCTATTGTCGGAATAGTTCTTAACTTGAGTTCTTAACAATACTTTAAAATGTTGCACAACATTTCAGTCATTTTCATTTAACCAATTTCAAAAAGTAGTTTAGAGGAAAAGGGGTACACGTAAAAATGTGATAAAAGGGTATAAGTGCAAACAAAAGTTTAAAAAAAAAATTTTAATAAAACATCTTATTCAGCTCTTTTAAATTTATTATGAGCAATCAAGTAACATATCAAATTTATTTTTAAAGATACATTCGTAAAAATGATAATATTGAATAATATAATAATAATAATAATAATAATAATGATAATGATATAATAATATGTTCTTGAATTTATGATTGAATACTAACTTTAGTTGTCTTTTTTCAATAATTAGATTTTGTCACTTATTTCCGTTTCCCCTCAATTATTCCTGTATTGAAAACTTACAGTTATATAGTTATAAGTTATAGCTTTTAGCTTTAGAGTTATAGTTTTGTTTCAGTAAATAATCAATATCGAGAAAATCACGTGCCTTACAAATATGATTTATTTTTTATCTGATTTAAGCAGTAAATTTCTAGGTTATTGTCGTTTCATGGTAAATTTCTTAGAATGTGCTAAACGAAAACGTATTTAATGGAAAATTATTATTGTATTGAAAAATTACAATTATATAGTTATAACCTGTAGCTTTTAGCTTTAGAGTTATAGTTTTGTTGCAGCAAATGAGCAATATCAAGAGAGTCACGTGTTTCACAAATCTGTTTTATTTTTTGTCTGATTTAAGCCTTACATATCTGTGGTTATTGCCTTTTCATGGTAAATTTCTTAGAATGTGCTAAACGAAAATGTATTTAACGGGAAATTATTTCTGTATTGAAAAATTACAATAATATAGTTATAAGTTGTAGCTTTTAGCTTTAGAGTTATAGTTTAGTTGCAGTAAATGAGCAATATCAAGAGAGACACGATCTTCACATATCTGATTTATGTTTTGTCTGAGTAAGCTTTAAATTACTGTAGTTATTGTCGTTTCATGGTATATTTCTTAGAATGTACTAAACGAAAATGTATTTAACGGGAAATTATTCCTGTATTGAAAATATACAATTATGTCTATATAGGGTGTCTCTAAATTACGTGAACATGGCTTAACCATAGATTACTGGGATCAAAAAAAGACGATTTAACTAAACTTATTTATATATAAATGCGTTTGGTTTAGCCAGTATTCAACTTCAAAGTTAATTTAAAAAAAAAAACAAAATTTGCTTATAACAAGAGAACGTTTACTTTGCTTTGGATATTGTTTGGTATGACACTCTATACGGGTATAACTCAGATTTTGACATAATATTGTTATTATTAGTAGACTGGTTGTGTTCAAAACAAGGGTGGCCCAACATTAATATATTCATATTTTTTAATGACAATGCAAATAAATAACAAAAAAAAAATCAAATCGGACGCAGGCATTCATTATTAATTGTTTTTGTATGTTTATAGTTTTTGATATCTGTTACAGTTTTGGCACAAAAAAATAAAATATGAGTGACTGCTCTACACTCGTTTGGAAACAAATGTAATCTAGTTACCGGGTTGATGATGGTTTATTCACAATAATGAATATAAAGTACACTTACGCCGATAAAACAGATATGTTGCTGGTTTTTGGATTTTAGGTGCCCTAATAACGAGGAATAAATTTTGGAAATATTAGCAATTGCTTCATTCATACGATATCCAAATAGTGCAAGAGCTTTTACCAGCTCATTATGACCTACGTTTTGCGTTTTGCCGATTTATTCAGGAAAAAAGAGCTGACTATATATTTTTTAACAAGAAAATTCTATTCACTGAAGATTTTTTTCCAAACGAGTGTAGCGCAGTCACATATATTTTATTTTTTTGTGTCGAAACTGAAACAGATCTAAAAAAATTATAAAGATACAAAAAAACTTAATAATGAATGACTGCGTCCGATTTGATTTTTTCTAAATTTATTTGCTTTTGTCATTATAAAATATGAATGTAATAATGTTGGGTCTCACTTGTTTTATACACAACCGGTCTACTGATAATAACAATATTATGTCAAAATATGAGTTATACCCGTACAAAGTGCCGTACTAAACAACATCCAAATCAATGTAAACGTTCTGTTTTTATAATCAAATTTTGTTTCTTTTAAAAATTTACTTTGAAGCTGAATACTGGCTAAACCAAACGTATTTGTATATAGATAAGATATTATATGCATTAAAATCTTAACATAAGCTAAGACATTATTTATTCTGTAAAGAATGTATAATTTTTAATATAATCCATTAACGCGACGTTATAAATTTGAGAAACAATAAACAATTTACACAAAACAACCTGATGACAATGTGCTATTTCCATATTATGCGCCAAATTGACGCTTACAAAGCCTGTAAGCACAAAGCAATACCCGTCTTGCGGATGAATGTAACGGGGGAACACTTTTTTTTTTTTTTTATTTTTTTTTATGATTGGCTTTTTCGGGCTACTCAACCCATCCGCCACTTTACTTATTACGATTGGGAAAGACAAGGGACACTGACTTCACCTTACGAGGCCTATCGTAAGGACTTGTTTAACACAAACAACAATACGGCCGCTGGAAAAAGGGTTAACCCACATAGGACTGCTCACATAGGATTCTTAATAGCTAATACTTAATTAAATTATAATGCGGCATTCTTCTAAGAACACGCATATTGCCATATTGATCTCTGAATAATTGCCAGAGAGGAGATGAACCAGATTGCATGGACGTTTGATACCTAGATTTGCCAATTTCTCGAAAAATGCACAGCGCTCTTCCTCGTACCTCGGACATCCAAACAAAAGCTGATTGAGGTTCCCCTCATCAGTGCCACATTCACACTCAGGTGAGTCGATAATACCTAATCTGAACAGGTGCGATGGACATCTGCAATGCCCAATTCGCAGTCTAACTACCATCGTGTGATGCGCTCGAGATATTTTGACGTTCTTGGAGCAAGGCTTGTGCTTAATATGAGGTTGTATCCTAGCATACTGCGTTTGTTTTAGGGCACACCGCTTCCTCCAGCGGACATCCCATTCATCCCTCAAAATTCTATGTTTTAACAAGTTAATTGCATCTTTCGACGGCATCTCGTTTATTGGGGCTCCCCCTGCGTAAGCAGCTTCTTTTGCTGCCTTGTCCACTAATTCGTTGCCATTTATGCCCGTGTGAGCTTTGATCCACGCAAAAACGATCGTTTTTCCTTGTTTCCGTGACTCCGCTGACAGGTTCCATATCCTCTGAATGCTTTCATGCGCTCGAGACGGGTGTTTCCTATTGCTGATGGATTTTAATACGCTTTGTGAATCACTCATGATAACAAATTTAGTTCCCTCAATTCCTAATATATACCTCATAGCTTCCTCTATTCCCCTAGCCTCCGCTGAGAATATGCTAAGGTGCTTGTTCAGGGAAAACTGTCTTGTCTTATTGTTCGTAT